>OY720345.1:16026043-17226043 GCA_963082975.1 Labia minor
AACACAGACAAACATTACCGATTCGTTCAACCAAAAACACCAATAGACTAATACCAGTACTAATACAAGATTCTGATGATGACGTAACTTTTAAAATAAACATTATTAAAATTTGTATTGAAACTTATAACCTAGTCTTTTTAATAACTTACCTTAAACCTATTAATTTTATTATTTATTTTATTCAGTTTATTTTATAAATTGAGAATTGATAAAAAAATTTTCAGATTAAAATTTCAAATACCTCCAGATTCTTGGTCAAACAAAAAACTCTCTTGAAAATCGACATAAAATGAGCCACTGAAACGTCATCAAATCGTAGCAAAAACCTTACAACTATGTATATATATATTATACATATATATTAGTTAATTTTAAGTATGATCTTGCATATATATTATAAATAAAATAAAATTAAAAATGTTTATATTTATTATTTATGTATCCATATCTGTTTCTTATTACATTAATAGATATATTAAAATTATTTGAAATTGTTTCTGTAGCTGGAAATTAATTTATTTCAAACAGTCGGTCGGTTCGGACCTGGCCACAGGTCAACTTATTTAATCAGTACTTTTAAGCCGCCCCCTAGGCTTGCCGCCCCGGGTCCCCGCACCCTCTGCACCCCTGGGTCGGAACGACCCGTGTATGATTATAAAAAAAATTATATAATTAACACATATTAACTTTTAAATAGTATGTTATAATAAAATGGAAATATTAAATGAAAAAACATTTAATATTCGATTTATTTTCTGTTATTATACAAATTTTGGTAATTGTATACTTATATAAAGTATATATGATGGATTTTAAAAAAAACATTACCAGTAGATTCCTCAAGAATATGCTTAAGATGCAAGCTTTAAAAATTTGTATCTCGTAAACTAGAAGGAACCGCCAAATACTTCTTGAAGAAAGTTTGTTTGGAATCAAAAAAGGAATCTGCTGGTTAAGTTTTATCAAAATACATCATACATAAATACAAATAAACAAATACCGAAAATCTTAATAAACACTTACATTAAATATAAATATAAATATTTAAATATATATGTAATACATATTCCTAAAGTGAATAATACGATATTTATTTTAATTAAATCACGAATCATATGTTGTTATACAATTTTATTCTTAAAAATCTTAAATTATTCATTCACTTTGAATCACGGTTTGGTTAGATAAAAGATATGTTGGCGGGGGAGGGAATCGCTTTGAAGTGCGAAATTACCATTCAAGTGGCGTCTCCCCTTCCCGGTGGTGGCTGTTTCTGTTCACCGCTGAAGAAAACGATTTGTCAGCGCCATTCTCGGAGGCAGCTCTCGATCTCTGTCCATTCGTAAATAAAAAAAAAAGTGTACTCGCGATTTCAGAGAAAAAAACACAGAAACACACCTGGCTATTGTAGATTTATATATGGGAACGGAATTCAAAATAAAGAAATCTTCAATCGTTGAAAACATTTTCACAAAAATAATCGTATTTTACCTATAAAATGTCAAAACAATAAATAGAATAATACTTAAATATTTATTTAAAATATCATATCGAAATAATTGATTAGATAATAAAATAAATGAAAAAAATATAAATCAAGAGAAAAAAAATTTCAAAAAATCAATATATTTTATAAATAGAATTAATTTTATTATTTTTACTTATTATTATTACTTATTATTTTATTTAAATTTATTATTTGTTATATATATATATATATATATATATATAGAGAGAGAGAGAGAGAGAGAGTGTATGTCACCAGTGATGTATTGGTAAAATAAGAAGTAAGGGAACGCATAATGGGAGCAAAAAAGTCCTATTTTCAGCAAAAATACAAAATATTAACGAACACAAAAAAAGATGAAAAATCAGAAAGATTTTATTATTATGTTGTGAACTTATGGTGTACTACAAAAACTTCCTAATAGGATCACACATATTTTTATTATTTGCGTTTCGGATCTGAAAAAAGGTAAGGGAACGTCGTTCCACCGCGTTCCCTTCCAAATACACCACTGTATGTCACACAATGTTTATTCAAATATGCAAAATTTTTAAAAATAATATAATTTTACTTCAACTATCTATCTAATTATTATATATTATTTATTATCTTTTCATTGAATTTTTCAACTTCTAATCAATTTTTCATTAATGATTTGTTACTATTCCATAAATTCACTTTGAATTATTATCTTACTTATCAAATGATTTGATTGTTTGTTTTATTTTTTATTTATATAATTACTATCTCGCCAGAGATAGTATTGCGATCACGAAAATTTTCGATGTTGGGATTTTGATGTTTTTATACGTTTTGAAGGTTCCTGAGTCTAAGGTTGAGAAAAATGTCTGTCTGTGTATATATATATAATAATAATAATGTATATATTATTGTGTGTGTGTGTGTGTGTGTGTGTATGTATGTATGTATGTATGTAGACAAGATTACGCAAAAACGGTTTGAGCTAGAATCATGAAATTTAGTATACTATGAATTTTGAATAAAATTCAGTTTTCTATCAACTTTTGAGAAATGTAGCTCAACCGGAAGAGGGTCATTACTTACAACGTTTTGATTTTATTTCTTCTAAAGTGACCGTAAAAATAAAGATATATGTTTGATAATTTTTCACATGATTAATAATTGTATACAACTGCTATATATAGAATTTCAGCTTGATTGAATCGCTGAAAGTACCAGAATTAATTTTTTAACACTGCAAATCTCATGCGCCAATATGTGAAGTGGTGCCATCAACAAAGAGACAAACATGTGCTGGTTTAATAAATATTATTTATTAATTTTAATTTATAATTAATTAAATTTAATTTAAATATAATATATGTCATTTAATTCAAATCAAATTGGGGGATAGTCGAGTGGAGACATTCCAGATTTTTTTTATTTTAGTTTTTCCTTCATTATTCAAATAATATTAAATACAAATCATTTGTAATTCACCTTGTAAAAAGTAATTTAAGTATATAAAGTATTTATATAATTATACGAGTTTATGAATATGAAAAATAATATTACAATCATAATTAATAAATATTTTCATAGAGGAAGTTTATTAAACGAATAACTATGATTAATTAATAATATATTTATAATTAAAATGGGATTATTAGTGACTATATACAATATAATAGATGCTAATTACCTGTTAGAATGTTCTCTCAGCAATTTTGACGTCTTTTTCTATTCACTGTTCACTGAATACTAAAATTCTTTTATTTTATTTTAATATTTTAATATTCTTTTTCAAAGAATTGGCCGAGTCGCTTATCGCTTTTCAATGCAATCATAAAAACAATCGAATTATTTTGGCTGTGCCCGTTTGCCTCCTGCATTTATAAAATAAATAATATCATTGATATATTAATAATTAAATTGATAAAGAAAATAATTTAAGGAATGTTTTTCATTAGAAAAAAGAAAATCTATATATAATTTATAAATGTATACATATTTTCTTTTATAATTACATTAGAAACAATTTTTTATTTTATATTATATATTATGATATTTTTTAGCCTAAGTTTTTAATTATATATATATTATATATATTAAATTTAATTATTTATAAGTTATAAAGTCATGAGGGCCTCGGACCCTCTCCATATATATAAATAAATATTATAATAAATATTATTTATTAATTTTAATTTATAATTAATTATATTTAATTTAAATATAATATATGTTAATTAATCCAATTCAAATTTGCGAGATAGTCGAGTGGAGACACTCCAGCTTTTTTCTTTACAAATATCTCTTTTGTCATATTTTTTTTTCTATAATTTTGAATTTTATTCAATTTTTTCTTAATTTGTTAAAACAAGTAATTAAATGATTTAATATTTAAATGATTCTTAAATGAATTTGAAAAAAAATATATAAAAATAAATTTATTAACAATTGATCTTTTAGTTTAGATCCCTACTATAGAAAAAAATATTTAATTAAAATCCGATTAGAACAAATATGTTTATTATTATATATAAATTATATTCAGAGATCTTAGAAAATATTGTTTCATTATATTCTTAAAAATATAATAGTGAATTATATAAAGAAAAATACAAACTACAAAAACCAGAGCATGTAATATAAATCTTGTTTGGAAAACAATTGATCTTTTAGTTTAGATCCCTACTATTGAAAAAAAAAAGAAAAATATAAAGGATTGAATTTTAAAAGTACAAGTCTAGTTTAGAATTGGCTCTAAATTGTATTGGCGACGTTTCAATGGCCGATCATGAAATGATTAAACAACAGGCGCCAGACTATTTTTATTTCTTGTTTTATAAAGATTCCCTAGCTCTTTTGATCTGCTTTGTAATCATTAGTTGTTGAGTTCTAGAAAGATTTAAGAAATTATACAAAATGTTGAATTCCATATTTAAAAATAAACAAACATATCTACATACTACTCAATAACAAAAAAATAAACAACTCTTAAGCAAAATTCAATTTTGCTCATCAAGATAATCACATCGTGATAGGTACATGCTACTCAAATTTTTCATGCATTTTTCTTTTTTTCATACCTTTGTTTTTGTATCAAATTTTAAATCAATTCTTCATTTAAGATAATTTTTCTTCTCATGAATTTTTTTTAAATAAATAGTCAATAGGAGCAAGATCTGGACTATACGGTTGGTGGCAATCTAATTTCCAGCAATGTTTAATAATCACACGAAATTCTGTTTTTCACCAAAACAGGTGGAACTTTTAAATTAAAAATCAAATTTTCATGATATTTTGACACGTGTTGTTTGAAGATTAGAAATATTAGAATAAGTTTACTAATGCTAGGACTTAGTGAAACCTTTATTATATGTTCCATGTATCTTAAATTCTCGGCTGCAACAAGAATATTCCTGATTTAGTAATTTTAATTAATATTCAAAATTTAATAAAAAAAATATTTAAAATTAAAAAATTAAAAAAAATTAATATAAAAAAATGAATATTCAAAATTTCCTAATAATTTGATACATACATGGCTCAAAATAATTAAACAATATTTTATCTTAATATTTTATTTATATAAAAAACTTTTTCAAAGATCATTCAAATCATGATTATAAGATTTACCCTTTTTCTAATTTTAATATATAATAAAATAAAATATATGTGCTATGTTCGAGAAGTATGTTCTTTAAAAATATAAAATTTTTTTGTTAATATATAGGTATTATATAAAAAAGAGAAAAATTGATTTTCAATTAAAATAAAAACAAAAAAAAAACAAACAAATATATAAATATCCTTAGATGCTTATCAAGGACAAATTTAATTGCTTATGTGTAGAATATATTATTAACTATGTAAAAGGAAATATGATTTGTGTTTTTCGTTATTGTCATCATTTAATTATTTTTATATTTTTTTAATTTTTTTTTTTATTTAATATCAATCTTTATTCAAATTCACAATATTATGAAACAAATGAACCATTGTCGATAAACAAGAGTCATAGGTTGAGATTTGGATAAATGATGTGTAATTTGAAAGAAAAATAATTTTTTTTTATATTTAATTTTAAAAATGACATAATAAATTATGTACAATAATTATATAAAAAGATTTTATGATTTTTTTTTTTATCATATAATATAAAACAAAAAGATAGGTTAATATAATAATATATTGAAAAAAAAAAATTCGAATGTTGTTATAAATTAATTGGTAAATAGGTAGATCTCAATTATTTGTCAACATTGAATAGACAATATAATAAATTAATAAAAAAAATGAACATAAGTAGTAGGCAAAGAATTTAATATTATTATATGCGCTCCACGGTTTTTTGTTGGGCATATGTAAAGGATAATATTCAAGGTTTAATTAATATTTTATTTTCTATTTTTTATTCTATTATTCTATTACACTATTGACTACTATTTAAATTTGTTATTTTAAACATTCGAGGATTTTCTAGCCCTTTTCTAGATGACATTGATTATGCAAGTGGTTTATTAATCCATCGGCATACTGCCGTGTAATATTTACTATTTGGCACTGAGTTCTTTTCGGAATCACTGAACAATACAAGCACATTGTATAGAAAATGTATAGAAAGAATCGCCAATTTTAAAGAACTTTATATATCAATAAAAAATATAGCGCGATCGTAAACCTGTCTGTTGCAATCAATATTTTGATTCAATTCGAATCAACCTGTGAATCCGGCTTTTCAAAATTAATTGCCATTAAAACAAAATATCGATCTCGATTAGATCAAGAGTTTTCGATATAGGTAGGGTGACCAAACGTCCCGTTTTTAGGTGCTCTGTCCCGACGATAGTAAGGGAGGTATTGTTTATTTATTTATTTTTTGTCTCTTAACTAATCCAAAATAAAGAAAAGAAAGAGACAGAGAAAGAGAAATAAAATAAAAAACAAAATAATTTGTCAAATTAACAAATTCACAAATTTTTAAAATCCGTATTTTTGAAAAATTCAAAATTTTCTATTAGATTATTTAAGTGCCATCGACTTTCAATATACGGTTCAAATTTGAGCAAAATCGCTCAACTAGAAGTGGGTTAAAATCCAATTATAAATTATTAACATTACAGACAGACAGAAAAGTTAAGTTAATTAAAAGCGTATAAAAACATACAAAAGATCAAAAAAGAATAGAAATTGGATGTCGATAGTTTATTTATTATTATATAAACCATAGGTTCCCAAACTTTTTTGTGTCGTAGATCCATGTTTTTCGGTTTTGGGTAGACCCCCTAAATTGATTTTGATTTTTTATAAAAAAAATTTTACTTTTTTAGAGCCTTATTGAAAAATCAAAAATGTTTCAAAAGCCATGTCGGAAAAACGATTTAACTTTTTTTTAGAGACATATTCACAAAATCCATGTCGGAAAACAATTTACCTTTTTTAGAGACGGGAAAACACTTGGACCCCCATTTTCATTTCATGGACCCCTAAATTTGTTATTCGCTGTCGTGGACCCCTTGGAAGTTGAAATAAATACCCAGACCACTTTGGGAACCTATTTACATTGTAAACAAATTCCATATAGTAATGATTAAATATTAATAAAAATATTCATAATTTCATTCGAATTCATCTTTTTTTCTGTCTGCAGCAAATTCAATCATATGTATACAATATTCTTCTACGCTACTCTTCAAAAAAAAAATGGTTTATGGTGAAATTCGTAAATGACTGGTATATATTGGCATATTTCTATTGTCTAAAAATACTAATAGTTTATTTTTTAACTACTCTTAGATAAAATTTTAGTTGAATCTAAAATATCATAATTAATGAAAAATATAGAGTAATAAAGGGTTGGAAATAGGAAAATGATTTAATCATGTAAATTAATAGATACTTTAGCATCAGCGATTTCCAATTTGAATGCGGATCATCATTAAGTTAACTGCGGCCTCATAAAACATTTTAATCTATTTATTATTATTATTATTATTATTATTATTATTATCATTTCAGTTTTATAACTAATATTTGTAATATAAATTTAATGTTGAATTCATTACTTATCTTAAGAGAAGAGAGAAAATTTTATTACAAAAATAATTAAATATAGTTATTTTTTTAATTTTTTTAATTTTTTTCTTTTACGTTTATATTCGTTTATCTAAAACGGCACTTTGTGTAGATTTGTGTAGAATTTTTATTCAAATTATTTTAAATTTATAAATTTTTTTGTTGAGTTGACCATTGACTTCATTTATCATTATTCATCCCAGTTCTACAATCAATTAACAATTTCTATTATCTTTAAATAGAAAAATAGATCTGTAAATCACGATTATTCCCCTAATTAACATATGTAGATACCACCTCAAGACGAGGGGTTTTTGTTGGAATATCCCGCCTAATTGCCTTGACTATTATATTTAATAATAAACTAAAATAATATTATTTATAATTTATATAAGGAGATAATTTAAAAATAATAATAATAATAATAAAGATGCCATTAGTAATGAGAATCATGTAAAAGATTGATAAGTTATGCCCCTTCCTCCTCGTTCTTCCCTCACCCCCTCCTTTCCCGCCTTCCTCGCATCTTTATATTAAAATATATTAAGTTGAAATAAAATAAATTAATCATGGAATGAAATGAAATGTTTGTGATTAAATTAATGAGATTGTCCATCATTATAGAAATGCGTTTTTCTCCAATAATCATTAGATAAATTTATTCGAGAGATTAATAAGCCAAGATTTGAAAATATATATTATATTATATATTTTTTGAGAAAATTTTTCTTCTAAATATGCTATTAAAATATCGTCAGAGATATTATTGCAATCATGAAAATTTTCGATATCGTGATTTTTATGTTTTTTTACGTTTTGAAGGTTCCTTAATCATTTTCACTAAGGTTGAGAAAAATGTCTGTCTGTCTCTCTCTCTCTCTGTGTGTGTGTGTGTGTGTGTGTGTGTGTGTGTGTGTGTGTGTGCGTGTGTAGACAAGATTACGCAGAAACGGTTTAAGCTAGAATCATGAAATTTGGTATACGGGCATTATTCAAAATTGGTAGTTTTCTATCAACTTTTGAGAAATGTAGCTTAACCGGAAGAGGGTCATTACCTATAACGTTTTGATTTTTTTCCTCTAAAGTGACCGTAAAAATAAAGATATATGTTTGATAGTTTTTCACATGATTAAAAATTGTATAAAACTGCTATATATAGAATATCAGTTTGATTGAATCGCTGAAAGTACCAGAAATAATTTTTTAACACGACTGCAAATAATGCGCCAGCACGTGACGAGGTGCCATTAACAACGAGCCAAACCCACGCTGGTTTAATAAATATTAATATTTATTAATTTTAATTTATAATTTGTAATTTAATGAATTAAATTTAATTTAAATACAATATATGTTATTTAATCCAATTCAAATTACGAGATAGTCGAGTGGAGACACTCCAGCTTATTTTTTTAAACCCACCTCTTTCTTTTACTTTCTTGTTTATGTGTGTGTATGTGTGTGTGTGTGTCAATATAATTTCAAAATTAAATAAAAATATGACTTTCGAAAAATATTAATCCTTCCTGGTATAGATCAAGATCATAGAAATGTCTATGCTTCCCTCCTCCCTCACTTACCTCCCCTTTCAACAGGTCATTGTTCGTAACAAATGTGCCACGTCACCAAATAAAAGACCCTTTAATTTATTAATTTATAATTTAGAAAATGACTTGATTTTTTTTTACCTTTCGGGAAACGACTAAATACTATTTCATAGGATAGCATTGATGTGAGATTTTTCTTTCCATTCATTTCCATATTTTTTTTTTTTTTTTTTATAATATAATTTAAAGATTAAGAAAAAATTACTTGTAGAATTATTAAAAAATAAACTAATTAGTCATTTTATTAATGAAATTTTAATTTTTTTTTTAACATTCTTAATAATCTCTATTTTTATTCAAACACGACAAAATGGTAACTAACCTAATAATGTTAAAGACATCACATACATACGTCGGAAATTATATATATTGGTGATAAAAAAGGGGGAGAGAAACAAGTTTAAAGCAACAAAATGTTATAAACTTGTATATGGTATATCCACTATATTTATACGAGAGTGGGGTGAAAAGTTTCCGGCCTGACCAAGAAAAACGATGTTTTTAAATTTTTTTTATTTTTGCTATATTTTTCAACATAATCTCCATCAACACTGATACATTTCTCATAACGGTCTTCTAATTTATTAATTAATTAATATTATTTATTAATTAAATTAAATTTAATCTAAGTCTCATCAACAAATTCTTATGGATTACGCCTACATCGCCAAATTGTCGGTAGAAATGGTTTTTCGAAGCAGTTTTTGGTCTAACGTTAGCAAACGCGGCACCCATGTTGCACACAGCTTTCCATATTCAAATGGTTGTGCAAAATATTTCGTACACGTTCAGCTGACATCGTACAGGTCTCAGCTATCTCGAATGTTGAAAAATAAAGCAAAAAAAAAAGTTAAAAACATCATTTTTCTTAGTCAGGCCGGAAACTTTTCACCCCACCCTCATATTCGCTCTGTGCGTAACGGTAGCGCCACCTGAAGTATGAACTTTAGGGGGCTGTTTACACTCAGTGCCCTTATAATACTTACTAATAAAAAATTTATCATTGATAAATAAATAATAAACTGAAATATTTATTTAAATATTATTAATTACAATAAATAAAAATGTTCACGTGTATTTAAAAAAACACCCACAAATGTCATATATAAATTTAATATTTCCATGTCATATTGGTATATATATTGGTTTTCTAATAAATTCTTGTTTCGTTATGGTTAGATTTTAGATTAAAATTTAAGTTAAGTTAAGTTCATCCCAACTTCTGTAATTTATTTTAAGATTTTTAATTAATATTTACATAATATAATAAATATATATATAAAAAATATTTTATAATAAGATTAAGATATATAAATAAATAATTTAATAGATTTTTATATTTTCAATAAAAATTTATTTTTATTTAACATATTATAATTAGATTTGTGTAAAATTTCAATCTTTGAGGAATGTCCAATAATTTTAATTTTAAAATAGAATATAATCAATAAAATAAATTTTTGTGAAAAATTAAAATTAATTTTTTTCATAATTTACATGTAACATTATAATCAAAAGAATTGTTAATTGATGATATTGAAAATTAGAACATAGAATTTATTTCATTTGTTGTTTGTTTTTGTTCAATTGATTAAGGGAAGTTAATTTCCATTGAATTTTAGAATTGAATAAACAAGTGAATAGTTGGAGGATAAACAACAGCCTTAATGCTTCGACATGTGACCTCCTCCTTTCAAGGCTCATCATTGAAAGAAAAGGCTTCTTATCGTCCCGGGATGGTAGAGAACAACAGCGAGAACTCATCTTTAACATGCATACGCGCCATGTTTACTTAGAACATGATTTTTTTTTTTTTTAATTAAATTCTCGCGATTTGTTACAAGGAATACCTTTTTTAAATAGTAAGGAGATGAAAGAGGGAAAGAGAGGGGCGTGAAGTTGGGTGAGCAAACTACTCTAATAATCCAGATATGCCTTTAAAGATTTTATATTCTTGTCAAATAATCCAATAAGAATTCATTCAAATTTTCAAATGGAATAAATTTGTGCATTAAATCAAAATAAGTTGCTACCAATTTTCTTTTCGTTTAACACGCACTCATATAAAATATAATACATAACATTAGGGTGACCATATTTCGAAAACACCAATCCGGGACAAACGGTAATTTACCTCTTTTGTTTTTGTTTTTTAGGACCAAAAAATTTAGAAAAAAAAGTCTGAATGTTTAAAAACCGGGACAATAGACTGTCCCGAAGACATTTTTCGGGACGCCCGGACAGAGCACCTAAAAACGGGACAATCCCGAAAAACCGGGACGTTTGGTCACCCTACATAACATAGATAATTAATATATATGGTAATTTTCAGTAATTTATTATTTATTAAATTAGCAGTCGACATATTATATAATAACTAGCTTCTCAGACAGTCTTCGGCTCTGCCCCCCTGTATCCCCGAAGTAATACATAATATTTGCTTGAAAGTAATGTAATGTATGTAATTCATTTTATTTCAATCAGTACGGTATATTAAAACATTCATACCTTTTGTGTTCTAATTTAAAGGGCCTCGTCCATGACTGGGTTCAGTGTATATAGTTAAACTCCTTTGTTGATCACATTTGAGTAGGATATTTTCTTTTTTTCGACTTTAAAATTGTTTCTATACGATATTAATTATGACAACATTTTCTTTTATTATATGAAAATTTCTGTATTGATGTCCTCAGAAAAATAAACATGGTTTAATATAAACCAATGTTTAATTTATATCATCACAGGACATCTTAGATAAAAAAAATATTTAATAAAATTAAATAAAATGGGCTACCATATAAATATTATCAATAAAATAAAAAAGTACTTTTTAGTGATTTTTACAACGAATATACAAAGTAACAAAACATCTCAAGAAATAAATAATTCTATAAAATATGTTTTTCAAGAAAATAGCAATTCACTATATCATAAAACTTGCGAATCTAAAATTCAGTTTAACTCAGAGGTTTCCAATCTTTTTCGGTTTGCGGCTCCCTAAATAATCAGATTTTTTCCGCGGCGCCCTCAATACATCAGATTGTTTTCTAAATTTTTGACCTTCTTGAAAAATTAGAAAACTTTCCTTTTTTAAAAGCGATTACCCATTTAACAGCGAAAAATTAAAAACTTATACTTACTATTTTCCTTGAGATAATATAAAATATCTAATTGGCGGCACCCTAATGACGGCAACGCGGCTCCCATGGGAGTCGCGGTGCACACTTTGGGAATCACTGGATTAACTTATTAACTTTTTTGTTTCGTTGATTCTCATAATTAATTGTAAAAATCATTTTAAATATAAATATTTAATTTATTAATATATAATTAAAATTTATATTAAAAATTAATTAAATATCGAATAAAGAAAAGTCAAATTAATTACACTTAAAAATTATCGGCAAAAGAGTTCTTTAACGACCCCAAAATAAAATCATTATAATTTAAATAGAAATTAAATTTTCCAATAGACATTCGGTGTATTTGATATTTATTTTTTCTATTTAATAATTAATAAAAAAAATTCCGAAAGTGTTTTCGAGATCGGTGTGAGATGGGTGTCTATGACCATAGGTGACGAGAGTAAATTTAGAGTATTTGAGAATAGGATTCTGCGAAGCACATTTATGGACCAAAGAAAGATAAGGTCACCGGGGAATGGCGGAGATTGCATAACGAGAAATTGCATGACCTCTATTCATCTCCAGATATAGAATTATAAAATCGAGAAGGCTGCGGTGGGCAAGACACGTGGCTAGAATGGGAGAAGATAGAATGGTGAAAAATATATTGGTAGAGAAACCGAGTGGGAAAAGTCCGTTTGGAAGACCAAGGACGAAGTGGGTGGATAATGTGGGAAGGGACTTGAGAGAGATGCGAGAGGATAGGGACTTAAGGGTTGTGGTTCAGAATAGGAATAGTTGGAGGGGTGTGGTTGCTGCGGCCAAGAACTTTCCAGTTCCGAAGAGACACAGAGTTAGATAGATATAAACTATATAAATTTAGTCACGTATATAAAATCAAAAAATAATGGTAAAAATTGTCTTGAGTATTTATTCTGTCAATTATATATATATATATATATATTTATTTATTAATAAAAATTCATAAAAACAAATTCAATGATTCAATTTGTACGAGGGTGCTCTGGACAACAGAAAATTTTCTTATAAGAGATCGTACTGGTAAATAAAAAATAGACTTACACCAGTCCCAAATCTATATATATCTAAATAACAGCTAGGTTAATAGTTACGATTTATAATGTTGGCATCCATGACGACAGCCAATCTATCTCTGACACGTAACCGAGTAGCAATGACGTCACAATGCCATTGGGACAGGTTTTGACACTGTGGGAATGAAAATTCCCCTAAAGGATGATTTATGAATGTCATTTAAAAAAAAAAATGATTACAAATTGATTGTTTAACACATTAATCGTAATTTTATTATAAATCTCTTTATATTTATAAATATATAAAGTATTTATAATTAAAAAAAAATAGTTGACAAATAAAAAAAAAACAAATGAATGATAGATATGTTTACTAAATAGTTTAAAAAATAAATAAATAAAAAAATTGCATATAATTTAAATGATAAATGTATATAATAATAAATTAATTATTAATAAAGTAGATATGCCCTTGAATAACTAATTTCTTTTTTTGTCTGTAATACATAAAATTTAAATGCAAATACAATAATATTCAATAGATTTTATTTTTAACAAATATATATATATATATTTTTTAATTTTAAACATGATACAATAAGAGAGAAAATTTGAATTCATTCAATCCTATATATGTTTTAAATGTAAAGGAAATTTAATTCATTTTGAGTAGTGAAAATAAATTAACTGATAAAGATGAGCAGTGGAATGCAATGATATCAGATAACATGGAACGATAGCCTCCTCCACCTTCCAATGATAGGGATGAGGCAAGAGATGACTGAGAGAAAGAGAGGGAAGGAGGAGGGGGTGTGAGAGAAGAAGTAAAAGAAGGGGCATTTCGAACTGTAAAACGATTCAAATTTATCTGAAACGAAAAATATATATTAAAAGGATGAAGAAGATACCAACCATGACTCTCTCATTCTCTTTCTCTCTCTCTCACACACACACACAAACTCACTCAATTTAGGTGTATATCTCTTAAAATTAAAATGATATTTTATATCTACTAAAAAAAAGTTTTGTTTTACTAAAATAAATATTCAGTATCTGAAGAAAGTAAAATAAAAGATAAATGTATATTTACTCATTGTTTTGTTATTTCGTATTATATTATTTATTTTATTTTTTTTATTTATATATAGGAAAGAGAGAGAGAGAGAGAGAGGTTTGTTCAAAAGAAAATTTTGAATCATTTCAAAAAGTATTTATTTATTAGTCAATATCCATTTTGTCCCTTTCAAAGTAATTCCCCTCAGATATAATGCACTTATGCCAGCGCTTCTTCCAATAGTCAAAGCACTTCTGAAATGCGTTTTTCGGTATGGCCAGCAGCTCGTCCTTCGATTCCGACATTATCTTATCATTGTGGCAAAACGCTTTCCTTTCATTGGTCTCTTCAGTTTTGGGAATAGGAAAAAGTCGCAGGGAGCCAAATCTGGTGAATACGGTTGAGGCATTATTAAGGTGTTGTTTTTGGCCAAAAAATCACGAACAAGCAATGATGTGTGAGCTGGTGTATTATGGTGAATCAGATTTGTTTTTCCACAATTCTGATCGTTTGTGCCTTATTGCTTCACGCAAACGTTGCATGCATAACTTCCTTGTAGTATTTCTTATTGACAGTACGACCTGTTGACAAAAACGCATGATGCAGCACGTCAATGTAATCGAAGAAAACAGTGAGAAAAACATTCAGATTTGATCAAACTTGGCGTGCTTTTTTCGTTTTTTTTTTTTTTTTTTTTTTGAGACAAACTAGACTCGCCAAATGCCACAGTCAACGTTTTAAGTTCGTTGGAGCAATTTATTTCATTTTTTACGCAAAATTTAATAGTTTCTTTAAAAGATCGAATAACACACAAAAAAATGACTAACTTTTTCAGTTGTCAAAAACAAACTACTAATCCAAAATGGCTGATAATGTCAACATATGAGAAACAAATGTGTACCAACATAACAAAAAAAAATATTCAACAATCAAATGTACACACCCCGCGAAAATTCAAAATTCACCTTTTCTTTTGAACATCCCTTTATTTAAAGTCTATCATTTAAAAATAAAATTCTTAATATATTAAATATCTATATAATAGTATTTTTATATGTTATCCAATTTATTTTTTAGTTTAACTAATTATTGAATGTATAATTTATATGTAAAAATTAATTTTTTTATGTTATTTTTTAAAAATTGATTGAGAAAACATAAAGAAAGTACATAAGTTCATGATATATTCTTTTGTTCTATGCCTTTATATTACATATTGGTGCACATGTATATGAAAATGGTTTTGTCTCGTATTGCAAGTGATTTCCATTTAAATAAATTTCAGTTGATTAGCCGGCCACCCTGCAATCTTTTGTAATGAATCGTCAAAGCAACCGGGTGTGGTAGTGGCACGATTTGCATGAAAATTACTCTTTCAAGTGCGCCATTAATTCGCAGCCGGGAACGACGACGGCTTTGTTTTGCACGGTAGCGATTTACGACCCTCGTGGGCGTAAAGGGGAGGGGGGGAGAAGAGAAGAGAGGTATGGGGAGAAGAAAGGTGCAAGTATGCGACGTGAAATTGTCAACGATTTGCGGCTGCTCGTCTTCCGAAAGACAAGACAAGAACCGTCAAAGGAGACCGCAAAAAAAAAAAACGTAGATGATTACAAATGGCAGGCAAATGGAAGCCCCTTTTTTCACATAACACTTGGATTAAGTTCCCTTCTCGCTTGTCTACACAATTGAAATTCTCTTCTAAAATTTGTTAATTTACATGCATAATAGTAATTTTATTATTGTGATTGGAAAATGTATATACCTTTCTTTCAGTTATAATATATTATATCAATTTATTCACACTCAAAATTATAAAATAATTTTAAATGTTGCAATTATATTGTACTTAAAATTTACAATAGTAAAGATTGTCAATTTAAATTAAATAAAAATTGAAAGTTGAATTTATTCTACACATTAACATAATATTCAATATTATTTTTTTTTTTTTTAAAAAAAAAAGATAATTATATTCATTTAAATTCCATACATAAAAATAAGAAACAAATATATAGAAAAATAAATAGATAAAGAATTCTTAAACTACGATTTTGAGTATTATAATTGAAAATATTTATTTTTTTTTTATGTAAAATTTAACAAAATTATAGATATTAATTAAATATATAAAATTAATTAAATAAATATCAAGTTTAATTTTTAAAATGACTAATATTCAAATTTTACCTCCTCATCCCCTCAGTTGCCCACCATTCCATATATATTTGTATTTTATTTTATATTATATACAGGGTGTCGCAAAAGGAAAGAGCAGATTTCAATTTCGTATTACAGACAAACTATTGAAAGATAGAAACACATTGCGTATGTCATTGGATAGAGGAAGGTTCAAAGTTTTGACACAGCAGCACTGTTGTTTGTTTATAGCAACATGGCGACTACACCACAGGAAGACTTTGTTCATTGTTTCTGGCCTCCCAGGTCCCCAGATCTTACTCCCTGTGATTTTTTTTTGTGGGAATAGATAAAAAAGACAGTGTTTGTCCTATCTATGCCAGCTACTCTTAAAGATCTGCGAAATCCAATTATTGATGCTGTCAATTCAATAAACAGGGGCTAGTTGATGTATGTATGGAATGAAATGGACTACCGTTTCGATGTTTCTCAAGCAACACATGGCGCTCATGTTGGGTGTATGATGTAGTGTCAAAACTTTGAACCCTCCTCTATGCAATGACATGCGCAAAATGTGTTTCTATCTTTCATAGTTTGTCTGTAATACGAAATTAATATCTGCTCTTTCATTTTGGGACACCCTGTATATATTTATATGTTTTATGAAAAAAATAAACAATTCATCAAATTAAATTTTTAATATTATTCCTCAAGAGCGCCACAGGGTGATTTTCGTGGTTCCAGGTTCAAGATCTGGGTCTGATAAATGAATTTCTTTATCTGGGGTCTATGGGGATCAAAATTGGGAAATCTACTTGATAGCGCCTCCGATCAAGAAAATCAGCGTAAAGGTGGATAGGACCCGTTCTACTAAACATAAAAAAGTATTTTACTTTTATCACTAAATCCAATCAATTTTTAAATTATATATTTATAAACATAGTTGAATTTCAAAACCATAGAGTATAAGTGTCCAAATGTTAGATGAGATCAGTCAAACATACTTCAGAATATTTGTTTATTTTAAAAAAAAATTATTTAAATGGGAAATTAAAAGTACTCGTATATATCAAAGTGCACTCTTTAATAAAATGTCCTAGCAAAGTGTATGGGATTGTAGAAGCTTCCGGTTACAGTCAGACTTTTTATTTGGAAGTTATAAACATAAATTATTACTAACCTAAAAAAATATAGAGCTTCCCGAGTAAACTATTTATAATCTATTTATATTAAATGATAAAGATAATTATTGTTCTGAGGGATATATATATATATATATTAATCTTTCTTGGAAGGTCATTCCTTTAATCTCCTCAATTAGGTGCTTAATATACGTATCTATATATATATATATATAAATTGATTCATAAGTTAACATTTAATATTAATGACTTAATTTAAGGAAGAATATTTCTTAAGCGTCGAGTCACATGTTTTCCTCATTAACACCTTCTTAAGTTACTAATTAAGTTTTAATGTATAATAACTAGGTAGAAATTTGATATGATGACCAAGTTAATCTTAACTAATCGATAGATATAAAGAAAAGAAAAGAAATAAGAAGAAGAAGCTAAAACGTGATTCAGGACATAATATTTTTTTTAATCATAGTTAATCATAGTTTATTAAAAGAAAGAGAGAGAGAGATTTATATATAATCATGCTTTTCTCTTTTTAAGTAAATTTTTAATTGAATTTCTTAATGTCTTAATGCACTCTTTCATATTATTGAAATAATGTTCAAAAAATGTAAATCAAAAATTGAAAAATTGTATAGTACCAGGAACATCGAGCTATCGCTCGACCCTTTAACAAATTTATATAATTTATTATTATAAAATTTAAAAATTTAACATTTTTTTAATTATTTATTACAATTCTTAAATGAGTTTTCTAAAAATGACCCATCAAAAATTTCTTACTTAAAATGATACAAATTAATTAAAATAACTTGATTTTCATTTCAAGATGAAAAATATATTAAAATGTACGTTCCTATATTATATTTATATGTTGTTATAATTAGATGTCTTCAGTATTATACTTTTCAAAGTAGCAATAGCTTATAGACTGTTTCGATCAAAGATTACTACTGATAATAATATAAATTCTGAAATTATAATGACACCTGTACTTGTCTATATTTTAATTAAGAAAGGAGGTTTCCATATATTTTTTTTCTTTTTATTTATAATAAACAAATATCATTTATATTTTTTTAATTTAATCTAAAAAATATTTTACATTTTAATAATTATGATATAATTTATTTAATATTATTAGATCAACTTTATTTGAAATTCCTTCCTTATTAATTCGTCATATCTTATCTTATTATGCTAGCTAAAATTGTATATATGTATTTATCTATATATATTGGTTCTCAAAAACCGCTCTAACGATTTTTTTCAAATTCACACTAGATATAGTATTTATAAAGAAAAATTAAGTTTTATTGATGATATCTCTTGAAACATACAGCTTCATTATTAATTTCTTAATTGAAAATTATATATGGAAAACGTCAAAATTTTTAATACTGCCTGCTAAGACAGTAAAAAAATGACAATTTTTTATCTAAATACATATAGTCCAGCGGTTGGACTGATGTTTTAACGAGTGGATTTCGTCGGTTCGAAACTCGCCGGGTGAATCGTTATTTAAAAATGAAAATAATGATTTTGTTATTTTTTTTTCTTTTTATCTATTGTTTACTTTTTAATAAATTACTATTCTATATTTATTTATTCATTGTTCTTTTATTAATAAAGTTTTAGATAGTTTTATAAGTTTTAATATTTTTTCAATAAAATATTATTCAATATATTTATTAATATTATTTTATTTATTATTATTGAGTACCCGAAGTTCCATTCATTTTAATCAGATTGATGCAATGATGCAACAGTTAATAATTGTAATATTGTAATAAATTTCTATCTTGAAAATTGTTACATATTATTCAGGATATTTTAAAAACTATTTCTTTCTTTAATTAATATTCATTTTTTCTATAAGTCAGATATATTTCCAAATATTAAATAATTTTTGAAGTGAAAACTTCTTTAGCGGCGTTGAGCACTTTTGCGGGATGGGGAAAAAGTATAGAACTCGCGTGATCGTGACAAACACCATGAAGCTAGCACATTACATCTGCTTTCAAATTTCTTATAACAGAGCGCGAAATTTGAATTGTCATTAGAACTGTTTTATAAATTATCTCTAACATATAAATATATATTTATTATGTAAAGTTCATTTCATATATACATATATAATCAAAATTATACGAAATGAACTTCACATAATAAATATATATTTTATGTTAGAGATAAGAATTATAAAACAGTTCGTATTGCAATATTTTAAACAAAGTTGTGTATTTATATATATATAAATATAAGTTACAAATTTGTTTAAAATATATGTTTAAAATAATATATAAGTTATATATATATACATGCATATGAAATTCATCTTTCTCGTGAAATAGCGCGAATTTCGTCTGTTTTAAAATTTCTTACGCAGAAGTTTTCACTTCTGTCGGCCAGTCCCACGACTGCCAATTTTGCTTTTTTAATTCCGAAAAGCTGCAAAGCACGTTTTTTTGTCTTTAGTTTGTTTTATAACCACTTGGGGCGCTAAACAGTTTTTCAAAAAAACACTATAGAAAAAAAATATATGTACCTATATATTATATATTTATGTATTATTGAGGAGCACAAGTTCATTAATTTTAATCAGATTGATGCAAATGTGTAACATTTAATAATTGTAATAAATAATTAAAGAATTGTGTATCAATATTTTTTAAAGGGTAGAGCGAGAGCTCGGTGTCCCAGGTATTAATATTACCAGCCAAATCCAATAATAATGAATCATTTTTTTTAACTTAAGTACCGAGCCGAGGCTCGGGGTCCCGGTACTGTATTATATTATATTAACTTGATGATTTTTTTTTGGGTGGGGGAATAATAAATATATTTCGTGATTTTATTCTAAAATATTATTAAAATAAATATTTTTAATTTTATTTCGAAATTAAATAAAAATTTTAAAAATATTTTAAATGTAAAAAAAAATTAATACAATATCAATTAAAAAGAATGGCAAGAGGAAAATATGGATGACGTCATTTCGATTTACTAATTTAAATTAAGAAAATACTAATAAAGTTGATTTTTTTTCTCAAGGATGAAACCAATACAGATCGATTTTTCTTTATATATATTATCTATGGTGTGAATTTCAAAAAAAAATACACAAATATATATATACAATTTTTGCTAGTATAATAATATAACATAAAATATGTTTCCAGATTCCACTTAATTATGTTATTAAATAAATTGATAGTACATATTTTAATTTTTAGGGGTATCGTCAAGTATCAAAATGTTCGATTGATCTTTTTTATTTTTGCGATTAATATCATTGAAGAGCCATTGAGTTTTCACAAATATGGTAAGGAGTCCCTTCGTATCTGATGAGACGCCATTCGAGATCTCGTATGCCATTCATTGAAAAAATAAAATAAAAACTCAGGATTCCAATTTATGGTTGCATTACTTTTCTTTCCTTATGCTATTAAACATTCATCATGGAGGCATTATTTATTTATTAATTTCTTCCTTTGACGAATAAATACAATGACAAGTTCATAAATTAAATAATCGGTATTTAATTAAAATGCCAATTTAATGTATAAAATTTTAATGAAATTCTGTTGTTTTTTTTATTCGCCTTCTCTTTTTGAGTTTAATGATTGGAGCTTTTGTTTTATTTAATTTGGATTACCTCCAGTCACCGATAGAAGATTTACTAGACTCTTTTTACGTTAATAGAATGAAATATATCTTTCATAGAGTCAGTCATAGAAAGAGAGGGAGTCGCGTTATTTAGATTTATAGTGTACTGATAAATCCGACAATGAATAGGACATTTAAATAGAAAATATCAAAAGATTTGAATTGAAAACGATGAAATGTTAAACAATCCATCTCAGGTGGCGGATGACAATTAATAGAGAGTGACATTTGCCAATTTATGACCAGTCATTCGGTTATTGACGGGAAAGCCACTAAAAGCCTTGTCTTCTTCACTTATTTAGAGCGTAATCCTCTATAATTGGAGTTTAAATGAAATATATATATATAAAAGAAAGAAAATGAAAATAAATAAATTTAAATAGAAAAAGAAGTAAACCTGAATGATTTTTTTTTAAGATAACAGCTTAGGATGGTACGCTTTCAGGTCTGCCGGTATCTAAATTCAGTTCGAAACATGTCGACTACGCTAACCAGATTAACATCTCCATGTAGGGCAACTAATAAAATGTTTAACAATTGGTCATTATTCTATTTTATTTATTTATTTATTTATTTTTCCCTCCCTCTCTTTTTCTTTTATTTTATTTATATACACACACTTGCACGAGTTTAGTGAAAAGCAAATTTAGGTTCATTTCTTAGTTTTTATTATTTAATTTTGTATTAATATTTATGGTAAATGTGTCCATTCAACATTACATATTGGTTTAATTTTGGTGTAAAAAATCTCATCTCAATAAAGACCTTGTCTAAATTTATCTAAATTTAAATTATATAAGTACTCTGAAATTATAATAATTTTTAATTTTAATTTTTGTTCTGTAAGTTGTGATCAGATGAAAATAAATTTAAGGTTATATTCAAATGTCTAATTCAGATGAAGTTTTTTAAATTTAAATTAAATTTTTTCATATTTTCATTTCATTTCAGTTAGTAAAATGTTTTTAAATATCGAATCATTTCTAAAAATGGTTCCTATGTAAACCTAATAAAATATATCTATATATTATCTTATTATACTAGAAAAAATTATATAATATATAAATATATATATTTGAATATTTTTGAGATATTAAACCACTCAAAGGATTCTTTTAAATCCACATCATAGATAATATTTATAAAGAAAAATCGATCTGAATTGGTTTCAACCTCAGGAAAAATCAACTTTAGTATTTTCTTAATTTAAAATAGTAAATTTAAATGACATCAGCAACTACGCCAATCGACATTAAATTGACATTGAGATCAGCGCTTTCGTATTGAGAGTTGACAGAAAATAGTTTAAAATGTCTAGTTCATTTTTAATTTAATTTCAAAATAAAATTAAAAATATTTATTTTAATAATATTTTATAATTATTACGATATATATTTATCATTCTTCTACCCAAAAAAAAATATTCATGTGAACTTAGCAACATAAAAATATTACTAAGATTAAGATTTAAGATTTAAGATAAATTCATTTTTATTATAATACTTTAGGTTTTAGTTTCCAATTCCGATTAATGGAAAAAATGTCTTATTTCATATTCTCTAGTAAAAATAAATAATTGTCGATAAAACCCTGTTTAAATTAATATTTATATATAATATATTTAAAGAAAAAAGAGATGATTAATTAAAACCCTTAATTGAAATTATTTATATATAGAATCAATATATAAATTTAATTCTTGGATAAAAATTCAGGCCCAATATTTTATTTTCCATTATAAATAAACTTATACCAGTGTTTGTATTCTAGTATAAAATTATATTTATATTACAAATTACAAATTTTATTGCAATTTGTTTTTTAGTATAGATTTATATATACCAAAAATACGAAAAAAAAAATTAAAAGACATATAATAAAGAATACGAATATTCTCGTTAGAGTAATCAGTATAATACAATACAAACCATTAGCAAAAAATAATAATTTATTAGAATAATTAAAAAAGAAGATAATTAAAAATAATTTAATGATCCAAATACTATTAAAACTTGTCAAGGTGGTAGAATAATTCATGATAATTGATGTATATACATACATAAATATATTCCATACTATTAAGTATTAAGTAAAGTTCCTAAAAAAATATACCATTCATTATTCTCTAATTAAATTATGCAAATGTTTTATTCGTAAAACATTTTCAAATAATAAATTTTCTATAACTATTATATTTGTTTAAATTTCAATTTATGAAACATCATTCCTGTCTTCAGAGAATCATTTTTCAATTATTTTTTTTTTCGTGTCCATTAACCTAAATGTATAAGTATACCTTTATGCTATCAATACTAGATGATGTATTTTGTATTTATGTTAAACAAACTCATCGTTTATATCAATCATAAATAAATAAATTAATAAAAAAATAAAAATAAAAACAATTGAATGTTCATAAGCTAGTTGTTTTCTTTGCCATTGTCTCTATTGAATGATAATCATATATATATATATATTTTTCAATTTAGCAACAAACACTTGTTATTCCATCCACGTATTGAAAACGAAATCAACCGGAAGAAATAATTACAGAATTTATAATGTTTTTAAATTATTATTTATTTATTTATATATATATATATATATATATATATATATATTTGATATAATTATTTATATAAGAAATTTAAAATAAAATTATTTCCTAGTATTGTAATGATAAAAAAAGAGAATACACTATATATAAATTATTCAAAATTAATAAAATTATTAAAATCTTTTACATTTTTTTTAATTAATAATAATCTGTGTGATTAAAAGAAACGAATATATATTCATAATATTTATAACTATGTATTGATATTTTAATTTTTCTTGATAGATAGATAAAATATTTATAAAATATATAAAATTTCTTGAAATAAACGAGGATCGAGATATTGTCCACAGAGTTCTACAAAATAATTCAGGAAAATCAGGAAAAAACTTGGTTCACATAAATAAAACATTAAATATATAGGTATATTTTTAGATGATCAATATTGAACTTAAATTATTTATAAACAATTTGAGATTAGTGCGTTGGAATAATTATTTAAAACGAATAAATAGATTCGAATGGATATTAATCCAAACCAAAAAACTACATTATGGTTGTGGAGTCTAACAATAAATTTAAAATTGCATGCTATAATGAAAATTTATAATGAAAATATGAGTAAAAATCTCGAATAAAATAATATAAAAAGAAGCTGTGGACAGACAGAGAACCGACCGACGATTTAAAAATAATTAAAAACAACATTATAAACATATATATATATATATATATATATACTAGCTGCTCCGAGCGCCTTCGGCGCTCTCCACACCTAGACGGGGGCTCCGTCCCCTGTACCCCCCCCCCCCCGAGTGGTACATAGTATTTGGTTAAGAGTAGTAAAAGGTTTTCATCCATTTTGTTTCAATCCGTATATTACATAAAACATTCATTTCTTTTTGTGTTCTTATTTAAAATATATTTTAATTTAATCAGTAAATTAATTATATATATTATTATTGTATATGTTATATCTATCTATCTATGTTGCTCAAAGATAGTCGAAAGTTCTTGGCCGCAACAACCACATTTCTCCAAGTGTCCCTATCCTGAGCCCATGTCTCATCTCTCTTACGTCCCTTCCTACGCGTCCTTGGTCTTCCAAGCGGAAGTTTTCCAATCGGTCTCCACACCGTTTTCCAATCCAATATCTTTTTCCTCTCCCATTCTAGCCTCGTCCCCTGCCTATCGCAGCTTTTTCGCTTTTATAACCCTAACTATTTATGAAGATTCATAGAAGTCATGCAATTCCTCGTTATGCAGTCTCCGCCATTCCCCGGTGACCTCATCTTTCTTTGGCCAATAAATGCTGGAAAGGATCCTATTCTCAAATACTCTGAATCTACTCTCATCTCCCAGGGTCATAGACCACATGCGTCCCACCCATATAATACAACAGGCAAAATAATTGGTTTATATATTTTAATTTTGATTCCTTTTGATAATAATTTTGATGTGAGATAAGCCTCTTTACTGCATGATAACAGGCGTTTCCCGATTTCAACCTCGATTTAAATTCTTCTCAAATATTATTATCCTTCGTGATTACATTCAATTTTTCTACATATTCAAATTCTACATTTTGTATATTAAGATTTTGTTACTAAATATTTTTTCTTATCACTATTAATTTCAAACCTCCATGTTGTCCGATTTGTCCTAAATCTGAATTAGAAGAAAATTATAAATTGCCTCCTCTTCCAGCCCATTTACCTATCCATGTTGCATAACGCATCTTAATTTCTTAACACTCCGTTTTTTTTAAATTTAAAATAGAAGGAGGGAAATAGTTTTAAATTATATTCGAATAGTCTATTATATTCTATATATCAGTATTTTTTTCTGAATTTAATACCAAGTTGATTTGCAAAATTTTCCATTCTTTATGCATATGATTGATTACATATGTTAAAATTTAAAAAAATTCAAATATTCTAATTTTTAAATTTATATACAATTTAATATTATTTTTTATTAATATCATATCAAAAAAGAGAATTTATTAAAAATTAAAAATAAAAAAAGAAGCCTATTAATAAAAAAATATAATAGAATACAATAATTTTGATTTAAAACAGTTTAATTAGTAATATTTTGGTAAAAGACTATTCATGGTTACCATGGTTACATTGGTTACTTATAAGTAGGTATATACATAAAATTACAATACAATATTTATATATATCTTATATCTATATATATAAAAGGCAATGTCTGTCTGTGTGTCTCGCCTAAACTCAAAAACTACTCGTCCGATTGCGATGAAACTTTCAGGGATTGTTGTGGGCATCCCAGGGAAGGTTTTAGTTTAGTTAAATCCAAAATTAATTTAATTAGTAATATTTTGGTAAAAGTCTATTCATGGTTACCCTGGTTACATTGGTTACTTATAAGTAGGTATATACATAAAATTATAATACAATATTTATATATATATAATAGATTATGTGTTTGAATTTTCATTTTATTCAATAATTTTACAATTTTAATTCTAATTAATAAATAATTCTACCTAAATAGTAAAATCTTTAAAATGTAAAAATGATTAAATTATATATTGAATATTTCAAAAAGAAAATAAAAAATTAAAGAAAATAATCACGATATTCAATTATTTTTTTTTTAATTAATAATAAAATAAAAAACAATTGAATATTTAATAGGGCCTCCTCCTATCCCCATAAATTAGCCCTTCCAAGCCTCTCCTTGCGGAATTTGGAAAAAGTAATGAAAAAGAAAGTTAGCCTTAAAAAAAAAATATTAAAAAAATAAGGCGTTTGGTCTGTACGCCTTTTTGAATCAGCTGAGAATGCCTTTGATTTTTTGGATTTCGAAATGAAACCGCCACATTCGGGGCAACCTGAAATAAAACCTTCCTACCTAAGAAGATGCATGGTCTCCACTATTAGGAGTGGATCGCCCATGCTAATCGAATCGATCCTACGCTCAAAAGGTATCCAACAATTTGTTCCTATTCAGGCTATTCCCATTTCGGAACTGTGCTGAATTACCTTCCCGAATGCTCGTTCATTCGATCCACCTCAAATACATTCTCAGCAATACAAAAAGGCACAATTCAGACATGGCATGCAATTAATACAACCCTTCTCTTATAATATTGGCATGGCACTTGCTTTATCCACCCACACTTTTCTATTTAATAATTCTAAACTAATCTATGGATTAGTAGGATGAGAACCAGCATCCTTCGATGGAAGTAGGAAGCAACCTCCTGAAAATCTCTAACAACAAAATATAAGTATATTCCAATGATTAGCCCCCCCCTCCCCGCCAGTGTAACACAATTCTAATTACCTTTCTCTCTTCTGCTTCCTTTATCAATGATACTCATTCTTGAGAGATGTAATCTGAAATCCCTAATCTCACTAAGTTCTAGAATATATTTCCCTATAATTTTCTAATTAATATTATCAAAATAAAGAAAATCAATCAATCATAAATCAAATATAAGTACTGTTATGTATGTTAAATTTTACTTGAAATATTTTATTTAGAAATTGAAATTAATAAAATTTATTCTTATTTGAATTTGTGCCATGCTAAATAAATAAATAACGATGATTACTTACATTTGGTGAGCTGTATGAAGGTCATTTCATCATCATCAGAGATGGAGAAGATAATCAAGAATTTGAATCAACATCCAGTAGAAGGAACGAAGATTGAATCATGAAATGGAAGCAAAAAAATAACATATTAGATTATAAAATTTTAAAATAGATAATTATAAATTGAATAAAAATCAAATTAATAATAAATACTGACCTCGAAGTTAATAAAATTTGATATAACTCGCAGATTAAACTCGAAGACTTGTATTGATATTCCATCTCACTCGACTGGATAAAAAAGAAATTAAATAAGATTAGTTATGTCATTTAAGAAAAAAAAAATATAATAGATATAAAAATAAAATAAATAACATAATGATTGAAGAGGTGTAAGCTTTAAAAAAATATTATTTTATTTTTTCAGTAATATGACATTAAAATACTAAAATTCTACAATTATCCTAGAGCCACTCCATTTTATGAATGGATGAATCAATTCATAAATGTTTGAGTGGATTTTAATAGAAATACTTACAAGTTATTATACTCAATTAATAGTCATTAAAAAAATTTCCTACAAAACACCACAAAACTAAAATTCTCTTCTTTCTTAAATATTAAAAAGATTATGGGATGCCACAGTGGAAATAAATTACATTTATCTTATTAATTTCATGAAGATATTCTTCTGTGTAATTGACATATAATAGAAATACCCTTAATTTACTTTCCAAAAGTGTTATATTATAATAATAATAAATTGACAAAATAATATTCATTTTTCATTTGGATATTTCTATTCTAATTTATTAAATTGCTTTTATTTATTTATTTTAAGAAATTTTATGAGAATTGTTTTTTTAATGATGTTATTAAGTATGAATAGGTATATAAATGCCCTTTAAAGTAGTATTGTATATTTTTTTTTTTTTTGATAATGTTATTCTAATCACCTGTGTCAATCAATGACAATCAATGATAAAGGCTTATTTATACTATTTTCCACCACTTTATTTTTATATGATATTAATTTTATTATTATCTTGATTACAAATTGAATATCATTTTATATTGAAACATTGAAAGCAATGTTGTTCTTTAATATATTCATAAAATTTAAATTTTGAAAATTGCAATGATATTTCAAATGTTAAAATAAATAAATCGATTTAAATATCTATAATAGATTTAAAATGTTTTATTTTCAAATTAAAAAAAAAAATATTTTAATTATTCGAAGCATTTTCATCGAACAAAGTTTGTGATAAAGTCACTGGAATAAATTGAGATTAAATAAAACTGATTTGAGAAATTTTTCATTCAATTTATCCAAAATTTGTTTTGTTTTTTTTTTTTAATAGAAACTTCAATAAAATAATAATACGAGAATCGTAGAACAAAATTATTATTAAAGAGGATGAGATGTTGATAAGTGAAAATATTAACTTGATTAAAATGGAATGGTAATTTACCAACTGATTGATTGATTGATGTTGAAGTGTTATATTCATGGATTCAACACGAAGAAATTGATTTCCACACTGAAGAGCGATGTATTAATGAGATTAGAAATAATAATAATAATAATTTTAAATTTATTTTTTATATTAATGTTAAAAATAAATAGCGAAAGATTTAATAATTATTACAAATTTTTTAAAGAAAATTTAAAAATAATTCTAACATATTAAAGATGATTTTAATTTAAAAAAATATTTAATATATATATTTAAAGAAAATTATATATCTTATAATTGATTTTAAATCTTTTCAAAAAATTTGATTAAAAATTTATAATTATATTTATATGAAAAATATTGAAATATTGTTTTTTTTGAAAGTTTACTAATAAAATCTTGGTTTTAATTAATAAAATAAATAAATCTTCAATTAATTCTTGATTAGTGAATGATTCAAGGGATGATTTCGGTGAATAGGACGGCGAGCGTCTTGCACTGCGAGGGGAATGAGAACCGAATGCGTTCGAGGCAGCAACGCATCGGCCGGCAAGCATGCAGGTGGGGCAGGCGGAGGAGACAGGAGAGGGGCGGGCGGGGTCGAGCGGAGGTGAACATTTTACAGAAAGCTTTTTGCAATTTATTACAAATAAATATTATATTAATTAAAGAAAAAGATTAATATTAATTTTTTTTATAATTAATGGTGTTTTTATATAGATTTTAAATCGAACCGATAGAAAGAATATTTAAATTTTAATATTTTAAGATTTTAATGAAAAATTTATAAAATTTATAAATATATAATTAATATATCAGCAAAAAGTTATATAAAATGCATTTTATAAAATGTAATTTTTAATAAAATATTTTTTTTTAAGTTTATTATGGAAATGAATATATTTAAAAAAAAACATGAAGGTGGAGGGTGAGATAGAAATTGTTCAATTTTAAATTATCAATTGATTAACGAGTGTGATATAATGAAAATACCTATAATAACAAAATAAGTTGACCTGTGGCCAGGTCCGATCCGACCGACGGTTTGAAGTAAATTAATTTCCAGCTAAAGAAACAATTTCAAATAATTTTAATATATCTATTAATGTAATAAAAAATAGATATGGATACATAAATAATAAATATAAACATTTTTAATTTTATTTTATTTATAATATATATGCAAGACCAGGCTGTGACGTCATGAATGGCTGGATGACGTCATATAATTTTAAATCAAGAGAAAACTAATAAATTTGATTTTTCTCGAGGATAAAACCAATACAAAGTGCATGATTCGTGGTGATATGTAAAAAATCTCCTCATGTTAAATTTGATGTGAAAATAACCCTTCCCTTCCTATCGTCGATCGCTAATACTACCACTTCCGGTTTCCGGATTTGCACCAAAAGTTGATCAATTCATCCCACTGATGCATTAAGTAAATATACCAAATTTCATCGAAATCCGTTCAGCCGTTCAAGCTGTACACATCTATGCGGATGGACGGACAAACGGACAGACATCATCCTAAAAATACTTTTTTCTGTTATCAAAATGCATCATTCGTGGAGCTATGTAATAATCTCTACATGTTAAATTTGGTTTGAAAACATTACCCCCCTTACTATCGTTGGTGGGTAAAAATATTTCAATATTAGATAGAATGTAAATAATGAAATTTGCTGTAAAAATAAAAATGTAAATGCATACTAATTACGACCATGAGTCACCAATTGATTGTAAAAATTATTGTAAACCCTTTTTGTTATGTTATGGGATAAAAAAAAATTATGTATCACAAATTGGCTAGTATAAATGTACTTTTTTAAACTAAAAAACTAAACTAAGTGTATGTTTACTAAGACTTTGAAGTTTTTCAAAAAATTATATTGTTTTTATTGATGTATCCCAGGTGGATAATTCAATTTTTTTGAATGTTGAATTTTATAAATTATATCATTCAAGTATCTATCTTCTGCCACATTAATTAAATACCCACAACAATCATTTACTGTGATACAAACAATTTTTTTAAAAACTTTAAAGGAAAAATTCAATTTTCCTAGGTAATTTTATATATATATATAGTTATACCAAATCCATTTCAATAATATATCATAATTCATTGTTTTGTGAGTGAAATTTTCACACAGTTTCACAAATAAAATTTATTATTCAGATAAAAAGAACTTTTAATATTTAACACCCATTATATCTGGCAAATTGAAAAAATATATATTCAAATTTAACGAAACAGATATTTTTTTCATATGCATAATGAAATAAATAGACCATAAAAATTTTCTATTCAGTCGATATTGTGAAACACTCTAAAAGTGTCTATATTTGTTCAACTAATATAATTTTAAAGCATCGCCGGGTACCGACACTCAAAATTTCTCCATGTGTAAAAATTGTTTATATAGTGAAGTTTACGTACATATATAGGTAGGTGTATATACTACTAGTATATACCTCTATATATCTATATGTATATGTATATTAAGCCATTGTGTTTACTAACCTATTAACATTAACCCTTCAATGTTTGTTTAAGTAATCAAAAACATGTTGGTCCCATTACAAAAAAATAACCACCTACACTAATTACTTTTATTTTTATATACATTCTAATATATAATATTTAGAAGAGAGTAAAGAAATAAAAAATTAAGATCAAATTTATTTTAATGATTTTCCATTCCAGAATCCCTTTGGGTACACAACAAATAAAATTTGTTTTTTTAATTTATTGAAGAAGGTGTCTGAAAGACTAAATTTAATTTATAAATTTAAACCAATTCATTTCTTTTTTCATATCGGTGGAATTTCTAAAAAGAAGCATTTAATTCTTTTAGTTTCTTTAGAGGACATCTTTCGGATATTAGATTGAAGAGAAATATTGATTAATTTAGGGCATTGGTTCCCAAACTGTTTTGTGTCGTAGACCCCTTGTCATGTTTTTGGGTTTTGGATAGACCCCCTAAATTGATTTTGATTTTTTATAAACGATTTACCTTTTTACTATCGATAGTATTGCGATCACGAAAATTTTCGATGTTGATATTTTGATAATTTTATACGTTTTGAAGGTTCCTGAATCATTTTCACTAAGGTTGAGAAAAATGTCTGTCTGTAAATGTGTGTGTGTGTGTATGTATGTAGACAAGATTACGCAAAAACGGTTGGAGCTAGAATCATGAAATTTGGTATAGGGGCATTATTCAAAATTCGTAGTTTTCTATCATCTTTTGAGAAATGTAGCTCAACCGGAAGAGGGCCATTACCTACAACGTTTTGATTTTTTTTCCTCTAAAAATAAAGATATATGTTTGATAGTTTTTCACATGATTAAAAATTGTTTATAAAACTGCTATATATAGAATTTCAGCTTGATTGAATCGCTGAAAGTACCAGAATTAATTTTTTAACACTGCAAATCTCACGCGCCAGCACGTTACGTGGTGCCATCAACAAAGAGTCAAACACGCGCTGGATTAATAAATATTATTTATTAATTTTAATTTATAATTTATAATTAATTAAATTTAATTTAAATATAATATATTATGTTATTTAATCCAATTCAAATTGCGAGATAGTCGAGTGGAGACACTCCAGCTAATTTTTTTTAGAGACATATTGGAAAAAAAATTAAAAAATGTCTCAAAAGCCATGTCGGAAAAGCGTTTTACCTTTTTTTTTCTAAAGATATTTTCAAAAAATCCATGTCGGAAAACAATTTATCTTTTTTTAGAGCCAGGAAAACACGTGGTCCCCTATAGACCCCCATAGACCCCCATTTTCATTTCATGGACCCCCAAATTTGTTATTCGCTGCCGTGGATCCTCAGGAGGTTAAAATAGACCCCCAGGGGTCTATATAGATCACTTTGGGAACCTATGATTTAGGGTAAAAGCCGCGTTTATATTTACATCCGATAGACAAAATTGCAGGATGTAGGTAACACGAAACGTTGAAGACATTAAAGACAGGCAATGAATTTTCTCAATACCTGGGACTGATTTTAAAAATGAAAAGACCCAATTAAACAATCTTGAATTCGAAAAAGCCTACATTTTTTCCAGGCAATTTTTACAACAAAAACTTGCAACACAAATGATAACCATGCTGGTTTCTTGCCTACCAGTGACGCCATAGTGTTTTCTCCTATAATTATGATACACACATATATGTATATAATTAATATTTTGATTAATAAAAGAAATTTTTTTTTTAAATTTAAAGTATTTTTGTTCACTTGGCTCACTTAAATTATTGATATACAAAAGTCTATTTTCATCACATTTAAAGTATGATATTTAGCAAAACTGTTGATTGACACTTTCTTGTTTTATTATAATCCTTATTCTCGTTCAATTTAATTGAGTTTTCTAATCCAAAGAACAACAAAATTTTCAAATTTCATTAAACCCGAAAAAAAACTTTTTTTTGTGTTGTTATGGATTGTATTGTTGATCTTTTGACAAGTTTTTTTGTTTGTTTTGTTTTTTTCAGAGGAAAGAGGGTATCGTAATGGATTGGCGAATTCGCCTTGAACAGTACATCACAGTTCATGTCAAGATTCCTGAAATATAATCCAAGTTTCAATTCGAAGCCTCGAGGTGGGCAATTAAGTCTGTAGCTCGTAAACAGCGCCAGGAAACCTGAAGCGACTAACTAAATAAAAGCCCAGATGGCTGCAAATCAAAACAAATGGGTGACACTCTGTGGTGGGAGGAAGGAGGGTTCCTCGCCTCGAAATCGTCATCAACGGTGAACACTAATGGCTGTTTTAATGGGCGACCCTGAGCAGCCAGTTATGATTTTCATAAGGCTGCCCGTATCCACATTAAGATAATATATCCCACTCCCACTGGGAATTTCTCAGGCTGCTTGTCGGTAAAATAAATTACCTCTCAGTCAGTCTGACAATTAGAAGAAAGAGAGCCAAGCTCGAATTGCATTTAGATTTTCGATTATCAAATTAATCAAGACAACTGACCCTGACTAAATAGTCATCGTTTGTCAAATGGCATTCTCCGATGTGGTTCTATACATTTAGAATCAAAACTTTTCTATTGAAATATAAAATGGAACAGCAACAAATCATTTTTAACAAATAACATTAGAAAAAAATAGATTCATTTAATTTTTACCGACTGACGATAGTAAGGGAGGTATTGTTTTCACACCAAATTTCACATGTGGAGATTTTTACATATCTCCACGAATCATGCATTTTCTTAACAGAAAAAAGTATTTTTAGCATGATGTCCGTCCGTCCGTCCGTATAGATGTGTACAGCCTGAACGGCTCAACGGATTTTGATGAAATTTGGTATATTTACTTAATACATCAGTGGGATGAATTGATCAACTTTTGGTGCAAATCCGGAAACCGGAAGTGGTAGTATTAGCGATCGACGATAGGGAGGGAAGGGTTATTTTCACACCAAATTTCACATGAGGAGATTTTTTAACATATCACCACGAATGTATTGGTTTTATCCTCGGGAAAATCATATTTATTAGTTTTTTCTTGATTTAAAATGATATGACGTCATCCAGCCATCCATGACGTCACAGCCTGGTCTTGCATATATATTATAAATAAAATAAAATTAAAAATGTTTATATTTATTATTTATGTATCCATATCTGTTTTTTATTACATTAATAGATATATTAAAATTATTTGAAATTGTTTCTGTAGCTGCTAATTAATTTACTTCAAACCGTCGGTCGGTTCGGACCTGGCCACAGGTCAACTTATTATACACAAATTAATGTTAAATAATAATTTATTTAAAAATAATATACAATCTATTTAATTCATTCATTCCTAACTACATTATTTCTCTCTCTTTCATTAAATAAATATATTATCCTAAATTAAAAAAAAATAAGCTGGAGTGTCTCCATTCGACTATCTCGCAATTTGAATTGGATTAAATAACATAATATATTATATTTAAATTAAATTTAATTAATTATAAATTAAAATTAATAAACAATATTTATTAAACCAGCTCTTTTTGATGGCACCACGTTACGTAGTGTTAAAAAATTAATTCTGGTACTTTCAGCAATTCAATCAAGCTGAGATTCTATATACGAGTATATATATCAGTTTTATACAATTTTTAATCATGTAAAATTATCAAACATATATCTTTATTTTTAGGGTCACTTTAGAGGAAATAAATTATAAATTATAATTATTAATTATAAATTAAAATTAGTAAATAGAAGTAATATTTATTAAACCAGCGCATGTTTGGCTCTTTGTTTCACCACGTCGCGTGTTGGCGCGTGAATTGCAGTGTTAAAAAATTAATTCCGGTACTTTCGGCGATTCAATCAAGCTGAAATTCTGTATATAATATATATATAATATTGAAAAATATATTTTTGTGTGGATTATAAGATTACTGTGAAAATAGTTAGTTTTGATATGAATATAAATAAACATTAATAAATAAATAAGGAGATAAAGAAAAATCTTTAATTCAGATATTAGGTAAAATAATATTATAAATAATTTATATTATTAATTATATTATATATAAATTGTATTTTTCTGATTTTAATTTGTTAATAAATTTTCATATATTTTACTACCAAGATTTTTTCATTTCATCCCAAAGATCCAACATTATATATATATAAATACAATCAGTAATAAATAAAAATATAATAATATACTAATTAGTAATTATACTACTAAATAGAGTACTTAAAATACAACATAATTAAATTAGTAATTGTTCAGATTGTTGTCATGTAATCGATTTGGATAAAATTTTACCAGTGGATTCTTTATTGATTTCAAAGGGATTTTCCTTATACAATTTTTCCAGGTCGATTCTAGTTTACAGGATAAAAATTATTAAAATTTGCATATAAATCCATTAATATTCTATTTAGCGCTACCATATTTTTTCATTTGACCAGCAGAGGGCTCCACTTGTTTGATTGTTTTTTTAGTTCGGATTGGATATTGAGAAAAACAAAAAAAATAATTAATTAAATAATTTTTCTATGTCTAAACAGAACCGAAAAAACCCGAAAATTAGTGAATAAGTGAATAACTAGTGAATTAGTCAATAAAAACATTTTTTAATGGCTGCACATTTCGACGTTCATAACCAGCTAATTTGTCAAACTTAAAAAGTCTTTATTTATCTCGTAAACTAGAAAAGACCGAGAAATAATGCATAAGAAAAATTCCATTGGAATTAAAAAAGGAATCCAGTGGTAAAGTTTTATCCATGTCATGATATCTAATCTGAACATTTACCTTAGAATTTTATATTAATTATATTATAGAAAATGTATATAACGTTATTCTAAAGGAAAATCAAGCATAAATTAATCTTTAGACATTTGAAATTAATATGTCTATATTCAGTTATAATTTCATTAAATTAATGTATATTTTTTTTTATTTCAATTTAAATAATTTAAAATAATTTAATAATAAAAAAATCATTTTTTTTTTTCATTTAATTTTTTTTCTTATACTTTTCTATTAGAATTATTGTAAAGGTTGGATGTTTGATTGGTAGAATTGAGATAATTGTAAGGGAAGGAGGACGAGGTGAGGGAGTGAGAGGGGGGGGGGGGTGTTCACTGTTGGCAGGTGAGTTTCTAGGCATGTCAACTGCCGCCTACAACACCTAATATGGGCAACCGTTGCTCGCAATGCCAATCGGGTTAAAAGTTCGCCAAGGAAGAAGAATTCAAAGACCACATTGGGAATAGTTCCAGGACCTGACAACAACAACAACAACAACAACTCTCGAGTGGTTTTCGTTTATCTTAAAATATTGGTGATTGGTTTGTTTCCTCTCTGCCCCCTCCTACCATCTCTCTCTTTCTCTCTCACCTGCTGATATCCCGACAGGTAGAGACACAGCACAATTACTTTGCGACACGGGCCGCCGATTCATAAATAAAATAGCTTATCATGCATGGAATCCGGATAAACCTAAATCGCTCCTATACGGTTTTACAGTCATCTTATTATAATGTTGAGTTAACGTAACTTGGGGTTAATTTTACTTTAAATTTAATTATTATTTGAAGAATATAGTAAATAATAATTAAGAATTGGATTATTTTAATCTCATATAAAATAAGATATGTATTTAAGATATATAGGGTATATAAAGTATATAGTCGTTGGCCCCGAGGCAGTCATTGGCCCCCTATAACTAAAACACAAATAATAAGAGATTTTTATTTTAAAAATTGCGCTATTCGCTATGGTTATGTAATCGTTTGTAATATGGTTGTTTAATCACTATAGAATACCTAGGGCAATAACTATAACAGGAGGTCAATAACTATATTTTTTAGGATTTTTTTAAGTGCTTATTGAAAGTGTCATGAGAAAATGATTTTTTTTTTCTTCATCAAAATGGTCAAAGTATTTATGTTCTGTAAATCTAATTTGACACAGATTATTTCCAAATTTGCCCAGATATGCATTAAAAACTGTCATACAATTCCTCGTTATGCAGTTTCCCCGGTGACTGTCTTTCTTTGGCCCTTAAATGCAGCGAAGAATCCTATTCTCAAATACTCTAAATCTACTCTCGTCACCTAAGGTCATAGACCATGCCTCACATCCATATAATGCAACCGGTAAAATAATTGTTTTATATATTTTAACTTTTATCCCCTTTGATAATAATTTTGATGCGTTAAGCCCCTTTATTGTATGATAACAGGCGTTTCCCGACAAGCAACCATAATATCAATAAGCTTATTTTTTTCTTGAATTTCAATTTTTTTAATTTTTTTGAATTATTTTTATTATTTTTATAATTTGGAGTGTTTATTTGTTTTACTGTTTTCAATCGGTTCATCTGTTCATTTGTTTTTCTGTTTCACGTGGTCCATTCTACAACAAAAAACAGATAAGCTTTTTTTGTTTATTTATTTTTTTAAATTATAATTATCTTTATTATATTATTAATTATCCTCCAATTGGGGAAGAAGAAGTGATTTATCTTCCCCCCCCCCAAAAAAAAATGTAAATCTTGAAACATCAACCAATTGAAGATATATAATACATAACTTAATATATATATAGTTAAGTATATAAAGAGTGAGTTTTACTATTTTTAATTTTATAATATAAAAAATATTATTTGTCATGGATTCATTTCAATGTGAAATTTTTATCAAGGTCACTCATCTCATATCTAAAAATAACTATTACTATTCAATTAGAAAGAAATCGTGAAATCGACCATTTTTATCTATTCAACCAAAAGAATCAAGAAGTTGTTTTAATTCAATTAATATGAATTATTTTTCTTTATCTATAATATATCTAGAATTATAAAATTAACATAAAAAAGAATGTAGCATATCGATTTTAGTGTTAAGAATAAATTATAGTATTTGATTTTTAAAAATATATACTTATTGATTATTTTTTAATTTATTAAATTGCCAGAGAAAGACAATAAAATTGGGAATATAATTCTTTTATACAAAAGTCTGGAGTATCTTGCAAATTTGAATTGGATTAATTAACATATATTTAAATTAAATAAAATTTAATTAAATTATTTATATATAAAATAATAAATTAAGTATAATTGAAATGGATTAGTTATTTTAGTGGTGCGTAACCTATCTTCATTGTGACCCCTATTTTTACTTTCCCGCATACTTCGTATAAGGGAAGTATTGGAATCGTCAAAAATTTCGACTTCGAGATTTCGATAGATCTTGACGTTTTAGACCTCCCTGAGTCGGAAAATACCATTTTTCGAATTATGTCTGTGTGTGTGTATGTATGTATGTATGTATGTATGTATGTAATGTCTGTAAGCAAATTTACTCAAAAACTAATCAAGCTAGGACTTCGAAATTTGGTACACCGATATTATTCACAGTTTGTAGATTTCTATCAAAATTTCATCAAAATCGGTTAACCGGAAGTGGTACTTTACCTACACTGGTTGCGTTTACCTTTCAAGTAAAGTACCAGTTTGCTTCGAGATATTTGGTTCCTATTTTGTATATAGATTTAAAAATATGAAAAAAATTCAGATACCAAATTTCATCATGATCTGACTACCGGAAGTGACATTTTACCTATACAAGTAGCGTTTCTTTTTTACCGACCGACGATAGTAAGGGAGGTATTGTTTTCACACCAAATTTCACCTATGGATATTTTTAGGTACATATCTCCACGAATCATGCATTTTCTTAACAGAATGGTGTCTGTCCGTCCGTCCGTCTGTCCGTCCGTCCGTATAGATGTGTACAGCCTGAACGGCTCAACGGATTTTGATGAAATTTGGTATATTTACTTAATACATCAGTAGGATGAATTGATCAACTTTTGGTGCAAATCCGGAAACCAGAAGTGCTAGTATTGCCGATCGAAGAGAGGAAGTGAAGGGTTATTTTCATATCAAATTTCACGTGAGGACATATCTCCACGTGTTATGCACTTTGTATTGGTTTTATCCTCGAGAAAAATCATCTTCATTAGTTTTTTCTTAATTTAAAATTATATGACGTCACCCAGCACTTCATGACGTCACAGCCAGCCCTTATATATTATAAATAAAATAAAATTAAAAATATTTATATTATATCCATATCTGTTTTTTTTACATTTAAAATATCAGTTAACCGGAAGTAGCACTTTATTCTATATATATATATATAAATGTTACCAAATATCAAATTTGACACCAATAAACTAATACGAACTGGCTCTTTATCAATACCAAGTTTACACTTTCTAAATATTCATTCACAACTCTTTATACCTATTTATATGCGGGAAAGTCTAGGTGAGGACACTCCCGCTTATTTTTAACAAAATTGTCGCGACCCCTGAGTAGATAGTAGAGGTTTAATCGTTAAAGAAGTTAATTTACCTACGTGAAGATATTTATTAGTACGATACTTAGAAAAACGTTGATTGACATCACACCAGATTTACAAGCGAGCTATATTTTTTATTGTTATATAAAGTTCTTTAAATTTGGCGACCATGAAAATTTTTCTCGCGACCCCTCTGAGGGTCGCTACCTACGGGTTGCACACCACTGAGTTATTTAATTAATTAAAAAATTTATTAAATTTAAATTTAAAAACCTTTAAGATTTATACAATTTTTAATCATGTGAAAAACTATCAGACATATATCTTTATTTTTACGGTCACTTTAGAGGAAAAAAAAATGAAAAGGTGGTAGGGGTAATGATCCTCTTCCGAATGAGCTACATTTCTCAAAAGTTGATACAAAACTACGAATTTTGAATAATGCCCGTGTACCAAATTTCATGATTCTAGCTCAAACCGTTTTTTCGTAATCTTCTCTATACACACACACACACATATATATATATATATATATATTTATTTATTTATTTATTTACATTTTACATTTTTATATACTTTTTTTCTCAACCTTAGTGAAAATGGCTCAGGGGCCTTCAAAATGTATAAAAACATCAAAATCTCGGCAACGAAAATTTTCGTGATTGAAATACTATCTCTGGCGAGATAATATAAAGATAAAACATAAAAGTTTGCAACTAAAAGATGATAGTAAATAATAAATATCGAACTTTTTTATACATACTCATATATCACTCCAAACCATATTGAATTGAAGTTAATTTGTAAAAATTTATATTTTATTTTTATCAATAAACCATTCCTAAAATTCAATTGAATAAATGAAAAATAAAATAATTAAGTAATTAATATATGTTTAATAATAATACTTAATAATAAAGAAAATTATTTATAAATATATTATAAATATACAGGATACAATAAAAAATATACAGTTTTTATAATTTTAATATCAATAATATATAAAATTATATTAATTTATACTTAAAAGCTAATTTTCACTAGTAATTAATTTTATAAATTTATCAAAAAATATAGTTTAAAAAAACTATTTAATTATATTAATAATATGAATTATGTTATGTTATGGTATTTTGTACTTTATTTCTTTGATTTTTAAAATAATCTAGATAGGCAATCTATATTTGTCACAATATTTTTAAAATTAAATCCTTATGGAGAGATTCAAAACTTCATCCGTATGCTTTTTAATAATAAATCAAACTAGTAGTAGCTAAATAAATACTACTATAATGAGATTTTTTTCCAGATTAGTTTTTATTTCAAGTACTTTTAGTTGAGAAATATTTTTTTACAAATTTATATTAATGTGATTATGTATCTATCTATTTCCGAAAGCAATTCTCATTCATCTATATATAATCATTCTTTTCTATTCAGAAATACCAAATTCTTAACTCCCCCCCCCCTTATATTTGTTTGATCATTGTGTCCTTGGACTACCTACCACCTACATTTCAAAACAAGTTATATGGTCATGACTATATTTGAAGATGCATAGAGATGAGGCAATTTCACGATAGGTAGTCAATACATATGTACTGTATATAAGAAAATATTTATTATAATATATACTTATTTACAAATTATCTGGGAAAAATATTATAATTCTATTTAAAAAAATATTTTAAAAAAGAATAATGTCTATTTTATTATTATTATTATTTTTTTATAAAATCTGTAATGAATTTTTGATAATTGTTTAGTCTAACCGATGTATGATAAATTTTGATAAAACTTTATCAGTTTATTCCTTTTTTGATTAAAAATAAACTCTCCTTAAGAAGTAAGTGACTGTCACTTCTAGTTTACGACATAAAAATTATTAAAGTTTGACAGATAAACTACATAGTTATGAATGAGCAGCCATTTAATAATGTTTTATTGACTAATTCACTAATTATTCACTTTTTCACTAATTTTCTGTTTGGATATAGGAAAATTATTTAATTAATTAATTTTTTAATTTTCTTATATCCAATCCGAACTAAAAAAAACCAGAAACTTAGTGGAGACCTCTCGTGGTCAAATAATAAAACATGATAGCTAAATAAAATATCAATGGATTTATATGCAAACTTTAATAATTTTTATCTCGTAAACTAGAAGCGACCGTCACATACTGCTTAAGAAAAGTTAATTTTGAATCAAAAAAGGAATCTGCTGGTAAAGTTTTATCCAAATCCATGATACATCAGTTAGACTAAACAATTATCGAATTTTATCTAATAAAAACCAACACCTTTATAAATTAAGAAAATAATTTAAATCTATTATGAAAAAAATTATCTTGCTCATTTAAAGAGGAACAAATATTAAAAAAATAAAAAATACAAATAAAGTCAGGATAATAATTAAAATATATATTATTTCAATACTAATATTTTTATATATACCTCTCTTGTACGATATCAAAATAATTTACATATATTTACGTTTTCTTAGTGTCATTTTAACATTAAATGGTTTTGGTGAAAATGTAAATCCAGATTCTGGATAAAGACTCGGTTTTGATTCGCCATCCGGTGGACTCAAATCAAATTTTTGTAGTAATGAAACAAAAAAAATAAATTCTAGTTTTCTAGCTAATGATTCACCAAGACAAAATCGTTTACCTAAACCGAAAAAGATTAATGTATCATCACGTGTATATTTGCCATTTTCATCAAGAAAACGTTCCGGGCGGAAATTTTCAGGATCCCCAAAATGTTCTTTAGCATGATAAAGACTCCTTAGATTGAAGAGAATATTGGTATTCTAAAATAATTAAATAATCAACATAATAATCATAATAATAATAATTTATATAATTATAATTACATTTGGTATATTATATCCATTAATTATTGTATCTTTGGTCGCTTTTCTGGGGATAAATCCTACTGTTGGACAAAATCGTCTCATTTCAGTGATCACAGCCTCAACATAATTCAATCTATAAATTAAAATAAAATAAAAATATATTAAAAGAAAATGAAATAATTATAATATTTGGAAATAAATTTAATATAATTATATTTTAATATTATAAAATTATTATTATTAAATTATTATTATAATCATATAAATACAACTCCAAATTCATTTTTTATTTATAATTCGTATACATGATTATCATCAGTTTTAATTCCGTTTATTGATTCCTTAAATTCTTATCAATAGCAAATGGAACACTAGATCATAGTCATTGCACCTTCTATAATCTAGACATTACAACCATATTATATTAAATACTAATATATATATATATATATACCATTAATAGAGAAAAAGATATTATAATTATTTCATAACTTTAATAATAAAAATTCTATTTGATGTTAAAAAATATGTGTATCAAAATATGTAGTACATATATACAAAATAAAATTTAACAACACATTTTTAGTTATATTTCTATAATTAATTTAATAATTAAATTAATTTATTCATTCAACACAAAATACTTAAATAATTATAATATAATAAGGTAATTGTTTACAAAACAGGAAGCTACAAGGATTTGGATGAAACCTTGCCAGTGGATTCCTTTTTTAATTTCTTATGCAACATTTCTCGGTCTCTTATAGTTTACGAGAAAAATTTTTGTAAGTTTGACAAATTAGCTGGTTATGAACGTCGAAATGTACAGTCATTAATTCATGGTTTATTGATTAATTCATTAATTATTCACTAACTTTTGGGTTTTTTTTGACTCAGTTTGAATATAGAAAAATTATTTAAATAATTAGTTTTTTAATTTTCACATATATCCAAACCGAACTGAAAAAAAACCGAAAATTGCTGGCCAAATGAATAAAATATGCATGCTAAAGGATTTATATGCAAATTTTAATAATTTTTATCTCCTAAACTAGAAGCGACCGCCACATACTTCTTAGGGAAAGTTTATTTTTAATCAAAAAAGGAATCCACCGGTAAAGTTTTATCCAAATCCCTGAAGTTTTCCGTCTTGTAAACAATTACCTATAATAATAATCAAAATAAAATAGATTTCAATGAAAACCAAAGAGGTTGTAGATATTATAATAATTTCTATATTAATAAATAAGAATAATTTAATTACCTGGCACGATCCTGCACAGTGATTTGATTTTCACCAATTATATTATCAATTTCTTTTTGTACTTTTTTTTGTACATCTGGAAAATATATCATCTGTGCAACAGCAAAACTAAGTGTGTTACTAACTGTATCTGATCCACCCAAATACAAATCAAATAACACAGCAAATAGATCATTCCCTTTAAAAAATTAAGAGTAAATATTATTTATTTATACTTTAATATATTGGTACTAGATGACTTCATTTAAGATTATAATTACCAGTAAACTTTTGGTCTTTAACTTCTATTAAAAAAGCATCAATAAGATCTCTTGGATTTTCACGATTCAATGTTTTATCATGAGCTTCTACTTCTTTCTATAAATAAATCAATCTTTTAATTAGGTTTAATTTAAATTTATAATGAATGATGAATGAATTTGAAAAACAATATTTAAATTATAGTATGTTACAAAAATACAGGTAAGTATGTGGTTTCAAATAAATATAATACCATAAAACCAATTAATAATAATAATTCGAAATGTTAAAATAAATTTTATTTTACAAAATTTTTTATTCAATTTTTATTGTATATGTACAATATACACGCTTATTTACGACTTAGTTTTTGTGATTAATAAACTTTTGTCTTAAAAGTTATTTTGATTAATTTTTGTTTCTATAAATGTAACAGCATATATTCAAATAAATTTTAAATTGTTTTTAAATCAATGGGAATAATATTCAAAATTTGTTTTCAGTTAAAATATTTGAGTGGGGCTCAAGAATAGGAAATTTAAAATAAATAAAATTATATAAATAAATAAATTGAAATTAAATAAAAAAATATTGTGATTATAATAATTTATCTAATTAAAAAATAAACCAAAATAGTAGTTGTTTATCTTATCTTATTATGCTAGCTAAAATTGTATATATCTATCTATTTATCTATCTATATATATTGGTTCTCAAAAACCGCTCTAACGATTTTTTTCAAATTCACACTAGATATAGTATTTATAAAGAAAAATTAAGTTTTATTGATGATATCTCTTGAAACATTCAGCTTCATTATTAATTTCTTAATTGAAAATTATATATGGAAATTAATATGTTAATTATATATGTCAAAATTGGCATCCATTTTTATTTGTATTAATATTTTTTTTTATTTAAAATATTTTAAAATTTATTATTTAATTTCGAAATAAAATTAAAAATATTTATTTTTAATAAAATATATATAGATATTTATTAATCTCTCTCAAAAAAAAAAAATAAATAAAAAACATCAAATACTGCTAAGACAGTAAAAAAATGAGAATTTTTTATCTAAATATATATAGTACAGAGGCTAGAGAGATGTTTTAACGAGTGGATTTCGTCGGTTCGAAACTCTCCGGGTGAATCGTTATTTAAAAATGAAAATAATGATTTTGTTATTTTTTTTTCTTTTTATCTATTGTTTACTTTTTAATAAATTACTATTCTATATTTATTTATTCATTGTTCTTTTATTAATTAAGTTTTAGATAGTTTTATAATTTTTAATATTTTTTCAATAAAATATTATTTAATATATTTATTAATATTATTTTATTTATTATTATTGAGTACCCGAAGTTCCATTCATTTTAATCAGATTGATGCAATGATGCAACAGTTAATAATTGTAATATTGTAATAAATTTCTATCTTGAAAATTGTTACATATTATTCAGGATATTTTAAAAACAATTTCTTTCTTTAATTAATATTCATTTTTTCTATAAGTCAGATATATATCCAAATATTAAATAATTTTTGAAGTGAAAACTTCTTTAGCGGCGTTGAGCACTTTTGCGGGATGGGGAAAAAGTATAGAACTCGCGTGATCGTGACCAACACCATGAAGCTAGCACATTACGTCTGCTTTCAAATTTCTTATAACAGAGCGCGAAATTTGAATTGTCATTAGAACTGTTTTATAAATTATCTCTAACATATAAATATATATTTATTATGTAAAGTTCATTTCATATATACATATATAATCAAAATTATACGAAATGAACTTCACATAAAAAATATATATTTTATGTTAGAGATAAGAATTATAAAACAGTTCGTATTGCAATATTTTAAACAAAGTTGTGTATATATATATATATATAAATATAAGTTACAAATTTGTTTAAAATATATGTTTAAAATAATATATAAGTTATATATATATATATATACATGCATATGAAATTCATCTTTCTCGTGAAATAGCGCGAATTTCGTCTGTTTTAAAATTTCTTACGCAGAAGTTTTCACTTCTGTCGGCCAGTCCCACGACTGCCAATTTTGCTTTTTTAATTCCGAAAAGCTGCAAAGCACGTTTTTTTGTCTTTAGTTTGTTTTATAACCACTTGGGGCGCTAAACAGTTTTTCAAAAAAACACTATAGAAAAAAAATATATGTACCTATATATTATATATTTATGTATTATTGAGGAGCACAAGTTCATTAATTTTAATCAGATTGATGCAAACGTGTAACATTTAATAATTGTAATAAATAATTAAAGAATTGTGTATCAATATTTTTTAAAGGGTAGAGCGAGAGCTCGGTGTCCCAGGTATTAATATTACCAGCCAAATCCAATAATAATGAATCATTTTTTTTAACTTAAGTACCGAGCCGAGGCTCGGGGTCCCGGTACTATATATTAAGGTACGAGAGTCATTCAACAAGTTCTTTTTTCATTTTTATACAACTGATCGACACGCTCGCTTCCAAAGGTGTCTAAACAAAACTAGTGAAGGGAATTGACTGAAACTTTGACTTAGGCTAGTAAAATAATGTACTACATAATGGTAAAACTCTTTTATGATAGCAGCGCCATCGGGCGGTGAGACTAAGTACTTGTTGAATGACCCTCGTATATCCTCTGTAAATTAATATCAATTTATGTTATATATATAAATTGAAAAATTCATTAATGCTCGTATTATATACAATTTTGATCTCAAAATTTCAAAATTTACTGATCTGATAATTTTAAAATTATAATTATATTCAATTAAAGAAATTAATTTTCACGCAATTATAATAAAAACAGTTGAATTTTACGAAAAAAAATGTTACGAGATTATATCCTTGATATAATATTATTATTATTATAATTTATAATACAATATAAATTGAATTAAATCATTTATTACCTCGCAATAACTTCTGATTAAATTTAAACGATCTATAGCTACATCATATTTTGTAAGTTTCGGTGCAATTTTGGAGAACGTAGGTGATACATCAGATATAAATCCAACTGCTGTTGATAATCTTAAAATGTCATTAATACTAGCCGTTACTTTAGAAAATTCTTCATCTTCGTATGATGGTAATTTACCACAAATTGCTTCCCAAAGAATATTCATTGTTGGAACAAGGAATAGTTTGTGTCCCTGAAAGAAGATCATAAAATTATATTTAAAAAAAAATTAATAAATAAATTTATATTAAATATATTTGTAATAATTAAATATAAATCTCCTCCTTTTAAATTACCAATACTACTGTATTTATACTCGTTTTCTAGGATTTTATGAAAAAAATCAAATATGTCAAAACAACAAAAAACAATTTCTATTTGTATTTTACAATAAAGAATATATTTTATATGTGAGATTTGAGTGTCGACATTTCGTCGCCCATTTTGAAGAGATTCTTTTGAAAATGGCGCCAAAATGGGCGCCGAAACCAAAATCTCATAATCCAACGTGAAAATAAACCAGAAATAATTTCACATAATAATAAAAACTTACACAGAAATCTAAGCTTATATATATATCTACAAGCCATATTCAAGAAATATCTTCAATAATTAATTATAGTGAAAAATTAACATTTAAATAAAGATTTAAATTAAACTTACTTCTAATATAGGACCTTTTTTCATATTATATTCAGCCCATTTTTGAAATTCTTGCTCAATAATATTGTCCCGACTAAAACCTAAATCACGAAGATTTTTCAATGTAAATCTCTTTAAAGCAGACCAATGGGCATCGGCGTCATTCAAGATAATACCTATAAAATTAAAATTTATAGGAAAATATATCAAATCTAGTAATTTCAATTAACAATTTTATGAAAATTTTGGAATTATTATTAGAATAGAAACATTAAATTGATAAAAAAATTAAATTAAATTCATACCTCTTGACTTGATGATTGAGCTAATGGTAAAAGAAAAAAATCGACCCTGGAGATCTTCATGTTTCACATATTCCAAAACAAGTTTTTGGTCAGAAATAGCGACAATTGCTTGTCCAGGAAATACTAAACCAATCAATGGTCCCCATATTTTACTCCATTCTTCCATTGCAATATGCAAATTAGGTACAAGGGCATATTTTATATTTCCAACAATTGGAAGTGGAGTTGGACCTATGAAATTAAAAGAAAAAAAAATCAATATATTTTAATATAAAATCAATCACATTCCATTTATTCATTTATAATATATATAAAATACAAGGGCAGGTCAATAAGTACGTGACTTTTTGAATTTCACGTCTCTTAAATGAAATGGCAACACTGCTCGTATCAGCAGGGAACTATCAGCTGACTCCTGTCCAAATTAGAACTAGATGAGTCTTTTACTTTTTGTTTGACATCCATTAATAGCAGACTACCTCGTGATTTGGGAAGAAAAAGAAAAAAGTGAATTTCCTTGAAAATCCATGAATTGGGGTACGAATTGCACCCTCATCCGCACTAATCTCCTTATTTCGCACCTAGTGACTATTTCCAAACCTAAAGAAATGGCTCAGTGGAAACAGATTTGACTCTAATGATGAAATCATCTCACAAACAAATACCTATTTTGATATCCTCGACAAATCTTATTTTTTGAAAGGGAATAAAAAATTGGAATCAAAGTTGGACGAAGTGTATAGAGCTCAAAGAAGACTCTACTTTAAAAAATACAATAATTTTTTATCCAAAAACCTGTGTTTCATTCAAAAGGTCACGGACTTACTAACCTACCGTAATTCTCGTAATTCTAATATCAAGAAATTAAAAGTAATTTTAAAATAATTTTAAAAATATTATAACTGTTCATGATAATTAATTGATGAATTTTAATCCAAAGGGTAAAAAATTAGAAATAAACAAAATCTCTCCTTGATTATATAATAATAGTATAATTATCAGCTTTATTAGCATGCAGCGAATTCGTAATACATTCTACAATTTATAAAGTCTGCGCATGCACTATTTCAAATAAGTTTTATTCCACAAACGTTTTTAAAATACTAAAAAAAAACTACGCGTAAAACGTCTCTTTCGGGCAAGGATGCATGGACACCGGCCTTCCACCACTCAAATGACATAAGAATAATTAACATTTTTCACAATTAGTAATAAGTAATGACATAGTAATTTATTTAATTTTTGTATTTTTTATATTATAATTACATATTTAACAACTTAAAAAAAAACGATATGTAAAAGAGATTGTTTTTTTTTTTGAGACCCGCACAAAACTCTTAATAACTCGATGTGTGGCTCTTAATCTGTACTCGTCTGTACTGTCATAGACACAGAATGTTGTAAAACATTTATCATATTGCTTCCAATGTACTTTCCAATACGGATATAAAGAAAGTATTGCTTCCATTTAAAATTCATCAAATTGATATAATAAATTAGACATTTTGTATATTTTTTAAAATACCAAAAACAGATTGGCAGTGCCCAAGTTTATGTCATCTATGCAAATGTAATAGAACGTTTTTCATCTCAATTAAATGTCCGTTTGAAAGAAGATTCGAGAATTGTATTCAAATTAAATCTCAGAAGGCATTATTTTAATCAACCGTCAAAAAATACAAAAAGTTTACATTATCTTTAAATATTTATAGTATAATATTTTATATCACAAAACTATTGTAATAAATTATTTTATGTAATATTATATTCAACTGATTATTCTTTATCTGTAATTTTATTAGTCATATTCAATACAATATGACTTAATAAATAAATAAACATGAGTATTTAAATAAATAACCTGAAGTATCTCCAACTTACTCGCAATTTGAATTGGATTAATTAACATATATTATATTTAAATTAAATTTAATTAATTATAAATTAAAATTAATAAATAATGTTTATTAAACCAGCGCGTGTTGATGGCACCATGTAACGTGTTGGCGCGTGATTTGCAGTGGTAAACAATTAATTCCGGTACTTTCAGCGATTCAATCAAGCTGAAATTCTATATATAGCAGTTTTATACAATTTTTAATCATGTGAAAAACTATATATCTTTATTTTTACGGTCACTTTAGAGGAAAAAAATCAAAACGTTGTAGGTAATAATCCTCTTCCGAATGAGCTACATTTCTCAAAAGTTGATAGAAAACTACAAATTTTGAATAATGCCCATGTACCAAATTTCATGATTCTAGTCAAACCGTTTTCGCGTAATCTTGTCTACATACACACACATACACACACACATTTTTCTTAATCTTAGTGAAAATGATTCAGTAACCTTCAAAACGTATAAAAACATCCAAATCTCAACATCGAAAATTTTCGTGATCGCAATACTATCTATGGCGAGATAGTAAAAAAACATATACAGAACTATAATATCATAATATGAAATATAAATATATAGGAATTATAATGAAAACAATTCACCCAGTTTGTGTCTGACACAGTCGAAGTAAAAACATTCTTTGCTTTTCTACATAGGTTGTAAAAAATTTTGAAAAAATATAGGAAAATCTAAATAATTGTAATGTATATCAATGTACATATTATAAATCAATTAATTTCAATATTGAAAAATAAAATAAAATCGAAGTATAATGAGTAATAAAATATAAATAAAAAATTTATCTGGGTTATGTGTTTTGTAACTATTATTATGATAATTATTTGTGCAATTCTCCTGAAAAAATATTTTCTATATTTATCAAGGAGTTATATGATATGATAATGATAATATATATAGTGTATATATATATATATATATATATATACGTCTAACATTCTAACCTTAGAAAGTTAAAACTGTTATGCTTCTCCATTGAAAATAAGTCACCGCCTGTCACATTGATTTGTCTAAAATAATTTGAGAATTAAGACAATTATCTGACTTTTCTACATAGTACGCAAGGGCATCGCCTATCAAGTCAGTTATAATAATTAGATGTACTATGATCAGTAGAAGGGGTCCTAACAACCTTTACCATGATTTTCTTGATTGAAGGCGTTACTTTTTATCAAGTAGCTTCCCAATTTTGATCCTGGTAACTGAGTAGACTCCGTCCCAAAGACCCCAGCCCCTTGCCAGACCCGAGATTTGAACCCCGGACCACAAGAATATGAGCGAGCTATGCTAACCTCCCACCATGTGGTGCCTTCACAAGGCAATTCTACCGTGAATTTTTAATTTTTTCTAACTTTAATAATATATGTATTGCAAAAAAAGTATATGAAGAATTTTATAAATTTTAGATTTGTTCTAAAAAGAAAATTTAAAAAAAAATAAAATTATCAAGCATTTACTAAGAAAATTTTAATAAAACAAAAGATTCGTTCTGTAAAATATATACCTTTAATACACATGGACAAAATTAGGAAAAAAATAGCCTGAATTTTATTATTTTTATAATATTTTTTAATTGTTTGTTTTTAGTTTTATAAGTAGTTTGTATATTTGCATTAAATTTTAATTTTTTTTTCATTGTATTTTATGTGGTGTAATTAATTTATCCTTTTCTGAGTTAAATGTTCAATTATATATAAAATTTTGCGGTGAATTAATTTTTGTGTTTATTTGTAAATTTTGAATTAGTTTTTTATATACAATCTATATATAAAATATAATAAAATTTATAATTAATAGACCTCATATCGTTATCATTTATTGTGTTATTTCTTTAAAGATTTAAATTCTATATAAATTATATACATAAAAAGAATTTTATAAGAAATCATTTGTTTGTCCATTTAAATTGTTTTAATCAAAGTTAAATTAAATATACCTACTAATATATACATAATAAAAAAATAATATTCAAAAATTGTTTTTTATCAATTTTAAAGACATTTTTTGAGTAGTTTTAGAGAAAATGGATTAAAAAAAAATTTGATTAAATTATATTTTTAGTTTTCGTTACTGTAAATTAGTCATTCTCAACCTGGGCGATTATTTGACTATACGATTTTGGGGGGCGAAATTATTTTCAACTCTAAAAAAAAGGTAAGATGATTTTGTTCTTCAATAAGCTTCTAAAAAAAAAAAAAAATTATAGGGGGGCGAATTATGAAGCCGGCCTTACGAAGAAGGTTGAGAACCACTACTGTAAATCAATCAAAACCTTATCTTTAGAATTCCAATGAGATATTTAATTTAATATATAAAAGTTGATTCGTTCCTCAAGGTTATTATTTTTTATAAGTTCCCGTTAACATTTTGAATAATTTGATTTTTTTTTTTGTGGTTCATTACATAATTTTAATTTCTATATACATATATCTATAATTTTAATTATGTATTTTTTCATTACAAATGTTGTCTACAAACACAATTTTTATTATAATTATATTAATTTTAAATGTTACGTTTTGTTGTTTTCTTCCCTTTTAACATCTACACAATTTATTTATTATAACACCTCTTATTTTAAATTTTTTATTTTCAATTTTTAAAATTTATCGTGTTATATTTATTATAATAATAATAATAATAATAAATAAATAGAATTAACCTTGAAAATGAATTGCAATGATATATAGTTGTATAACTATCTATTATATCTATCAAGAGAGAGAGGGACACGTGCAATTGTATGTATATATTTCTTCCAACCATCATCCACCTACTCACCCCCCTTTCAAGCCCCTCCAACGGCCTTGATCATGGTATAAGCGGTTAGAGTACAAATTGCAATATTTTTCTTGAATAATTCATCAACTAATATTATTTCCTTATAGTATATTTTTGTATTTCCCTTAATATATTTTATTTTGAATATTTATAATATTTACATGTATATCAAAATCAATAAATAATAAATAGGTGTAAATTTTATCATCAGTGTGCATAAATTATTTATTATCATTTACTTAATTCTTATGAATAACATAAACTAAAAATTTTTAAAATAATTCACTCGAAAGTATACGGAAATATCCACATTTGGAAAAATGTAAATGAATTCATCTAAAAAAGTGAACCTACTTTTAAGTATAAGCTTGATTTTTTAAAATTGAATTACCAATTCAGGGCATCCTAGTGCTGGTAGTGGTTTATTATCATCAAAATTTAAATACAATTTTACTTAATTTTATATTTTTTTTTTAATTAAATTATTGAAGTTGGCAATGTTTGATCCTTTGAAATCATTAATTATTTAATATTATAAATTTAGTAAATATTATAAATATTCTGTTTAATAAATATCTTAAAGAACTAAATTAAAATAAATTTGATTCACTAAACTTAATATAAAAGGTTTGTCAAAATTGACAAAGTTGACAAAATTTAGTAAATATAATTGAATTTGAAAAACTATAAATTAGGAAAATGATCATAAATAAATAATAATAACATAATTTTTAATATAATATATTTTATATCAAAATCTGAAGAGAAAAAAATTTAAAAAAATAACATCAAAAGATGATTGATGGTTTGTCAATTAAAATAAGAAATTATAGGGCTAGAAAAAAATCTGGAGTGTCTCCACTCGATTATCTCGCAAATTTGGATTGTATTAATTAACATAAATTATATTTAAATTAAATTTAATTAATTAAATTATAAATTAAAATTATAATAAATAATATTTATTAAATCAGAGCGTGTTTGGCTCTTTGTTGATGACAACACATCACGTACTGGCGCGTGATAGCAGTCAACATGTTAAAAAATTGAAGAAATTAATACTTTAATCGATTTAATCAAGCTGAAAGCCTATATATAGCAGTTTTATACAATTTTTAATCATTTGAAAAACTATCAAACATTTATCTTTATTTTTACTGTCAGTTTAGAGGGAAAAAATGCAAATGTGGTAGGTAATGGTCCTCTTCCAAATGAGCTACATTTTTCATAAGTTGATTTTGTCTACACATATATATATATATATATATATATTTTCTCAGCCTTAGTGAAAATGACCCAGGGACCTTTAAAACGTATAAAAACATCATAATCTCGACATCGAAAATTTTCGTGATCGCAATACTATCTCCGGCCAGATAGTAAAAAAAAACAATAATTATCATACAAAATAATTTAGTGTTTTAAGAGAAAATCTAAAAAAATATTTTTTGAAAAAAAGTAAACCAACATTTCCAAAAGATTCTATAATATAACATTAAATAATCTATGATCTATCCTAAAATTAAAATTTCAAAATTAACATTTATAATATTTTACAAATATCATTTACTGTAAATTAATTAATTGCAAATATATATTTTTATATGTACTTTAAATATAATAAATTTCTAGAGGTTTAAAAAAATTATAATGAGGAGTTTGTTTATAGAGGAAATCAATTTGAGAATAAGAATGAATTAGAGAAGATAATATAATATCTACTTTTAGAAGAGAATGAGTAGAGATTGAATGAAGATGGACTAAAGATAAGGACACTCGAAAGAATAAGTTAACTGTGGTCATGAACTTTTTTCTATTATTATCTTCTCTTGTTATCGTCAACTACTGTGTGTAAAAGAATAAGATATATAATATAATTGTATTAATAATAATAATAATAATAATAATCAAAATACCTGGTGGAAAATTCTTGGGTCGTAATTTTCTCCAATGCAAAATCACACCAACAAATAATATAAATAATATTGTAAAAATCATTTTGAAAAAATAATAAAAAAAAATAAATGAATGAATAGAATAAATTGGAAAATTAAAAAAAAAATTATTTCATTAAATATAAATAAATATAAACTGATTGATATTAGATTGGATTGGATTGGATTGGATTGGATATGAAGATCAAAAAATACTAATTCTTTTACATGAATTTGCGATGTACTTATCCTACCCCCACTACATAAAAACAGAAATGCGTTCAATCCTCGTCACTACTACTACTATAAACTTTTAAATAAATTCCCTCTCCCTAACTCTCTCCTTTTTTTTCTCTCTCTCTCTCTATTAAAATATTCTCAGAAGGTAGAATAAAGAGTTTTAAATAAGTATTTATACATATATATAAACTTAAATTAGTAATATTTAAAGTAATAGGGTAATTATAATAATTGATGTATTAAATTACTATTTCAAGACAGGAAATGACAACAAAAAAAAAAGAGAACAAATTTGCGAAATTGTTTTTTTTTTTTGTTTTTAGAAAATGAACGAAAAATATTGAAAATGTAGAATTTCAAGTGAAAATACATTCTTTTAAGTATTAAAAAATTTATTTATTTATTTTTTTATTTATATACTTTATCGTTGAATCTTCAACGAAACCCCTATATCTACTTCTTCGATTTTTATACGTATTATTATTAATTTATTTAATCAATTTTAGTTGAAATAAATCATATTTAATTTATTTTCATAATTGTTAATAATATATAAAATATATAACGATCTAGTAATTTTCCCGATTAATCATACAAATACTAATATTTATCTAATCTAATTTAATTGCTCATTAGTATTATTATTATTTATTTATTTGCTTTATCATAATTTGTTATACTTCTTTAAAATAATTAATTAATTTATTCATAATATATACTATCTACTAAAAATTTAAATTTTAAAAAATTAAATTTTTTTAAAAATTTTATTTTAAATTATTTTTTTATAAGATATTATTTGTATTCTCTTCAACTTAATTTTCATTTCCATTATGCGTTGTATTGGTTGGTGAAGGGGAAAGAAAACCTTGGTAATTGTTTTTTAAAATGTTTATCGTGTATTCTCTTCCTTTAACCAATTGAATACTGTGGTGGGGCAAAAATGGCAAAAAGGGAAGGAATGAATGATAAGAAATATTTACTGTGAAATTCCAATGTATATTTCAAAACAATCTATAGATATATTATATGTTATCTTTGTAATTATAAATGTTAATTTTAGTGATTATTATTATTATTATTATTATAGTATTATTATAATAATAATAACCGGCCGTATATGCTTCATTTATTATATCCATTATTGGTTTATGTCTCTCTCTTTCTAAATAATCAAGATAATAGAATGAATTATGAATATGAATTATTTTTTGCCAGGAATCTTTAGTGATGAGTTAATCGTATGGCAATGAAACTTTTCCATTTTTATTTTATATTTATATGATGTATGTACACCTACACACAAAAAAATAGTAGAATAGTAAAAGGCAAAAATAGATTTCACGTATAGAAATAAAATTTTTGGTTTGGAACAAAATTAAGAAATAGAATTAATTTAAAAAAAAGTTTTCTTTTCCATTCACACATTTTTTTCCTATTTTAACAATTATGAAAGATATACAAATTTTTGCTTATTTTAATAATATATCCAGATTTTTTTTTAAAATTGACTTTGACTTACTTTAGAATTAAAATTTATAAAAATCACGATTCCAAAATATCAAAAATTAAGATCTAAAAAAAAAAGAAGAAATATTAATTAATCTTTGATCATGACTAAAATTTCATATAAATAAGATAATATCATAATAACTGATTTATATCAAATGTTAATAATTATAATAATTATTATAGAACAAAAAAACAAATTTGTTTTAATAATTTATCTGTTAATTAAGGTCAAGTCATTTTTATTCATAAAAGTTTGCATCTCATAATCTTATAATCTCATTAAATTAGAGAATTAGAATATTATTTAATATTTACATATATATATATACATATATATATACATTTATTTATTTATAATTAATAATATTAAAAAAAATGGATTCTAAAAGAAATTCAATTTTTTATTTTTGTTAATTTTCTGCTATGATCTTTACTTTTAATATTTAGCTAATCACTCTTACTTTCAAAATGGATTTTAATGAGAATTTAGATATGTGATATGTGACATTGAATTTCATTTAAACATTTTCATTAATTTAAAAAAAGACTTAAATTATGACCTATAGGAGAATATTATATTTATATTTAAAAAGAACTTTTTTTATACACGTATATAGATTATAATTTTTAATTTCATGAAAAACAAATCAAAAAATGGAATAAATTGTAAAAGTATGAGTAATATTAAAAAATTTTCAAAAAAACTAAAAAAAAAAATACAATATAATTTTATAATAACTAAAATAAGTATCAATCTTATTTAAAAAGGGATGTTTTTGCTTTATCTGCACAAACAGATAGATTAGAGACTTACAAATCATTCCCTTTCCTCTCTCTTTTTAGGCGCCACACCTTTAAAAAACAGAATATCAATTAATTAAATATATAAATCGATAAATGTTTTTTTTATTGAAATATTTAATGAATAAAATTAAAAAAAAAAGAATGATTATATAAAAATGAATTTAAATTTCGATGATTGTGAATGATAATGAATAAATTATTATTAATCTTTAATGGATAAACATACAAAAACTAAAATGGAATAAATGTTCATTAGAATATTTTAATATAAATATATGTAGAAATAATAATTATTAATAGGATATTTAAAAATGAAAATTCTGATCTATTTGTTCTTTTTTAACGCTCATAAATTAATGAATAGAAAGGAAAAATTTGTTTTCAAATAAAAAAAAAAAACAGAAATATCCAAAATATCAGTAAAAATACATAATGATTAATATTATTAGTCTATTATGTTTAAAAACACAATTTTTGTATAAATTGATTTATCATTTTCATTTTTTAAAAAATAATAATAAATTCATTAATAGAAAATTATTTAATCAAATTTAAATAAATATGAAATAATAATAATAATAACAAAAACAATAATAGTAATATCAATGTTAAGAAAAAAAAATTTTGGTGGGATTTTATGAGTTATGCTATACTGGCTAGTTTAGTTGTTTGCATGTAAGGCGGGAAATCTAACTTCAGGGGTTTCATATTAAATTGTCAAATTAAAACTTATTTCCTTCGGTTATTCAATTATTTGTATATTATACCTATTTACCTAAAATTAATATTATTAATTCTGTTTAAATAATAAAGTTTTAAATAAGATATTATAAATTAATAAATAAATTTATATAAGAGCACAGATTAGATTATATTATTTTATTTACACCCCAATTTATAATGATGGTATAATAATAAATAAATAAAGATAATTATTACTATATAACTTATAAAATAAATTAAAAAAGGTTTAATTTTAAAATATTATAAGACTTTCTTTTCAATATTATCAAATATACTAATAATACAATGATAATAAAATGAATAAATCTCTCAGAAAAAATAATATTTATTAAATAATAGAAAATTAAAGGAAGAGATTTTTCAAAAAAAAAATGGCTTAATTAATAACGACTACTTAGAATGATTTAATTTGGATTAAAACTAAATGAATTACAACATAATTTATCGCAATTATTGTCTTAAAATTTAATTAGTATTTTTAGTAACATGTTTAAGAAAATAAAAAAAAAATCATTGAAAAAGATTTGATAACATTGAAGATGTATCATTAACTAAAATAAATTATTATAAATAATTTCAACACTAATATTTATAGTTTTCTCTACTATGACATTTTCCTTCATCACACATACTACACACACACACACAAAATAATTTCTGAAAATGATGTTAGAAGATTTTCAAACACATTTAAATTTCTCTTCAAATATCTTATCTGAATTCAATTATAATAGATAGTTTCTATGTTACATTTACATTAAAATATACATTATATTATAGTTAAATGAAAGGTGAAATGTTGGAAGAAATTTGATAACTAAAGTAAAAGTTTTATCCACCCACTTAAATCCGAACCGAGATCAAAGTGCAATATACTCTCATGTCATATTAGACGAAAATTTATGATAAAAGATTAAAAAAACAAGATTGTTAACATTTAATTTTTCTTTCTATAGAATAGAAGGAAGAAATATTTATGTAATATGATATCTTCTAATGCACCCCCACCTCCTACACTCTTAGCTGATGAAATTCAACACTTTGAAAATTACAAATTTTTTAATTTTAATAAATTATATATTAAAAATTGAATAAACAATTAAATAAATATATATATTCATATATAAAAGTACAATTTTCAAGAAATGTTAATTAAATATTGTAATGATCAGCCTTTACTATTTATTTTATTAATATATTTTATTACCTCTCGGTACTTTAAAAAATTATTCCTTTTGAATTATGAATATTTATAAGATAAGATTATTATTTAAAATAAATAATCGACAAAATTTAAAAAAAAATAGTCATAAAACATATAGCCCTTAAATGTAATGCACTGAAAGATAGAAAAGTATGGTTTGTGGATATAATATAATATATATTTCGTAATTTGAATACAAAATATTATTAAAATAAATAATTTTAATTTTATTTTATTTATAATATTTTGTATTTAAATTGCTCGGTGCCATTTTTTTATTATTAAAATTCTTATTTTAAATTAAGAAAAAACTAACAAAGATGATTTTTTCCGAGGCTGAAACGAATACAGATTGATTTTTCTTTATAAATATTATCTATGGTGGAAATTTCGTATATATATATATATATATATATATATCAAAGTTATATATATCAAAAATATAAATATATATATACAATTTTTGCTAGTATAATAAGAAAGATAAGACATACCTCATATATAATAATATCTCATATATTTATAATTTTTTCAATAAATTCGTATAAATCAATATAGAAATATAGAAATTGAATTTTTAAATGACTTTTTCTAAAATTTACTCTCATTTCTTTACTAAACATAAACTGTAAATAAAAATGTTTCTTTATTCTAAGAATTCTTGTTCAGGAGGAAGAATAAGAAGACGGAGAAGCCGCAGTACTTGCAAATGGATAAAAAAAGGGGAGTAGTAATGTTGTAGTGGATAAAAGAGTTAACATGAAATGGAAATCCAATTGTCTGATTTGCCTATAAACTCACGCGTATCGAATGATGTAAAACTTCAAACTCCGATTATGGACTTGGCTTGGCTCTGTCGGCTTCTGTGAACTTTACAATATAGAATACCAATCGGTCTACGCGAGAGGGCTTTCATTCATTATGAAGACGGGGAGCAATTGAAATGGGTAGAGGAGGGTTGGTTAGGGTTGGCGGACACGACAAGCGCGCGTGCAATCAAACTAAAAAGGAATGGGGGGGAGGAGATGAAGGGGAGGGGAGAAGCATGTCGCAAAGTGCTCTCAAGTTCATTGACTACAAATTACTAAATCTTAACTACCTTACCTATCTTAACTAGTAAATAATTCAGAATAAAGAAAACTGGATTAGACTCGAGCTATTGTCTCTCTCTCTCTCTCTCTCTCTCTCTTTCGGAATCGTTTGCCTATTTCAAACGGTCGTGTCTTTTATTCCCTCACAGTAACAAAATTCCAACATAATGAAAATGATAATGATAATAATAATAATTTATTCAGGGTTTTTTTATTAATTATAATTTAGAAATACAGTTTGTAATAAAATAATATCTTTTTTGATCCCTGAACTATAAAAATCTGGAGTGTCTCCACTCGACTATCTCGCAAATTTGAATTGGATTAAATAACATATATTAAATTTAAATTAAGTTAAATTAATTAAATTATAAATTAAAATTAGTAAATAGGAGTAATATTTATTAGACCAGCACATGTTTGGCTCTTTGTTGATGGCACCACGTCACGTGTTGGCGCGTGAGATTTGCAGAGTTAAAAAATTAATTTTGGTACTTTCAGCGATTCAATCAAGCTGAAATTCTATATATAGCAGTTTTATACAATTACTAATCATGTGAAAAATTATCAAACATATATCTTTATTTTCACGGTCACTTTAGAGGAAAAAAAATCAAAACGTTGTAAGTGATGACCCTCTTCCGGTTGAGCTACATTTCTCAAAAGTTGATAGAAAACTATGAATTTTAAATAATGCCCATGTACCAAATTTCATCATTCTAGCTCAAACCGTTTTTGCGTAATTTTGGGTACATACATACACATATACCTATACACACAGACAAACAGACATTTTTTTCAACCTTAGTGAAAATGATTCAGGAACCTTCAAAACGTATAAAAACATCAAAATCTCAACATCGAAAATTTTCATGATCGCAATACTATAGTAAATAAGCTGGAGTCTCCACTCGACTATCTCGCAATTTGAATTGGATTAAATAACATAATATATTATATTTAAATTAAATTTAATTAATTATAAATTATAAATAATAAATATTAAACCAGCGCATGTTTGGCTTTTTATTGATGGCACCATGGCACGTATTGGCGCGTGAGATTTGCAGTGTTAAAAAATTAATTCTGGTACTTTCAGGGATTCAATCAAGCTGAAATTCTATATATAGCAGTTTTATACAATTATTAATCATGTGAAAAATTATCAAACATATATCTTTATTTTTACGGTCATTTTAGAGGAAAAAAAATCAAAACGTTGTAGGTAATGACCCTCTTCCGGTTGACCTACATTTCTCAAAAGTTGATAGAAAACTATGAATTTTGAATAATGTCCATGTACCAAATTTCATCATTCTAGCTCAAACAGTTTTTGCGTAATCTTGTCTACATACACACACACACACACAGACATTTTTCTCAACCTTAGTGAAAATGATTCAGGAACCTTCAAAACGTATAAAAACAACAAAATCTCAACATCGAAAATTTTCGTGCTCGCAATACTATCTCCGGCGAGATAGTAAAAATCAATGTCAATTCAATTATACTTTCTAATATGTAAAGTTTAAACAATACTTTAAATATTACATTTACATGTGCCATGCTAAATAAATAACGATGATTACTTACATTTGGTGAGCTGTATTATTATTGTAGATGATCATTTTATCTTTAATCAAGAATTCAAATCAGCTTCCAGTAGCAGAAACGAAGATTGAATCATGAAATAGAAGTAAAAAAAACATATTAGAGATTATATACAATTTTAAAATAAATAAATTTAAATTGAATTAAATATAAAATTGTTAATAAATACTAACCTCAAAGTTAATAAAGGGGTGTTATATCTCGCAGATTAGACTCGATTTCTGTAATATTAAATTACTAAAATTCTTTAAAATTTAAAATTATTTAAAATAATAATTCTAACACATTTTTCAAGATGATTTTCTTAAAAAGAAAAAATTATTTTTGTTATAATAATATAATATTTAAGAAAAATTAAATCTTATAATTGATTTTTTAATGTTTTATTAATTTTTATTTAAACTTTTTATAAAATTTATAATACTTAAATTGTATATAATGTATATATTAATTAATATATCAATAAAAAATTATAAGAATACATTTTATAAACTTTAATTTTTTTTTTAAATATATTATTTTTTTTTAGTTAATTATTGAAATTATTGGGTGGGATAGAAATTGTTCAATTTTTTAAATTATAAATTGTTTCGCGAGTGTTATACATAATTATAAATTGAATTTAAATACTTTTAATGAGAAAAGAGAGTAAAAGATATTACCTTGGAAGATATCATAATGTTTTGCTGCTTTCTGTATGTTCATTACACTTTCGATATCTAAAACAAATAATAGAAATATACATCATTGACTGCTTTGATAGTTCGCAAAAAAAGACTGACTGACAATATATATCTTCTATACATTTAAATAATAATAATCCCCCTTTTTTTACTAATCTTTTAAAAAAAATAATAATAATTTAAATAAATTATATAAAAATACCAGATAATTTTACTTGTTACTATTTACGTTCTTACCACCTTTACAAGGGGCTCCTTCCTGTACCTCATTCAACTTTAATATATAATCGAGATTATATCTTTGTATGTCTTGTAATTATCCTGTACAAAAATGTTCTACTTTTAAATATTAAACTTATTATAAATTAAAATTAAATATGTCAAATATCTTTGACAATGTTCTAAATTTGTAACAAAATGGATTGAAAAAATGACTTTTTCGAATATGTAGTTGTATAGTTTTATATTTATTAAATTATTTTAGAGGTATAATGTATTACATTTCACATTGATTTTCATCAAAATTGAAGCGAATGATTTATCTGATAAAATTTTTTAACAATGTTTTTACTATTTCCAAAATTAAATTAGCTGGAGTGTCTCCACTCGACTATCTCGCAATTTGAATTGGATTAAATAACATAATATATTATATTTAAATTAAATTTAATTAATTATAAATTATAAATAATAAATATTAAACCAGCGCATGTTTGGCTTTTTGTTGATGGCACCACGTTACGTGTTGGCGCGTGAGATTTGCAGTGTTAAAAAATTAATTCTGGTAATTTTAGCGAATCAATCAAGCTGAAATTCTATATATAGCAGTTTTATACAATTATTAATCATGTGAAAAATTATCCAACATATATCTTTATTTTTACGGTCACTTTAGAGGAAAAAAAATCAAAACGTTGTAGGTAATGACCCTCTTCCGGTTGACCTATATTTCTCAAAAGTTGATAGAAAACTATGAATTTTGAATAATGTCCATGTACCAAATTTCATCATTCTAGCTCAAACCGTTTTTGCGTAATCTTGCCTACATACATACACACACACATACACACACACACACACACACACACACACACACATACAGACATTTTTCTCAACCTTAGTGAAAATGATTCAGGAACCTTCAAAACGTATAAAAACATCAAAATCTCAACATCGAAAATTTTCGTGATCGCAATACTATCTCTGGCGAGATAGTAAAAAGATGAAACTTTGTTTAACAAATCAATATACCTCTATTTCATTCTATCTTTTAAAATAAATTAGAGTTGCGTTTTGGACCAAACGCCCACTTCGTAAAGCCGGTTTTATAATTCGCCCATCTATGAATTTTAACAGATAAAAATTGCATGATAATCCCTAATATAAGGTAGGTACACTTGGTGATTGTTAAAGCCTCTCCCTGATTTAGATTTATTTATTTTAATATCAATTTATTTTTATATAATTTTTATAAGTTTTTTCTTTTATATATATTTTTTGGTATATTTATATACAAACACATGGTCAGATTGTTTTTTAGCTAAGTTAACTATGCAAAAGGGTCACATGATCCCTTATAGCCAATCACCTTGCTGCTTTTAGTTGATGTTGGCTGAGGGCTGCTTCCCTTGGATTTTGAAGAATTGATGACTTCCACTTGCTATTTGGACTTGATATTGTTTACATGCTTTTGGCTTTTTAGCTGTGAATTCGCCATTTTTTAGATTTATTGTTGACCACGTGCTTTGTAAATTGGGTTGAGTTATTATTATTGTTATTTTTTTTGTAAACTTGTTTTGTTTTAGTTGAGCATTTATTCCTTTTTATTTTTATATTTAATTTGTAAATTCTAAGGATTATCTCCTTTAATTTTTTTATATCAAAATTTCATTTTTTATTTTTACTTTATATTAATTTTCTTTTCATTAAATATTATAACGTGGCAACGAACCTTTTTCTTTTATTTGTAAAAAAGTGAATCTAATTTTTCCTTTGAAGATCCATATGTTAGCATCGGATATTTTGATTAATTTGATTTGTTATTATTTCTTTCCGATCTTGGTTCTCCTAGGCGAATCGCCTAAGCACTAATAGTCAAACGTACTACACTCTTTGGTGTAATTTATTACAGGGTTAATTTCCCAATTAATTTAATTTACAACCCGTGTGAAAGAGTTGAGAATTCTTTTTTTAACTCCTTCACTAGTGGCACAGGTGATCCGACAGGCTCAACAATATTTTATTTTGTTTCGGCTTGTCCAGTGATACTACTTATAGCCATATTGAAAAATCGAGTTTCAGAATCTGATCGCAAAATCATCTTACCTTTTTTTTAGAGTTTAAATTGATTTCGCCCCCAAAAGCGTTTAGTCAAATAATCGACCCTTTAAGATGTCGATCCCCCCCCCGGGCGATATCGTCCAGGTTGAGAATCACTAAATTATAAGGTTTCATCTTATAATAAAAGAAAAATCAATTTATGTAATCATTTAATACTAACCAAAATAATATATTTTATTGTATTTTGATTCATATATAATTTTGATTATTATATTATTATTATTATTATTTTTATGAATATAACAATATAAATTTGTTTTTTCCTTCTTCATTCATTCGTAATAATTATAATATTAAATCATTTTAAATAAATATTTATTCTTTTCATCAATATTATATTCTACAGGTGGCAGAGTGAAACGACAAAATAAATTTTATGAAAAACAGTAAAATAATAATAATAATAATAATAATAAAAGATGATAATAACTTTTCGTTCATATATGATTTTGACAGATAACATGTTAAGAGTGACATCCACCCTCATGCGTTTTTTGGATAGGTTATATAAACGAAATTCAATAACCATAGATTTCGGGTCTGTGGAACAGGTTGATTGGACGTGGAGGAAGGAGGACGACCACCTGCTAGGATATAAGAACATAATCATAAACATCAAGAGAAAAAGAAACAGAGAGAGTCATTTCCTAAAATTCACCCAACCTAACAAACTACTTGTTCTTTTGTAGAATCGAATTAATTAAACACTTAGTTAAAAAAATTTTATTGCTATATATGATAAATATTTATTTATATTATTTTCAAAAATAAGTCATTAAATATTCCTTTTTGGTTATGTTTTAATAGAATCATCATTTATAAAATGAAATCATTAGATATTCATTCCATCAAATACATATTTATAATAATTTATATATCTAACAATTTTTATTTAAAAAGAATTAATCGTTATACTGACATATTTTACATAATTTATTTCTATCTTGATTATTTATTTACAAGATAAAATGTAAATATTTTTATTTCAATTTATATTTTACGGTATTAATTTTTGTTTTTTTTTTAATAAACTCAACATTAACAAAATTGATTATATTTATGGGAGAAGTCAAAATATCTATCAACATATATATCTATATTTATATTAAATTAAATGATATAATTTGCTGGAATAAAAGCGCCATTGGGTGTGTGGGTAGCGAACCTGCCTCACCTCCTTCACATAGTACCGGGTTCAAGTCCCGGGCCTGGCAAGGGAATTTCCCTAGCTGGGGTCTAAAGACAACATTTTAAGTGCGTTGGACTTTTGCGTTCCACTTTTAACGGAAAATTTTAATACAGATTCTTTAAAAAATCGAAGAACACACAAAAACGTGACTAACTTTTTCAGTAGTCATAAACAAACTACTAATCCAAAATGGCTGATAATGTCAATATATGAGAAACATATGTGTAGCAACATAACAAAAAAAATTTCGATAATCGAATGTACACACCCCGCGAAAATTCAAAATTCACCTTTTCTTTTGAACAGACCTCGTATGTTAGATTTATTAATTTTAATTTTTCCCTTGAAAATTCAAATAGATAATCGTTCATTTATAAATTCTACTTTCTTAATGGCGTTATATACAAGAAAATCTTTTAAAATCTCGTATTCATTTTAAATGATATAAGGCGATTTTTACCGACCGACGATAGTAAGGGAGGTATTGTTTTCACACCAAATTTCACATGTTGAGATTTTTACATATCTCCACGAATCATGCATTTTCTTAACAGAAAAAAGTATTTTTAGCATGATGTCTGTCCGTCCGTCTGTCCGTCCGTATAGATGTGTACAGCCTGAACGGCTCAACCGATTTTGATGAAATTTGGTATATTTACTTAATGCATCAGTGGGATGAATTGATCAACTTTTGGTGCAAATCCGGAAACCGGAAGTAGTAGTATTAGCGATCGACGATAGGAAGGGAAGGGTTATTTTCACACCAAATTTCACATGAGGAGACTTTTTTTAGTTTTTTCTTGATTTAAAATTATATGACGTCATCCAGCCATTCATGACGTCACAGCCTGGTCTTGCATATATATTATAAATAAAATAAAATTAAAAATGTTTATATTTATTATTTATGTATCCATATCAGTTTTTTATTACATTAATAGATATATTAAAATTATTTGAAATTGTTTCTGTAGGTGTTAATTAATTTACTTCAAACCGTCGGTCGGTTCGGACCTGGCCACAGGTCAACTTATTTCTAAATTATAAGTATAATTTCAAATAATCAATACCTGGTTTATATAACAAGATTTTGTTATATTCCATGTTCTTAATTTTAATTCCAACATTTTAATATTATCTAAGTATCATGATTAATAAAAAATAAATAAACAGATTTAAAGAATTGAGGAAGAAAATTTAATAATGAATTAATTATACTTGTAGAAAACCGACGAGTTTCGTGGTGGAGTATTAAGAACAATGGCATTAATTTACGAATGAATTGTCTTTTGGTGGTAGCTGTTGTCGTGAAGATCGAATCATTATATCCAAAGGTAGACAAGATCCACACGTCTGCAAACTCCCACGCATCTCACCTTATAATCAAAGAGATGAGCCAACAAACGGATCACGCCGATAACAACATTCCAGATTGATGAGAATTTACAATTTTAAATTCCTTTTTTTTTTTCCAAAACTATAATTTTCACTTTTCTTTTAATATGTATCTATTTTAAAATATATTTAAGATACACTGCTAATGTCATTTGTTTCGAAAGTATGTACTTATCGATGGAATTTATTTAAAGGATTCTTTTTGAAAAAAAAAAAATTCTTAAAATTACAAGTGTTGACTTGTATACTTAAAATATTCCTACAATTTGATTAAAAATATTATTGAAGCTATATTTAAGCAAATAATAGAAAATTATTAAATCACCAAAATATATACCTAGATGCTCGATTGGTTAATTTTAAAGGAAAATGTCCTGTTATATGACAAAATAATTCAATTCAATATCAAATTTTAACTCAAAAGTATTTTTTGTTGTTTTTTGCCAACCGAAAATAGAAAGGGAAGGTATTGTTTTCACACCAAATTTCAAATGTGTAGATTTTTACATATCTCCACGAATCATGCATTTTGTTAACAGAAAAAAGAATTTTTAACATGATATCTGTCCGTCCGTCCGTCTCTCCGTCTGTCCGTCCGTCTGTTCATTGTGTCCGTATAGACGTGTACAGCTCGAACGGCTCAACGGATTTTGATAAAATTTGGTATATTTACTTAATGCATTAGTAGCATGAATTCATTAACTTTTTGTGTATATCCGGAAACCGGAAGTGGTAGTTTACTAAATATTAATTTTATATTCATTGTCGGAAATTTTACACTTAAAATATAGTAGTAATTAACAATTATGTAATTAAACTAAAAATAAAAACCATAATTTAGTCATTTTAATTCAAGTTTTAAAAATATTTTGTTGATATTATATATATATATATAATTGTATGGAAATTAATTTATTTCAAATCGTAGGTCGGTTCTGTGCATGGCTACAGCTCATTTTTTCCTCTTCTTCTTTGATGATACACACTTTGATCAAAATATATTATATATATATAGATATGTATTTAATTCCATTGGTGTATTTAGTAATAAAGGGATAAAAAATGATAGTTTTAATGAATCCAAAGGTGCTACAGGGTGTGATCGCTGACTCACATTTCACGTGGTCCCGGATTCAAGTCCCGGGCTCGGCATGGTAATTTCTCAGCCAGCCAGACATTGGGAAGCTACTTGATAAAAAGTAGCGCCTCCGATCAAGAAAATCAAGGTAAAGGTTAAGAGGACCCGTTCTACTGATCATAGGACACCTCATTGATATAACCGACTTGATAGGCGTTGTCCTTGCGTAGGACGTACAAAAGTCAGAGGTTTTTTTTAATGAATCCAATTATAATAATATATTATAATAAAAATAATAAATTGAACATTTATCAAAATAAATAAAATCTAATATTTCAAAAGAATCTTTCCATGTTAATTAAAATGATTTAATTAATAATTAAGATCAATAAATAAAATAATTATATTTAAAAATAAATCAATAACCTAATTAAAATTTAATAAACATTTAATATCTATTATCATTATTATTTATGAACAATGAACTTCACTAGGTCAATTTTTTTATACTCTTACTTATCATTAAAGTACATATGGTATACATATACATGTAATTCATGTAATAAATTAAATGATTCATTATATAATTATTGTTGATACTTACAAGGATCAAAATGCAATGAAACTGGTGAACATCAAACTAATAAATTATCAATTAAAATATATAAATTGAGAAAGAAAATAAACAATTGATAACAATTTAAAACCAAACCGAAAAATTTAAAATAATTATGGTAAACAAGAATATGCATATTATTAGAAAGTTATTTTATAAAATACTTGTTAAATGTATATTAACCTTTTTATTACTTATCAATAATAAGTTGACCTGTGGCCAGGTCCGAACCGACCGACGGTTTGAAGTAAATTAATTTCCAGTTACAGAAACAATTTCAAATAATTTAAATATATCTATTAATGTAATAAAAAACAGATAGGCATACATAAATAATAAATATAAACATTTTTAATTTTATTTTATTTATAATATATATGCAAGACCAAATTTCATAAATCAATGATATGATTTTTCTATTAGTATATAATTTAAAAATAAATCTGGAGTGTCTCCACTCGACTATCTCGCAAATTTGAATTGGATTAAATAACATAATATATTATATTTAAATTAAATTTAATTAATTATAAATTAAAATTAATAAATAATATTTATTAAACCAGTGCATGTTTGGTTCTTTGTTGATGGAACCACGTCACGTGTTGGCGCGTGAGATTTGGAGTGTTAAAAAATTAATTCTGGTACTTTCAGCGATTTGATCAAGCTGAAATTCTATATATAGCAGTTTTATACAATTTTTACTTTCCCGCATACTTCGTATAAGGGAAGTATTGGAATCGTCAAAAATTTCGACTTCGAGATTTCGATAGATCTTGACGTTTTAGACCTCCCTGAGTCGGAAAATACCATTTTTCGAATTATGTCTGTGTGTGTGTATGTATGTATGTATGTATGTATGTAATGTCTGTAAGCAAATTTACTCAAAAACTAATCAAGCTAGGACTTCGAAATTTGGTACACCGATATTATTCACAGTTTGTAGATTTCTATCAAAATTTCGTCAAAATCGGTTAACCGGAAGTGGTACTTTACCTACACTGGTTGCGTTTAGCTTTCAAGTAAAGTACCAGTTTGCTTCGAGATATTTGCTTCATATTTTGTATATAGATTTAAAAATATGAAAAAAATTGAGATACCAAATTTCATCATGATCTGAGTACCGGAAGTGACATTTTACCTATACAAGTAGCGTTTCTTTTTTACCGACCGACGATAGTAAGGGAGGTATTGTTTTCACACCAAATTTCACCTATGGATATTTTTAGGTACATATCTCCACGAATCATGCATTTTCTTAACAGAAAAAAGTATTTTTAGCATGATGTCTGTCCGTCCGTCCGTCCGTCTGTCCGTACGTCCGTATAGATGTATACAGCCTGAACGGCTCAACGGATTTTGATGAAATTTGGTATATTTACTTAATATATCAGTAGGATGAATTGATCAACTTTTAGTGCAAATCCGGAAACCGGAAGTGCTAGAATTGCCGATCGAAGAGAGGAAGTGAAGGGTTATTTTCATATCAAATTTCACGTGAGGACATATCTCCACGTGTTATGCACTTTGTATTGGTTTTATCCTCGAGAAAAATCATCTTCATTAGTTTTTTCTTAATTTAAAATTATATGACGTCACCCAGCACTTCATGACGTCACAGCCAGCCCTTATATATTATAAATAAAATAAAATTAAAAATATTTATATTATATCCATATCTGTTTTTTTTTTACATTTAAAATATCAGTTAACCGGAAGTAGCACTTTATTACATTCTAAATATTCATTCACAACTCTTTATACCTATTTATATGCGGGAAAGTCTAGGGGAGGACACTCCCGCTTATTTTTATTCATGTGAAAAAGTATTAAACATATATCTTTATTTTTACGGTCACTTTAGAAGAAAAAACATCAAAACGTTGTAGATAATGACCCTCTTCCGGTTGAGCGACATTTCTCAAAAGTTGATAGAAAACTACGAATTTTGAATAACGCCCGTATAGCAAATTTCATCTCAAACCGTTTTTGCGTAATCTTGGTTACATACATACACACATACATACAGACAGACAGACATTTTTCTCAACCTTAGTGAAAATGATTCAGTAACCTTTAAAACGTATAAAAACATCAAAATCTCAACATCGAAAATTTTCGTGATCGCAATACTTCTCTGGCGAGATAGTAACAAGGTAATTGTTTACAAAACGGGAAGTTTATTAATCCTTTATTAATTCCAAAGAAACTTCCGTATGCAATATTTCTCCGTCTCTTTTAGTTTACGAAATAAAAATTATTAAAATTTTCATATAAATCCATGAATATACATTTAAGCTACCATGTTCTATTATTTGGCCAGCAGAGGGCTTCATTAATCTTCATGTTTTTTTTTTCAGTTTGATTTGAACATATGAAAATTAAAAAATTAATTACTATAATATTTATTCCAAATTGGACCGAAATGAATCGAAAATTTGTGAATAAGTGAATAATTAGTAAATTAGTCAATAAAACATTATAAAATGGCTGCACATTCATAACTCTGTCAAACTTTAATAATTTTTATCTCGTAAACTAGAAGAGGCCGAGAAATATTCTATAAAGAAAGTTTCTTTAGAATTAAAAAAGTAATCTACTGGCAAAGTTTCATCCAAATCCCTGAAGCTTCCCGTATTGTAGACAATTACCAAAAACAAATATCAATTGATTATAATTTTTCAACAATTTTACCTAGAGAAATATTTTAATTTTAATAATAAAAATAGACTTGGAATAATATTCATGGGAGAAATTTGACAAAAAAAAAAAAATAAAAATCCGAGATAATCTTTATAAATTAATGATTCGACATTTTTAGTTGAAATTTTTCATTGAGATCTTTTTGGTGGTTTTTGCTGAGCAAGACGATAGAGAGATAGAAGAAAAGGTGGAAGAGTGATGGTCGGCGACGAGCCAACACGTACTAGTGAAGATAGCGTAGCGTCCCAAGCCCCAATCTCAAGTGTTTAATTGCAGACTATCATCCAACCCGATCTGACCGTCACACCACCCTCCCCCTCCCCTACGCCACTCTCCATCTACATACACCCACTTCGGCACAATCAAAGCTACATTGGATGGAACACACACGCGGATTGCGAGAGAGAGAGAGAGAGAGAGATCAACATGCATACGCTAAGATATACTCATGATATGATCAATTTGGCATATATCTCGTATTCAATCTGATACAATACATCCTCCTAAGGACCTTTTATCCTCTTCATTTATTAATTGCACTCTTCTGTCAATGCATTCACTCAATACTTATCATCAAAATTGATTATTTATTCATCAATGACCTCAAAAAAAAAAAATGGTTACAAATATATCCCTAAATAAGAATATTTAAAATATTGGGTACACATTTTTTGGTATTATAAAATTTTCGAATTTTTTTCTAATAATTAGAATTATCCTTTGTGTTACCACCAGCTTGGAAAACAAATCATTTTTATAAAAATAATAAGAAGAAAAAAAATCTGGAGTGTCTCAACTCGACTATCTCGCAAATTTGAATTGGATTAAATAACATATATTAAATTTAAATTAAATATAATTAATTATAAATTATAAATTAAAATTAGTAAATAGGAGTAATATTTATTAGACCAGCGCATGTTTGGCTCTTTGTTGATAGCACCACGTCACGTGTTGGCGCGTGAGATTTGCAGTGTTAAAAAATTAATTCTGGTAATTTCAGCGAACCAATCAAGCTGAAATTCTATATATAGCAGTTTTATACAATTATTAATCATGTGAAAAATTATAAAACATATATCTTTATTTTTACGGTCACTTTAGAGGAAAAAAAATCAAAACGTGGTAAGTAATGACCCTCTTCCGGTTGAGCTACATTTCTCAAAAGTTGATAGAAAACTACGAATTTTGAATAATGCTCATGTACCAAATTTCATCATTCTACCTCAAACCGTTTTTTCTTGGTTACATACATACACACATACACACACACAGACATTTTTTTCAACCTTAGTGAAAATGATTCAGGAACCTTCAAAACGTATAAAATCATCAAAATCTCAACATCGAAAATTTTCGTGATAGCAATACTACTTATCTCTGGCCAGATAGTAAAAATTAATAAAATTAATCGATTAAAATATTGGAAAGTATTTTCGTTTTTTTTTTGTTTTTTTTTTGTTATGAAAATGAAAGACGACTTTTCTATTAGTCAATAAACATTTTTATTCAATTAGGTAAATATTGTTCATTTTGATTTAATTTTGATATCTTTCTTATGGAAAGATTTCTATAAATATATTATACGAGGGTAGGTCAAGACCTTTTGAAAAAACCCAGGTTTTTGGATAAAAAATTATTATAATTTTTAACGAAGTCTTCTTTGAGCTCTATACACTTCGTTCAATGTTTCTTCAATTTTTTTTATCCCTTCCAATAAATAAGATTTGTCGAGGACATCAAAATAGGTATTTGTGAGAAGATTTCATCGTTAGAGTCAAATCTGCTTCCGCCGAGCAATTTCTTTAGGTTTGGAAACAAGATAGTCATTCGGGGCTAAATACGGAGAATAGGGCGGATGAGGAAGCAATTCGTACCCCAATTCATGGATTTTCAAAGAAATTCACTTTTTTCATTTTCTTTTCCAATTACGAGGTAGTCTGCTATTAATGGATGTCAAATAAAAACTAAAAGACCCAGCTAGTTCAAATTTCTACAGGAGTTAGTTGATAGTTGCCTGTTGACAGGAGCAATGTTGCTATTTCATTTAAGACACAGGAAATTCAAAAAGTCAGGCACTTATTGACCTGCCCTCGTGTATATTTTATAAATTTCATTTAAAATTTAAATTTTTTTTTTTTAAATTATTACTAAAAAATTATTTTAAATCTAAATTGTGTGGGAATTTTTACAAGCAATCCATTTAAATTAGATTATCTAGTGAGCTTAGCTGTCACTCACGCTACATTACATATCAGAAAAAAATAATAAAGAAATGCAAAGATGTAAACTTTCTTAGAATAGTTGATTTTTATTTAAAAAAAGCTTATCTCTTAAATAACATTTTAATATATATATATATATTATTTTTGGTATAGTCATTGGTTAAATAACTTTTCTTAGGAAGCATGTCTAATCCACTTTGAAATCCTTTCTCCATTCTGTTGTGTATTAAAAGCACATTTAGTGTGCCATTTGGGATATATTCCAACGTGGACCTTTCGATCACGCCTCTCTCTCTGCCCTTCGTGATTATAAACAATTAAGCCCCCCCCCCTACACACACACGTGCCGCTTTTATAATTATTATTAGCTTATCTTGATCAGAGAGATGTTAATTCAATTCCTAATAATTAATATATATATATATATCTATCTTCCTCTTCCCCCCCTCTTCCCCCCTTCTTCATTGAATTTATTTTTTTATTTTTAATAATTTGCATTTTCTTAAAGTAAAAACATATTTAAATCACTTAATTAATTCAATTCCAATATGAAAGAAAGCAAATAACATTTTCTATCAATATTTATTAGATTTTTTATTTATTAATTTTTTTTTTTTAATTATTATTATGTTGTTTAATAAATTTATTTATTTAATTATTTTGAATGCTCTAGATCAATAATAATAAAAAAATTTCTGAAAATATATTTTATTGAAAAAAAATAAGAATAGAGAGATTATAATCTTAAATATATATATATATATATATATATATATATAAGTAAATTACTTATACTGTTTTCTAAAATAATTTATTAAATTTTTTTCAGAATAAAATATAATATTTTTTAAAAGTATTAAAGTATTTATGAATTATTATTTTATTTTTCATTTTTGTATTAAGATTTAAGGGGAGGGTGAAATGAAATGATCCATGCTTATTTAAATAAGATTATAAGAAAAATGAATTCTAGATAAGATAGTGAAATTTAATTAATTCAATTAACTGAGAATTGATAAAAGGTTTGTAATGGGTGATCAATGATGTTTGCTTCGTAGAGGTCGAATGACTTGTAACGATCCGTCTGGAATGCATCATCATTAACGACCCGTGTAGTATTAAAATGGGGGAGGGGGATATTATTTTAAATATATATTAAGTATAAAAATTAATTTTTAATGTGATTTATGCTCTGGTATTTATAAATTTTTAAGTTGATAAATATTATCTAATTATTTTATTCTCTAAAAAAATATTTTTTTTTTCTTATTTCTTTGACTTAATTAAGAATATAATATGATAAATAAATTATAGTACCTAGTTCACCGAGTCGTCACTATTATTTATTCTTTACTAATTGAGGATATTGTTTTAAAAATAACCATTCTACTGTTGTGTGTTTTATATATCTTGTATACATTTCCAATAAATCAATTATTTTAACAAAAATTACAAATTATTTAAATAATTTAATTTATTATAAAATTTCTCCAATTTAATTAAAAAGTGGTTGTTGTCTTCTAAGTCAGTTTCATGGGAAATTATCCGTCTGAAGATAGCAACGTTGAATTATAACATTTTATTTATTATTATTATTATTTAATGCTGGTAACTTTTTACTTATCCCTTATGATTTTTACTATCTCGTAAGAGAGAATTTTCGATGTTGAGATTTTGATGTTTTTTCTTTTAAATAAGATTAGTCTTGGGAGAGTTCACCCGCATACCGGCCAATAATAATTACTAGTCAAGGAGCTTGCAGACAATGTGGCAGGTTTGTAAAAGTATCTCTCTTTGACCCACCTTATTTGATAGAATATCTAGTTTCTTGATGGTTTTACTAATGTTTTGCGAGAAAACTTCCTCCGCTAAAACTACTAAAGAGTGGATAGTAATCCTTGCCAGCTTTCAGATGCTTTACCAATTAAAAGTTCTTCAAATTTATTACGTTTTTCCATTTCAATAAATATATATATATTTATAATAAATAGTTCTATCCGTAAGAACTGACCTGTCACATAGTATTATCTCCTATACTGGTGCTGAGTATTTAAAAAAAGGTGGAGTGTTATTTCTTGGTTTTGGTGAATTAATTTAATAAAGTTTTTCAGAGTTTTGGCGTTAAGACTGTGAAATTTAAATTTTTTTAAATTTTTGTTTGGAGCTAGTCATAAGGTTGTAAGGTTATTTGATCATACTGAGTTTCGATTTTATCAATTTCTGCATGATTCATTTCAGTAGCAATCTCTCTACTTATTCTATCAAGATCTTTTATGATAGAAATATTTTCTTTATTATAATATTTCTTCTGTCAACCAGACTTTGCCTCGTAAGATGTATTTCTGGATTATTTCTACAGTATTCGACATAAAATAACTGTCTAAATCCAGGTAATGTGAATTATCTTCACAATTATTCCAGTTTCTGCAGAGATCTTCCGCACAAGTTAGAAGATGGTCCTTCGGATCGAGGATCAGTAGATGTACCTCCCACTTTGGTTGTATTTTGGAATGTAGTTTCTTTGCCGGGGCAGATACCCGCCTCGACCAGTACTCCCCAATGCTTCGCCCACTGTCATGCCCAAAATTCTGGTTCTAGACGACCTGACGTTCCTTAGTTTACTGGATTGACTCCGGTAAGGAAAGGGACGTCGCTATCTTTCTGTTTCTTTTTATTCCCTTCCCCAGTAGGAATTAAAAGGATGGGTTTAAGAAATTCCGAATGTTTATTCAAATTCAAAAATTATTTAGATATATAGATATATAAAGAATATAATCCCATAATCTAAGGAATGAATGCTGAGCAAGTTCGCTCAAAATGTAATATTTTTTCTAAAGTAAACCAAATATTTATTGATGCCTGTTATTAATTATTTTAATCAAAAAGACTTTCCTGTAAATAAAACCAATATAGTTCAATCATTCACCTCAAAAACTTCCTAAAAATTCTTTGTGCACAATTTTCAAAATTAAAAATAGAAATATATATAAATTAATATTTTTAAACAGAAATAATCGTTACAAACCATAATACAAAATTGAAAGACTAAACTATTTGACTGATAACATTGAAATTTACACCATCTATGAAAATGTAGATGGAAGTGTAAAGAAGAGAGTGAAGAGGATAGATTCTAATATATGTGTGTATGTGTTATTCTGGAATTCAATTTCTTCCAAGGAGCAATAAGAAAGCATCTTAACGAGAAAAAAGCATCTCCCGTTTGTTGATGTTGTTGTTGTTGTTGTTGTTATGGTAGAACCCCTCCCCTTCACCTATCCCAACTAATTTGAATTATTCATAATCTTTCTACTCAGCTACATCAATTGTTAACATGAGTCGGATATTTTTCCTCTTGATTTGATAAAGATTAGATTCTCGTCATGCATCGTTTTAATCTTGCCAGTAAATAATATAACTTAGGATAAAATATACTAAATATTATCATTTAGATTCATCGAGATCTTGTAACATTCTTTGTGTGGGTCCATTGGCCCTAATGCGACACTCTCTCTCTCTCTCTCTCTCTCTCACTCCCTCGCTAACGGACTTAATTTATGTACAGACCCTGAAAGACCTTATGGAAAATATTTTAGATTTATTCACCTTGCTTTGGATAATTTAATACACCATATTTCTTTCGATGTTGGTTCGCTAATAGTTTATCAATGTTATTAATCACCTTAGAAAAGAAATTTATATGTCCATGTTGGGAACAAATTTAGTTGCTAATGTTTTTTTTTTTTATTTGTGAATTTCTTCTTCTGTAATAAATTTTAATATCATTTTCATTCTGTATTTAAAAAAAAAAGTATTTGTATGTATAAGTATTAAGTTACTATATCAATTTCATCTATATCAATATAATTAGCTATTATTATTAGGTGATTAAAATATTATGAGACAAGTGTAAGAACAAAATTTAAGCACATTTAATCTTGGAAGAAAAAATTAATATTTGTTTAATTATTATGATTATAATATTGGGTGATTTGTACTTTTTTAGTCAAACATAAAATTATTTTCAAATTTAACATATTTTAATTTGCATTAACATTTTTACGAGAAATTTTTTTTTTATAAATTAGAAATTTAGACTTTTTCATATATCGTATAAGTATATTTAAAACAATATTGCTTTATACCAGTGGTTCCCAAACTTATTTGGCCAAGTGCCCCCTTTCCAGAAAAAAATTTAGTCAGCGCCCCCTTGGAAAGTAACTTTATTTAATTTTAATAAGAATTAAACAGAAAGATAAATGTACCTATATTCAAAATATTATAAATAAAGGTGTAAATTAGAATCATTGAATTTATGTATCTATTTATCTCAGAATAGAAATGTAATATACAAGTAATTTTCTTTAAATGTATCTGTGGCCATCATCGCCCCCCTGGATCGCTCCAGCGCCCACGAGGGGGCGGTAGCGCCCACTTTGAGAATCACTGCTTTAAATCTTATCAATTGCAGAAATTGAATACATAGTAAGATTCAATTGATAAAATGTAAAATATATTTCAAACAAAAAATTAAAATTAAAATTGCAAGTGAAAAAAAAGTGAAATTTGTAGAATAAAATTCGTTATAAATTGTTTCATATAAAATTTTCTATATGTTTTATAATTTAGGAAATATGCTTATTTTATTTTATCAATATTTATTTATTTATTTATAAATAAATATAAGGAAAAATGATCGTTAGCTTAAATATAAAATTTGGTTATGATCGTCTGACCAAAATTTTGTTCACAAGATTCCTGCCACACACACACACATTTATATGTATATATCAGTGATTCTTAACCACTCTGCCGCGATATTATGAAGTAAAACGTTTTTGTGGCTAGGTTCTTAAACATTTCCGATTTTTTTTTTCTAAATTTTTTCAACCGTTTTTGGGACCACTTTTTTTCAATAAACTTTTACACTTATCTTTTTTTTTTGTGCCTCCAAATTTTTAAACCGTTAAAAGTGTATCGCGGTAAAAAAAAAGTTGAGAATCACTGATATAGATATATATTGGACGACATTAAAACCACTCTTTCGGAATCAGAATGTCTTGAAACGTTTAATTCAGTAAACAATCGATAATGAATCAGGATTATAACTCCATTAATCTCAACAAACTTAGAAATTTTTATTTCCATTGAAAGGTAAAAATTTGAATTTGAAAGTGTGATATTTAAAAATATAGAAATTGAATTTGTGTCGCATCTAATCTTATTATAGATAGAAGTAATAATTGTGCATTTCATTTTATATTTTTAATTTATAAAAAAAAAAATAGAAATATTTAAAAATGTATGTAAATAAAAATTGATAATTAAGTTAATTTTGAAAATTAATTAATTATTTTTACTCTTTCTCTCTCTCTCTCTCTCTGTGTGTGTGTGTGTGTAGACAAGATTACGCAAAAATGGTTTGAGCTAGAATCATGAAATTTGGTACATGGGCATTATTCAAAATTCGTATTTTTCTATTGAGAAATGTAGCTTAACCGGAAGAGGGTCATTACCTACAACGTTTTGATTTTTTTTCCTCTAAAGTGACCGTAAAAATAAAGATATATGTTTGATAATTTTTCACATGATTAAAAATTGTATAAAACTGCTATATATAGAATTTCAGCTTGATTGAATCGCTGAAAGTACCAGAATTAATTTTTTAACACTGCAAATCTCACGCGCCAACACGTGACATGCTGCCATCAACAAAGAGCCAAACATGCGCTGGTTTAATAAATATTATTTATTAATTTTAATTTATAATTTATAATTAATTAAATTTAATTTAAATATAATATATTATGTTATTTAATCCAATTCAAATTGCGAGATAGTCGAGTGGAGACACTCCAGCTAATTTCTTTATACATAAAATTATTATTCCTATAACATATATTTATAGTAAGAGTAATTAATCCATAAATGCCAAAAAAATGCAATAATTACATGTATTATTATAAAATATAACATTTATTTATCTTATTGTTTTGAATTGTCATGAAACTACAAAGGACGTATAACTAGAATATTACTATTATTATTATTATATTATTGATTGGGACCAAATATTGGATATAATGGTCTTTTTATTTATTTATTTTTTTTTTATATTTATTACATGTAGTATTATAAAATATAACATTTATTTATTTTATTTTTTTGATTTGTCATGAAACTTCAAAGGACGTATAACTAGAATATTACTATACTATTACTATTATTATTATTATATTATTGATTGAGAGCAAATATTTGATCTAAAATGATCTTTTTATTTATTTATTTATTTTTGCCAATTACATTTATAGAATAAAATTTGATTTAGAATTATTTCCAAAGTATAGGGTGGGTGGGTGAGAGGAGGGGGGGTGTGAAGAGTAAAGGGTGAGTGGGTGGGTGGATGATGATGATGAAGCGTCAAATTATTCATGTTCGTGTTCTTGTCAAGCGAGAAAGAGATATTGCACTTTAATTTCCAATTTTCCATTCGTTATTTCTGTATTCGTAACCAGTTGAGTGTCTACACCTATTTAATAATGAGTGTGCCCCCTTAAACCTACACTGATTCCTCACTCTTCTCATCTTTGGATTGTATGGCATCACTCACGTTCAGAAATTATCCAAGATATTTACCTATAATCTTTTTTTTCTCAACACCGTCAATTAAACACTTGTTTAGTATTTCAAAAGCCAGTAATAAGCTATTCTATCTCCCGCAATCTTGATGATAAGATTATACTCAATTTAATTATAGGAGTTTGCTAATGTTTAAAAAAAAATTATTAGGCCAGGCCAAATTGTTGTTGTTGTTTGGTTGAATATTTTTACTTCATTTTTTTTTTTTTTTTTTTTTTTTTTTTAAATTTTTTGAAAATAGAGGGAGAGAGAGAGCCCTAAAGGCTATTTGTGTATTCAAAATTGAAGGCGGCAGCGTGAATTTGATGCAATGTTTATCCTCCACTTCACACGTGAATATCAAGTAGAGAGAGAGAGAGAGAGAGAGAAAAGGGAGAGCTCGAAAATTATTCCATTAATTTGAACATCTCCATTTTGGTATGATTCCCAAGTGTTCAATTGGCTTTTCATGTCACTGACTGGTATATTCAAGGAGCACAATCGCCTTCGGCTGTCGGATTTTTTTTTTTTTTTCTTTATTTTGTTTTCATCGGTGATCTTTGCTGGAAATTTTCATTCATAGTAATGTAGGTAGCAAGTTTCCCATCACAAACACACACATACAAACACACATTTAATTTTTTTGTTTTTGTTTTACTGTTTATTTATTTTTTCAGCCCTTTTTGCTACTTTGCTTTTCTTGTAATGACATGAAACAAGCACAAGTATACATCCCCACCTACGCCACGAACAGACTCTTAGAGATGCAGTTTATGTTAATGTTTGATTATAAGCAACTTCATTTTCACACTAGTGCCTTCAAAGCTTTTGTTCTCAAGATGGAAATTAATGATATTTACGTTGTTTTTATTTAATCACATTGAAAAGAATTTTTAACGATAAAATAAATAAATAATCAACGATTTCACATAATAAAATAAAAAAATTAACTTCATTTATTTCCTATAAACTAATGGAAAATAGTATTATTTAATATAATGATTATCTTACAAATAAGCTGGAGTGTCTCCACTCGATTATCTCGCAATTTGATTTGAATTAAATTTCATATTTTATATTTAAATTAAATTTAATTAATTATAAATTATAAATTAAAATTAATAAATAATATTTATTAAACCATGGCGTGTTTGGCTCTTTGTTGATGGCACCACGCCACGTACTGGCGCGTGACATTTGCAGTGTTAAAAAATTAATTCTGGTACTATCAGCGATTCAATTAAGCTGAAATTCAATATATAGCAGTTTTATACAATTTTTAATCATGGGAAAAATTATCAAACATATATCTTTATTTTTACGGTCACTTTAGAGGAAAAAAAATCAAAACGTTGTAGGTAATGACCCTCTTCCGGTAGAGCTACATTGCTCAAAAGTTGATAAAAAACTACAAATATTGAATAATGTCCATGTACCAAATTTCATGATTCTAGCTCAAACCGTTTTTGCGTAATCTTGTCTACATACACACACAGAGACATTTTTCTCAACCTTGGTGAAAATGACTAAGGGACCTTCAAAACGTATAAAAACATCAAAATCTTAATGATCACAATACTATCTCTTGCGAGATAGTAAAAAGTAGGATCATCATAAGACTTTCATTATTATTTCTATTCAAAATATAATTAATATTAATCAATATATACCTACCAATAAACTTCAAGGGAGTTTAAGTCTCCCAACAGTAAGATACATAACTTAAGACTAAAATTTTTTTTTCAATCGTTTAGAATTAGTTTTCTTCTCATGACTCTAATTTAAATAATATTTATAGTTTTTACTCTATTTTCAAAAATTGAATGAATGACAAGAAATAAATGTTCATTTCATAGAAATTGAATTCAATTTTATCTACTAAAATAATAATATCAATATTAAATTATTTTTGACAATCATTTTGGAAAGTTTACACGTATTATATCCAAGAATTATTATTTAATGTATTCAGCCTATGAAACTTATGAAATCATTTGAATTTCTATAATTATTAAGATGAAATTATATAATCACTTTTTTGAATGAATCAATTTGAAAAGGAAATTCCACAATAGAATTAGACATCTCTCAATTATAATTATTATATATTTAACATATATTCATTATGAATTATTTCTTTACAATTTAAAAAAATTCAATAGATTTTACTTTAATCTCTTAAAAATACAATAGTTTAAAAGATATTTCATCTCTCTTAAAATATTTATTTATTTAAAATTTAGAAAGTTTCCTGTCTTGATTTATTTGTACCTTAAAAATGGATGATCTTTGAAGTTTTATATTATGAAAAATTTAATTAAATTGTTTTTTAAATTATATTTAAGTAGGGTTAATCAATGAGATCAAAAAGTACCAAAATTACAACATTGAAATTCGAAATAATTAGAGTAATTTATTAATCTAATATCTTACTAATATTACTAATCTTACTAATCTAATATTTACTTTCTTAAAAAAAATCAATTATTATTGTAATATTTTCAAAATAAAAGTTTGATTTATAAAGTTGTTTATAAATATATTTTTTATAATTGTAATGAATGTATATAATTGTCTTTTATAATGTTTACTTTACAAATTGTAATCCTTAAAGACTGTGGCGGATTAAGTTGATTGGGGGCCCCGGGCGGTAAAATTGAAATGGGCCCTCTGTTATTTACAATTATAATTGAAAGACAAATTTTGTTTATATTATAATTTAAGCTGTTTTATACTTACATATATAGTACTTATGTAAAAATACATAATTTTTACTGTGATTGCCGAGACCCAAAATTGATTATTTTTTCTTAAGTTAGTCGGGGTTCAAACACGACCGAATAAATATTTGTTGTTCAATAAAGATCTGTATCAAGAATAACTTGTTTTATTTAAACTCCGATTATCCATAAACTCAACAGATTTTTAAATTTTTTTTAGGGAAATATTTTTATTTAGCTTTCGGTGGGCCCCTCGGGCTGGTGGGCCCCGGGCTGCCGCACGGTCCGCCGGGCGTTTAATCCGCCTCTGCTTAAAGAGCAAAATGATCTAAATATTATTTATTTGTATAGACGGTGTACAGCCCTATACCTGTAGACAGGTGAAGCTCGAGGCATCTCAGCATCTATGGCCATTTGCAAAGTATTAAAAGGGTTAAAGAAATTCACCAACATATATGATCAATCTCATTCCTCTCCAAGCAACGTTTTCAGGGAGAATTTCATCTTTTTCGCCGGGGCAAAGCCGGGCTAAACTGCTGAATTCTGAACGATTACATTGTGTCAGATTTAACGAAATTAGATCACTTAGAAAGGTTGAAATTTTTCTTCCAGCCAAAAGTCAAACTAATGATAACAATTTCTTCGAATTCGAGGGGGACTTCTCAGAACTCAGCGAGTAAACTATCAAATAGGTTTAAATGCGCCGAGGTAGGTTGATTGAAAGTACCGGAATTAATTTTTTAACACGACTACAAATTACGCGCCAGCACGTAACGTGGTGCCATCAACAAATAGCCAAACATGCGCTGGTTTTATAAATATTATCTATTAATTTTAATTTATAATTTATAATTAATTAAATTTAATTTAAATATAATATATGTTATTTAATCCAATTCCTATTGCGAGATAGTCGAGTGGAGACACTCCAGCTAATTTTGATTTTGTTTTGAAAAAGGATACTTTAACTTAATTTCGGTTCAAAATCATAAGAAATGTAAGATTCTCATTCTTTATTTTTTTTAAGAATATCATTGTCAATTTTTAAAATTTTATTTTAATTAAGAAATTCCTTTTGGATTGTTCATTTAAAAATCAATGCATTTAGTTTTTTAAATTATTTGCATTTTGTTAGAAAGGATAGATACAAGTTGTAATAGAAAATAAATAAATAATAATAGTTAAGAAATTGAACAAAGTCATAAATATTTCAAAATGTCAAAATTTTAAAAATAGCCTAAAAATTTTCAATTATATTTATGAAATTATATGAAAGAAAAAAAAATATTTTTTTTTTCAAATTTTTGTTTATTTTGAATTGAAAAGATTTACCTGAAAATTTTGTCTATTCAAAGGGTCAAAACAAAAACTAATACAAAAGGTACCTGTATGACCCGTGCAAATTGGGTCCCATTATTGTGTTCCTTTGTTAAAAAGGGGGTATATATACAGAAAATTTGTGTTGAGACTCATTCAGTGTTCAGTTCTCTTGGCAAGCAGTTGCTCTCAAGGAATTTTCTGACCAACACAACCAAACTATCTTCAATATTTCTTCCTTCTTCATTTTATGTCTTCTTCATTTTATTATATATCATTAATTATTTTTGTTTTTTTTTTTGATTTCAGAATGGATTTAAAACAGGAGTGGAATGTTCTTCACAATATCATAGAAGAAGGGCTCAATTACTATCATCATAGACGACGTTTCAACGTTTTCCAGGATGAATCAATAAGAATTGATACCCCGGAAAGATTAGTTGGTGGTGACATCAATTTTTCAGATATAATGGCAAATAAAGAAAATATTCCGCCGAACGAGGATGACATCGAGACGGTGATCAATCACCCGATTAATCGGCGACTAAGCAGGAGAAGAAATCTGGACTTAACAAATAATAGAGTCAATAGAAAAAGAAATTTCTATTATAATTTAAGAATTTGATTATTCTTTTATATAATATATAATTTTTATTTTGTTATAAATAATGTAATATTACTATTCTCCAATCCTATGTAAATATTATATTATATTACTATAATTGTATTCTTAATAATATTTATTTTTTATATTTTAATAAATATTTTTGTATATAAGTAAATTAATTTTTGAATTTTTCATTAAAACTCCTTATATTCCTTTCCCCAACCTTATTGGATATTTTAACTTTATTAAAAAAACAATTTATATATAATTAAAATATTAATTTTAAATATTAAAAAATATATTTGCTATATCCTAGCAAACAATATACTTTTTAATCCTTCTATAAAATATATTTTATAAAATTAATTTAATTTTTATTTTTTCATATGGGAAAAATATGTATATTAAAATTTATATTCAATTCAATTATATATCAATGAACATTGAATTTAAATAACCTATATTTAGTTTTAGAAAAAATTCATAATTAAATCTAAAATTTTTGCAAAAATAAATGTTAAAAATTTGTCAATAAACCTTGTACAAAAACCCCTCTTAACGCCCACCAATGAAAACCTTGGAATAATAATAATTAAATTATTATCTCTCCTATTAATTAACTTATTTAATTCTCTCCTTGGGATATTTTTTTATTTTAACTATATAAAGAATTACATATTATATATATATATAAAATATATATATATAATTACATATTATTTTCAAATATATTAGTCTATGAACCATACATAATAAAAATTGTATAAAAGTAAAACAATAAAAGTACAAACAATTTTTAAAAATGGATGTTGTTGAAGTGTTGAGAATATAGGGGAGGATTTTGATGGGTGGGATGATTTATATTTGAAAAGGGAAGGGAAGATTACAAAGGGGTATAAAAGCAAGGATGGATTTTTAACTTGAGCAAAACCACACAATGCCCTTTGGATTAATCCATATAAAATACATATCTACTTATATAATAATGTAAACCAAAGATTATTTTCTCCTCCCCTCTTCCTAATTTCCATTTCTTCAAATATATAATAGATTTTAATATTAAACGTCACTTAAATTTTATTTTTATTTTATAGAATTTTTTTTTTATATAAAATACTTTTCTATATTCACCATGAAATCACTAACAATAATATTTTTGATTTGATTCAAATTTTTTCAACATAATTAAAATTTCTGTAAATTGTTTTTTTTTTATAAGAATTTGGTACATGGCCATTATTCAAAATTCGTAGATTTCTATCAACTTTTGAGAAATGTAGCTCAACCGGAAGAGGGTCATTACCTACAACGTTTTGATTTTTTTTCCTCTAAAGTGACCGTAAAAATAAAGATATATGTTTGATAGTTTTTCACATGATTAAAAAATGTATAAAACTGCTATATATAGAATTTCAGCTTGATTGAATCGCTGAAAGTACCGGAATTAATTTCTTAACACTGCTAATCACTCGCCAGCACGTGTCGTGGTGACATCAACAAAAATCCAAGCACGCGCTGGATTAATAAATTTTTTTATTGATTTTTATTTAAAATTTAATTAATTAAATTTAATTTAAATATAATATATGTGATATTTAATCCAATTTAAATAGCGAGATAGACGAGTGGAGACACTCCAGCTAATTTTTTTTAAGAACCATAATGAAAAAAGTCGGAAATGTTGTTTGAGAGCCTCTGACTTAATCAATTTTTTTAAGTAACATTTTCTCTTTAGTGTGCTCGCGCCCCCCTCGGCCCCCACAGGTTGAGAATCACTGATATATATTATTATATCTTGTAACATTTTATTTTGAACAATGAATCAAGCCTATCTAATCTTGTTTTTTTTCTCTTATGAATGAAAAAAACAATGAAAAATATATAGTACTCATGTTTAATATCATATTTATTTATCACAAGTAATTTTATTTTAAAAATAAAACAGGAAATTAAAAATTATATTTATTTTCTATTATCCATTGAAATTAATTTGTAATGAAAAAAAAATTGGATTGTATTAATACTAACTATTAATAAAATATAAAATATACTATTTTCTTGAATAATTACTATTTATATAACTTCTATTAGTTTTTTTTTTTATTATAGGTTTAATTAAATGATTTTAAAAATGATATAATGTTCTCATATTAATTTATTTAAATCTACAACTAGGTATATTGTCAGAATTTATGGTGACTTGTGAAGTTATGGAGAGAGGAAGAATGAGAGGGGTGGGGTGGGGTGGATAAAGAGAAAATGGATTCAAAAATACAAGTCAGGATATATTAATACAACTTTGAAAAGTATTAACCGTTTATGGTTAAAGAAAACTAACTAAAATGGCAAACGACTGCAATATTTTCTTTTATTATATATCGAGAGAAGATATTGTGCATAGAGCGATGGCATAAAAAGTTTCTAATAAAAAAAAGTATATAAATATATATATATATAAAATTACATCTAACACATTTTTACCAAGAATGGAAGACTAAATATTGATACTATATATATATATATATATATATAGACTATTTATATATCTAATAAGTATAAAAAATTTATCTAAGAGTAAATGTGATAACTATAAAAATACATATATATTTATGTTATTTAATATTTAATTTAATATTATTACTCATTATTTTTTACTATCTCGCCAGAGATAGTATTGCGATCACGAAAATTTTCCATGTGGAGATTTTGATGTTTTTATACGTTTTGAAGGTTCCTGAATCATTTTCACTAAGTTTGAGAAAAATGCCAAACACGCGCTGGATTAATAAATATTATTTATTGATTTTAATTTATAATTTAATTAATTAAATTTAATATATATGTGTATGCGTGTGGGTGTGTAGACAAGATTACGACAAAAACGGTTTGAGCTAGAATCATGAAATTTGGTATACGGGCATTATTCAAAATTCGTAGTTTTCTATCAACTTTTGAGAAATATAGCTCAACCGGAAGAGGCTCATTACCTACCACGTTTTCATTTTTTTTCCTCTATAGTGACCATAAAAATAAAGATATATGTTTGATAGTTTTTCACATGATTCAAAATTGTATAAAACTGCTATATATAGAATTTCAGCTTGATTGAATCGCTGAAAGTACCGGAATTAATTTCTTAACACTGCTAATCACGCGCCAACACGTGTCGTGGTGACATCAACAAAAAGCCAAGCTCGCGCTGGATTAATAAATATTTTTATTGATTTTTATTTAAAATTTAATTAATTAAATTTAATTTAAATATAATATATTATGTTATTTAATCCAATTCAAATTGCGAGAAAATCGAGTGGAGACACTCCAGCTTTTTTATTTTTTTATTTGACAATTATTTAATTTAACAAAACAAAATTTAAAAAAAATGAAGTTAATTACATATTAATAATTTTTACAATTTGTAACTTCATCATGTTACAGACATCACATATATACGACTGAAATTATATATATATATATATATATATATATTAATCGATCATAATTTGTTCTATTAATGGTTTTAAAAGTCATTTTTAATAACCTAATATTTTTTTACATTTTTGTCAATTTTATGAATTTTGTTTTTTAATCTTTTAAATCTAAAAACAATATTTTTTTATTTTCAATAGTTTTTTTAAAATATTTTTCTATTTTGAATTTTTTTCTTCTAAAGTGACCATAAAAATAAAGATATATGTTTGATAGTTTTTCACATGATTCAAAATTGTATAAAACTGCTATATATAGAATTTCAGCTTGATTGAATCCCTGAAAGTACCAGAATTAATTTTTCAACACTGCAAATCTCACGCTCCAACACGTGACGTGGTTCCATCAACAAAGAGCCAAACACGCGCTGGATTAATAAATATTATTTATTAATTTTAATTTATAATTTATAATTAATTAAATTTAATTTAAATATAATATATTATGTTATTTAATCCAATTCAAATTGCGAGATAGTCGAGTGGAGACACTCCAGCTTATTTCTTTTAACACAGAGATATATCTAAATCTAGTTGAATAATATTGAATTTTTATTTATTAATTATTAATTATAATATAATGTATATATATATATACATTAATAATTTGTATTATAAATTTGAATAAAATTTATTTATCTGACTTGTTGTTTATGTATGAGCCACATTGGTAGGTCCAGATGCTACCTCATTGGAAAATCTGACAGCCCTACAACTCAATCATGCACAGGTGCAAAGATCAAAGCCACGCGGGTGGAAACCTCTCTCTTTCCCACTCTATAAGCTTTTGCACAATCCTAACTAAAGAATTCAATTACATTCTAAGAGTTGTGCATATACAAACATTCAACATTCAATGCTTATTAAAATGTTTAAATCAATCTTATATGAAGGACATAAATATTCTATCAAATTCTCATATGGATTCTATTTATATTATTTCATAATAATGAAAACAAATACATAATACAAACTAATGATGTAATAATATAAGAAAGAAATGAATGTATAATAATTAATTATTATAAGAGAAGAATGTTTATTATTTTTTAATATAAAATAATAACAATTTTGTTATTATATACGTAGATAGAGTGGGAAAGGTGTGCTGACAGTGTTTATATTATTACAAAAAAAAATGATAATATTCATAATAATATTTGTATAGTGAAGATAAAAAAAATAGCAAAGTACTCTAAAAATAATATTAAATAATTTATTTTATTTTTGATAGAGGTGCAAGATTTCATTGGTTCAGCCCTGATTAGTTCTTATGATTATTTTCATTCAATCAAGTGATAATACTTTAAATTACTAAACTTGAGGACGATAGTTAAAATCTTAACAAATTATAATATAATATTTTTTAAAAAAAATCCTCAGACTTTTGTACGCCCTACGCAAGGACAACTCCTATCAAGTCGGTTATATCAATTAGCTGTTTTATTTTTTTCTAACTTTAATAAAATATGCATTGCAATAAAAACTATATGATCAGTAGAACGGGTCCTATCAACTTTTATCTTGATTTTCTTGATTGGAGGCGCTATCAAGTAGCTTTCCCAATTTTGATCCCGGAGGCTGGGTTGACTCTGTCTCATAGACTTCAGCTAGAGAAATTTCCTTACCAGGCTCGAGACCCGGGACCACGAGAATATGAGCCAACGATGTTCCCTCTCACCCTGTGGTGCCTTCATTAAGACAATTCACCTGTGAATTTCTAATTTTTTCTAACTTTAATATAATATATATATATGAAGTATTTTAAAAATTTTAGATTTGTTCTAAGAAGAAAATATAAGAAAAATAAAATTATCAAGCATTTACTAAGAAAATTTTAATAAAACGAAAGATTCGTTCTGTAATATATACCTTTAGTACACATGGACAAAATTAGGAAATCCAGCTAGAGAAATTCCCTTGCCAGGCTCGGGACTTGAAACCGGGATCACGTGAATGTGAGTCAGCTACGCTAACCTCTCACCCTGTAGCGCCCTCTTAATATAATATATTATACATATATATATATAATATTTATAATGTTTATTAAATAAATAATAATAAAATAGGTTTAAATTTCTAAAAAAAAAATATTTCTAATTTATAGTTTAGCAAAATTATTTGATAATATAATTTAGGTATATTTTAAATTACTTATTAATTATTTATATGTATTTTTTTTCTAAATCAACCAAGTCAATAGGAATCTATCTCTACTATCTATAAAAATTACATCTACTCATGACAGTTACATGAGAATGGGGCTGGGGTGTGGGTTGATTTCAATTTATAATTTTTTATTTATTTTAATATAAAAAAAACAATTTACAATTCGATTTAAGAAATTATACTGTAAGTGAACAAGCAAACAAAAGAGCATGTCCATTTTTAGCCAATGCCTATAAGGAATCTTTCAACTGTCTAATAAATTCCCGTTCCAATTCATTCATTGATTCAAGTGATAGCGCTTACGAATTCACTCTTTGAAATGAAAAAGAATGGCAAATCCAAATAATACCTTGTGAATGGGATATCAAATTGCTGGCTGGTCAAAAGAACGTGGATGGTTACGCATCTCACCCCCTCCTCATATCCTTATTCCACTACATACTGTATCAAACAAACAAATTCAAACTAACTATACCGGTAATATTTAATGCCCTTTTGCATGCAACTCTCTCTCTCTCTCTCTCTCTTACTCACCAACTCTTTAGGTGGCATGTGAACTAACAAGTCAACCCGACCAAAGTCAATATATACAATAATAAATTCTCTTCACGTAGATAACATCAATGATTTTCACTTTTTATTTATTTATTCCCACTGAATGGTGAAAGAAATCGAAAAATCATTCACAATGATTATTTAATCCAATGATCAATAGTATAACTAGATATTTAATCAAAAAATTTTATAATTTATATTCATAAATTTCAAGATATATATATATATATATATATATATAAGAAAGAGGATATATAAATATATTTGAAATTGATAATTGTGTATAATTAGGGCCAGAAATCAATCAAATCCGAACCTATAATTAATCCTTTGATGGAGGGACGCTTGCAAACGAACCTTTTCATTAGCATTTAATACACAAAGCCATTTCATAAGTTCAATGAAAAAAAAAAAAAAAAAAACTCATCTGAACGTGGTTTTTGATTTCCTCATTCACATTTCAATACATCTCTGTATCCGTTATCTATTTACCTGTTAAGAATTCATAATTTAAAAATAAAAAAACATTTTCGGTAGAAAGGTGAGTGTGTGTGAGAGAGAAAGAGATTTCTGATAATGGATTCGAAGAAACAAACCAAAGCGTCATTTTTGGAATTTTTTTTTTTTTATTTTATTTATTTATTTATTTTTTTCAATAAATAAGTATACGAAGCTCCTCTCTTATTCCTACATTATTTATTTATTTAAATTTTCGATTTTGTCGAAGGTAACTTGACACCAACTGATATACAATAGATAATGTATATATATATATATATATATATATGTGTGTGTGTGTGTATGTGCAGGATATGTACGAATTATGATCTATTGAACACACTAAAAGTTAAATGAAAAGGCATCAATTTCGAATTTGAAACTTAAAAATGATTATTTCAAATCTTGACCTTTCACTTTTATTTATTTTCAAATAAATTTATTAACCAATTTTTTGATTTCTTTTAATTTTTGTTTTTTTAATTTTATTGACAATTTTAGCTTGTTTTAATAAACTATTGCTTTAATTATATAAATTATGAATATATATTTGGATAATTTGATTAATAATTGAATTTTTTTGATGCATAAGAACTACGATCTTGGTTAATTAGTTATAATATTATATTTCAATCCAATGAACCTTAAAAAAATATTTTTAAAAATTAATCCGTTTAGACCGTAGGTTCCCAAAGTGGTCTATATGGACCCCTGGGGCCTATTTTAACTTCCAGGGGGTCCACGACAGCGAATAACAAATTTGGGGGTCTATGAATTGAAAATGGGGGTCTACGGGGTCCACGTGTTTTCTGACATATATTTTTTGAATATATTTTTTACTTAATATTATAATAATAATAATCATACAAAATAAATTTTAATATTCAATCTGTTTATAAAATTTAAATTTTATTCGTTGTTTACTTTAAAACTAACAAGTATGCTTTAACACTCAAAAATTAAAATAAATAAATAAATAATAAATTATGATGAAATTTTACTAAAAGAAAAAAAAAATCGTAAATCGTTTTTCCGTCATGACTTTTGACACATTTTTTTGATATTTTTCCAATATGTCTGTAAAAAAAAACAGGTCCGAACAGACCGACGGTTTGAAGTAAATTAATTTCCAGCTACAGAAACAAAATCAAATATTTTTTTTTATTAATGTAATAAAAAATAAGTTGACCTGTGGCCAGGTCCGAACCGACCGACGGTTTGAAATAAATTAATTTCCAGCTACAGAAACAATTTCAAATAATTTTAATATATCTATTAATGTAATAAAAAACAGATATGGATATAACATAAATATTTTTAATTTTATTTTATTTATAATATATAGCTGAAGTAGCCGGCGTTGCCGGCGTTACCCGAGGCTGTGACGTCATGAAGGGCTGGGTGACGTCATATAATTTTAAATTAAGAAAAACATAATGAAGATGATTTTTCTCGAGGATAAAAGCAATACATTCGTGGTGATATGTAAAAAAATCTCCTTATGTGAAATTTGGTGCGAAAATAACCCTTCCCTTCTTATCGTCGATCGCTAATACTACCACTTCCGGTTTCCGGATTTGCACCAAAAGTTGATCAATTCATCCCACTGATGCATTAAGTAAATATACCAAATTTCATCAAAATCCGTTCAGCCGTTCAGGGTGTACACATCTATACGGACGGACAGACGGACAGACATCATGCTAAAAATACTTTTTCTGTTAAGAAAATGCATGATTCGTGGAGATATGTAAAAATCTCCACATGTGAAATTTGGTGTGAAAACTATCGTCGGTCGGTAAAAAGGAAAATCGTTTATAAAAAATCAAAATCAATTTAGGGGGTCTACCCAAAACCGAAAAACATGCCAAGGGGTCCACGATAAAAAAAAATTTGGGAACCTATGGTTTAGACAGTAAATTATAATTATAAATTAATTAAATTTAAATTAAAATTAAAAATCACAACAATTTTATAAAATATTTACCTATTATATATATATCTATCAATGTGAAGCTTCGGTACTTGTGAGTTCCTGGACGCATCAACCACATTCCCACAACCCTCCATAACCTAAACCACATCTCCATCCAACTTTTATTTTACTCGTAATCTTCTTAATTTATTAGCTAAGCTACATTTTCCTTTGATTGATTCCTGTTTCACGATTTTTTTTTTTTGCTATATTTGAAAAAAATTTAATTTATACCTCATTTTTTATCCAATAAAAGATAAAATTGTTTGTGTGTGTTTAGCTAAATCTAATAACTATATAAATAATATATAATTTCTTAATGAAAATTTATATTTAATTAAATATGAATTCCAACAAGTTATTATAATGTTTTGTTTTATACCAGATAAATTTATTTCCTGAAATTTAAATCTAAATAAAATAAGTTGCTATTAGACTTAAGTGATTTTGTTAGGAAAAATTAAAGTGCTAAATTGTTGTTTGAATACAAAATAATAAGAAATTAAAATTGAAAAAAAGAAACAATCCAAATAAGGTAAATAATAAAGAAAATATAAAAATATATTTAATAAAAAAATTGAATAATACATGCCATTTAAATTATTTTTTTAAATTCAAAGGTTTTTTTTTCAAAATAGCGACGTCTGGTTAAATTATATTAATAAAAAAATGTCGTTTCTATTGTGCTTGTATTTATATATATATATATATACAAAATACTAGTTAATTTAATATAATATAATTAGACAACAAAAATGAGGGGGATGACATAAAGGAATTTGTTAAAAAATCCTAACAATTTGTAAACTAAAAACATCTCTAATCCCATATCATTGGCTATTAATAATAAATATAATCACCTCTTATATTCTTAAAGTTGTACTTTATTTCGCATAGGATATGATCGAGAGTTAAGTCCCCCGTTGCAGCCACGCCTTCTTCTCACGGCTCGGTTGCCCTGACCCCTTGATGGAGGGGGGTTGGGGGGAAAGAAACAAGTGGGAGCCCCCACACTTAGAAAGGGGCCCCCCTCATTTTGAAAAGCATAGAATTGCTCCTCTTATGCTGATACACCGTAAAATGAAACAGGTGGGGTTAGAGAGAAGGAGGAGGGGTAGGGGGGATGAGGGAGAGGGGAGGATCAATGAGAATTAAGAGGATGTTGACTACACTTTATCATTAATCAATTATAAACGTAAAAAAAAAAGAAAATAGAAAATAAAAAAGTATTATTAATTAAATAAGAATTTATATTCGAAATATTTTTTTCAATTTTTCTTTTTGGATTATTCTAATATTTTTTAAGTCTTAAATAAATAATAATAATAATATCATTATCTATTCATATTAACTCTGTTCATCTATTTGATATATTAGACACAATAAATTTATCTTTCAGCTTATTTTTTTTTTCTTTTTTAATAAAATTTCATCATAATTTATTATTTATTTATTTATTTAAATTTTTGAGTGTTTCAAATAAAGTATACTTGTTAGTTTTAAAGTAAACAACGAATAAAAGTAAATTTTATAGATAGATTGAATATTAAAATTTATTTTGTATGATTATTATTATTATAATATTAAGTAAAAAATATATGTAAATTTAGAGTAGAAAAATGAGAAAATAAAAATAAAAAATTATTAATTAAATTATACTATTTTTTAAAATAAAAATTAAATTTCTCATGGTCTCTATTTTCAGAAATATCACCAATTAAAAATTATGTTTAATTAAAAGAAAAAAATTATATTTTTTTACTATCTCGCCATTTTCGAAGTCGAGATTTTGATGTTTTTATACGTTTTGAAGGTCCCTGAGTTATTTTCACTAAGGGTGAGAAAAATGTCTGTGTGTGTGCATGTGTGTGTAGACAAGATTAATCAAAAACGGTTTGAGCTAGAATAGTGAAAGTTGTTATAAGGGCATTATTCAAAATTCGTAGTTTTCTATCAGCTATTGAGAAATGTAACTCAACCGGAAGAGGGTCATAACCTTCCATGTTTTCATTTTTTTCTCAAAATTGTCCGTAAAAATAAAGATATATGTTTGATAGTTTTTTACATGATTAAAAATTGTATAAAACTGCTATATATAGAATTTCAGCTTGATTCAATCGTTGAAAGTACCGGAAATATTTTCTTAACACTGCTAATCACGTGACGTGATGCCATCAATAAAGAGCCAAATCAGCGCTGGTTTAATATATATTTATTAATTTATAATTTATAATTAACTAAATCTAATTTAAATATAATATATGTTAATTAATCCAATTTTAATTAGCTAGACAGTCTAGTGGAGACACTCCAGATATTTTTCTAATATAATAAGTATTGACATTGAAATAATATTATACAATTGTAAGAACTACACGTTAATAATAATAATAATAATTCAGTTTTAAATAGACTGAATGTTGAATGAGAATTTAAATAAAAAATAACTTTATAAATAATGATACTCGACTGATAATGACGAGCACATTATATTATAATATCTAACACATCCATATTTTTTTTTAAAATATTTTTTTTTTTGTAAATAATTACTTATGTCCCATGTAATAAAATTAACTTTTAGTAATTTATCTTATTATAAAATTTAATATATTTACAATTATATATTGAAAAGGTGGATTTCTATTTTGATTAATTGATAAAAAGCACACACACGCACGCACTTATATATATATATATATATATATATATATATTTAGCATTTCAATATATATTAGTATATTGTAATATATTCTTAGTGTCCAGACATTTTACAATGATTAATTGATAAATATATGTACACATGGTATATCAAAGCATTGAATTCTTACTTGAAATTATTTTTTATTAATGTTCTTTTCTTGAAAATATCATCACTATTCATGTGAAAAGAAAAGAATATATGTCTTCCGATAACATCCATTAATTAAAATATCAAATTAAATTTTTACAAATAAAAATGTATGTAAATGAAATGAAATCATTATATTAAAAAAATAATATTGTATAGCTGGTCAATCTTTTAAGAAATACGAGGTTTGTTTAAGATAAAAGATGAATTTAGAATTATTTCGAAAAGTATTTATTTATTCCTCAATATCCATTTGTCCCCTTCAAAGTAATCCCTCTCAGATAATGGACTTATACCAGCTCTACTTCCAATTGTCGAAGCACTTCTGAAATGAACATCAGCTCATTCTTTGATTCCGACTTTATTCCATCAATTGTAGCAAAACACTTTTCTTTCATTGGTCTACCCAGTTTTGGGAATAGGAAAAAGACCCAGGGAGCCAAATCTGGTGAATACGGCGGTTACGGTATTGTTTTTGGTCAAAAAATCACGAACAAGCAATGATGTGTGAGCTGGTGCATTATCGTGATGCAGAATCCATGATTTGTTTTTCCAGAATTCCGATAGTTTGAGCCGTATTACATCACACAAACGTTGCACAACTTCCTTGTAGTATTCCTTATTAACAGTACGACCTGTTAACAAGAACTCACGATGCACTAGGCACTAGGCCAATGTAATCGAAGAAAGCACTCAGCAAAACCTTCACATTTGATCGAATTTCTCAGCCTTCTTTCTGTAAAGCGCTTATACCATTTATAAACATTTTTTTGAAACAAAGTAAACTCGCCGAATGCCACAGACAACATTTTAAGTGCGTTGGACTTTTGCGTTCCACTTATAACGCAAAATTTTAATACAGATTCTTTCAAAAATCGAAGAACAAACAAAAACGTGACTAACTTTTTCAGTTGTTAAAAAACAAACTACTAATTAAAAATGGCTGATAATGTCAATATATGAGAAACATATGTGTAGCAACATAACAAAAAAAAAAAAATTTCGATAATCAAATGTACACACCCCGCGAAAATTCAAAATTCACGTTTTCTTTGGAACAGACCTAGTATATTTTAAATGAAAAAAATAAAAAGAAATTGCTTTAGAAGAGATATACCTATATGTATTTATCTGGATAACATTAAACAGACGATTGTATATAGGTTAAAGTATACGTTAAAGTATAGTATTATATTATATATATATATATTATATAGATTTTCGTTAAATATAACCTATGATTACGTTTGGTTTTCATGTAAAGTCATTCTTAAAGCTCCATTTTCGGCATATTTGTCTAAAAGCAAGCAGCCTGAATGATGAAATGATGATGATTTGTTTTGGGTGTTTTCGTTCAATTATAATTTCTATTTTATTATAGTTATCCGGGTTTGCGCGATCGTGGCTTGTTAAAAAGCGTCTATGAGCATTGGCACCTATGTTCTAATGCGAGGAAATTTAATATCATTAAAATCCCATAAGCTGGTGGGGTGAGAGGGTGGAAGCACGCGTCCCATTTGCATATTAAGAACACCATTTAACGCTCCATTCAGGAAATTAAATATATAAGAGCATAGTGCTATCTATCTCTTACCTTTCACTCTCTCTCCCTCTCTTTTTCTCCCTCCTAATCCCCCATCTCCCCCCCCCCCCAACTTCTCTACACACAATATACATCGATATTTTTGGTAAATAAATTCGTGAGAATATTAATATAATAATAATAATAAAATAATTATTGCTTATCTTGCCCGAAGTTTTTTTTTTCTCTTCTACCTTTATTAAATTCGGATTAATAGAAAGATAAAAAATCTATTAAATAATAATTTAAGAGATTTTTATGAAAATTCTAGCAAGTGTTTCATATTATAAATTATTAAATAATAGTATAATTCTTATTTCAATAGTTCAAAAATTAAAAAAAAAAGTAATCAAAATAATTATAAATAATTAAATAATTATTTTTTTTTAATATTATAAAGATAAATAATTAGAAATAAAAGTTTGTTTTGAATTGAAATGTGATTTACTCAATTAATTAATATTCTATAGCAGAGGTTCTTAAACTGTGGTCCGCGGACCCCTGGGGGTCCGCGAAGCCTTTACTGGGGGTCCGCAAAGCCATCGTACAGGTGCACGATAAAATGATGAGTCAGTTAAAACTTTATTTAATATAAAAGGAGCGATGGCATGGCTTTGTGAGGAAACAGATCAAATACCCAAATTCAACGAAATGTGCAAGAAAATTATTGCTACCGTTTCCATCTTCATATTTAGCTGAATTTTCTAATAAAATCTGTTCTACAATATGCAAAAAAATCGTTATTCACCAATCACTGTTAGAAATATTCACCATATATCCTTGTTCTTATGAGATCTTAAGCCAGAAATTAACTAATAAAATGACGTAAAGTACCTAAAGTTGGGATGGGGTCCGTCAAAAAGAATTTTCTCAAGTGGGGGTCCGCGGAGTACATAAGTTTAAGAACCTCTGTTCTATAGAAATTATATAATAAATAATTTTTGTTCTTATTATTTAGATAATAATTTTATTTTAACATTATCTTTAATTGATATTTTTCAGATCGATCATAGGTGTTTTAAATGTCATTTTAAAGCTTTTGATGTTTTTAAATTTTTAGTTTTTCAAATTGTTTTACTATACTAAAATTTTCGATGTCGAGATTTTAATGTTTTTATACGTTTTGAAGGTCCCTCAGTAATTTTCAGTAAGGTTGAGAAAGATGTGTATGTGTGGGTAGACAAGATTATGCAAAAACGGTTTAAGCTAGAATAATGAAATTTGGTACATGGGCACTATTTAAAATTCATAGTTTTCTATCGACTTTTGAGAAATGTAGCTCTTTCGGAAGAGGACCATTACCTACCACGTTTTCATTTTTTTTTTCCTCTAAAGTAGTGATTTCTAACCAGGGGGCGATCGACATCTTAAAGGGGGCAATTATTTGACTATTTGGGGGGGGGGGGGGCGATAAGTTATTTTTGGGGGACGAAATCATTTTCAACTCTAAACAATACCTCCCTTACTATCGTCGGTCGGTAAAAAAAGGTAAGATGATTTTGCGAACAGGCTTTTTCCGCTTTTTTTCAATATGGTTCTAAAAAAAAAAGGTAAGGTGATCTTGAATTTTTATTGTTAAAATTTATAGGGGGGCGAATTATGAAACCGGCCTTACGAAGTGGGCGTTTGGTCCAAAAAGGTTGAGAACCACTGCTCTAAAGTTTTAAATTTTCAAATTTTGACTTAAAAATGAAGATTTTAAATTTAATATATTTTTTTAATTAATTAATTCAATTAAAGAATAATACTATACTGTAAATTTTAATTTTTCTTAATTAATCCAATTCAAATTTGCTAGATAGTCAAGTGGAGCCACTCCATTTTTTTTTTTTTGTATTAATTAAAGTATAGTTTGGGTGTTTATTAATTATTTTAGCTACGACCCCAACAATTTTTTTCAGTACATATAATTTTAAATCAAGTATGATTTTTACTTTCGTTTTTAAGTTTTTTTAAACTAATGAAGAGAAATATTGTAAATAAATATCAATCGGCAATTTGTAGGCAGTCGAATTATTTCTTCTAGATTGTAAATGTCAAACATTTATTATATTTTCATCGATTATCTAATCTAAACATACCAAAATATTTAATTATAATATTATCGTTGTTTACGTTGTAAAATGTTTTAGTTAAATAAGGTTGGTGAAAAAAAGCATAAAATTAATTAATTAAATGAAATTTGATATTGTTAATTATAATTATAAAATTATATAATATTGGTCTTTGTTGTAAAAGATTAAAAGAAAATATCCAGCAAGTGGAATAGATGTGCGTGTAAACCTAATCACATTCCAGATATTAATAGAGTTAATTGAATAAAGGTTAGTGGACAATATAAACACTGATTGAACTAAATTTTATTATTAAAATATATTAAATAATTAATATTTCTTGAATTAATTAATATTAATTTCAATGGCAAAGCTATAAATAATATTTGGTAATTATACAGGAGACGGGCTAAAGAAGGTAGGTGGTTGAAACTTACTTTGAGGTGTTCCTTGAATGATTCTGAACAACTGTATATGCAACTTTTTTATGATCTCTTTTAGTTTAATTAATAAAAAGTAATTAATTAAACAGTGTATTTCTCCTATAAGAATGCTGAGTGGCTGACATTTTGTATATTTTTAAGACAGACACTCTATCAGTACGTGTAGGTGGCGCTAGGGAGTGCATGGGAAATCAATTTGAATTGAAATAAAATAAATAGATATAATAATATTTGATATTTATAAATTGTAAATTGTAAATTGTAATTAACATTCAGCATTCTTTTGGTGTTTCTTTATAAATATATAAGAGTAAAATTAATTATTTACGCATTAAAGGGTCCTTGATTGTATAATTAAATAGAAAAATTCTGTTTATTTTATTTTAGAAATAGTTAGATTGATACTAATGTCATTTAAATACTTTTTCGGTTTTTTTAAATTCGGTTTATTTTATTTTAGAAAATATAAACACCGAAAAAGTCTTTAAATAACTTTGAATAAAACTATTTCTAAAATAAAATAAACCGAATTTTCCTATTTAATTATACAATCAAGGATCCTTTAATGCGTAAATAATTAATTTTACTGTTATATATTTATAAAGAAACACCAAAAGAATGCTGAATGTTAATTACAATTTACAATTTTCAATTTATAAATATTAAATATTAAATATTAAAATATACAAAATGTCAGCCACTCAGCATTCTTATAGGAGAAATACACTGTTTAATTAATTACTTTTTATTAATTAAACTAAAAGAGATCATAAAAAAAGTTGCATATAAAGTTGTTCAGAATCATTCAAGGAACACCTCAAAGTAAGTTTCAACCACCTACCTTCTTTAGCCCGTCTCCTGTATAATTACCTAATATTTAAATTGATGTTATATTTTAAATAATATTATTAAATATGAATTAAGAAAATTGTTAAATTTATAAACTAAATAATTGATGTTAAATGTTTGTTATTTCATTAAAAAATTCATGTAATTTCGCCTCCTTTATTTAAACATAACTTACAGCCTATAACCAGCAAATAAAGGTTAGTGAAATTAACAATCGTAATATTCAAAAATTAATTTTAAATTAATCAATTTATTTGTTGACATCGATGTCATATACGTTTACAAAATTTCCAATCACTCACTTGTGTGTGTGTGAAAGGATATTAATTAAAATTCCATCAAAAAAGTTAAATAAAGCAAGACAAGTAACTTAATAAACTTTCATAAAATTATTTATATTCTAAAATTAGTATTTAAACAAAACAATCTTAATCATTCAAAATATTGATATATTGAAGTGTTATTTTGGGTCAGTAAGGAAAAAGAGAAATAATGAATTTTTATAAAATCAAAATGTGGAACATTTTATTTAAATTTATGAGTGTGTGTAATGATATATAAAAAAAAAAGGTTTGAAGGACTAATGTAGGGTGTAAAATTGGTCGCAACAAGGGTGTAATGGTAGCACTTTGGAAGAGTAAATCCAGCTTCAGGCTGAAGTTCTTTAGATATTGAGGAGGTTAGATTAATCAAAGAAGACCCCACAACTCGAACAGGTGGATTCTTGCAAACAATATTTCTTGTTAACGATGTTGCCAGAGCTCATATAAGCGAGGATCCGTGGACGGCTGACTGGTGTTCCAAAAGCAGAATTAATGAATACAATAACACCAGCGAAAGATGAAGTCCAAGAATCAAGGCAACAATAGATTCAAGTCAATAATGTAGGAAACTGTTAATCTTGTAGCCAGTCCTTATATAAGCGATTATCAGTGGACTGGTGAATCGTGGTCCCTTTTTCCTCCAATCAAGTTCCTCCTGTCGGGACGCTAGCTACTGCCCGACTGCTTCTCATCCAGTCCATCCGGACGGGACGATTGCTACTCCACGACTCTTCTCATCCAGTCCATCCGGACGGGACGATTGCTACTCCACGACTCTTCTCATCCAGTCCATCCGGACGGGACGATTGCTACTCCACGACTGACCCTTTGACTTTCCAACAACCAGTCTCTTCAGGGGAAACGTATTACCATTATAATCTTTTCCACAAATAAAATTTATTTTTAAATAAATAAATTTTATTTTTTTCTTTTATTTTAAGAATTAATGATATTTTTAAAATATCATTACAATATATATATATATCCACATTAATAGTAAATTATCCGATATAATATGTAAAATAAGATAGAAAAACTTTGATTTTGTGATTAAAGTGTCTCAGGAAATATTATATTATAACAAATGATGCCTATTTGATATCAATGACAATTTCTTGAACCGATCTCTGCATATGTATAGACTACGATTGACCAATGGACTTATATTGACTTATGGCCCTACGAATAACCTTCGGGGCCTTTTCTTTTTATGATGGATGTCGACACTTGATAGGTGTCTTTCAAAGAAGAGTGTCAGATACACAATCCATAATCAATGGAATTGAATAAAAATAGAAGAAATATTAATAAATTTTTCGTTCAACTATTAAATTAAATTAGTTTATAATAATATTAGTAATCAAATAAATAGTTGTTTTTCAAAAAGAATATATATGAGGAGGAAACCAGTTGAATATATGTGGTAGCCCCATATGACTTCAATCGATATATATTATATGTATTATATACATAAATTTAAATATATTTGCGTTGATTGGCTATGCTCTTTTTAAATAGAAAAATATTTTAAATAAGCGGGAGTGTCCTCCCCTAGACTTTCCCGCATATAAATAGGTATAAAGAGTTGTGAATGAATATTTAGAATGTGTAAACTTGGTATTGATAAAGAGCCAGTTCGTATTAGTTTATTGGTGTCAAATTTGATATTTGGTATCATTATATATATATATATATATATATATATATATATAGAATAAAGTGCTACTTCCGGTTAACTGATATTTTAAATGTAAAAATACAGATATGGATATAATATAAATATTTTTAATTTTATTTTATTTATAATATATAAGGGCTGGCTGTGACGTCATGAAGTGCTGGGTGACGTCATATAATTTTAAATTAAGAAAAAACTAATGAAGATGATTTTTCTCGAGGATAAAACCAATACAAAGTGCATAACACGTGGAGATATGTCCTCACGTGAAATTTGATATGAAAATAACCCTTCACTTCCTCTCTTCGATCGGCAATACTAGCACTTCCGGTTTCCGGATTTGCACCAAAAGTTGATCAATTCATCCAACTGATGTATTAAGTAAATATACCAAATTTCATCAAAATCCGTTGAGCCGTTCAGGCTGTACACATCTATACGGAAGGACGGACAGACGGACGGACGGACGGACAGACATCATGCTAAAAATACTTTTTTCTGTTAAGAAAATGCATGATTCGTGGAGATATGTACCTAAAAATATCCATAGGTGAAATTTGGTGTGAAAACAATACCTCCCTTACTATCGTCGGTCGGTAAAAAAGAAACGCTACTTGTATAGGTAAAATGTCACTTCCGGTAGTCAGATCATGATGAAATTTGGTATCTCAATTTTTTTCATATTTTTAAATTTATATACAAAATATGAAGCAAATATCTCGAAGCAAACTGGTACTTTACTTGAAAGGTAAACGCAACCAGTGTAGGTAAAGTACCACTTCCGGTTAACCGATTTTGACGAAATTTTGATAGAAATCTACAAACTGTGAATAATATCGGTGTACCTAATTTCGAAGTCCTAGCTTGATTAGTTTTTGAGTAAATTTGCTTACAGACATTACATACATACATACATACACACACACAGACATAAATCGAAAAATGGTATTTTCCGACTCAGGGAGGTCTAAAACGTCAAGATCTATCGAAATCTCGAAGTCGAAATTTTTGACGATTCCAATACTTCCCTTATACGAAGTATGCGGGAAAGTAAAAACTATTGAAAATAAAAAAATATTGTTTTTAGATTTAAAAGATTAAAAAACAAAATCTAAAATTGACAAAAATGTAAAAAAATATTAGGTTATTAAAAATGACTTTTAAAACCATTAATAGAACAAATTATGATCGATTAATATATTTATATATATATATATATATAATTTCAGTCGTATATATGTATGTGATGTCTGTAACATGATGAAATTACAAATTGTAAAAATTATTAATATGTAATTAACTTCATTTTTTTTAAATTTTGTTTTGTTAAATTAAATAATTGTCAAATAAAAAAAATAAAAAAGCTGGAGTGTCTCCACTCGATTTTCTCGTAATTTGAATTGGATTAAATAACATATATTATATTTAAATTAAATTTAATTAATTAAATTTTAAATAAAAATCAATAAAAATATTTATTAATCCAGCGCGAGCTTGGCTTTTTGTTGATGTCACCACGACACGTGTTGGCGCGTGATTAGCAGTGTTAAGAAATTAATTCCGGTACTTTCAGCAATTCAATCAAGCTGAAATTCTCTATATAGCAGTTTTATACAATTTAGAATCATGTGAAAAACGTATAAACGTATAAAACGTAAAAAAACATCAAAATCTCGTCATCGAAAATTTCTGGCGAGATAGTAAAAATTATTACCACAATTTGAATAAAGATAATAATTTTATATTTAAACAAGTATTTGAAATGTTGTATGAAAATGTCCCTTTAAGAAGAGTTTTATGCCACCGGCAGCATAATGTGATGCCGGGAATGGCTAATATAAAAATAATTGAAAAAATTTACAAATTATTCTAAACAGCGCACACGTACTTAAATACCTTCAAAGAATACATTCCAAATTTGATTTTAACTCGATTCGTGGTGATATGTAAAAAATCTCCTCATGTGAAATTTGGTGTGAAAACAATACTTCAGTAGGTAAAAAGGGGAGATAAATATGTATTTAAATAAGTTATATTTGAAAGATTAATAAAAATATTTTTAAAATTAATAAAATATAAATTATTTTTGGGTCTTTTGAATATAGTTAGTTTTTGTATAATAGGAAATTAATTAAAAATTTATTATATATTGAAGGAAAATTAAATTAAATATATAGTTTATTTAATAAAAATTTTTGGATTTTTTTTTTAATTTTATTGAATTTATAAAATGTGAAATTTTGAAACAATTAAATTGATTGTATCTTGTATCAATAAGCATTTAATTATAAGTTATTAAAATTATTATCGAATCATTATAAATATTATATTTAATATCATTTAAGTATGATTTAATTTTTTTTTTTCTAACGATCAATAATAATTTCTGCGTTCAATTAATAGGTAGTTAATAAAAAGAAATTAATTTTCAATATATTTTTTTATTATCGAGTGATTAAGAGTTGATTTTAGCCGAAATATAAGCTCTGCGTATGAATGCACTGCGCTGTGAGTGTGTGTGCGTGCTCACTTGCCTACTGAGGACGGACGAAGGAGTAGGAAAGCGAAGGGAGCTCGGGGTAGAGGAAGGGTGCGCGCGCATTCAAAAACAGAATTATTTGCAAATAGATGAAATAATTATGATTATTTATTAAATTTGATTTTAATCTTTCAATTGAATTTTATAATAGGTTTTACACATATTAAAAAATTTTTTTTGCTCATTTTTAAAAACTATTTTGTTCCAAATATTTAAAAACTTCATCTTTATCCATTAACCATTAATAAATTGGATATTATAATATCACACTGACATATGATAATAAAAAAATCAATCTGATTTAGTATATAAATTTTATATAATTAATTTTAATTTCAGAAAAAATATTTTTTATTCTAAATTAAAATTTATTTATTCTTTATTAATTTTTTTTTTTTTTTGGATTTTTCTAAACAGAATATTTACAAAATAGATGAAAACAGATAAATCATCCTTTAAGAATATTAATAATAATTAAAATTAAAAAAATATAAAAAAACTTTTTAAAAACAGCTTTTATTTAAATGCAGTAAAAAGGAGAAAATAATTTCTGTAATTCTGAATTTTGGTGTGAAAATAACCCTTCCCTTCCTATCGTCGATCGCTAATACTACCACTTTCGGTTTCCGGATTTGCACCAAAAGTTGATCAATTAAGTAAGTATACCAAATTTCATCAAAATCCGTTGAGCCGTTCAAGCTGTACACATCTATAAGGACGGACGGACGGACGGACAGACATCATGCTAAAAATACTTTTTTCTGTTAAGAAAATGCATGATTCTTGGAGATATGTAAAATTCTCAACATGGGAAATTTGGTGTGAAAACAATACCTCCCTTACTATCGTCGGTCGGTAAAAAATAAAAATAAAAATGTAATAATAAAAAATAAAATTTCAATTACTTTCATTTAATAAATTATTATTATTATTATTATTATTATTATTATTTGTAATAATTCCAATAAAAATAAATAAAAATAAAAACCAAAAATGTCCAATTAAAACTAAAATTTCAATTATATTCATTTAATACATTATTATTATTATTATTAAGTGTTCAGTTATCACATACGTATATATGTATACAGACACACATGCAAAAGCGAAGCTTTGCCGGGTCTGCTAGTATGATAATAAACTAAAACATTTTGTTTAAAATTTACGGGTCGAGAGTATTTTTAAATTAACTATATTATATATATACTAATACAACTTACTACTTTCAGAGTTGCAATAATAAAGATAAATATATAATCAAATATATAGAAATTATAATGATAAAAGATCATATAAAACTTATATTTATGACAAAAGAAAAGTTTATCCTTTCAGTTATTTTGACCCTACATAAATAAATATTTTTACAAGTCAAGGATATGAATTCAAAATTTTATTTTTTCAATATTAAGTGTAATTATGAGTATATATAAATTATTAGTGCATAATATTCTCTTAGTTATAACATTTTTTTGTTTTAATAAGTAATTCCTCACTATTCTCGCATACCCATCTAATCAGAATTATAGATTGTTTTGTATTAAAAAGTTTTATTAAATTTTGATTTGATTTTACAATAAAAACAATCTAAATAAAAACAAAACAAAACAAAAAATACAATTCAATTCATACATTGAGCAGCATTTGTTGATTTCTAAGATGCCAAAGATGTTAATTGCAGTAAATGGGGACCATGTTCAAGTAAAGTACCTTCCTTAAAAGCTTAGAATTTATTTAAATTTTCACATGGATGCGTTGTTGTTTGTACCATTTGTTATTTCGGACAACGCAACAAGACTGTATTGTCTTCTAAGAGGGTGTTGGAGGAGAGGGTTCTTCACCCAAAAGTGGTCGGTAAATTCATAAGCAAGTGTCTTTGACCGTAATAAAAGCTCTTTAGTTAATGGAATTGACGCCTCTCTTGGATTGTGTCAACAAGTCTAATGTCCTCAAATCATCAATCACCTTTCAATTAGTGAAAAGATGTTCACCATTCCAACCTCCCATCGAATTCATTTAATGCCTTTTCGTTTAACAATATTTATTAATTAGTTGACAGTGTAGGTTGCCATTTAAGGATTATATAATACATTCTTAGTTGGATAATTCAGAAAATGAAAAGAAAAAAAAAAACAAAAATGAACAAAATCGTGGTAGGATCATTCTAACATGATGCTTCACTTTTTTCATTTTTTGAATTCATTCATTAATCTATTCATTCAGGTTTTTTTTTCCATTCATGTTTTAGAATAAATATATTTAAAAAAAAAAACGGCTTATCTTTCTCATGTGAATTGAAATATGAAATTGTTAATATCAAAATTTACATAAGGAAAATAACTAAAAAAATTAAATATGAATATTAAAAGATTAAAAAAGTTGGTGATCTCATACGATCATATTAAAGATACCATTTTATTAGAAAAATATAATAAAATTTAATAATTTTGAATTGTTAGACTATGATAATTAGTTTAGATATTGTCAACATCATCTATAACAAAAGTGTTAATAATAAAAACTAATATTGATAATAATGTGATAAAAACGGTAATTGTTTAGTCTAACCGATGTATGATGGATTTGGATAAAACTTTACCAGTGGATTCTTTTTTGATTCTAAACAAACTTTCCTTAAGCAGTATGTGGCGGTCGCTTCTAGTTTACGAGATAAAAATTATTAAAGTTTGCATATAAACTATAATAGTTATGAATAAGCAGCCATTTAATAATGTTTTATTGACTAATTCACCAATTATTAACTTATTGACTAATTTTCTGTTTTTATAAGTTCGGCTTGGATATAGGAAAATTATTTGAATAATTAATTTTTTAATCTTCTTATATCCAAACCGAACTAAAAAAAACTCCGAAAATTAGTGAAGCCCTCTGGTGGACAAATAATAAAACATGGTAGCTAAATAGAATATCAATGGATTTATATTCAAACTTTAATAATTATTATCTCGTAAACTAGAAGCGACCGCCACATACTAGATTAAATAATTACCATAAAAACATACAAAAGATGTTGATAAAATTTATTAAGGGAATTTTTATTAAAAGACCACATTATTTGTATAAAATTATTTATTAAATTAAAATAATTGTACATCGTTTCAACTGCTTATTCTGCAGTCGTTTTCAAGTAACCGTACGCTTGCTCCGATTCAAGCGGACTGATGCATGTTGGGACACGTCACCTCTTATATAGGCAGTGATATTGGCGGCAATTTTTGGCTCCAATTTTTGCCGCCAATTCTTAATCTCAGCAGCAATTTTCAAAGCAAGCGTTTACAATCAAGAAGTATGATAGTGCATTATGTCTCTATAATAACTGCAGAATAAGCAGTTGAAACGTTGTACATTTATTTTAATTTAATAAATAATGTTATACAAATAATGTGGTCTTTTAATAAAAATTCCCTTAATAATTATCAAAATAACCACAAAAGCTTTAATAAATACATGTTGATTAAAGTCTATAGGACGGAGTCAACCCAGCCTCCGGGAACAACATTGGGGAAAAGCTACTTGATAGCGCCTCCGATCAAGAAAATCAAGGTAAAGGTTAAGAGGACCCGTTCTACTGATCATAGGACACCTCATTGATATAACCGACTTGATAGGCGTTGTCCTTGCGTAAGATGTACAAAGTCAGAGGTTTTTTTTTAGTCTGTCCTCCTCCTTCTCCTCCACAATGCCATCACTTGGGACTTGTGTACTACTCGTGCAGTGATCTTTTGAAACATAATTTCTTGACATCCAAACAAAGTATACCAAAAGAGAAGAGCCAGATTAAGCTAACATATTAGTCAATTAGTGCAAGGGAAGTCAAGGCTAATGATTATAAATTAAATTTTCTTTTACAGAAAACACTTCATAAACTTCAAAAACATGAATAATACAAGTTATGAAATAACTATGATGGAAAGATATTGAAATTTACTTATATATATATATATATATATATATATATAATATATTATATTTAAATTATTATTTTATCATTTGTTAAGAAAATTCAAATATAAAAACTTCTCTCTCTCTCTCTCTCTATATATATATATATATATATATATATATATAAACCTCTGACTTTGTACGTCCTACGCGAGGACAACGCCTATCAATGAGGTGTCCTATGATCAGTAGAACAAGTCCTCTTAACCTTTACGATCGGAGGCGCTATCAAGTAGCTTTTCCCCAATGATGTTCCCGGAGGCTGGATTGACTCCGTCCCATATACCCCAGCTAGGGAAATTCCCTTGCCAGGCCCGGGACTTGAACCCGGGACCATGTGAATGTGAGGCAAGTTCGCTACCCACACACCCAATGAGGCCCTATAACATAAACATAATAGAATGAATGATGTGACTGTGATGCTAAGGACATAGATTTCCAGGTATTAAGAAGAATTGCATTTCTTGAGCCTTTCGGCACGTCAACCAATTCCTTCCCTGACAAAAATGAAACAAAACGGACCTTTTTCTATTACGAGCTACTACTACATCTGCCCCCACGAAACTTGTGAGTGAGCTAGAGAGTTAACGATTCCATCGGGCTGACTTACGATCGATCCCATGGTATCATTGTGATGAATTTTGTGCAACCATATCTTAATGGTCACAAGCCGGAGATCCTTTTGGACACCTACGGTTTTACGCTATAAATACTGACTAGGTCCCAGCCAGTGTTACAGAGGTACGATAGTATTCTATACCGGACCTATCTAAGGTCAGGGCGTAGGTGGGATAGAGAGATGTTTTATGATCGAATAATTTGGTTTCTCCCAACCTTTCCTGAATTTTCTTGTCCAGGAGGCCCAGCATATCTTATTTCAAGTAGTTCCCCAATTTTGTTCATGTAAACTGAAAACTTGGTCTCCTTGCCAGGTCCAAGAATGATACTCGAGTTCAAAGGGCAACATGCAACTAAGCTAACCATTGAATTACTATTGTAGAGCCTTTGAAGCATTTTGGAGTATATAATTTCATTTCAATTAATTAACTATTATATATATAAATATATATATATATATATCAATATTGTTTATTAATTTATTTAATATTATTATTTATCTTTATAAACTTTAATTTTGTCTGTATATCATTTTTTATACAGAATTAAATAAATAGAAATATATTGAGTAAAAAGTAATTAATTAGTTTTTATATAAAATAAATAAAATAATAATAAAAATAATTTCTTTCTTATTCCAATATAAATACTTATATTATATATATATATAAAATAATTTACTTTCAGCTCCTCTTAAAGATTTAGGAGAAATTTCTGTTAAATACATTGGAACTAATCCGGCATTTAACCCAGAATTAATGCCAATAATAAATCTTCCCAAAATAATAATTTCATAGGAATGACATGTTTTTGCCAACCCTAAATATAAACAAAAGTATTAGAATAAAAGAATTGAAAATTAATGAATGAACTAAATGAAATTAATATACTAAAATACCTTGTAAAAGGGCAGCTGCAAATACTAAAATATTATTATAAAGAAGTCCTTTTTTTCGTCCAAGACGATCAGCAATAAGAAATGTTAAAGCACCACCGATCATTCCTCCCACACAAAAAATAGAAACAGCAATCGACCAAATCATTAGTATTTTATCCTCAGGAATATATTCTCTAGTAATATTGGCTCTTTCAGCCATAACACCTGCAAGCCATTCTTCTATTAACTGAAAAATAATTAAAATATTATTAGTGTAGTGTAGCAATTTTCTACACAAGAAGTCGGCGTTCGATTCCAACTAAGGACAAATTTTTCTAATAAAATTCAATTTAACATCAGCTGCCTCCGGTTCCAGTTCCTGGTTCTACACATGCGGAAGGCAACGGGAACATTTCCAAGAAAAATCATCATGGCTTGGCAGCTTCTAAGGCTATCCTAGTCATTATGATAGCCAATCTCCGAAAGGGTATGAATAAATATTATACTCTACATTCTACATATCTTTTATTTACAAATATGTGAATAATTACCTTTTCGGGAGCGTTGATTACTCCAGTATTGTAACCATGTTGAAATGATGAGCTAAGAGCTGCAGCTGCGATTGCAAATGCCAGTCTTCCATTTAACCCCTAAAAAATATAATTTTTTTTTATTTTATTTATAATCAAGATTTTGGATGGATTATTTCTTTGAAATTTAATCATGATGAAAAAAAATAAACATTAAGATGGTATTTACTACCAGAGGAACAGAAAAATTTACAAGAACATGAAGTATTAAAACAGAAACCAACAATAAAAGGCGCAGTTTCAGCTATTAAACGTATTAATGGATATCGCGTTTTGAAAATCAAGATTGATGAAAATTTGGAAAATACATATTACGATGAAGATGGTAATTTATCATACAAAGGATTGCCATTAGAGGAATTCCCAGGAATAAGTAAATTTAACGAAAATTTTTTTGAAAATAATATCTTATTAGAGAAAATAAAACAGTTGAGTTTAAATTAAAGAATACAACATTAAAACTCCATGAAGTGGAAACCAAATTTATTCTAAAAAAATTTAATAATCGACAGAATGCTAGTGAATTCTAGAGAAATATGAAGGGGAATGTGCCCGATATGAAATTATAAATGACACCCACAAGATTGAGGCTTTGAGGTTTTTTTTGGAGGGGACCGCCCTAGATTGTGGTATGAGGCAAATTTAAATAAGATTGGAATTATAAATTGGACTGACTGGAAGAATTCTTTTTTGGCAGTATTTGTTAATAAAGGTTGGTCAGTGATTAGGCAAGCATATAACTATAAATATTTAGGCGGCTCATTATTAGATTATGCTTTGACTAAAGAGAGATTATGCTTAGAAGCCGAAAACAATATTTCAGTGCAGTCAAGAATTAATATGATCGTTGTAGGACTTTCAATTAAAATTCAAAATGAAATTGACCGAGAAGAAGTAACTACTATTGAAAAATTGTTTTATGAAATAAAGAAAAGAGATAATAAATTTTGTAATTTGAAAGAAAATGAATTATATAGCAGAAATCTTAGTATGAATACTTACCGATCAAAGAATAAATTTGATGAAAAAAAAACTAGGGCTCACGATATACAAAGAAAACCCTGCTTTATGTGTGAAGCCCTTGGATGGTCGAATCGTTATCATTCTACAAATGAATGTAGAAATAAAACTTTATATAAAGAAAAAAAACAAGTGAATTTTAATTTTGCTGAATGTAATGATGAAGAGGAAGAAGAAACAGAAACAATGAAAATAAATGTGGATAACGATACTTTAAACTTAGGAGCCCGGAAAAATTGAATCCATTGATTAGAATCAACGTTCTTGTGGACAATAAAATGAAAATAAAAGCTGTTTATGATAGCGGATCAAATGTGAGCTTAATAAATCAGAACCTAGTAAACCTTCTAAAATCAAATTTAATGAAACACAAGAATGTATTGAAAACAATAAATGGGTTGAATTTTTGTACTGCCCGGGCCAATATTATTACTTTAAAGATTGGAAATTTAAAAAAAAATTTAAAAACGTATGTAGTGAAGAATAATAATTTTTCTTATGACCTGCTATTAGGTCTTGATGCTATTACAAAATTTAATCTGATTCAAAATAATGATTTAGAGATATTGCAACGATTAGAAAATAATAAAATAATTAAAATAGATAGAAAAGACGATAAATTAGACGAATATTATCAAGTTAATCTTAACAAATTTAAAGAAGCAAATGAACTGAAGATAGATTTAAACCACATAAATGATGATAATAAAAAAGGACAATTAATGCAACTAATTAAGAAATATAAGGATGTATTTGCAAAATCGAAATTTGATATTGGTAGAGCTAAATCTAAAGAAGCAGAAATAAAGTTAATTAAGGAAGAATATATTACTTTGCGACCATATAAATGCTCAATGCCAGATGAAAAGAAATTAAAACACAGGTAAAACAACTCTTAGAGGCAGATTTAATAGAAGAGTCGGACTCACCCTTCTCATCACCTGTAACACTTGCATACAAAAAAGAAGATGGTCGAAGGACAAGATTATGTATCGATTTCAGAAGGTTGAATAGCTTAATTTTACCCGAATGTTATCCGTTTCCGACCATAAATGATGTGATAGACAAAGTGTCTAACTGCAAATATTTCACTGTAGTTGATATAAACTCTGCCTTCTGGAATATTCCTTTAAAAGAAAAAGATAGAGAAAAAACTTCATTCATCACAAATTTTGGAAAGTTCATGTTCAAGGTTCTGCCGTTTGGACTAAAGAATGCCCCAGCAATTTTTCAAAGGACTCTTTCAAATGTCATTAGAAGAAATAATCTTGATGAATGCTGTATAAATTACATTGACGATATTTTGCTGTTTTCTAAAACATGGGATGAACATGTTGAACAAGTTAGGAAACTATTACAAGTCATAGAAAAGGAGGGTTTCAAACTTAAATTGGAAAAATGCTCATTTGCTGCTAATTCAGTAAAGTATCTTGGTCATTTTATTCAAGAAAATAAAATATCTCCCACACAAGAAAACTTGATTGCGATAAGAAATCTAAAGAGACCAACAGATAAATCAGGAGTAAGAAGCATATTGGGATCGATAAACTTTTACTTGAAATATATTGAAAAAAGTTCGGAAAAGCTTGAACCTTTGCACAAACTATTGAAAATAGAGAATTTAAATGGACTGATGACTGTGAGAACAGCTTCAATTTAATAAAGGAACATTTATGTTCAGCTCCAATTTTAGCAATTTATGATACCAACAAAGAGGTATTCATTGAAACGGACGCAAGTTTAAAGGGCTTAGGGGCAACTCTAAAACAACCTCAAGTTGATGGAAAGCTATATCCAATAGCCTATTTTTCGAGAAGACTTTCTGAAAAAGAAAAAAAATTAGGCATTATCCATTTAGAGTGTAAGGCCATTAAAGATGCCATAAAGTTTTGGCAATATTATTTGGTTGGTCGAGAATTCAATGTGTATTGAGATCACAAACCATTGGAGAATTTACGTACTAAGTCAAGAACTGATGAAATATTGGGAGATATGGTTCACTACTTGTCCCAATTCAATTTCAAAATAATTTATAAAAGAGGAAAGGACAATTTACTGGCAGACCTCCTCTCAAGACAGCCAATACTAGAATATTTCGAAAACGAAGATGCGATTAAGGTAGTCAATATAGTGGAACTTAACGAAATAAAGAAGGATCAGAAAGAAAATTTTAAAGAATTGAATTCTACTAAAGATACGGAAAAACGTTATAATATTACATTCAGGAAATTAAGAGGTAGATCAAGGATATTTGTATCGGAGAAATTTGGTTTAAATTTAATAAAAAGGGTACATGAGTACTATGGTCACATTGGTGCAGGTCAAATGAGTGAAAAGATAAGACCAATCTATTATTTTAAAAATTTTGATCAATTAATATATAAATTTTGTAAAAACTGTACAATTTGCAGAGAAAATAAAGTGCGAAGAGGCAGACAAATAGGTTTTATGTCAAAGTTGGGTCCACCAACTGAACCCTATGAGATCATGTACATAGATTCCGTGGGAGGTTTCGGAGGAAACAGATCACCAAAGAAGTTTATGCATATTCTGGTTGATCATTTTACTAGATATATGCATGGATATCTACTTCTACAGGTCAATGTGCAAAAGATTTTATAAAAATGATTGAAAAATTAGAAGATAAGGCTAAAATTAAAATCATTTTAGCTGACCAATATACTGCCCTAAACTCAAAGGATTTCAAAGATTATTTAAAGAATAATCAAATAAAATTAATATTTACCACTATTGACTGTCCTCAATCTAATGGACTAAACGAAAGACTGAACCAAACTCTGGTTAACCGAATAAGATGTAAAATTAATAGTAGAGATACCAGAGTTTGGACAAAGATTGCAGAGGATTGTGTTATAGAATATAACAAAACTATTCATAGCTCAACAAAGTTTGAACAAGCATATTTGCTATTTGGAAAAAAATCGCCCATTGATCCATTCGATAAACTAAACAGAAATTGTCTTATGGAAGATAGGAAGAAGGCTTTCGAAAATTCAATGAAGAGTTTTGAAAAGAATAAAGCAAGAATAGACAAGAATCGGAAAACTCATGAATTTAAGATTGGAGATAGAGTGTATATTGAAAACGGAAACAAAATAAATAGGAAGAAAACTGATAAAGTGAGATCTGGACCTTTTAAAATTACGAAAAGAATTTCAACATCAATTTATGAAGTTGATAGCGGAAAAAGGAAAAAGTGCTCTAATTATATCCACACAAATAAATTGTCTCCATTTTCTTCCGAAAATTAACTTGTAGGGGGAAGATGTAAATAATATTATTATATTATTTATAATAATTGCTCCAAGAGACCTAGTAAGAGGATTGGGAACTATTTTATTTATTTATTTATATTAGTGAATTATGAATAATGTTTTTATTAGTTTGTTTGTTTTGTTTTTGTAATTTGAAATAACGTGAAATTTAATTATTTTCCAGGTATTTATTTTAATATTTCAATATGTTCATGTTTTTATTTAATTATTTTTGTTAATTTATGTAACCTATTTTAAATATATTTTCCAGAAATAATAAAATCGGTTATCAAAATTACATATAACACAATTAAATAAATATATTATATGTATGATTATGTATTATATATATCTACCATATATGCTATACTTAGGTAAACCAATAATATACATTATATATATGTATCTCAAACATTCAAGAATCAAAAATATAATAATTAATGAAAAGAAAATCAAATTAATTATTCATTAATTTGTGCTCATGTAAATATAATAATAATTATTTTTAAGACTTTTCAATTATATTATCATTTCAGTATATCAAAGCCTTAATTTATTTTTTATTTTCTTATTTATTCTTTAATTTATTCATTTATTGATTAAATATTATACTAAACATATTATATTGTATATGTTATAATAGAAGACAATATTATATTAATTTTCTTGGTAGATATACTGAGATGAAGAGGGAGGGGGTGGGGGCAAGTATGTCGGATCGACAATGCAAAGTCCTATAGACCCCAGATAGAGCAATTCCCTTGCTAGGCCTGGGACTTGAACCCGGGACCACGAGAATGTGAGGCAGCTTCGCTAACCTCTCACCCTGTGGCGCCTTAAGCTTTGTATATTTTTTTTTTTAAATTAATTATTTGATTTTTTTTCATTACAGGGTTTTGCATTAATATAAATAACATTATTCACTAGTATATAAATAAATTCAAAATAAATATAAACAAAATTTTATTTAAAAACCAAATTTGAGTCATTAAGTTATTCTATACCTCTTGCATACAGTTGTCTACTTTCAACTGTTCTTTGGTTGTTTCGTTTCATTTGAATTCTAACGAGCTTCTTCCTAGTATATTTAATGGTTTTAAGGGTCCTTGAGATGGTATTTCGGCTCTTCAAAATTCCTTCAGAAACCAATTCTTCATGAAGAATCTCTAAAGAGATATTGAGAAATTTTATTTTTTTTCCTCCATTTGGTGTCTCTTTTCTTCCTTTTTTAGTAAAAACTATTTCCTCCCTATTTTGTTTTATTAATTTATAAACGGCCGAAATTGAGAGGTCAAGATTTTCAGGTATTTCTTTGACTGGAGCATTTCTTTCAAATACTCGTCTTACACCTTTAATTATTTCCGAGATAACCATGTTTCGTATTTTTCTTGAGTTATTTATGGGTTCGGAGTCTACAGAAGATTCTTCTTCAGGTAGAAATATTTCGACTTCAGAGTCGTTATAATTTAAAGTCATTTGGGTCAAAAAAAAGATGAAAACAAAATAAATACAATAATTAATTAATAAATTTAGATTAATTTAATTTATTAGTGTTCAAATTTCAACGATTTTTTGCAACAGATAAAAATTATTTGTATTTATTTTGATTTCATTTATATATATCATTGAATAATTTTATTTATTATAATGCATAACCCTGTATTATGATAATATTTTCTGAGAACATTTTATAAAATTAAATATATATATATATATTATTATTATTATTTGCGTTTGGACCATCTAGGATCACGCAAAGCTCCCATACATTTAAGGGTATTGATGTTAAGTGGGCCCATATATGAATGTTCTTTAGGTGTTAACTTTATTCTTCATTTTGTGTGCTCGTGAAGATCCGGATCCTCCAGGTGACGGGTAAATTGGGTACCACCTGGAGTTATTCTCATCACGATCTATTGTTGCTTATGGTTGCTTGTTTTTGAAGTAGTCCTGCTGGTGCAGGGCTGTATAGAACCAGGGCTTGTCAGTTCCTGGAGATATATATATATTTATTTAAAAAATATACTTTTACTCCAATTCCACTAATTAATTATTTTTTTAGTGGTTTAAACAATAACTTCTTGATAAATGATTTGTAATTAATTAAAATTTATTTATAATACAAATTTTATCTTAACAGACAAAATGTGTTAAAAAAAGAATGTAATAAGAGTTCCATCAGCGATTTTTTCTTTCCTACTATAGCTTTGCAATATCCACAATTTCTGCCAAACTTTTCATTTTCCAACCAGCAAAGACAACAGAATCATCATAATTATTATCAAGCAACTGCTTCGGCTACACCTCCAAATCTAATGTTAAATTCTCAAAATATATATCCTTATCAAAACAATCAATGTATATATAATTCAATTATAAATCATTTTTTTAATCTTGATTAATTTTATTATGAATGATACAAATTATTTTTTTTAAATTATATTAAACATAAGATCTTTTTTGTTTCAGTATATTATAATGTAGCACAAAGACCTGCAGCCCCTGCAGTGACTGAAAACAAGTTCAACAGGGTGCGCAAACTCAGTCATTACCTCTTATACAACAGCATCCAATGCAACTTTCTATGGTAACAATGCCAATGCAACCTGTTTCTACAGGTCAACAACCTCAAACTCAAACTCAGAAAAGTATATTTTCAACTAATTTACTTATTTATCATAATAATTATTCATTTAAATATTATTCATTTACAAAATTTATTTTTTAGATAAAAGACAAAGAAGAACTCATGCTGTAGATATCGTTGATCCTAAAACAATGCAGGATATAACTCCTGAATTATTTGATAATAAAGAATCTTCTCCTCCACGATCTGGAGAAAGTAGTGCTAGGGAAACTCCTCGACCGGTAAAAATAACTAAAATAAAAATCATTCCTTTATCATAGTAGATCAAATAGACCTTCTTTCTAATAATAAATTATTTTCTGATTTAGAATAATACTACATCTAATTCTGATGTTATTGCTCAATTTGCTGCATTCGTATATAAAGTTGCAAATGAAGAAAATGGCCCATAAACATCGACTGGTTCTGTGATGGCAACTACCATTACGGTTGCTCATACTATTACTACTACTACTATTGTTAGTTGTACCTCAACATTAATATCACCTTCAGTAACAACTACAGCAAATATTTCATCTATGTCTGTTGAAGCTCCTTCTAACTTGACTGATAATTTAGATAGTGTTTCCAGTGAAGTGGAAATATCACAAGCATCTAAAATAAATTTGAATGAAAATTCCAATAGTGGTTCAACGTTGTGGAAGAAACCAGATAAAGTAATTTTTCTTAATAAAATTTTGAAAATGGTTAAATAAGAATTATATATAATTACAGTGGGGCAACCAGGGGGGGGGGTTTGGGGGTTAAACCCCTCCCCAGGAGAGAAAAAAATATAAATTGCTGTATATTATGTACTATATTACAAATAGAAAAGAAAAAATATAATCCTTCTTTTTATTTGAAAAAAAAAAAAAATTCTTAAAGTATAACTTAGTGTATAATAAGTAAGTTTATTTTATTTTAAAAAAATTTTAACAAAAATAAAAATTGCTTATTTTTTCGTACAGAATTAAATATAAGAAATAAAAAATTATTTTATTATTTCTCCTAAATCCAGTGGCGTACCTAAGGGGGGGGGGGGTGGTCCGCACCGGGCGGCACTTATCTTGGGCGGCATTTTTTATATTTAGTTATAGTTGTAAAAAGCAACTTATTCATTTCATATTTATATTTTTTCTTTCTTGAATAATAAATGATTATTATGATTATTATAAGTTTACTATTTGATTTATATAAATTATGATCAACTATATGATTTTGAATATTATTCCTCGGTGTATATAAATGCATTTTAGTGTAAATTTTGAATTCTAATTTCAAGAATAGGATAATAATTTTATTTTATTGTATTCATTAAAATTCGTTGAATTCGTAAACGCATCTTTAAGATTTTGTTCGGCAAAATTATCTTCGTTCTACAGTGAGTCGATTAAGACTACAAAATCTTGCAATATTGTCAATAGGACAAGAAATTACAAATAATATAAATTTTGAGAGCATTATACACGATTTTTCTAGTATGAAAGCTAGAAGAGTAAATATTATATAAATATGTTTACGAGTGCATACAAATATGTGACAAAAAATTTACTCTGTGTATTAATTAATATTGATTAAATAACTTAATAATTTATTTATGTGTATTAATTTATAAAAACCACTATTTGATTGACTTATAATAAATAGGGCGGCAAACTGGAGAACGCCCCGGGCGGCAAAAGTTTTAGGTAAGCCACTGCCTAAATCATAAAAAACAAAAGACTTAATATAAGATTACTAGGGGTCATTCCACGTCAATTCAACCAGAAAATAGTCATTTTTTCACCCAAAATCTCAGATTTTTATGAAAATTGGTAAATATGTTCTATTTATAAACATGAAAAACACCACCAAATTTTAATTTTTTATCTCACATAGTTTTTGAGTAATGGAACTTTAAAGATTGGCGTTTTTAAATTTCCGAGCCTCGTATAAGGCCAGATAAAACGTGTAGTGGTGTAGAAAATAATTTCTCATTCACTTATTTAACCTCCTATCTTGTTGAAATTTTTAAGGCATGTTCTTATAACTATGAGGAATTGTAAAAAAAATGTAACGGACCCCAAAATATTTTTAAAAAAATTATGTTGGACATTATAAAATTTTAAAATTACAAACAAGGTTTAGCGTAAAATGAAATATCACGACAAGGGAATGAGATAATCAAGAACTTTTTTTTCCCTAAATTATCTACATGAAATGGGCTTTAATTTAATAAAATAAAAGTTTTGTGTATTTGCCTCCTTCTATTTACTAAGACCACTGCAAGTTACAACACATTAATTATGAGCAATATGAGAGTCTCAATGGCTGAATATTGTTAATAATTAGACATTTTAATATTAAATAAAATATTTTTACCTAAAAATGTCCATCGAAGGAAAGTTTAACAGCATTCTTACAAACAAAGTTTGAAAACTATGAGGAAGAAGATAGGATCGAATTCAAACAGTGGGTAGCTACAGAGAGGACACAGATGATAACTCAAACTTCAACCATTGATGAATTTATTGATGAACTAACAACAAAAATAGAAAAATTGATCCCACATTCTTATATTGCAAAAAGTCAGTCGATCTATTTTAAAAGTCTAAAGGATAACTGCGCGCCAAATCAAGCTATTATATCAATGGACTTCAGCGAGAATTTCTCTTATGTGAGAGGTATCATTGGACCTCAGACTCCTGCACTGTTCACCCAGTAATAATTAACATGTGTGTTGATGACAAAAAAATAGTCTCATCACATCATACAAACATCATGATTTAAGTCATCGGAAATTATACAATGTGATGAGACTATTTTTTTGTCATCAACACACATGTTAATTATTACTGGGTGAACAGTGCAGGAGTCTGAGGTCCAATGATACCTCTCACATAAGAGAAATTCTCGCTGAAGTTTGTATTAATTTTAATTGTGACTCAGAAAATTAAATCACAAGGTGAGCATGCCACTCAGTTGCCTGAGACACGACCTCCCAAGGAGGTAATCGGACCTGGACCGAAAGTAGGGAAAAATAGGTCAAAAAATACATACATATGGCCCACACACGTGATTTTTCCAAAAAAAAATAGGGGTGTCAAATTCGTATGAAAAATAAAGGGAATTTACTCAAATTCCGTTTATTAGCATACGTTTTAATAGCTTAATGATTCCAAATACAAAATACACCATTTACACCGTATATTTCACCAGGGAATATATAACACAATTTGTGAAATTTACTATCATCAGAGGTTGTCTTTTTCATTTTGCTCAATGCATTTATAGAAACATCAAGTCAATGCCAGAGAAGTTTTGAAGCTCTATAATGATATAGATAATGGTTTGGTTTTGGTACCACCATCAAAAGTCATTGTAGCCTACCAAGCATTAACTGGACGACCAACAGGGTAAAACTTCGTGATCTTTTTTCTTACTTCGAGCGCACTTGGCTAGGTGAACAATATTTGGCTGGCTTTTATGACCCCGAATTCGAAATTGGAACATTGGAACATCTACGATGCCACTTTGATGGGTTTGTCTCGAACAAACAATGCATTGGGAGGTTACAACAATGCTCTTCGTTCACGCTTAGGAGGTTACAAGACATCAGTATGGGACCTGATTAAGCAAATCCATATTGAGCATAACCTTATCTCTTTGGAAATCTGTCGTGATGTTCGTGGTAAGAAGCCTGATCCACCAAGGAAACGATTCAGAGACTCGCATGATGAGCTTCTGACGATAATGAAGGCAAACCATGAAAAATGGGACGCTAAAAAACCAGATGGAACAGATGTGATGACACCAAGCATGATGTATAACTACCTCATTCAAGTCTCTTCGGCTATTCATTATTAAATAAATAAAAAAAAATTAGGGAAATTTTTTATTTAGGGATTTATTCTTTTAGGGATATTTGCATTTAGGGATTTTTTCTTAGAGATTTTTACATGATTTCTTTCAAAATATCCTGCCACTACGGGCGGACGAAATCTTTCGAAATCTTAAAGTAGTTTTTTTGTAAATAATTCCTTTATTATTAAGTTTAGGTAAAAATGAATATAATGAAACTTTTAGTAAATTCGATTCCCTATAAATTTAATACGATAGTATGATAATTCTCATAAAAATCGGTATTTATTGAGAAAATCAATAAAATGTGCTTTGAAACCTCTTTAAACTACCCTTACTTATGGTCCGATCTTGTCCAAAAACAATCCAATCCCCGCCCATCATTCCCAAAAAAAACATCTAAATATCAAATTTCAAGACAATATCTCATTTTGTTTAGACGTAATCTCGGTAACGAGCCGGTTCACAAATTTTTTTTGCAGTTTTGGATTCAGAACCGTCTGAAAAGTGGAAATCTCGAAGAATCTCGGAGCAAAAATTTTCAAAATTTTCCGATGATCCTTCCTATAAGCTATCCTTATTTCATGAGGAAAGCTAAAATGATTTACTTATAGCTGGAAAAAAATATTTTCTTTCTAAAATTGTGAATACAAGTAAATAAAATACAAAATTAAATTTTTTTGCCAGATTTTGTAAAATCAGTGTTTCTCTTACAAAACTTTTTGAAATATTTAATATAAAAAAAATCTTAATGAAAATTTGTCTTTGAGAGAGCCGGGGGGGGGGGGGCGAAGGTGGAGCGGCTAGTCAAAACCCCCCCCAGGATCAAATCCTGGTTGCGCCACTGATAATTAGAATATTTTATATAATTTTTTTCTTATAATTATTTTATGAAATTATAAAATTTTACATTCTTGATTTTTTTTTATAATAAATCACAATATTTTCTTGATTTTTTCAGACTGTAGAACTTACACCTGTTGTATCTGCAAATACCAATGCACCAGCAGTTCATGTGTGTTAAAAAAATGAATACGTCAGATAGCTCACAAATTAAAGCAAGTAATATTAAAAATGTTAAGCCAACGATTAATCAAAGCTCAAACAATCTTTCTCAAGACAAAGGAAAAATAAAAGATGAAAAGGAGAAATCTCCTCCCTTTGACTTTTAACTAAAAATATACAGCCTTCTGCTAATCAAAATAAACATACAGCTAAGGTATTTTTATTCTCTAAATAAATAGTTATTAATTAATAATCCAAGTGATAGATAAAATTTGAATCTTAAAAAGAAAAAAATTTATGAATATTCTAAATTGTAATTTTTCCTAACAATCATACTAATAGATAAGTTATATATTTTTCCTCCAAGATAAATAATTTATATACTCTAATTAGAATTGATTTTAAATGAACCACTAGACTATTTTGATTAAAGAAAGGTTTATGGAAATTTAGTCCTTTGTAATTGGGACGCATTTTGAATTTTTCTGCTTTCTTGTTACGCATTAATTTTAGTGATTGCGTATTTATTCATGTTAAGGAGTTTGAAGAATTTAGATATAGCGAGTTTGTTTATGTTTACCAGTTAACAATCCATTTTTTTTTCTTCAATAATAAATTTGAAATAATAGGCAGTACCCTGGTAATTTTATCAGGGGATATTAAATATGGGTTGCCTCAAATGTTTTTGCTTCTGTAAGGTAAATTAATTGAAATTTTTTACTAATTTTCACGCCTGACATAAACATAATAAATTAGAAATATGGGGGTATATAATTTTCACTTCAAATTTTTATTATTTTAACATTAACATAGAGAGACACATTTTTCTCTTATTCATCAATTTTTAAACACAATTATCGAAAAACGATGAATAATTTTCATTTATTAGGTATATTTCAGGTATTAGGTTCAAAGATTTAATATATTATAAAGATTCATTATATAGTTCATTCATTCACGAGCCTTAAATTCTCGAAATTGAGATTCTTAAAATAAATTCTTAAGCAAATTTTATGATTATTATTAAAACTGATTTTTTTTTTCTAGAAACGCTCTGAGAAAACTTCCAAGTCGAAAGATCGGGAGCGTCCTAGTGCGGCTCCGGGGAGCAATGCTCCGTCAAACGAGACTTTGTCTTGTAATACTGGTCCAATTCCGAGGGAAATCCCCTTATCAAATATTGCATCTAACGAATCTTGCCGTTTTGTTCCTGCGGGATATCTTGACGGGTAAATCATTTTCAATAATAAGTTTTTTTAGGTTGTTCCATATTTAACGTAAATAAAATATTCGATCTAGTTAATAAAAATAGAAATAATTAATTTATATATAAAATTAATGGAAATAAAATCACTTTTTATCACAAAAACATTTAAAGTTTACATCTAAAACTGATAAACAAGAATTTCCTTAATTGCTATCTTAATATTTTAATTCTCGAAACTAGTCTTGTAATTTTCCATTTTTTCATTTCATTATATTAATTTCATGATCCGCTTTTATTATAATTATAAATATTTCATTCTTTTAACAAGTAATTTGTCTTTTATGCTAATATATTTTAATTCAATTATTTTTCTTCTAATATTTTCCCATTTGATATATATTTGATTCCATTTAATTCATACATTTAATTATAGTAATCATGATTCCATTCCATAAAAGTTATTATATATTATAAATTTTAAGTGAAAAAAACAAATTTGATAAGAGTAGGAATTTAAAATTCACATAAATTAGTTTTATTATAGAGGACTTAGAAAAAAATAAAATATTACAAAAATGATACTGGTTAAATGCGTTTACTATGGATATTTAATAAATATAATTTAGATTGTCTTCATTAAAAATGGGACTTTTTTAAAAAACAAATTATATTGAAAATAAATTAAGTAAATTAGAAAAATATATTTTGTTTTAATATAATATTGATGGTTTCAGATTGGTGAAACCTTCTCCATCTAAAGATTCGATTCCTACTAGTGGTTTCACCACCACTAAATCTGAAAATAATGCTTTACCTGTTGAATTTTCACCGTTGCCTGATTTATCAAATGTTCAACCTGCTGAAACTACTCATTCTCAGGCTGATGAAGAAGAAGCTGTCTACATAAGTAGCAGTAGCAGCACTAATTCTAGCGATGATGAAAGTAAGTACCATTTATTTATGTATCATATAAGTGAAATAGATAGTTTTATATTTTTAATTATTAAAATGACGAAACTATAGAGTTGTTGAAATAATGTATTAACCAACTTTTTAAAGTTTCAATTCTAGAAGACTTTCTTTTATTATCAAATTTAATCAAAGTTTTTTGAAAAATAGAAAAATGATTTTGTTTGGTTAAATACTCACGAAATTTTAAATACTTTACATTAAAATTTTCTTCATTTTGCACAATTCTTTTTAATGTATAGGTTATAAAACCATTTTATTGTAATTGTATTCAAAATTTAACTAGGAATTCCAAAATTAGTTTATATAATTCTCTACCACGCAAATTTATAAATCTGATAATATCTTATAAATAATATATTATTAAAGAAAAGTAATTGTCAATAAATTTCGAAATGTTGTTATTTTTCTATTTTACATTTTGATATTATTCAGAAAATTTGAAATTGTCTTGGCAGAAATTACATTTTTGAAAACTATTTTAGTTTTTTGCACTTATTGAATATTATTGCAGAATTTTTGAATTAATTTTTAATATAAATAAACATTTTCTAAATTTGTTTTTTTTTTTTATTTGATTTTTAGGTTCAAACAAGAAAAAATCCAAAAGAGGAAGTCAAGTTGGAAGTACAAACACTTCCGTTTCCACTACAACCTCCAAAAGTGTTGAGCCTGAATTGTCGGATAGTGCTACTCCAACAATTGATCAACTTGTTTCTGGAGAGCCATCTCCTCCTGTATCTGCCAACCAGGCCCCAACTATAATGAAAGATCTTTCATCTATAGAAGATGAAAAGTATTTACAAGTTAAAACTTCTAACAATATACCTTCACAAATTGAAGATAAAAATTCCAATATATCCAATAGTATTTCGAATTCTTCTTCAAGACCTGAATCACCTACAATTCAAAATAATAATTTTGAGCAGAAACTAGCCGTTGTTCCAAACATGTTTCTTATAGCTAATGAATCATCTGAAAATGATGAAAAAGAGAAATTAGATAATAAAAATGATATAAATACAGAAACTACAGAAACTACTAATCACTTAACCGAAACAAAAACTGAACCTTCAGTTCCTGTTGTAAACAAAACTGAGCCAACTCCTCGAAGTAATCTTAAATATTCACAAGGTAAATTTTTATTCTTGGCCAAAATTTGCAATATATATATATAATTACATTTTTATATTTTGTATTTCTAAATAATTGATTTTTGACATTTAGATCAATGGAGCCCGGTTAATCCTCTTGGTAAAAAGAAATATGGCCGAGAATTCCTTTTGGAGTTAATGAATGATCCTGAATCAAAGAAGAAACCTGATAATCTTCCAGATTTAGATGTTGTTATGAATAGTACCAGGGTAAATTATTTTCTATTTATTACTTGTTATTTTAAAAGAATAATTATTAAATTATTCTTTTAAAATAATAATAATAAAGTAATAATAATATAATTATTCATTTTACAGCATTGGACTTCTCAACAAAGGACTTTTGATCGAATATCCAATATTCGTAATCAACATGATTTGCTTGCACCCACTTTTTTGAGAAGTGGAAACAATGCACGGCCTGTAAATATCAAATTTTAAAATTTAAAATTTCTCAACTAATAAAAATAAATATAAATGAATTTACAAATATTTTTTTTTATATTCGATAGCAAACCTTATCAAAACGAAATAGTCAACAAGGCAAGCCTAACAAAGGAGGAAAACAAAATTTAATTCAATTTTCAATATCACTCAAAGAAGATGTTAAGCTTCATGAATCAGATAATGCTTGGAAACCTGGAAGATTTAAAGGAACTTCCATACCTAATGTAGATAATGAAATTCAAAAAACAGACGATTTATATAAAAGAGTTAGAGGTGTTTTGAATAAATTAACACCTCAAAAGTTCGATACTTTGGTAAATCAAGTTAAAGAATTACCGATTGATAATTCACAAAGATTGAAAGGTGTAATCGATTTAGTTTTCGATAAGGTGTGTATTAAATTAATCAATTTTTTTTAATAAATTATTATTTTCTTTTTATTTTTATTTCAAATTTAATTTTTTACTTCTAATTTTCTAGGCCGTCCATGAGCCATCATTTTCAGTTGCTTACGCTGCAATGTGTAAAGTTCTTCAAAACATGGCGGTCCCTAATTCTTCCAATACAAAATCTGGTGAAAAAGTTGAAACGGGTAATTTTCGAAAAATTTTAATCAATAGATGTCAAGAAGAATTTGAAAAAAATAAAGAAGCAGAAATTGATAAAGATAAAAAGCTTGAGGAAATTAAAAATTGTGTAGATCCCGTAAGTTATTATATTATATATACAGATTAAATAAAACAATAAAATGATTACATTATTTAATGAAAGTAGTGAACCTAAAAATATTTTAAGGATAATTTCTTTATGATTAAATATAATTAATAAAAAATGAAAATATTAATAAATCGTTCTTTAATAATTGAAAAAAATTGTATTTTTAGGAAAAAAAGAAAGAATTACAATTGCAATTTGATGAAGATTGGAGAAAAATTCGAATGAAATCCTTGGGAAATATAAGGTACTAATAATTTGTTTAATAGAAAAGAGAGAAAGATTGAATATTTATTTAGAACACTTGTCTTTTTCTTCTATTAAAGTAGGGTGTATCAGAAGTTGTATAAAAAATTAATAATGAATTATTGTTAATTTTTTTTTTATTTAATGATTTTTGTATTTATTTAAAATGATAAGCCTATAAAATAATGATAATTTTATATGATAAATTATTTCTTAATTTATTTTTAAATGATGAACCTATTTTTTATGTCAGACTAGAGTTTCTGAGTATCTTTGACGATTTTAAAATCTGAACATTATAAATTAAAGTTTCTATTTCTTCTCTTATATGTTCATCTATTTATCATTTAACTACAAATATATTTTTAGATTCATTGGAGAATTATACAAATTATCGATGTTGACTGTAAATATAATGATCCGATGTATCAAACATTTACTAAGCGGAGGTGATGAAGAAAGTTTAGAATGTCTATGTAAATTATTTACGACAATTGGAAAAGATCTTGAAAGTAAAAGTAATAATAATTATCAGGTAATTATTTAATAATTTTAATCTTTCTATTATATATAATTATTTTTTAATTTTAATCTTAATATTTTTTTTTAGGATCTCGGTCCCTATATAGATCAAATGAAACAGCTTGCAAATCGAAGAGGAAAAATTTCATCTCGGGTCCGTTTTATGGTACAAGATGTGGAAGAATTGCGATTAAATAAATGGGTTCCCAGAAGAGATGAATCTAATCCAAAAACTATCGATCAAATTCAAAAAGAAGCTGATCGTGAAAGAGAGACGATAGAAACTCTTAATTTAAATACTATGAATACTCCTCGAAAGGATGATAGACTTCAAGATCGTAGAAAACTTAGTAAGTTCGCTCCTATTGACTTTAAAATGAAAAATAATGTAAAAACATGTCCACTCAAGTTAGATTTGCCTTAAAAATAAATAATCATTAATTATATATTAAAACCATTGATTGATATTCGTTTCTTGTGAATTCATTAATTTATCAAAAATTAAATTTTTTCAGAAAATGAGGAATGGCAATCGGTATCTTGGAGAAGGCCTGCTCCTTTTGATTTAACAAAAATTAAACAATTAAAGGTTAGTTAGTTAACACTTTATTTTTAATATAATCTCAAATTTTCATCAAAATAATTTTTTAATATATATTATTTCGAAAATTATAAATAATTTACTTTAACATCCTAATAATATATAATATAATCAACATTATTGAAATAAATTTATTATTATTTTGTTTTAAAGTTCACTTTTTTTATAATGTTTTTCTCTTCTATAGCAAGGTTCACTTGATACCCATTTAGAACTTGGCTATAAAGGCAAATTTTCACAATGGCGCAGAGGAGTTTCCACGAAAACGGATGAGAAAAAATCAGCTTCATTTACTAGTAACAAATTTGCTGCATTAGATACAAGTGATGATAAACGTTCTTCAGATCTCATGAGATCTTCAAATACTTTAGGATTGGACGTAGAAAGTGAACGTAAAAGAATGCTTAGCTCACATAAAAATGAAGGTAAAACCATAAATGCATAATAATGATAATAAACTATTTATTTAAATTTTTAGCAATACCTTATTTTATTTGAATATTTTTCAATTTAGCTAGAGCAACTCCTCCGGTTTCTCGTTCTAATTCAAGGGATAATTCATCATCATCACATAGAGATGCCCATAATTCTCTCCCTTTTTCAAATGTTGGGATATCCCCATCAGTAACATCTTCAAGTGGAGTTGGACAAACTTCAAATATTACTCCAACTACAAGACCAATTATTCCTCCAAATACATCACATAATCTCAATTCAACATCTGGACTATTGAAAGCTCCAGTAAAATTAGATGAAAATCAACTGAAACTACATACATCAAATATTCTTGATGAATATTTATCAAACGACAATTTAAAAGTAATTATATTTTCTTGATTCATACACACTTTTATATATATAGGTAAATGTAATATATATGATGAATATTCTTTTTCTTAATAATTTCATTGAAGATTTATTTTGGAATTCCTCGTTACTGAATTTTATAGATTTTAAATTATATATATCTTATTATTTTCTTTCAATTAATTATAATTATTTGAATTATAGGAACTCTCAGATAATGTTCTTGAGGAATTAATTGAAGAACAACGATCTGAATTTGTTAATATTTTACTTAACCTTGGAATTGAAAGATCGGTTAATGTTCGCGAAAGCATTTCTAAAATGTTAATACATCTTGTATCCAATGATATTTTGAAAGTTGATGATATCTTGAATGGGTATGTTTAAACTTAATTTTTATATTTAATTAATAATTATTTATATTATTTTAATATTATTTATATTTTTAGTTTTATGGATATATTTGAAATAGCTAAAGATATTATCATTGATGTTCCCAAGTTTTGGAACTTTGCTGCGGATTTCCTTGGTAATTAAACTTTTTTAATATTTTTTTCCATCTTAAGTATTTTATATATATAATAAATAATTTAAACATGATGATAATTTATTTACGGATCTCTATGATGGATTTAAGCTCAACAGGGCTGAAAAAACTAAATTATTATTTTGATTTGATATATTTCTATAATAAGTTATTATTTAATGTATTTTCATTTTTTTTAGCCCCACTTATTACTTCGAAATCCATTTCTTGGGCTCAATTCCGAGATGCTATTAAAATTAAAGATATTGATTGTTCTAAACTTCTTCCTCATTTATTTCAAATCATTGTGAAGACTCAGGTAATGAATAATAAATCAGTTTATATTATTTATAATTAATTTTACATGCATATTTTAATTTTGTATTTTAAATAAAATGATGAAACATAACTTTTTAAGTCAGACTAGAGTTTCTGAGATAACTTGATGAAAATTGATTCTGAGGGAAAAAAAACTATTTTTTATGTATAAATAAATTTATAAAATTTAGTAATTATAAAGAAAAAAGAGAAAATGGTTTATTTTTGCGAATTCAACAATTATTTTTTTTGTTTTAGAATCCTGCAACTATACGTCAAGAAATGGAATCTCAAAACGTTGAAATTAAAGATTTTATTTCTGGTGAAGATGTGGATAAATATGTGAAAGATATATTATAATAAATAAAAAATAACAAATTTCAAGCACTTTAAATTAATTTTTATTCTTTAATATTAATGGTAAAGTATTTTTATTATTAACATTAATCTATTATTACACTTGTGCATTTATTATTAATTTATCAATTATTATTGTTTTAACATAAATCTAATTTTAGGAAAAAAAACTAGGAAAAGCAGTCGCAGTTAAATCTGTAGTTCCTTTATTCATTTCGATGAGGGAAACAGAAGAATCGGATGAAGCCTGCTCAAAGACAACATCCGATCACTAATTTTGGAACAACATAATTTATTATGTAGATATAAATTTTCGTAAATATAAATAAAGATATCCTACTCGAATGAATATTTTTCTTGAGATGAAATAATTCTATAAGTTTAAGAGATAGATTATTTCTGAAAAAAACATATAGATTAATTTTATTTATATAAATCTATAATTATTTTAACCATGAATGTGGATGTATATCAATCCATATATATAATGGGACTTAATTAGAATCAATTATGTACAGTTTAAGTTAATCTTGAATATAAATGTTAAAACTATTAAGTTAAGAATTTTTCCCAGTACTCACCAGGTAAAACTACTTGGAAATCTGGTATTAATGAATTGTATAAAGATATAATTTTTCTTGTTGTTAATTTACTAGTTATATTTTAATCGAATTCTTTATTTGTAAATTGTCATGTGCCGATACGATTATAAGTTTATTTTTATTTGTATATTAAAAGGTGGTCATAAACCATTTTATAAAGCTTCCCAAGTAATTTCACGATCTATATGGATCATTAATTAATTATCATGCTAAACAATATATAATTTTTTTTTTAAATGTCCCTTTGTTTCCTAGTCAAATTATTTCTAGATCATTTTTGATTTATTCATTTGAACCAGTGGCGCAACCAGGATTTGATCCTGGGGGGGGTTTTGACTAGCCGCTCCACCTTCCTATGGCGCCCCCCCCCCCCCCCGGGGGGCTCTCTCAAAGACAAATTTTCATTAAGATTTTTTTTTTATATTAAATATTTAAAAAAGTTTAGTAAATGAAACACTGATTTTACAAAATCTGGCAAAAAATGTAATTTTGTATTTTATTTACTCATATTCACAGTTTTAGAAAGAAAATATTTTTTTAGGTATAAGTAAATCATTTTAGCTTTCCTCATGAAATAAGCATAGCTTATATGATGATCGGAAAATTTTGAAAATTTTTGCTTTTTTTGAGATTTCCACTTTTCAGACGGTTCTGAATACAAAACTTTAAAAAAAATTTTTTGTTACCGAGATTACGTCTAAACAAAATGAGATATTGTCTTGAAATTTGATATTTAGATGGTTTTTTTTGGGAATGATGGGCGGGGATTGGATTGTTTTTGGACAAGATCGGACCATAAGTAAGGGTAGTTTAAAGTGGTGTTAAAGCAGATTTTATTGATTTTCTCAATAAATGCCGATTTTTATGAGATTTATCATACTATCGTATAAAATTTATAGGGAATCGAATTTACTAAAAGTTTCATTATTTTCATTTTTACCTAAACTTAATAATAAAGGAGTTATTTATAAAAAACTACTTTAAGATTTCGAAAGCTTTTCGTCTATTTTGGAAGAAATCATGTAAAAATCCCTAAGAAAAAATCCCTAAATGCAAATAACTCTAAAAGAATAAATCCCTAAATAAAAAATTTCCCTAATTTTTTTTTTACTTATTTAATTAAATGAATAGCCGAAGAGACTTGAATGAGGTAGTTATACACCATGCTTGGTGTCATCACATCTGTTCCATCTGGTTTTTTAGCGTCCCATTTTTTATGGTTTGTCTTCATTATGGTCAGAAGCTCATCATGCGAGTCGCTGAATCGTTTCCTTGGTGGATCAGGCTTCTTACCACGAACATTACGACAGATTTCCAAAGAGATAAGGTTATGTTCAATATGGATTTGCTTAATCAGGTGTGATGTCTTGTAACCTCCTAAGCGTGAACGAAGAGCATTGTTGTAACCTTCCAATGCATTGTTTGTTCGAGGCAAACCCATCAAAGTGGCATCGTAGATGTTCCAATGTTCCAATGTCGAATTCGGGGTCATAAAAGCCAGCCAAAAATTGTTCACCTAGCCAAGTGCGCTCGAAGTAAGAAAAAAGATCACGAAGTTTTACCCTGTTGGTCGTCCAGCTAATGCTTGGTAGGCTACATTGACTTTTGATGGTGGTACCAAAACCAAAGCTGCAAGAGTTCGTAAATGAGTGGAGTTGTCAGGATTATCTATATCATTATAGAGCTTCAAAACTTCTGGCATTGATTTGATGTTTCTATAAATGCATTGAGAAAAATGAAAAAGACAACCTCTGATGATAGTAAATTTCACAAATTGCGTGAAATATACAAATGGTGTATTTGGAATCATTAAGCTATTAAAACGTAAGCTAATAAACGGAATTTGAGTAAATTCCCATTATTTTACATACGAATTTGAAACCCCTATTTTTTTGGAAAAATCACGTGTGTGGGCCCAATGTATGTATTTTTTGACCTATTTTTCCCAACTTTCGGCCCAGGCCCGATTATCTCCTTGGGAGATCGTGTCTCAGGCAACTGGGTGTCATGCTCACCTTGTGATTTAATTTTTTGAGTCACAATTAAAATTAATACAAAAATGAAAAAATTTGTTTTTAGTGATTTTTTCTTTTAGGGATTTTTACCCGTTTCCATTTTGAAAAAATTAGTCTTCACTTCATAATTTTTATGAAATTAGCATTTAATGTAATATTAATAAAAAATATTTAGAATTTGAGTAATATTTTTATTTATTTTATATTTAAATAATAGTCAAATTGGAAAATTTCACAATCATCTAGTATTCTTATATTAAGTCTTTTGTTTTTTATGATTTTAGACAGAGGTTCTTAAACTGTGGTCCGCGGACCCCTGAGGGTCCGCGAAGCCTTTACTGTGGATCCGCAAAGCCATCGTACAGGTGCACGAGAAAATGATGATTCTCCGTTAAAACTTTATTTAATATAAAAGGAGCGATGGCATGGCTTTGTGAGGAAACAGAGATCAAATACCCAAATTCAACGAAATGTGCAAGAAAACTATTGCTACCGTTTCCATCTTCATATTTAGCTGAATTTTCTTTCTTTAATATTATAATTTCTAATAAAATGTGTTCTACAATATGCAAAAAAATCGTTATTCACCAATCACTGTTAGAAATATTCATCATATATCCTTGTTCTTATGAGATCGTAAGCCAGAAATTAACTAATAAAATGTCGTAAAGTACCTAAAGTTGGAATGGGGTCCGTCAAAAAAAATTTTTTCAAGTGGGGGTTCGCGGAGTACATAAGTTTAAGAATCTCTGATTTAGGAGAAATAATAAAATACTTTTTTATTTCTTATATTTAATTCTGTACGAAAAAATAAGCAATTTTTATTTTTGTTAAAATTTTTTTAAAATAAAATAAACTTACTTATTATACACTAAGTTATACTTTTAGAATTTTTTTTTCTTTTCTATTTGTAATATAGTACATAATATACAGCAATTTATATTTTTTTCCCTCCTGGGGGGGGGGGGGGTTTTGACCCCCAAAACCCCCCCCTGGTTGCGCCACTGATTTGAACATATAAAAAGCTTAAAAACATTATGAAAAATATTCTATTAATGGGAATAACAATACCGTGATAATTGTATAAAATAATATTTCATTGTGAATTTTATTTATATATATATATATAAATATAAATGTGAGTGTATATATGTATACGAGGTAGGGTCAAAAAGTTCGCGGAATTGGTTATTAAAAATTTATTAAAAATATTTATAACATTCTTACATTATTTCCCTTCAAAATACTCTCCTCCTGCATCTACACATTTATTCCACCGTTCATATAATTGTTGGAAACACTCTTGAAAGCCGTTTTTTGAAAGTTCCTTCAGCCGCTCCGTCGCATTTTCAATCACCTCTGACGAATGAGGGTCGTAAAGAAAGCACCATGTCTCATCACCTGTAACAATTTTGCGCAGGAAGCTGTCATCTGCATCAGCCATTTCAATCAAGTCCCTGGACAGGGTCACTCTCCTTTCCTTTTGCTCAGGGGATAACATTTTTGGAACAAAGTGCAAGCAAACACGATGCATGTTCAAGTCATTATGAAGAATGCTGTGAACACTCCCATGTGAAATACCAACTTCAGACGCAATATTATTGATGGTTGTTCGTCTGTCCGCACGCACAATTTGTCGAACGCGCTCAACATTGTCGTCTGTAGTGGAAGTGGAAGGCCGCCCAGTCCGAACGTCATCATCAATTGTTGTGCGACCGTCGCGAAAACGCTTATGCCACTCGTAAACTGCTGTTTTCTTCATCGCAAAATTTCCGTATGCTTTTTTTAGCATCTCAAGAGTCTCCGAGGGTGATTTCTCCAGCAACACACAGAATTTAATATTGCCACGCTGCTCTAATGACGACATTGCACAATCCGACGAAAGAAAGAAACTACGATCTACAATATTAAACACCGAACGCACCGAACCAACTACAATTGCTTGCTAACCTCAAAAGCACATTCACTACCAGTTATGCCAACCTCACAAACAAAAATTTCCCTTTCAGCTAAGAAATACTTGACTATAAGCGACCATTCCGCGAACTTTTTGACCCTACCTCGTATATGTATATATATAGAATTCCCCTTCCGTCGAAACCTAGATTAAATTAAATAATAGTTATTGTAAAATAACACGCGATAAACGTGAATGATGGTTATCATGTGCGAATGAATATAATTATGCATAATTCTGTAAAAAGTAAATAGATCTGGAAAATGTTTATTTAATATTTTGAACGAATACTTCAAACGCTTTTCTTAAAGATTAGCATTTTGAATTATTGGCTACCGAAACATTAACAACTTGCTGATTTAGCCTTTAATACAGTATGAAATGATATGTCAGTTTATATATATAGATATATATATCTATCTATCTATCTATATATATATATATATAAAACATGTAAAAACTGAATAATGAAATTATTTGACTAGGCTACATATTATATTATTATAAACTCTAGATAGATATTTGTAATATAAAATAAAAAGAAACGACTTTAATTTTCTTTTTATATACTCCTTTACCACACTTTATTTATCGGTAATTATATTAAAATGAAATTTTTTATAAGTATAATGAAACATTAAATCCGATGTAATTTAACAAAAAATAAAAAATAAAAAAAAAATAGTTATAATCACAAATAAATCAAAATGATCGTTAATATTTTGATTTTCATATTGCGTAATTTTAATTATATAATAATCTAATTATGAATAAAACAATTCTAGGAATAAATATATATATATATAATGATTAATTGCCAAAATATAGAATGAATATATATATGATTGGCCATTTTTCTATAACTTTTTTCTAAAATACTTAGAAACTACAAAACATGAATAGCGAATTGATTAAGACCAAATTTAAATTTATACAATATCCAATCATTCTCACAAAGAATTATTTATTCTTTTTTTTTTTTTAATATAATTATATACTAGCTGCTCCGAGCGCCTTCGGCGCTCTTCACACCTAGACGGGGGCTCCGCCCCCTGTACCCCCTTGTGAAAGGTTTTCATCCATTTTGTTTCAATCAGTATAAGTAGATAAGACATTTATTTGTTTTCTTGGAAAATATATTTTAATTTAATCAGTAAATTAATTATATATTATTATTGTATATGTTATATTTATCTAACTCTGTGTCTCTGCAGTTTTCGAAAGTTCTTAGCCGCAGCATCCACATTTCTCTAAGCGTCCCTATCCTGAGCTACAACCAAATCCCTGTCCCTTTCTTCATTGTCCACCCACCTTGGTCCTTGGTCTTCCACCGGATGTTTCCCAATCGGTTTCTCCCAATTTCTAGTTTCTCCAATTCCGACCACGTCCCCTTCCCATCCCAGCCTTCTCGATTTTATAACCTTATCTATATCTGGACATTATTTCTTGTTATGTCATCTCCGCCATCCCCCTGTGACCTCATCTTCTTTTGGCCTCTAAATGCTGCGAACAATATTAATCTCACAAATACTCCAAATCTACTCTCGTCTCCCAGAGTCATCGATAGGGTGACCAAACGTCCCGTCTTTAGGTGCTCTGCCCCAAAAATGTCTTCGGGGCACCCTACTGTTTTTTCAATATTTAGGACATTTCGTAACTTTTTTTTCAAAATTTTTTCAATTTAGTTCTAAAAAAAAGGTATACTGTTTGTCCCGGTTTGGTGTTTTCGAAATATGGTCACCCTAGTCGATCGATCAACATGGAAAAAAATTGTTTTATATATTTTAATTTTGATGGTCCTTGATGAGATAGGCCCCTTTACTGCATAATAACAGGCGTTACTCAATTACAACGTCGATTTAAATTCTTCTCGAATATTATTATCCTTCGTGATTAGAGATCTTAAGTATTTAAATATTTATACTTTTTCAAATTCTACATTTTGTTAATTGTATGTAAGTCGTATCCGTATCATAATTCTTGAATTTTTTTGTTTAATTACATTTCGGTTGATTTTTCCCCAATTTCTCTAATCATATGTTTCCTCTTCCAGTCCAATTCATTTACCTATCAAAGTTGCATAAGGAATTTAAATTTCTTGATTTGGCTAGAACACTCAATTTTTTACAATTTTAAATAGAGGGAGAGAGAGAGGTTCTAATTATATATATATATATATATATCTGTTTCTATGACAACAAAAAAGTAAACAAATTACATACATACAAACACCCTCCTTTATATATATTTCTGGAAAATGGAACACCCGCAGCTCAGCTCAGGAGTTACCTAAGATTCTAATTTCTTTTTTATTTTTCATCATTTGAGGTACCCTTCACCTCAGAAAAATTTGGTTACCTTACTCCTTGTAGTTTAGGCTCTGGAGTTTTTTGCGTACAGACGGACACTATCGTATTAAATATATAGATTTCTTGTTTTATTTCAATATATAATTTCTTTTTCTATGTTTAATCAATTTTTTTTTTTTTTTTTTTTGTAAATAAATAGGAAAAAAAGTTAAAAAAAAATAGAAAAGACAAACAGAAATGAACTATTTTTTATTTATAATTTCAAGTTTCTTAAATCCTTCAATTTTCTTATAAAATACTTCCATTATAAAATAATATAAGATTATTACCATATATATATATATATATATATATATATTAGTTAAATAATTAAAGAATTTTATAAAACTCATTATATAAAATATAACTTATATATAACATTTGTATAATTTTATTATTTTTTGTATCTTTTAAAATGTATTTTGAATAATAAATAGTTCTTTTCTGTAACTAATTTCTTTTCCTTGATAATGTCCAGTTCTTTCCTTTCTATCCGACAAATTTGAAATATCAGTTCAACACCTAATTCCTATTCATTTTAAAACATATTAGTTGAAAATGTATAGAAACCAGTATATATTTATATTTCAAACATATACAAATGTTTTAGAACATATGTTCCCAAAGAGGTCTATATAGACCCCCGGGGGTCTATTTCAATTTCCAGGGGTTCCATGGCAGCGAATAACAAATTTGGGGGTCTATGGGGGTCCACGTTATTTCCCGGCACTAAAAAAAGGTAAATTGATTTCCGACATGACTTTTGGAACATTTTTGATTTTTCAATAAGACTAAAAAAAAGGGTAAAATTTTTTTATAAAAAATCAATTTAGGGAGTCTATCCAAAACCGAAAACATGGCAAGGGATGTACGACGCAAAAAAGTTTGGGAACCTATGGTTTAGAACAGGCCTGGCCAACCCGCGGCCCACGTCATATAATAAGCCATTCATGACGTCACAGCCAGCTCCTACTTATATATTATAAATAAAATAAAATTAAAATTATTTGAAATTGTTTCTGTAGCTGGAAATTAATTTACTTCATCATCGGTTCGGACCTGGCCACAGGTCAACTTATTTTTATTTAAAAAATGTAGCCGAAAAATAAATAAAAACATTAAACATCAAGAAAGTATTAAAAGTGTTTTTTAATACACTGTAAAGTTTAAATTCGTTTCCCTAAAATGCGGCCCCTGTAGCATTGCTCATAATCAAACAGGCCCATGTAGTCATTTGGGTTGGCCAGGCCTTGTTTAGAAGATAAAGAAAATGTTTTTTGAAAAATAGTTATGTGTGTGTATGTGTGTGAAACGCGATCAGTTGGGGTATTTAAAGATTTATATACAAAGTTACTATGTAAAAGGTTTAAAATACATGGTAATTCGCGCGCGCGCTATATTAATTTTTTAAACATTGGCAGATACTAGGTAAAAAAATAAGTTTATGGTATGATTAGTTATGTAAAAATAGGTATATTTGACTTGGAAAAACGGCACTTTCCATATAATTGCTGTTTGGTATGTCGACATATCATAACGAAAGAAATCTATGTTAGCATAATTTGACAAAATCATTGAAAAATAACTTTCGAAAAAAAAATTCCTTTTGATTCGAAAGGAATTTTGAAATGTTGACTAAACCCGGTATTAATAGAACATATAAAAGATATATTCGCATATAGGATCATTTGGGGACATCTCGACACTTAAGAAAATTTCTTCAAAAAGAGGTCTGCACCCTCTATCGCGTATGAAACTTCTCTATTGGAATAACCTGAGAGAATAGAGTTGTGTTATTAATCGAATGTGATGAAACTTCAAAGATTGAACAAGAAAATAAATATAAATAGTCTATCTGTTAAGTTCTTTTTAGTTTACAATGCTTGAAGTATATGATTGGCAGAGGAAACGATAATATATTGTAATATATATACCCTTTATTAGGGAAATAACATATAAATAAACATTTATACCAAATAGTGACATCCTCACCTTTTGGAACGAAGACGTGGACAATATAAAGAAAGGTTCTCGATTGAAGAAGAGAAACTATTGTCATGAACTTTTAAATAATAATAAATTACATGATATGTTTCTTTATATTGGCACATGTGTGCAAGATAGGGGTGAGTTATTGGAAAGGTAGCCAAAAGCTACTTCGGAGGGGGGAAGAGTTTTCTTCTGGATATACAGGAAGGAAGGACGTCATTCTTCGGCATAGATCGGACAGAGAACTTCATCCCTAAGTGAGATAGTGCCTGGATAATCCTTCAGGCCAACGAAGGAGTTGAAAGCCCATTGAAGATGGATCATTAGATACCTGCAAGAAATAACCCAGGGAACCTTCACGTGAATCTCTATATGCACCGAACTATCTATATCATCAATAACAGCTAAGTGGTTGACCCTTAATAAAATGCAATTGCCAATTAAATACAAAATCTGATTTAATTTATAATATCAAATACATAACTTTATTTTCTAATTAATTACTTTTTTCTAATGTCTACGATACCAAATATAATCATGTTCAATTCTTAAATCTTAATTTAATATTTAATTTTTATTCTGAATGAATTCAACTTTACCTCTTCCCTTATGAACCGTCGCTGATGCACCAAACTATATTCTATTCCCAATTATTTAAATTCGTATATTCGCCCTCGTGATAAAAAGTTCGTCACTTATGGTCTCAAGTCTAAAGCACTGATTCACAGCGATCCATGGTGGCGGTGATAGCCACAGGTGCAATTGAGAAAAATTGTATTAAAATGCTATTCTGAATTCAATAAATAAGTAGTTTCATAATTTCAAACGAAAAAAGATAGAAACATTATTATTTATTATATAATTATATCATTCTGTTTAATTGCTATTAAAATGTATATAAAAATTCTGGAGTGTCTCCACTCGACTATCTCGCAAATTTGAATTGGATTAAATAACATAATATAATATATTTAAATTAAATTTAATTAATTATAAATTATAAATTAAAATTAATAAATAATATTTATTAAACCACCGCGTGTTTGGCCCTTTGTTGATGGAACAACGTCACGTGTTGGCGCGTGAGATTTGTAGTATTAAAAAATTAATTCAAGTACTTTCAGCGATTCAATCAAGCTGAAATTCTATATGTAGCAGTTTTATACAATTATTAATCATGTGAAAAATTATCAAACATATATCTTTATTTTTACGGTCACTTTAGAAGAAAAAAAATCAAAACGTTGTAGGTAATGACCCTCTTCCGGTTGAGCTACATTTCTCAAAAGTTGATAGAATTTTGAATAATGCCCATGTAACAAATTTCATTATTCTAGCTCAAATCGTTTTTGCGTAATCTTGTCTATATACATACACACACACACAGACATTTTTCTCAACCTTAGTGAAAATGATTCAGGAGCCTTCAAAACGTATAAAAACATCAAAATCTCAACATCGAAAATTTTCGTGATCTCATTACTATCTCTGGCGAGATAGTAATGAATAAATCACATTAAAATTAAAATTTATGAAATTTGAAGTACTGAATATTTATTTATCTATCATAGTAGATGAAACCGACAAATTGTAGTGTAAAAATACTTTTAATACTTTTAATACTTTTTCCAATTATTATATAAATATATATTAATTTGATTAAAATTTATTTCTTAATTATAATAAAATATTAAAAATTATAATATTAATTATAATATTTCCATATCTATCAATTAATAAAATATTATAACCAACCATATTTAGGTATTAATTATTGTATGATAAAAGTATTTATAGTTTAGTATAAAATTGTTTTTCGAGTAATATAATATAATTGGTTAAAATGAACAATTTCAAAAAAAAAAAAAAAAAAACAACTGAAATTTATTACGAAATCATTTTTACGTCCATTTTAATTTTATTTGTTTTGATTTCCCACATTAAATATTCAGATTCTTAATAGTTTATAAAATAGCATGTCTTCAAAATTGTGTATATCAATATTTATCTCGTGCATTTCGAGTCACTTAGCAATTCATTTGCATAAGAAAATGGATAAGACACTAATGTGTACGTCTTGAAAGTATAATCATCTTTCTCTTTCTTAACATCTATTGCCCTCTCTCTCCCTCTCTCTCTATCCCCCTCATATATATATATATATATATATATATTAGAAATAAATGGTGAAGCTTGTTCACATATCAATATCAAAAAGGAAGTATTATAAGAATATCCTTAAATGGCTTTTGCAAAAAAACAAAAAAACAAAAACAAAAACAAATTGGAAAAAAAAAAAATTAAATTAAATTAAATGATTTTTTTTTTCTTCTCAAACAAATAAATTTCAAAAAGGTGGATTGTCAAATTTCAATGGATAAGAATTCTTAATAATAATGATAAACCAGTTATGGAAGATGGTAAAATAGTAATAAACAATTACTCAACCAACAACTTTATTGAAAAGGATTTATTTGCCAAGTGTATTTAGCTGACATCAGAGTATTTTTATTTGCAAAATAAAAAAAAAAAAAAAAATTGCATATACACATCAATGATTCCATGTCAAGGTTGTCATTTATTTATTTATTTATTTATTTATTTATTTATAATACGCTATTCAACTATGAAAAAGAATAATATTTTTTTCTTATCATTGGTATCAATTTTAATAAATAATATATGTATTTTAAATCAAGTGTTTATTTTGAACTATTTTTTCAATATATAAAATAAAATTAGCTGGAGTGTCTCCACTCGACTATCTCGCAATTTGAATTGGATTAAATAACATAATATACAGGGCCGCCTTAACCACAGGGCTAATTGGGCTATAGCCCTAGGGCGCAATCCTTCTGGGGGCGGCATTTTTTATTGGTTTATATATTTTTTCTTATTGTTAAATAGTAGTTTTATAGTAACCTCCAACCGGAGTGACATCACTTCAAAGATTTTAATCATGCACATTCAAAATACATATCTATTTTTCTTATTCATTATATCCGTATAAGCATTGAATAAATAATTTTAATAAGAATCCTAACAGCAACGATATAATTGTGCAGTTTGAAAATGTCGACATATAACATTTTCAACTCAAATGACACTGTTTCAAATTTTATTGAAGAGTGTCTTTATTTTATGTGAATTTATTAGAAAATTTCTTATGAAAAGGGGCGCAAAATTTTAGAAGCCCACGGGCGCCGAAAATCTTAGGACGGCTCTGATAATATATTATATTTAAATTAAATTTAATTAATTATAAATTATAAATTAAAATTAATAAATAATACTTATTAATGCAGCGCGTGTTTGGCTCTTTGTTGATGGCACCACCAAAAAATTAATTCTGGTACTTTCAATCAAGCTGAAATTCTATATATAGCAGTTTTATACAATTTTTAATCATGTGAAAAATTATCAAAGATATATCTTTATTTTTACGGTCACTTTAAAGAAAAAAAATCAAAACGTTGTAGGTAATGACCCTCTTCCGGTTGAGCTATATTTCTCAAAAGTTGATAGAAAACAATGAATTTTGAATAATGCCCAGATACCATATTTCATGATTCTAGCTCAAGCCGTTTTCGCGTAATCTTGTCTACACACACACACACACAAACATTTTTCTCAACCTTAGTGAAAATGATTCAGTAACCTTCTAAACGTATAAAAACATCAAAATCTCAACATCAACATGTTTTCGTGATCGCAATACTATCTCATACGAGATAGTAATAAAATAATAATATTAATAAAAAAATTTTCGAAACTACATATTATAATTACCTAAAAATTACTATAAATGCCATATTACATGGTATAGTACCTGTTACACCGAGCTATCCTATCCGTTAAAAAATATTGATATACAATTATTTAATTATTTATTCCAATTATTAAATGAGTTTTCTAAAAAATGTACATTTTTTATAAATATGTATTTTCAAAACTGGTACAAATTAATTAAAATAACTCGAATGTCAAAATGAAAACAATATTCAAATTTACTTGATAAAATATTTATTTGATCTTATATTATATATGCATATATATTTTATTTTAATATTTGGTTATACTCTGTATTGGTTTCGGCCTCTGTTAGTTTTTTCTTAATTTCCGAAATATATATTATGTTATATCTACAGGCCATACTTTTCTCAATATCGGGACATTAATTCCTCCGTTTAAGGGCTATATGTTTTATGACGATTTTTTTTAAATTTATGTTCTTTTAAATTATTTGAAATTCTTTTATATATTTTGTTTTAATTATTTGAAATATTAAATATTCATAGTTCATAAGAAATAATTTTTTTAAAGTACTGAGAGGGGGCTCGGTAAACCAGGTAATTTATTATAAATACGATTATAAATAGTGTAAAAACTGTACATTAAAGATGTATTTTCAAAAGTGGTACAAATTAATTAAAATACCTCGCGATTGTCATTTCAAAATGAAAACAATATTCAAATTTACTAGATAAAATATTTTTTTGATCTTATATTATATATGTATATATATATTTTATTTTAATATTTGGTTATACTTAGATGGCTTTAGTTTTATATTTTTCAAAGTAGTAATAGCTTATAGCTTATTTCGACCAAGGATTACTACTACTAATAACATAATTTCTAAAATTATATTACCATATATATTCCTTTATATAAAATAAAATAACATATATAAAATACATTAGATTATTCAATTATTATTTAAGTTTAATGATGTATTAATGTGACGACTCACTATTTCTATCTTGATATCACTTGAATGACTTAAAATATTTTAAATATAAAAAAAATATTAATACAATATCAATTAAAAAAGAATGGCGCAAGGCAAATTTCAATATAAATGACGTAGACATCATTTAAATTTACTATTTTAAATTGAGAAAAAACTAACAAAGATGATTTTCCAGAGGCCCAAACAAATACAGATCGATTTTTCTTTATAAAAATTATATATATATGGTGTGAATCTCAAAAAAATCCTTCGAGCGGTTTGATATCTCAAAAATATATATATATATATATATATATATATACAATTTTTGCTAGTATAATAAAATAAGATAAGATTATGGAACACACAAGTGACCATGAATGAATATATATTATTATATTATTTTTTCATTTTATTAGAATATAAACACTAAATAGTCTGTTTTATATGGATTTATTTAATTGAGAGATCTCCTTGTTAAAGTTAAAAAGTTTCAATTGAGTGATTATTTATATCGGGACTTCAATCGGTTGATTTATCTTCCAGTTCAGGTAAACCACATGACTAGTTAAATTGATTTACCAATATCGTGGCTCTTAATAAAATCGATTATTAACGATCTTTATTCGATAACAAACTATTTTAAATTACATCAAATGCCTGTGTGTTGGTTGTAATTTATTTTCGTTGATATTAATTGTTTTATTTTTTTTAGGACTCAGCAAACGCGCTAATAGAAATGTTCCTAGTGGAGCCGAAAGGATTTATGATCTCGAACAGACCATCATTAGAATTTGTCTACGTCAGCGTTTAATTGCAACCTGAACCTGATCTATCGATCCATCCTTACCCACATATACAATTAACAAACTATAACAACGATAAAAATTTCTACCCACCCACTATAATTTAAATGAAGTAATAAAAAACATCTTAATCATAACTATAATATAATATAATATTATATAATATTATATTATATATAAACAAGCATTAATCTAATGATATTTTTTTCTTTCTTTTTCGGTTTGTGGCTAAACTTTATTCGTTGTTTTCTTGTGTTTAGAATTCGTTAAATTAAAAAAAAAAAATCAATCTACTATTTACAATTTTTAATAATAATTTACACGTATTACAATTTGTTTATATTAGATTAGAATAGAATTCTTTTAATTTTCTTTGATTTTGTAAATAATATTTAAAATATTTTGACAATTAGGAAGACTTTAGATTTTAAATAATACTTTATAAAAAAAGAATTTTAAAAAACCACGTTTTACTATCGGACTAAAAAGGAGAAAATAATTTTTTTCTGAAAATCCATACTGACATTACATACAAGAGATCTGATTTGAATCAAACTGTCCATAACGTAAAACGTGGGGCGCAACAAATAATAATTTTTCTATTCAAATATGATTTCCTTTATTAATTTTTATTTAGCATCAATCGTTGTATTTTTTAAGGCTTAAGTTTTCACCAAAATTCTTGTAGAAGGGAATATTATTAGTAATACGATAGGATAAGTTTCGTGATATAATTTTTATAAATATTACCTATTAAGTATTTAACAGACTTTTTGTAAAAGGGAATATTATTAGTTAATCATTAGAAAATTTATCGTATATTTAATATATTTAAAAATTGTTTAAGATACTAACTTATACTATCAAACTTTTCAAATATCAAATTTTTTATCAGACCACTTGTAAAAGGGAATAATATTAGTAGTCCAATAGATTTTTTTTAATTTAAATTCTTTCGAGATTAAATTTAATATTTTTGATAAAGATCAATATTCATTCGTCAAATTATATTATGCGTGGTTTTAATGTTTATTTTGAGATTTATATATTTTCTATATTTTTATTAGAAACAGGATATTTTAGACATATTTGCGCCCCACGTTTTACGTTATGGACAGTTTGATTCAAATCAGATCTCTTGTATGTAATGTCAGTATGGATTTTCAGAAAAAAATTATTTTCTCCTTTTTAGTCCGATAGTAAAACGTGGTTTTTTAAAATTCTTTTTTTATAAAGTATTATTTTCTACTTTTTAGTCTTCAAATTTTGCAATCGATTTTTGTTTACTCATATTAATTAAATTTATGAAGTATAATTTAAGAAATGAATGTGTACTAAATATTTATATTTATAAAGATGGGGATTTTATGTTTTTTTGTTTACATTTTTTTTGTTTACATCCGACATTTTGAATTTTTATATATAGGAATAATTTTGGATTATTTCATTCAAATTGTAGCAATTAGAAGCTCATAGAAATGATAATATTATATTGTCATCGAGAGCAAAGCTGTTGGTGAAGTTTCAAGAAAATCCGATGATTGGAAGTCGTCGAAAAATCGATTGCAAGATTTGACACATACACACAGACAAGAATACAAGTTAAGTAAAACGTGATAAAAATGCTTCTATCCTGACTTGATCACTTGTCTATTTTTTTAACTTGTCTTAAATTATTACTTATCTTATCGTATTATACTAGTAAAAATTGTATATATATTTGTATTTTTGAAATAATAAACCGCTCTAAGGATATTTTTGAAATTCACACCATAAATATATATAATTTTTATAAAGAAAAATCGATCTGTATTTGTTTGGGCCTCTGGAAAATCATCCTTGTTAGTTTTTTCTTAATTTCCGAAATATATATTATGTTATATCTACAGGCCATACTTTTCTATCTTTCTTATTAATTCCTCCGTTTAAGGGCTATATGTTTTATGACGATTTTTTTATAATTTATTTTCTTTTAAATTATTTGAAATTCTTTCATATATTTTGTTTTATTTATTTGAAATAACAATCTAAATATTAAATATTCATAGTTCATAAGAAATAATTTTTTTAAAGTACCTAGCCGGTGGCTTGGTGAACCAGTTACATATTTATATATATTTACTCGCGATTATCTATTATCTATTGAATAATCTATTCAATCCTATTTAATTCTAAATTTTCTTATTAGAGGAAAGTAATTTTAACTATATATATATATATATATATATATATATTAACAATGTAAAATTATAGAAAGATTTAATTATATACAGAGATCAGGGGGTGACACGCAAATGGGACTTCTATTCTATATATAAAAAACATTATACTATATTTCTATATAAAAAAAATATTAATTAATTTAACACTTATTCTAGGTTATTTGTAAATATATAAATAACTAAGTACATACTTATATATAGATTGATGACAGCGTTGAATCTTTAAAGGTATGCAATCGTCTACAAGAGTTTTATCACTTTCATTTACTTGTAATAAAAATTGTATTTTTTAATTGATTACAAATAATCATTATTTATTTATAAGAAATAATTATCAATATATATTACTATCTCGCCAGAGATTTTGGTGTTTTTATACGTTTTGAAGGTCCCTGAGTCATTTTCACTAAGGTTGAGAAAAATGTGTATGTATGTGTGTGTATATGTAGACAAGATTACGCAAAAACGGTTTGAGCTAGAATAATGAAATTTGGCATTATTCAAAATTCGTAGTTTTCTATCAACTTTTGAGAAATGTAGCTCAATAGGAAGAGGGTCATTACCTACAACGTTTTGATTTTTTTTTCCTCTAAAGTGACCGTAAAAATAAAGATATATGTTTGATAATTTTTCATTTGATTAAAGATTGTAAAAAAACTGCTATATATAGAATTTCAGCTTGATTTAATAGCTAAAAGTACCGTAATTAATTTTTTAACATGTTGACTGGCAATCACGCGCCAACACGTGACGTGGTGCCATCAACAAACATTTATTAATTTTAATTTATAATTAATTAAATTTAATTTAAATATAATATATTATGTTATTTAATCCAATTCCAATTGCAAGATAGTCGAGTGGAGACACTCTAACTTATTTAATTTAATGTTTAGGGTCTCCAGAAGAAATTAATCGATTTTACATAAAAATCTATGGTAAATCGATGATCAGTTAACGAACAATTCGGATAGCGAACATAGTCTTGGAACGGATTATGTTCGTTAACCGATCATCCACTGTATAAATAAAAATAAGGTGAACATCAGTATGATAAAAATTTATTTAAATTAATTAAATTTTAATATTTTTTTCTTTTTTTTTTTTAATAATAAATATCCGGATATGATAAAAGATTATCTCTCTTAATTTTTAAGATTATTGATCATAATATTTATTTAGTTTTATTTTTTTTTTTTTAATTTTGATGAAATTTGATTAGTTATTATCTGTTACTCTAAGGCTTCAGATTTCATTCTGAAGAAAAAAAAAATGAAAAATAACAATCATTCTATAATTTGTCTTCTATCTCAAGGGAACAATCTCATTTGTTTCGTTCATTCATTCCAGCCCTTTACCCTATTGTTCTATCGGTCTAAGTCAAAGGTCGAATTGTATCTTTCAAAAAATACGACATCTACTTTTAAAACGATTCCGTCGGATTTTTTTTTTTTTTTTTTTTTTATTTTGTCTGTATTTTCACATGAGCCGAGTTTTTATAGTTCAACACAGGGTCAAATCTTTTTTTTTTTTTTTTATATTTAAAACGATTAAATATGTTGCAGGTATGGATTCGATTAGACACGGTATGGATTAGATGCATACGCCAGGATCTTGTGCTGTCTTGATTCACTCGCTTTAGGAATGAAACTAATGACTGTTTGCAAGCCGCCGTGAAATCACGGATTTTCAATCGAGAAGGCGGTTGATATTTGAAACACAAACAAAAGAGAACTTTTAAAGTATTATTATTATTAATAATATTCTTATTAATATATTTTTATATACAATATTTAATTTTATTTATAACATTTATAGGTTCTATAAGTAGATATAATTATAATATATAGTATCTGGTTCATCGGGATTAAGATTATTATTTAAAATAAATGAATAAATTTCAAATAATTTATAAGAATATAAATTTAAAAAAAAATAGTCATAAAACATACACCCCTTAAAGGTATGTATTAATGCACGGAAAGACAGAACAGTATGTCCTGTGGATATAACATAATATATATTTCATATTTTTAATTTAATTTTATTTATAATATTTTGTATTTAAGGAAGCGCTGTCCGGCGTTGCCCGGCGCCATTTTTTATTATTAAAATTCCTATTTTAAATTAAGAAAAATTAATAAAGATGATTTTTCCCGATGCTGAAATCGATACAGATCGATTTTTCTTTATAAATATTATCTATGGTTTGAATTTCAAAAAAATCCTTCGAGCAGTTTAATATCTCAAATATATATATATATATATATATATATATATATATACAATTTTTGCTAGTATAATAAGATAAGAAAGATAAGATGCAGTGGATTTAATTCGTAAATGTAATTAATTCGTTCCGGACTCTAAAATATTATACTATGAAAAAATAATTATCTTCAATAATAATTAATATTATTTATTAATTATTATAATAACGTGCCTATATTTTTATATGAAATATTAAAACAATTGTTTATTCATCTAATTTAACTTTTCTGGATGATATCACGTTCATCAGTTTTTCTCTTAATTTGCAACTGAATATGACGTCTTTTTAGCAATAAATTGAATTGAGCCGTTGCAATATTACCAAATAAATTCATAACCGTGCTTTAACAGAATGGTTTTCTTTTACAAATTGTTTTAATGTTATCCACATTGAACTATTGACTTGAATTTCTGATGTTCTTCGAAGTTTCTTTTGTTTTTATCTTCTTCCCCCCTCGACAGAAACTTCTTTAACTGATCGCGTTGCCCATGTAGTAAATGCTTCAATTTATCGACTCTGAGTTTCACATTATGTTCTGTAAAGCGTTTTTTTATGTCAGTTTCGTCAATATCAAGACCTAGAGATTTTCCTAGTGACATAATTTCTTCGACAGGCTCCTTTTCATTCGCAACGTTCTCTAAGTTTCTTTCTAAAATTACAATTCTAACATTCTTTAGGTAGAGTTGTGTGTTCTTTTTGTGAAACCATGCCATAAGTGCCGTTCTATGTTGCTGATCTAAGGCAAGCACAGCGTATGATGCGCAGGGTAGGCAGCGCAGTCGAAAAAAAAATCCAGCCAAAAAAGCGCTCATGCGACTTGAACTTCGAAATTTTTATCATTAACCGTAACAGTGGACCCAAGCTCTTACCCCGAGGTTTCACCAGGTAGGTATATTAGTTATGAATTTAAAGGAATAAGAATTTAAATAGTTTACATTAAGCCCAATTTACTTTTAAGCGCGGGTTTTAAAAAAAAAGATAAATTATTTTTATTAGTATTTTCGATATATGGTTTTCCGGGCCTAAAGACATTTTGAAAATTTAATTTTGGCCCGCGCTTAAAAGTATTTGCCCACCCCTGAACTAATGACAAGCACTAAACCTGTGTAAATTGGGCTTTAGTTTTATATGGAATCAGTTGTTGAGCAAAATTTTGGGTTATGAGCCCGATTCCAGAAACGAATTAAACTTATAACTTTGTATTTTATCATAAAGATAACATGTTTTTAAAGTATTTTTGTATATCATTATTATTATTATATGTTATAGTATATAATACATTTAGATTTGATGTTTCATCTCTTGTTAAATATAGGTACTTATTATATAAATCAAACTAAAAATAAAAATAAATGTTTTATAAATGTTTTAAGTCATCAAAGATATAATCATTTAGATATTAATTTTAATAAATTATATATTATTTATTTTTTGTTAAATTCTCAAGCGAAAGGCGCTTCAAATAATACAATCATTATTTCTTATTATCAAATATTATAATATGTGATATTGTTTTTATTATTTTTGATATTAAATATTTAACAAATAAATTTTATATAGGAAACTTGAATTAATAAAGAGCGTTTTTTTCGAAATTTACGGATTTATTTTCAAATAATGGTTACAAATATATTAATCAAAGTATTGTCAATCGCTGGCACTTTTTCCCATCTTTCTGGCGATTTTCGGATGCCAGCTCGAAAAAACTTGTCTTTTGAGATAATCCAATCATCGGCCCATTTTTTGCATTGTTCATATGAAGTGAACTTCTGTTGGGACAGACCATGTGTCATCGACCGGAACAAGTAATAGTCCGAAGGAGCAATCTCTGGAGAATACGGCTGGTGAGGTAGGGCTTCCCATTTCAGTGTTTCTAGGTAAGTTTTCTCCAGTTTTTCAACATGTGGTCGAGCGTTGTCATGCTGCAAAATCACTTTGTTGTGCCTTTCTTCGAATTCCGGCCGTTTTTGCGGCTTAAACGCACTCCTGAAGCGTTTGGCATTGGTCTACATTGAGTAGTGATTCCAATTCTTCGTCTTCAAACTTTTTGGCTTGACCCGGCCGTTCCTTGTCTTCGAGCTCAAAATCACCACTTTTAAAGCGAGCAAACCATCTCGATTGTTCAGATAGAGGATAATCGCTATAAACTTCCATTAAGATTCGATGACTCGGCCGCACTTTTCTTCATTATTAAAATAATGAAGAACTCCCAGCAAAAACACTGGTACGAAATTGGACATGTTCGAAACAATATTTAGTACTGTTGTTTACGTTTCAACCAAATGATACAAGCTGTTCAAGACGACCATAGATTGTAGGTTTTAGCGGGAAGACATTGCAAACTGGAATATTGAAACATACACTAGTGGCGGCCTCTTGTGTGAAACGCTCATTATTAATTCAAGTACCCTAATAACGGATTCAAATTTATATCATAATCAAATTATAAAAAAAAGTAAATCTTTTTTTGTTCTAATTACACTTTTAAATTTAACCAAATAATTTTCTTTCTTTATAGATTATAAGTTAATTGTAAGTATAAAAAATTTAAACACTTAACTATGTATAAAAAAAAATTCTCTTTGTATTTTCTGTTAAAAATATATTAGAAAAAAAATAATAGATAAATTTTTATTAAACATTTTTTTTTCTTTGTATAATCATATTAATATTATACTTCTCATTTGTTTTTTTTATAAGATTTTTTTCTTTTTTTACCTGCCCTATTGTATTGTATTGTAGTGTATATTCAACTTTATATATAAAATAAATAATTTAAAAAAAAAAAAAACCTTTTTCCATTCTTCCAATCAATTTAATATATTTGGCTATATATCATCTCTCACATTTAGAAAAGTTCGTGTGAAACATAATAATTAGTGTATCAAGAAATGGAAATTGTGTTCTTTTTTCGGTGTACTGGTTAGAATGAGCACGGATAAAGTCGATAATGTTAGTGAAGAGTGAATGAGTGGATGAGGGTGGAGGGAGGGGAATGAAGAGAAGAAGAGGGAGGAGAGGGAAGAAGATACATGGGTGTCATAATTTCCAATTACAACCGAAACGTCTACAAGTGCTTAAGAAAATATGGCACTCGTGACTCATAACTCGACATAAACAAACCTCATTATAGTTAAACGACTCACGACACGCTTCAGCTGGACTGCCGAGTTTGCTGGCCAATGAAAAATATTCATCTCAATCAATTAGAACCAATACGAATTTTAGAACACAAAATAACATTTGATTTAGTTGATAAATTAATAATATATCTATGTTATATGAATTGTTCTCAATATCAGTCATTTATTATATAATACAACATATAAAACACATAAGAAATAGGTTGTTCAATAAGTTCGCGGAACGGAAATGAAGAAACCAATTTTTATTTGTAAAAATGACTATTTTCCTTCAACTTTAATACGCTTATTCCAACGGTCTTCTAATTTATAGATCTCTTGACTATAGTGGTTTTCCGGCAGCTCAGTAAAATATCCCTCCACGGCAGCTATTACCTATTCGTTTGAAGAAAATCGTTTTCCACGAAGATAATGTTTGAGGTGTGGGAAGAGCCAGAAGTCGGAGGAAGCTAAATCTGGAGAATAGACTGGATGTTGCAACAATTCGTACTTCAATTCAGTTATTTTAGCAATGATTTTTGCGGCACCCATTTTACACATAGTTTTTTGAAATCCAAATTAACACTCAAAATATTGCTCACTGTGCCGATGAAATGCCTAAAGCCTCTGTTAAATCTCTTTCAGTCAATCGACGGTCTTCCAATACTATATGTTATGAAATTGACGAATAGATGCCACTCCGCGAACTTATTGAACAACCTAGTATATGGTTTTGTATGTGAATGTAAAAATATTCTTCTTCTTCTATTTGGAGATATGTATTTAAAAAATTTTATTGGACATCACGTTCTTCCTTCATTCTCATTTCATGTCCACACCATATTAACAGTCGTCCTTCGATTCGATCAACTACAGTATTTTCCATCTTAGTAATTTTCTGAATGTTTCGAATTACGATATTCTGTTTCATATCAGTTTTAATTTTATTCTTTATTTGCATTTGATTGGACGGCGGATAGGAGAATGCTTTCCATAAATGGGTGGTACCGAGGAAATATAATACTTGGGACGGACCAAAACTAGCTAAGGGAAGGAACCCCTGTTAAAAAAAGCCCTGGTCTTCCAAATCTGGGGTATGAACAACCCATTACCAGCAGAAAAAATTTGAATTCCGTGGGCTTGATTACAATCCTTGTTAAATTTAATCTAAATTATTTATATAATAAATTTTTATACTAGTAAAAGTTAACAATATAAATATTGTAAATATATTAAGTATTCATTTTTCTGATCAAGAAAAAGGATTCAAGAAATTTTTGAAATTAATTTATTATATAAAAAAAAATTTATTATATAAAAAAAGTTTAGTTTTTTATTGAAAATTCTTTAATTGATTTCTCATTATTATTAATTATTTTTTTTTCTTTTATTTTTTTAAAAGATTCTCATTATAATGTATAATAATAATAATAATAATAATAATAATAATAATATTTGTATCAATAAGTTATCTAATAATAACCGAGAAAAAAGAAGGCAAATAAATATTCACATTCTCAGTCCCGTGTCACATGACTGTTTGCCCCCTTCGCCCTTCGAGTTTTCCAAAATTTTTAAATAACTATTTACAGGGAAGTTTAATTTTGATTAAACAATGATATTTTATGATTAATTTGCAAATAAGATTTCAGTGATTGGAATCATTAAGAATTATTAATATAATGGGAGCGAGAGAAGGTTTTATCTCCAAATTATGACATTGATTTAGATAAACCTTAATTTATTTAATTAAAATATCAAAATATAATGATTGTAGTAGTTCTTTATCTGACATTAAAAAAAAACATATACCTATTTAATAGTATGGTAAATATAATAAACTATTGTATATTTGATCAGAATTATTTGAAATTTGTATCTTTCTGCATTATTATCGGTTCAATCATAGAAATTTATTTGTAATCTCATAATCTATTAATTCAAACATAAAAATCACCTGTTTGATTGTTTCAATAAATCTATTAAAAGGATTATAGCATATATACTTTTTTTATCTAATATACACCCTCCATTCCAAAAGAAACCGAACTTTTTAAAAAAAAAAAAGTACCACTAATGCCATCTGGTGTAATAGTTTACCCGTAGATGGCTTAGTCCCTCATTGACAACTGGTATAAAATTTCATGACATTTGGATGCATACAACAAAAGTTATTGCGTTTCAAATGTCAGTGTGTATTGTACATCGGTCGGAAAATGAGTTTAGCTGCAGTTGATTATTGTGTTAAACTTGGTAAAACTTTTACTGAAACGCACCAAATACTATAAAATGCATATGGTGATGATTGTCTATCCCGTACGCAAGTTTACGAGCGGTTCGGGCGATTCAGATCGGGCAGAGAGATGCTGGATGATGACGAAAGATCAGGCCGTCCCAGAACCGGAAGAAAATATCGAATTATCCACAAAGAATTTGTTCCCCCGGCCAGACAGTTACTGGAGAGTTTTACTTGGGCGTCATGAAGCGTTTGCTGGCAAGAATTCGTCGTATTCGGCCAGAATATGGAGAAATCGGCAGTTGGACTCTTTTGCATGATAATGCACCATCACGTCGTTCGCGACTTGTAACTGAATTTTTGGTCAAAAATCACGTTATTCCTTTGCATCGTTCTCCCTATCCACCAGATCTGGCTCCGTACGACTTCTATCTGTTCCCTAAACTGCATTTGGCGATTAAAGGAAAGTGGCACGCATCGATTGAAGCCATTGAGAAAGCGACGACCGACGTCCTAAAGACCATTCCAATAAAGGACATGGAGAAGTCATTTGATAACTTGTTGGAGCGTGCAAATTTGTGTATCGATGCAGAAGGGGATTAATAAAAATGATTTGTTCCAAAATGTACATTTTGTTTTTTTAAAAAGTTCGGTTTCTTTTGGAATGGAGGGTGTATATTCATTATTACCTTCTTGCTTAATCCCACCTACTCTTTCAAACAATCCGAAATCCAATCATTTGGATTAGAGTAGAAATACAAATTATTAAACAGTAATCCAAGATCTATTCATTCATTGATAGATCCGGTCATCAGATGACCAGCTATAAATTGATTAAGTGATGATTTGATTTTGTCTCTCATTCTGCTATTTAAAAAGATACTAGTTCCTCTTTTAATTCGGTAGATTTACTTTGCCTTTAAAAAATTCCCTCATCCACCAACTGATAATTAATTACCCGGTATATATTCGATTTCCCATTTTGTATTGTCTTGCAATGATTGATGACAGCCACTGTTAAGTAAATATGATGTCTTAATCACGCCAAAACGGTCATCAAAGTGAAGCCGGGCTCCAATCCTATCAGCTTTAGCAATTCGTTCAAATGGAAATATTATCCTCGCATAGGGTGATCTCTAATTATACCTACAATCCACAGTTCCAAATTAATTCCTCTTTCTTAACAGGTTGGCATTAATCCAATTCTCACGAAAAGAATCAACTTCTATAGCAATCTATAATATAATTCTATAATAATTAAAAAAAAAAAGAAAATTTATATTTAGAATCTATTCTCCTTTCAAAATTTAGATAAACATTTTATTATCTATATATCTAATATATATCCATTATCAATGATAAATTAATATTCAAACTAGCTGGCCAATGCGAAGATTTCGCACAGATATTGTAATGATTAAACGCGTATTAAAACAGTCAAATTATTTCAAATCCTTTTGAATTAAAAATATCTAGCAAAGATACAAAGAAAAGATAAGTGAAGCAAGTTTAAATTATTATTTAATACATATGTAGTAATTTGTTGAAAGTCTGTGTGTAATTCATTTTAATTCAATCAGTATATTATATAAAAATATTCATTTCCATTCAGTATATATAATTCTTTTGTTGATCACTTTTGAGTAGCATATCTTCTTTTTTCGACTTTTAAATCGTTTATATACAGATTAATAATGACAACACGTTCTTTTATTTTATGAAAATTTCTGTATAGATGTCCTCAGAAAACTGAACATGGTTTAATAAACCAATGTTTAATTTATATCATCATAGGACATCTTACATTAGTTAAAAAAAATATTTAATAAAATTAAATAAAATGAGCTACCTTATAAATTTTTACTACTACTTTTTAGTGATATTTACAACGAATACAAAGTAACAAAATATGTCATAAATAATTCTATAAAATATGTGTAGAAAGAAAATAGCAATTCAATATCATCAACAAAAATATACAGACTTATTTTACTTTTTCTCCGAGATAACCATCGTGCCCTTCTTTATTTAGCCAATTGTTCTCATTTGGATCTTCGTTTTCAATCAAATTTACAAATTGCACAATTTCTAAAAATATAAATGTAAATATAAAAAATATTACTTAATATGTTTTAGAAAATATGAATCAATTAAGATTAATATTCAATTTAATTTAATTTTACTTTTAATATTATAAAATATTAGAACTTTAAATAAAAGTTAAATTTTATAAACATTCTTTGTATGGAAATTTCTAGAATTATTAATTTTATATTAAGTGTGAAATTCTTAACTGGGCCACCAGAGGCGCCACATGGCGCGTTATTTGGATTGGCTCGTTTTTTGCCCATAACTTTGGAACGGATCAACTTTTTTGAAATTTTCAACCTTATACCTTATCCTTGGATCATGATGTTTCTAATGATACCCCGAACTATTAAGATCCATGAAGACGTTTAGAAGGAGTTTAGGATTGCGTAGTCGTTTAATTATATATAGATATCTTTTGTAATTTTCATTAATTTAGATTTTAAAAAGAAAAAAAAATGATTTAGCATATTTTTGAATCTTCTTCTTTATAATAGAATGATTGAAATAGATAATAAGATGATAATATTGCTATTAGTTGGAGGGTGGGAGGGTTGGGAGGTGGTAAATGGGAAGGGGTAAGGGACGAAAGCAAAGATGACCAGCAGGAATGTTTTAGTCATGACGGAGCACTCGTGTCATTTGTTCCATTTGTTTCGCCATTACAAACCTTTTATGAAAAAGTTCACTCACTAACAAGAATTTCATAATGAAGGCCCACATATTTCAACATAATCTTATATATTGAATTTAATTGGATTTCGAAAAAAAAAGTCCCAGAAAAATGAATAAAGAATAAAGAAAGTGAAGCCCGTGGATATTAATTCAGGTTGAGTTGTTTTAGAAATAGTTATAATAGAATTTTTTTTTATATATTATTGTTTGTTTTTTTTTATTTTTTTTATTTTTTTGATCAAACGCAATTTTTAAATTTCTTAATCTTTCTAAATTTCGCAGATACTTTTTGATATGGCTTAAGCATATCTATTCTACACCTGTTATACTATACAAATAATACATTATCGTGTGAGATGCGCAATTACATCACTTGTTGATCAATCAACTTGGATTGGAATTATCTCTTCAGTTGTTTAAAATACTTTCCATCCAACAAATTGGGCACGATTATAATCTAATAAGTCTCAAGAGATGTGATTACTTCTTTATCTCTCTCTCCCTCTTTTTCTCTCTTTCTTTCTTTTTCACTAACGAAGAAATATTGCTGAAATCATTATACGGAAATAAAATATCAATAAATGAGAAGAATATTTTTTTTCTATCTTTATATTCTACTTTTCAGTAGATTTTATTCTTTATTTATTTTAATTTATATTAATTGACATAAACATTGACTTTTTAATATTTTAATTGTAATGTAAATAAATAAAAATATATAATTTCCTATTCATGAAATGTCTATTACATTATGAAGCTACATAGATTATAGCTATTTAGAATTTTACAATTTACAATTTTTATAGAATTTATAGAATAAAAAAATAAAATTTGAAATACAAATTGAAATATTCTAATTTTTGATATTAATATTATTTTTTTATCATAAAAGAGAATTTATTAAACTTAATAAGGAACCCAAAAAAATTATTAATTTGTTACATTTTTTTTTTAATTTTGATTGATTATAACTAAATATTGAAAAAAATAAAAAAAAAAAATATTACGACGATTTAAATAATTTTAATTAATTTAACATTTAAACATTGTGTTGTTTTGTAAGTATTTGAAACAAAATTTCCTTTAAATTATTAATATTAATCAATCTCGTGAAGGTAGAAGCCGCCTGTCCCTCTAAGAAGTTTTATGCAGACGGCAGCATATGATGCTAGTATACATTGGATTGTATGTTGTAAATAGTATTTTGTAATTTTAATTAATTAATTAATTAATTTTAATTTATTTTTAAATAGATATTAATAAATTATTTATTGAATTGCTAGTGTCATCTAGATGTGTAAATTCAATAATAATATGTTCAGCAAAATGTTCAACAAAATTCTGAAGAATTTAATCAAAAAAGCAAAAAAATTATGTATAATTCCAAAATACTCCCTTAAAGACATCTAAGTCCTTCTACTTATATTACAATTTATATAAATAGGGTTATAAAAAATAAAAAATAATAAAATTAAAATTTCCAGATATATGAACGTCGAAACTACTATAGGTAGGATGACCATATTTTGAAAACACCAAATCAGGACATTTTACCTTTTTTTTATTTTAAATTAAATTTAAATTTAAAAAATTTTGGAAAAAATTCGGAAATGTTCAAAAGCTTAGTCCAGAAAATGATTTACCTTTTTTTTTAGAACCAAATTGAAAAAATTTTGAAAAAACTGAAATATTGTGCGAAATGTCCTAAATGTTTCAAAAAAACGGGACAATAGGTTGTCCCGAAGACTTTTTTCGGGACGCCGGGACAGAGCACCTAAAAACGGGACGTTTGGTCACCCTATCTATAGGTATATAAAATATGCTTCACTTTCCTTATTGTTATAATTACCCCTCCCCACTCTCACTCCTCCATCTACCATATATCTACAATAAACTGATTTTATATACCTAAATAAATTTTATATAAATTAATCCTTTATTAAAATGTATTTTTAAAATTTATATAAATGATAAATTCTAGAGATTTTAACTATTTATCTATTAAAAAGATGATTCAATAGATTTAAATAGATTTCAAAAAAAAAATTTTGAAAATTTGACCTGAATATTTGAATGAAAAAAAGATTCTCTGTTAAATTAAGCCATATTCATTTGATGTATTGAAAATGAACATCAATAAAAATGTTATTGAAATGAATCAATGACAGGTATTGCTATAATCTAAAGTCTCCATAGCATGTTATTAAAGTTGAACAAAATGGAGAATTATATTTGATATATACAAACTTAACGTGTTAATCGGCTATCATAAGGAATCTCTATCCGATCGCTTGTCAATGAGTGTGTGTGCGTGTCTGTTTCTTCTTGCATGAATATGCATTTTCCTTAATTTGGCCCAATTGTTTGTTCACTTCTATAATATTTATTTTATATATATATATAAACCTCCAACTTTGTACGTCCTACGCAAGGACAACGCCTATCAAGTCAGAGTTATATCAATTAGGTGTCCTATGATCAGTAGAACCTTTACCTTGATTTTCTTGATCGGAGGGGCTATCAAGTAGCTTTCCCAATTTTGATCCCGGAGGCTGGGTTGACTTCATCCCATAGACCCCAACTAGAGAAATTTCCTTGTCAGGTCCTGGACTTGAACCTGGGACCAGGAGAATGTGAGCCAGCTACACTAACATCTCACCCTGTGGCGCCTAACATTTACTTTCTCCATCAGACATTTAAAATAATATTTAAAAATAATTTTTTCTTCATTTCAAGTATAGTTTTAAGCCTAAAGATTTTTATGTTTTTTTTAATTTATTTTTATTTTGGGTGGTTTAATGTATAGGATTTTGATATTATATATATAAAGTATATTTTAATACTAGAAAAAGAGCACTGCTATATATTTATTACGAAATTTGAATGTGGGGAAGCCAGCATCACACACACACAACTTTCATTTTAACCATCTACTTTTTTTATTCAATATTTTATAAATTTAATTATCAATATCGTTCATATTTTATAGTGAATATATATTTTATTTTAGAATGAAAGATATGCACTTATGGTCTGAAGGGTTACGTTTTGTGCAACTTATGAAAAATAGAGCATTACATGAAGGAACGATACAAGGAAGATTTTCACAATTGTGTATCAGATATCAATTCACAATTTGTGAAGAAAAATTTATTTTGCTTGGCCATGTTCCAGATCTAGTAATATCACTTCGAGAATGAGTTAGAAAGACATCTCTATCAGGAGGTCAGGGATAGAAGTCATGTTTTTGCAAGGGACAATGCGAGTCTGATAAGTGCAAATGTAAATAAGTTGACCTGTGGCCAGGTCCGAACCGACCGACGGTTTGAAATAAATTAATTTCCAGCTACAGAAACAATTTCAAATAATTTTAGTATATCTATTAATGCAATAAGAAACAGATATGGATATAACATAAATATTTTTAATTTTATTTTATTTATAATATATAAGGAAGAGCTGGCTGTAACGTCATGAAGGGCTGGGTGACGTCATATAATTATAAGTTAAGAAAAAACTAATGAAGATGATTTTTCCTGAGGATAAAACCAATACAAAGTGCATGATTCGTGGAGATATGTAAAAAAATCTCCTCATGTGAAATTTGGTGTCAAAATAACCCTTCCCTTCCTATCGTCGATTGGTAATACTACCACTTACGGTTTCCGGATATACACCAAAAGTTGATCAATTCATCATGCTGATGCATTAAGTAAATATACCAAATTTCATCAAAATCCGTTGAGCCGTTCAGGCTGTACACATCTATACGGACGGACGGACAGACATCATGCTAAAAATACTTTTTTCTGTTAAGAAAATGCATGATTCGTGGAGATATGTAAAAATCTCCACATGTGAAATTTGGTGTGAAAACAATACCTCCCTTACTATCGTCGGTCGGTAAAAATCAGGCAAATGTCATAAAAGTCCAATATGCTTAAATAAATAAACTTAAAATATTTAGTACTTTTTTAGTAATATCATTTAACGTTATTTGAAATTTTTTTTTATCTAAAATATTGGCTTATTTTGTTTTTATATGTGCAACTGTTTTGTATAAATTGCATTTTTTTTAATTTCAGAAAAGCTGTCAGGCCCTTATTCAAATTCTGATTAGGCTAAATAAATGTACATATATGTCATGTATATGACCTTAAATAACTATTCATTGACTTTTTAATTGTAAAATATAAAATAATGTAATTCCTGATCTCTTACACCAAAAAATATCTTTATAAGTAGTAACTATAATTAATTACTGATTTAACTTAATTTAATTAAATAAATAAAAATAATAAATAAAATAAATAATTTACTTAATAAATAATTTAGCAAGATTAATTAATTAAATAATGTTCCTATATCCAAACCGAACCTGAAAAAACCGAAGAGTGGGGTGTTGGCTAAAAGTAATATACATATATTCCGTTTTTAGAATTAGCTCAAACTGAACGAATTTTCGTAAAATAAGAAACTTTTATCACATTCCCAGTGGCGGATTAAAGGTCCAGAGCGCCCTAGGCAATCACTTTATCGGCGCCCCTGTATCGGCCATAAATGCCCATCATAATACTATAAATTTTAAAAATTCTGAGCTCGCGCGCCCCTTGTAACTACACGCCCCTAGGCACGTGCCTAGTTTGCCTTACGGATAATCCGCCTCTGCACATTCCCCATTACGAGTTGGTGACTTTATAAACTAACCGGTATAAATCACCGATTTATCACTTTTCCCGAGGATAAAACCAATACAAAGTGTATGAATCGTGGTGATATATAAAAAAAATCTCATGTGAAATTTGGTGTGAAAATAACCCTTCCCTTCCTATCGTCGATTGGTAATACTACCACTTACGGTTTCCGGATATACACCAAAAGTTGATCAATTCATCATGCTGATGCATTAAGTAAATATACCAAATTTCATCAAAATCCGTTGAGCCGTTCAGGCTGTACACATCTATACGGACGGACGGACAGACATCATGCTAAAAATACTTTTTTCTGTTAAGAAAATGCATGATTCGTGGAGATATGTAAAAATCTCCACATGTGAAATTTGGTGTGAAAACAATACCTCCCTTACTATCGTCGGTCGGTAAAAAATAAGCTGGAGTGTCTCCACTCGACTATCTCATAATTTGAATTGGATTAAATAACATATATTATATTTAAATTAAATTTAATTAATTATAAATTATAAATTAAAATTAATAAATAATATTTATTAAACCAGCGCACGTTTGGCTCTTTGTTGATTGCACCACGTCACGTGTTGGAGCGTGAGATTTGCAGTGTTAAAAAATTAATTCTGGTACTTTCAGCGATTCAATAAGCTGAAATTCTATATATAGCAGTTTTATACAATTTTTAATCATGTGAAAAACTATCAGACATATATCTTTATTTTTACGGTCACTTTAAAGGGGAAAAAATGAAAATGTACTAGGTAATGACCCTGTTCCGAAAGAGCTACATTTCTCAAAAGTTGATAGAAAACTACAAATTTTGAATAATATCCATATACAAAATTTCATTATTATAACTCAAACCGTTTTTGCGTAATCTTGTCTACATACACACATACACACAGACATTTTTCTCAACCTTATTGAAAATGATTCAGAAACCTTCAAAACGTATAAAAACATCAAAATCTTGACATCGAAAATTTTCGTGTGATAGTAAATACGATTACGATGACAAATCTAACCAATTATACATTGTAATATACAATCAAATACAACTCGAATAGGGGTTCAAAGTGTACGTGATTTTCCAGGAAGATGGAGAGACAACCTAAGGCAGGTTCATCGGCTAATACTATAGATACCTATATATTTATATTTTCATTAAAATATATAAACAAGGGAAAGTATATCTAATAAAATTCATGTTTTACAATATGCCATGTATTAAATGAAATATTTTGGGTTTCTTTTGTTGAGTATGTGTACTCACACACACCCCCCTCCTAACCGCGTCTCGACTTTGAACTAACCCGTAGGTAATCCATAAACAAACATCGTCTGTATAGACGTCAGATAAACTGTAATAAAACCATGTTTGTTGACTAACTTAATGGACAAATAACTCGCGTGTTTCGACTGTCCAATACTCCAGGCCAACAACCAAAAGCGCCTTTTTTTTTTTTTGTTTCATTTTTTTCTGATTTTATTATTATACTCTTTCTGTTCATGTTAATAACTATTACAAATAATAAATACATATTGAACTTTGAATTTGCTATTGGCGTAGACATACTAAAAGTCTCACTTATTATATGTCGGCACACTTTTGCCCAATTAGAAATCAATTTCCAAGTAAAAATAGTATTTAAAATTAATCTTACATACACACACATTAAATATATATATATATTTATAAGTAAAAAAAGAAACACTTGCTAATAATAGTGTTAAGAAAAAAAAAGAAATTAAATTCATGTTTTCTTTAAAAAAAAACAGTCAAATTTTCATTAATATACGAAAGATCCGAGAACTGTCCCTTCCCTGGACTAGTACGTATAAAATACACATGTCCTTATCTTTAAAAAACATGATATATCATTTTTGATTTCCATAAAAATTGATGTAAGAATCCAGTAAGTTTTGAAAATAACTATAGTCGGAGAGGCCAAAGTTGGTGCCTGAGTCGACCCTCATACTCGGCCAACCAGTTCCCGCGCCTGCCCCCCACCATTCCAACAAGATCACACCGCGCAACTCTGTTGCGCATATCACATTTTTATAGTTTAGTTTGAGAGAGTAGAAGACTGTGATGGAGGGGAAATCACTCTAGGAGGAGGAACCCCCGCCTCACGCACCAACTTTGGTCTCTCCGACTATAGCTTAGCTGTCAAACTTAAAAAATCTTTATTTATCTCATAAACTAAAAGCGTCCCGGAAAAATTGCATAAGGAAAGTTTCTTTGGAAAAATAGGAATCCACTAGTAAAGTTTTATCGAAGTTCATGACATGACAACTAATCTGAATATATTTCAAACGTTTTTAGTTATTAGATACATGTTGTTTGTGTGTGTGTGTGTGTGTGTAAATACAATAATTTTCATCAAATTCCAACACCATTTCATTTTCAAGCCAGTCCGTTAGCATAACCATTTTTCGGGATTATATTTTACGTATAGGTTCAAAATGTCTTTTGAAAATTCAAATGCATATTTTAGGCGAACTGCAATACTTCCGCTTATTAAATAATCGATTCTTAAAAAGGTAAATGCACAAGTAAAAGTAAAATAATAAGATAAATAAAAAAAAAAAAATTTCTAACGGAGGGTACATTAGAATTTTGAAAATTTTATATGTTTATTGGATAGAAAGTGTATTGTATAATTCTTCTAATTTTTTTTTTTTTGAAAGAGATAATCAATGGAGACCTTCAATCCGTCCTCCCATCCCCCCCTACCCCATCCATTTCAAGTGGTGGCTATAATCCTTGAAATTGGGATGTCGAGAACCGATACGGGCAGGTGTCCCCGGGCAGTGTCTCTGCTGCTATGCAGATAGGATTCGAGTGTATGCGAGTGTCGGGGTCAGCGCCATAGTGAGAACCTGCCTCTACCGTCTTTCCACTCTGCAAACCAGCTTTCACACTTCATTATTATTATTATTCAATAATTTAAATGATCTACTAATGAAATGTTAGCCAAGAGATATAAAATTCCCTCAAATCAACAACAAAATTTATACAATTTACATATTTCTTTGCTAATGGAGATGTAAATGAGTTTTAAAACAAAAATTTATTATTAATTTAATTAAATAATATACTGTGGTTATTTTTAATAGTTTATTCATATTACTCAAATGACTCATTAAAAATATTTTTTTCATCAGAAATAAATTAAATTAAAAGATAAATTTAATTGAAAAAAATTAAATAAATTTCTTATAAAATACCTGGTAGATACATCGAAGGACTGGTACTTTGAATATTAAATAAATAAATAACATTATTATTCTATTTATATTATTCTTTGGGCTTAGATATTTAATTTATAAATCGAAGAAATTCATAGAAATTAATTTTACAATTTTATCTTTTTTAATAAATTTTAAAATTTTAAAAATAAGAGGTAATTGTTTACAAAATAATAATCTTGGAAACTAGAAGGGTCCGAGAAATAGTGCGTAAGGAAAGTGTCTTTGGAATTAAAAAAGGAATCCACTGGCAAAGTGTCATCCAAATTCCTGAAGCTTCCCGGTTAGTTAAAATAGAAATCCAGCAGCCTTTATAGGAAATATAATTTTTGAAGTGGCTTAATTTTTGAAAGTCTTAAGAATAATTACAAAAAAAATTAACTTTTCTTTTCTTTTGTTATTTATATTTCTCTATAACTTTTATATTTAATTTTATAATATTGAAATTATTTGATTTATAATAAATTAAAAATATTTTTATGCACTACAATTCAAGCAAGCCTCTACAACAGTGTTTCCCAACCTTTTTTGTGCCATGCCCCATCTAAACCCTTCTAAAATTCTTATGCCCCCTCTATGTAACATATACATAATTTTTAATATTAAAAAGGGTCAAACTCGTTTCGAGTTCATTTTCGAATTGCCCCCCTGTGGGGCGTGGGTACCACGTTGGGAAACACTGCTCTACAGATTGACTACAAGTCAAGCCTCAGGACCCCCCACACTAATAGTAAGATTATTCAAAAACTTTGAAACTCATTTTTTTTTAATTTTATTTTTAAATAACTGTATTGAAAATTTTTTTGTGAAAAATTATTTTGGTTAACGATTTATCGTTAGCAGATGTGAACGATTTTTTATGCTAATAAATTTTCATTGCTTTTATAAAACTTTTCAACCGGTCGAAGTATAAATACAAGTGACCTCTCTACGAGACTTCGTCGCCCCAATAAACGTTTTATAAGCGTAAAAGCTTTAAAACAGAGCGGCCCGCCAAATAGTATCATTTTATTGGTATCCTAAGCTTTTTGGGCCACTTGATTGCTGTGTTAGGTTAAATATATATTATAATAATCACTACAATTAATTGATTCTTTGGGACATATATTATGTGAATGGTTCATTAAATATTTAAGGTTTAATAATTTAGTAAGTTGTTTTATTTATGCCTACGGTCCACATTATGAAATGTCGAACTTTCATTTGGTCCTTTAATAAAAAATGAGCTGTGGCCAGGCACAGAACCGACTGACGATTATTAAATTATATTATCTTGGTTTTTATTTTTAGTTTAATTACTACTATATTTTAAGTGAAAAATTTCCAACAATGAATATAAAATTAATTATTTTGAAAACTACTACTTCCGGTTCCGGAAATACACCAAAAGCTGATTAATTCATGCTACTGAAGCATTAAGTAAATATACCAAATTTTGAGTTGAGTCGTTCAAGCTGAACACGTCTATACGGACACACAATGGACAGACGGACAGACATGCTAAAAATACTTTTTTCTGTTAACAAAATCTGGATTAGATGTATAGGAACGATATTGCTTAATTACATCATTGAATTCCTTTATAAAGACAACATGAAAAGATTTAGTTCTAGAAATCATGGAAAATGAAACTAAAGAATTCATAAATAAAAAGTGTTGTAACAAACGAATAAAAACAAAGAGATTTTGTTAAATGAGCAAAGTAAAGAGTTATTCAGTGGACTAGAAAAATCCCGAATAGAATCATATATTCCATTATTCGATTGTTTATCAACACAACTAACAAAAATATCAATATTATGAAACTATTGGAAAAAGATTTAAATTTCTAAAACCAATTTGACAAGAAAAAATTCTGAAATCGGCGAAGAAAATCTTCAAGGAATAATAGTCCATTATAATGAGGACATTGATAAAAAAAAATTAGTGAATTTAAAGATTATTTATCGCTTTCTACTGCCACGGAAAATCTTTTTCTAGATTTATTTACCTACATTTAATAACTCTTATTTGGTGTTTATGTATACTGACGTAAAAAATTTAAGCGCCAAAGGGGCGCTGTTATCGGGCTATTAACCTGTTAAAAAAGTACATTGCTATTGCCTGAAAAAAGTATCCCCATGGCATTTAGATTTTTCCGTCACTATACATTTTCATTTAAAATAAATATATGATTGCCCCAATTTTTTATTTAAAGTCTAATAATACCTATATTTGAGTAAAAGCCATTTTTGTAATTTATTTTTTTAAGGGGCCCCAAAAACACTTTAGCACCAGGCCCCGAAAAAGCTAGGTCCTTCACTATATATATATATTTACTGTTCGAATAATATAATAATAATAATAATAATAATAATAAATAAACTCCATTTATTATAATATGTTAATCAACCATAAAAGATAATAAATAATTTTCTTTAAAAAATAAAATAAAAAAATTGTATTGTAATAAGACATTTCGTTATTTTCTAATATTTTTGAAAATGCTGAAAATTAAAAAGAAAAAATTAGTAAATTATAACATACCTTTATATTTCTTTGTTTTTTTTATAAATTGTGAATTTATTCAAAGAAAAAAACACCAATTAATTATAATAGTAATACATATATGTACAATACATTATATACACAAAGCCATTCGTAAGTATATCAAAAATAAAATGTTTTGGAAGTGTAGTAGTAGTTGTAGTAGTAGTAGTAGTAATAATAGTACTAGTAATAATATTAAATCTAATGTTTTCGCATAAAATGATACAGGACAATTTAATAATATCATTGTTTATAAAAAAAAATCTTGAGCAAAGTTATTAAGTTCATACTTAAAAAAGTAAATCCATATGAATCTATTCTTTTAAGCTAATATTTTCTAATATCTAAAAAAAAACATTAAAAAAATGTGAATTTTTTTTTCTTATAATTAATATAGTATATTAATATATACCATTGAACAATTCAGTCTTCAAGTTAATAAAATATAAATAATAAGACAATAATATTTTAAGAAAGAAAAAAATGAAACTAAATATTTCCTTTGGAAAGGTATGAATTAGATCTTAGAAAATCTATTCTGATATTGTATCGAAAATATATCACTTTAAAATTAATAAGTATTATTAAAACATTTTCTTAATTATAAATTTAGTTTTTTCAAAATATAAATAGTATTAATGAAAATTGTTTATATTTAAAGAGATTAATTGTTAATATATTTAAAATTTTAAATTAAAAAAAAATATTTAAGATTAAATTTAGAATATATTTAATTAATTAAATAGATAAGCATTAAAAAAATAATAGGAAATTAATTTATTATAATTATTACGACATAGAAATTTAGCTTCGTTTCTAATTAATATAATTAAATATTAATAAATTAGCATAGTAAAATTTCTTTTAATAAATGTTAGATCCAAAATACGACTTTGTAGTGCAAATGATGATGAAGAAACAATATAATTTCCTCAAATCATGATTAAAATTTATAATCAAACTTTTCTTTCAATTTTCAACTGAAACATCAAATAAATGATAAAAAAATTTTTATATTTTTCTCAGGTTTGTAGCAATAACACAGTCTAGAGAGTGAAAGAAACTTTAAAAAAATAAATTTTCATTAAATCATATATATATCATCAATTATTTTCGAGGGTATGAGAGATGTTTTATAATTTATTCTTAAAAAAAATAAATAATATATATATATACACCATATCCACTATTTCAATGCTACAATCCTATAAATATCGATGGTATTATTTCTTAAATTTATATATAAATTAGTATTTATCAAAATTTTAATTTTAATAAAAGCAATTTTGTTCAAAATTCATTCTTAATAATTTGTTAAACAAATTTAAATTTTTTTTAAATACAATATAAAATTTAATAAAATATTGTATGGTGAAATGTGTGAAATAATAGATTTAATTATATAATAAAAATAATGATGATAATAATAATAAATAATGTATGTTAGAAACCACACACATTAAATTATATACAATGGAAGATTTTTTTCCCCCCATCACCTATCTAACGGAATGTGTTGAATTCATTTTATAGTATTTATAGTATTATTTTCTTAACAGAGCTTAAAACTCAAATTCATTAAATTAAAATCGAATAAAAAAGAATCACTTTTATTAATAATTTGAAAAATTATAATAAAATTTTCGAAAAAAATATTCAGTCAAATGTAATACAAATTATAAATATAAAATTTTAATTTATCTCTATTTCTTATATTATACCAATATAATATAATCCTTAAGATTCACTCTTATTAATTATTTTTTTTTAGATGATTAGATATATTGTGAGTAGAAGTTGAAATTGGATGAGATTGAGAAAGTTTTTTCATTTGGACGAATTAACTGTTTCATATCTTATGTTATATAAAGGCATTGGTGGAAAAATATTTCAGATAGTTTCTTTATACTAAGCATGAAATAAATGAAACAAATACCTCCCTTACTATCGTCGGTCGGTAAAAAATTAAATTAATTTCTAAAAGATAATACTGAATATTAAGGATTGAATAAACATTTATACCATGCGAAGTAGTACCTAAATAATAATGTTATAAATAAATTCAACTTTTGTTGAATTGTTTCAGAAAAACTAGTTAAAATGTCCTTTTTCTTTCAAGAAACAAAAACTATTATGAATTTGTGGTTCAGTCAAAATATTTTTAATATCTACATATGAATCACTTAATAAAGGAAGAGAAAAATATTTTTTTTTTGTAATTATGATATAAAAACAAAAATATAATAAAAATAAATATCTCCGAATTTATTAAAACTGCGTTTATCGTTTAAATCACTTATGTTCTTATTAAAATTAATTAAAAAAACAGCCATCTTTGAAAATCGTTATCGAAGAAGACATAACAACAATCTATTATATAAATAAATATATAATAAATAAATTCCAACTAATTTTCGTTTTAAATATTTTTTTCATTTAGTCGTATTCAAGTAGTTGCTTATGGTAGAAAAGTAAATACCTGAAAAAAAAAATATTTTATAAAATTTTTTTAATAAATACATTATAGATTGTAATATAATAACAAATCATTTTTTTTATTTAGACAACACCCTATTTACACTTAATTTTTATTTAAATTCTATTTAAAAAAAATAGCATAAACCATAATATTAAAAGAAAAATAAAGAAATGAGAAAAATATCAAAATTAATATTTATAAATCCGAAAAGTTTTTTATTATTATTATCGTTATAGAAATAACTCAAAAAATTTAAAACATTATTAAGTTTTTGTTTTTGAAATGAGTCGTTAGTTGAATTGGTTCCCTATTTTTTTTTTTGGTATTTTATTATCGTTAATTAAATTAAAATATATTTTCACATTCTTTTTCTTCCGTCTCCGTTTTGTTGGTGCATACATTTGAAATCGGGTTAATATTTTATTATTTTTGAAACTGATCTTTATGAGCGCTATTCTTTAAAATAAACCTTTATATCCTATAATTTTGTTCTGTGTTGTTGTTACCCAGCCAGAACGTCGACGTCGATTAAACTAAACGTCTAGATACGTCTAGATCTAGATTACGTCTAGAAATATCAATTTAGACTTCTATATAGACATTTAGAAATTTCAATTTCCAGTTGTTATATTTCTAGACGTATCTAGATCTCCTAGAAGTCGACGTTCTGGCTGGGTAAGCAAAAAACCCACTTTAATGTCGCTAGATTAATTTTTTCTTTACATAATATTGTATATGCAATTATTTTTTGTTTTACCCAATTAAAATTTTTAAAAATAAAAATAAAAGAAAATTGGCAAATTGTATCTTAATTTTGAATAGAGCTACAGCCTTATTTTAAAATTTAGGATCGTTTCTATAACGGGGGCCCTAGTGTGTGCCTAGTCCACCATTTTATAAAGATTATTAATATGATATTATAAAAATATTCACTTCTATTTAATTTTAAATATTAAAAATATAAAGATGATTAGAATAATAGTGAAATTTTATAAAAAATAATTTATAAAGAAAAACAAAACAATACCCTTGACTATTGAGAACAGTATCCAAATTATGCTTAAATATTTGATCATCATCACACAAAAACCAATTTCCATGTTGCCTAATATAACAAGTATAATGACCACTTTCTGGATCATTTCCACTGTGTTGAATTACTCCGAATAAAGAATATCTAAAAAATCAATATCAATTTGATTAATAATAACAAAAATAATAAACAATTCTTCATAATAATAATAATAATGATAATAATAATAATATCTGAGGGAAAATACCTGTTCTCTGCTAAAGATAGGTGATTGATTCCATTTGTACTATGATCCTTATTCATATTAATATTTTGTTTTTGAGACATATAAGGTGTCATATCTAAGAATTCTGGAAACGAACAAGGAGCCGATATCTTTTCTTTTTGCTTTTTTTTTATTTTAAATCTCTAAAAATACATTTATAATTAAATAAAATAAATTATAATTTATTTATATTTATATTTAGACGGAAAATAAAGATTATAATTTACATTTAATGTGGAAAATATATATACATATTTTCTAAAAGAGAAACATAAGGTGTGAAAATTACAATTAAATACATTTTAAAAAAAATAAAGAATAAAGAAAGAGACAGTATAAAAGAAAAATATACAAAAATAGTTTTTTCTACTATAATTAGATAAATAACTAATATAGGTTTACATCAATTTTTATAAATGAATTTCAATCTTATTATTTCCATAATTTATTTATTTTAAATATGAAAAAAGTTTAATGTCATTTATGTTTTATATTTTAAAATAACTTGTCAACAATTTATTAAAGAAATTGTTTATATACATATATATTGACACATATATTGTTTTATTTATTATAAATTATTTTTATTGTAAAAATTAGAAAATTCGTATAAAATTGGTTATTTTAATGTTTCTTTATTTTATGAAATATTTGGCCTTTATTAGTCAATATCCAATGCTAGAATATAACTTAAGTAAATTATATATTAAAATATTAAATTATAATTATAAAGTTTTTGAACGAAATAATGAAAGTAAAAATGGAGGAATTCTGATATATTCTAGGAGAAAAAACATTAAAAAACAGAATGTTTAAAATTGAAAAAACATAAATAACATCATAAATAAATTTAATTGAGACTTTTAAATTAGCATCTCTTTTATAGAAAAATCACATTATATTATCAATATTTTTTTTAAAAAAATAGTAGATTGAAAAATTGTTCATTAGATCAGAGACAGAAGGAATTTACCATTATATTTTTAATTAATATTTAATATAGATATTCTTTTAATTATACATTTTCCGAATTAATTTCTTTTTACATTCAAAATGATATTAAATGAAATTAGTTCAACCAATTCAATTTTTAATTATTCTATATTTAAATTTAGAAATTAATAAATATTAAATTCCTTGTTTTGTTTTTTTTTCGAACCACGTACCTTCAGTTGAAAACATATAACAATTGGCAATTTTTTCAACGAATATTGTCTTGTTGAATCTTGATAACCTTTGCATTCAATACATTCTATAGTTTTTGATAAATGTTCAGGTCTAATATATTCTTCAAGGCAATTGATTAATGTAATTTCGGATTTCTTCTCTTCATTATCTTTTAACTTATTATTAACACCATCACTCACACTAACATCTGCATTTGTAGAAGGTAATGAAGTTGATGCATTCATTGAAACTGTATAATTATCATTAGGCATGTGTATCAGATCTAAGCCTATATCGAAAATTGTCTCGTGTCTTTTAGATATGGTTCCACATGATTGACACATCATTTTCATTTGAAGATGTCCAGAAAATAAATGATCAAAGATACATTTGCAGTTTTCATCAGGATTTAATGAACTATGTTTATGTAATAAATTCAAAAAAGCAATGTAAAATTCATGAACATCTTGTTGCTCTTTACTAACAAAATTATCTTCATAAGTCCATATAAGATTGAGATATTTTGGAATATATATTGGATAGGGGTTTCCTGAATAAAACTGAAAAAAAAACAACATACAAAAAATAAATAAATGTTTTTGTTATAGATTTTAAGGTATTATAATTAAATTAAATTCGTAGAGTTTTAGAATTATTTATCTATATAGAAATAATAAATATTGTTATTAAAGGCATCAAAAAAGACAATAATTGAAGTCTATAATAATTGATTCTAAAAACACTCTTATTTTATTTTAATCATTATTTTTTAGGAAATAGTATTATATAAAGTAGTAGACTAAGTGCAATGCGATATTCTGAGCTAAATACAAATTTATCTATTCATTTTATCTTCGAAGGTATTTTCAAAAAAAATCTTATAACCATAAATTATAAATAATTTATTAAATCTTAATAAAAATGTATGTTAATTAAACATTTATATCAATTTATCTTATAATGTATAATTAAATTATATTATAATGAATATAAAAATGTATTTTAATTATAAAACCATACCTCTTGAAAGATATCAGAAAGTACACAAAATGCACATTTTTCAGGTTCATTAGGAAATTGACAGATGTGATTTTTATCTGACAAAAAGAAATCCCTTAAAACTGGTGTGTGTGTAAAAATTTGAATTAAACTATTCATATAACAAGTATTTCCTAGATTAAAAATGCCACGGAGACCTAATAGAACAAAAAATATAATTTATTATAAGCTTTGCTAAACTTGGATATATTCAATTCTATTTTATAAAAACACAAAATTTATTAATTATAATATATGTTAAGTATTATTTTATTGATACCCTAATCCAGAGGAGACCAAACTTTTTACTGATTGTGATTTTCATAGTTTGCAGTGAACGATATGAATGTAAGAATGGAAAAACCTTATTATGATTAAGATTAAAACCCTTATCGATCGTTAGACTGTTGTTAATTTTAATAAATTTTAGAAAAAAGATGATTTTTGTTAGAAATTATTTATTTTTTTAAATATTTATTTGATTGTAATGTATGAAATTTTATGAAACTATCTCCAATGTGATCTTGATTTTGATCTAAATGAAGCATCACTCCAAATAATTTTAAAAAACGCTCTCTCTTAAATATTTTAGCAACAAATAGAATATATGGTATATATGCAAGTGCAGTCTAGAAAAATAATCTTTTATCTCAATCAAATCTATTCAAAATCTCCACAAAAAATTATTTCCTCATACGAAATATATTTATAATTTTTTCAAATTGATGTGTAGAATAATTATTTATTTGCAATTTGTTCGTTCTCATATAAGTTTGTTTAAGTTATGATTTAATTTATGAGTTCGTTAGTCATAAATTTCAAGAAATAATTTATAGGATCTAAAATAGTGACGATTGGTATTTGTGAAATGAATCCTACTTGGGAGATCATCATAGACATTATATGAGTTTGGGTTTTCATATTTTTTATTTTTACATCAGTTTCCCCACTTGAAGATTTTATTCCTTAAATAACTACCGTAACTAACTTTTCTTTTTATGGGATGAAGTAAGATCTCATTGCTAGTCTCATTACTAGATTCAAAATCACTTTGAGAAAAATTTTTAAAATATTCACCACAACAATCATCACTAATATAATTTTCTTTATTCATTTTTGGGTTCAATATACTTGTCTTAATAACAAACAAACAAAAAGCAGCCAAATGGAAGATTTGAACGATTCGTTGATGATGCTAAACCAACAAGTCATAGATAGATAAGCAACATCTTGTCACTGCAAACCTGATGCACAGACTTTGCGATAAAGTACTGCTGTTATACCGAAAAGATTTAAATGAACAACAGTTCATTATAAATACTTGTAATAAACATGATTTACTTAAAGTATATTTGTATATTATTATAAATACTTAAATAAATATTATTTGAAATTATTTTTTTTATTATTTTTGATATATATTAAACATTAAATTTATTAAAAACTCTTCAGCTGACAAGATTGGACACCTCTGCACTAATTGATTGACACTCTATTATAGTTATTTTTTCTAAAATGTAAATAAACTTATTTATTAATTTAACTATAAATATTAAAAGGAATACCAAATGAAGAATTTTCAATTTTTTTTCTCTTTGGATTTCTAATTAAATTATGACTTCGACGATCCAATTTATCTATAGAAAACGGCCCAACGGATTTTATACAGTAATCTCGAGCCATTAATAATATTTCTTTATCATATACATAGTCACCGCATTGGAAGCATAAAGTCATTCCATAAACTAGATCCATAGCTAAAACAAACAAAAATACAATCATTATAATGCAAATATAATTAAAAATATTTTATATTTCTTAATTTATACTTATAATATATGTTTTATCATTAAACATCCCTAGCAATAGAAATTATACTCTGTATTCGACATTTGTGATACTCTACGCATTGTTTAGATAAATTAAATTTTAAATTATTTATTTCTATAAATTTCAAATTAACATTGACGAAACGCCAGGGTTTCGTGAAATAAATGTTGAATCAGTACTCTAATCTAATCATTCTATTTATTTAAAAAAAAAAGATTATACGAAATGTGAAGTATTTCACTTATGACCCACTTGAACCAACATATATTCATTTCATAGTTTTTTTTCTTTTTATAATCTTTAGAATTTCCCTAGAATAATTTTAATATGATTTCCTATTCTCAGATGGATAAAAAAAAAGTTTCATTTGTATATATATATATATATATATATATGGAATTAAAGTGGGAAAAAATATGTTTAAAATGATTATATAATCCAAGTTATCAATTATTTAAATAAATTTTTAATTATAAAATATTTTAAAAAGGTTTGCTATTATTTTATTTATTTTTATTAATAATAATAATAATCTGTTTTATTTATTTCATGAAGGTGTGGATGGAGGACAAGTGATATCCAAAAAAGTAAAACTAGGTTCCTTGAAATATAGTATAATAAATTGTAAAAGGTATATATATATATATAGTAGAATAGTAGATTATCTAGTATAATGCCGTAATCTGGGAATTACAGATTTATTGCCATTAACCGTTAAAAATATAAATCTCATTTAATGTTATAATTTTTTAATATCTTTAAGAAAACAAAATATTAAAAAATAAATTATTATTAAAAAAGAAATAAACAAAATCTCACTAACCTACCTAAATAATGATTTTTTAATTTGGCGTGTTCTTGAATATGACCACCATGATAGCAGCCTATGTATATACAATGAAGACATGAATGTAATCTAGGATTAATAATATTGCAAGAATGGCAAAAATTGGAGAGTGCCTGAAAAAAAAAACAGGATAATCATTGTTATTATTAAGTTAATGCATTGGAATATAATAATATTAATATTAATTAAAAGTAAACGGTATTTGATTTATTATAAGAAGTGATATGTAATCGATATGTTTAGAATCTTGGGTTATAATATATAAATATTTTTTAAGTTTAAGGTATTTTTATTAAAGAAGCATAATTAAATTTAATAAAAGTAAATATATATAATATATCAGCAAACTAGGATCCATAGGCCACCATGTGAAGCATTTACTAATTTTAAGAGACCCACCAAAGTTTTGAAAACAATATTTTAAATATAGATAAAAAATAATGAGCTGTAACCAGGCACAGAACCGACCGACGATTTGAAATAATTAATTTCCAAACAACATTATATATATATATATATTGTGTATATTTATAGTATAAAAAAATATTTTTAAAACTTGAATTAAAATGACTAAATTATATTATCTTGGTTTTTATTTTTAATTTAATTGCTATTATATTTTAAGTGAAAAATTTCCGACAATGAATATAAAATTAATACTTTGTAAACTTCCACTTCCGGTTTCTGGATATATACCAAAAATTAATGAATTCATGCTACTGATGCATTAAGTAAATATATCAAATTTTTATCAAAATCTGTTGAGCCGTTCAAGCTGTACACGTCTATAAGGACACACTTTCTGTTAATTATTCATTATTAGATTCGTGGAGATATGTAAAAATCTCCATATGTGAAATTTGGTGTGAATACAATACCTCCCCTTCCTATCGTCGGTCGGTAAAATATAACTCTAAATAAAGACTACATATTTTAAGAAGTGTGTCATGTCATGTGATAAGATCTTGATTTATACTTAAAAAATACTGTCAGAACGTTTAATATTTAATTATTATTATTATTAGTATTAGTAGTAGTAATTATTTTCTCAATAAAATATGTATTGCATGATTAATAAAAAGCCTATTTTGAAAATGAAACCTCACTGACACAAAACATCTTCAAAAAATGTAAATTTAGTTAATTTGAACCGTAAGATAGAACATGTTGTCGACTCCTGTTATGTATCATGCTACTTGACCCAATGGATTAAATAAGGAAAATTTATATTTATATTATAAGTATTTCTTCAATAGTATTACTTTCTAATGACAATAATAACTTCTTCAAAAGACAATTTGATATTTATAAATTAAGATACGATTTTTCAAATAATATCTGATTTACAAGCTTAATTTCAGATATTGACATAAATATTTAAACAATATTTTTTATCATCATTTGAAATATATTTATTAATATTATATACGATATGTATAATAGACACAATAAAAGTTTAATAAATGTGTTTGCATTAATGTTCATTGGCCTGTGTCGGTGGTGGGATCGGGGGGGGGGGGGGGGTTCATGGGTGGTGGTTGCTGTTGTAATGTGTTTGTTTGTTATGTTGTTTTGGGGTTTTTTGTGGGTTGTCTTGCTCTTTGGGTGCTGTTCCATGTTGGTCCGTCGTCTGGGTGTTTGAGTTTTGGTTCTGGTTGAGTTTGGGCCTGTGGGGTTGTTTTGTGGAGTGCTGGCTTTTTGGTGGGGGTGGGGTTGCGGGTTTGGTGGCGTTGGCTGTGTTGTTGGTGGTGGTGGTGGCTTTTGGGTGTTGGTGCTCTGATGGTTTTGTTTAGGGTGTAAGAAGAGAATTTTCTGGCGGTGATTATATCGAGATGCCGAATGGGAAGATACGCTCCGAGGAGGAAGATCACAGATGTTGATTGATGAATTGTATATTTTGAATTGTTGTGTTTTCAATATTTTAAATTGTTATGTAATGCCGAAGGTGGCTAAATACATTTGAGAAATAATTAAATTAATGTTCATTGAAGTAGTTAAATAAGACTTTAATTAAGAGCAAAATAGGTGTCACCCATTTAAATGTAAGTATATTTTCAACCCATAATAGGTTTTGGAAGCCCAAAATTCTTCGAAAATCTTTAAAATATGGCACTAGAAAGAAGAGATCTAATAGATGATGTTTTTAACAACCCTAATTTTGAATATGGTATATCCTAGTGTCTGAACTTGTTTCACTCCTCATCTATTTTCTAATACTAATAAAAAGATAAGTTAGACTTTCCATAATAAAAAAAATATATAATTTAGTAATATAGTTTGAGGCTTAATTAATTTTCCTTTTTAACGAAGATAAGGATAATGCGAGGGTGCACACATGTGCTGTTTCCATGGCAAAAATCCATAAATTGGGATACGAATTGCTCCCTCACTCGCCCAATTCTACGGATTTAGTCGCGAGTGATTATTTCTTGTTTCCAAACCTGAAAAAATGGCTCGGCGGAAAGAGATTTGACTCCAAGGATGAAATCTCACAAACAAATACCTATTTTGATGTCCTCGACAAATCTTATTTTTTGAAAGGGATGAAAAAATTGGAAAAACGTTGATCGAATTGTATAGAGCTCAAAGGAAACTATGTTGAAAAATAAAATAATTTCTTATTAAAAAACATGTGTTTTATTCAAAAAGTCAGAGTTCCATGCCCCCATTCCAATCGATTAATTAATACATCATTCAATAAGTAATCAGTCTGATGGCAATATTGTTGACAGATCCACGTGATTTTCGGATATTAATAATCTTCAAACAGTATGTGACAAAATTTCATAGAATTTTTCCGTTGGTTTAGAGATTACAGTTGTTTTAGTAACCCCAGTTAGGTAAAGAAATTTTCATATTTTTGTTGGGATAAATACTGAAGCCAAATAGTGGTTTGATTAGCATTTGGGGACTCTGCACCAAGGAAATCAAGTATTATTGATTAATGTGTTGAATATAAACACAATCGTAATTACCCAAATCGGCAGTTGTTCCGCAAATCAAAAAATATCCACAAAATAGTTTTAAAAGATCGTTAAATTAAGTTCTGTGAGTTTGTTGACACCTTGAAGATATCAAAAGGTAATGTCTTTACAATGAAAATTTGGGTATGTGCAAGATAATTTAAAAGTGGGTGCCTCGTTTCCTTACACCGGATAAGAAACATCGCATTGACGATTCAGAGCGCTGTTTGGAGCTGTTCAGTGAAATAAAAAGAATTGTCGGTTTGAGACAATGGATGACAATGAAACATGTGTGGATCCCCTTCATTACAAGGCTAAATAAAAATTCTCTCAAATGAAGAAGTGACTGAAGCTTATTTTGAAAGACAAATCGTTTTACATAAAGGCCATTGAAATGTTGGGACTGTTGGAATGAATCTATCATTCTTGAAGGAAAGTATATTGATGAATAAAGTGGAATTTCTACAAACAAATTCGTTTTTCTTAGACTTATTGAGTAATGTTTGAAATAAAAATTATGAAGTTTGAAATTGGTGTAATAATCAATAAATTTAATAAGAATAAATTTGAAAAATTAGAAATATCTCTTAAAAAATAAAATGGATAAATATATTATTATGCAAGTTATGTAATAATCAATAAATTTAATAAGAATAAATTTGAAAAATTAAAAATATCTCTTAAAAAAATAAAATGGATAAATATATTATTATGCAAGTTTTCATAATAGGAAATAAAACAAATAGCTTTATTTTCAAAAAATTACATAAATATTAATATTTAATAATATTATATTATATATTCATAGATTAAACGTTACTCCTTACGTATTTTAAAACAAACATCATATGATTTCAAATTCAAAAAATAGAATGAAATTGTATAATGTATAATCTAAATAAGATTTCTTAAATTTTGGTTAAATAATCATCTTTTGAAAATGTTGTAAATAAATGATTTGATATAATTCCAAAAAAATATCCAAGATTGAAATCATAATTTTAAATTCTATTTTATAATATATAGTCTGAGTGAAAGAAAACAATTCTATATGAATATTGTATCGCTTCGCTTATGGTTACGATTGCATTGCATGCAACTATAAAAGTAAAGTAAAGAAAGACATTGAGAGAAACTTCAACAAATAAGTTGACCTGTGGCCAGGTCCGAACCGACCGACGGTTTGAAATAAATTAATTTCCAGCTACAGAAACAATTTCAAATAATTTTCATATATCTATTAATGTAATAAAAAACAGATATGGATACATAAATAATAAATATAAACATTTTTAATTTTATTTTATTTATAATATATATGCAAGACCAGGCTGTGACGTCATGAATGGCTGGATGACGTCATATAATTTTAAATCAAGAAAAAACTAATAAATATGATTTTTCTCGAGGATAAAACCAATACAAAGTGCATGATTCGTGGTGATATATAAAAAAATCTCCTTTGGTGTGAAAATAACCCTTTCTTTCCTATCGTCGGTCGCTAATACTACCATTTCCGGTTTCCGGAATTGCACCAAAAGTTGATCAATTCATCCCACTGATGCATTAAGTAAATATACCAAATTTCATCAAAATCGGTTGAGCCGTTCAGGCTGTACAATCTATACGGACGGACGGACGGACGGACAGACATCATGCTAAAAATACTTTTTTCTGTTTAGAAAATGCATGATTCGTGGAGATATGTAAAAATCTCCACATGTGAAATTTGGTGTGAAAACAATACCTCCCTTACTATCGTCGGTCAGTAAAAACATTCCCTTTCAGAAGGAAAGACAAGCATCATATGAATGTAATTATCCATATAAAATATTTTATAAATATTATATATGTTACAGTAAAAATGATAAATCGGTGATTATACATAATCACCACTGAATTTGGTAAATATGGTAAATTATTTCATATTTATCAAATTTATAGCGGTTAGTTTATTAAAGTCCACAACTCGTTTTGGGGAATGTGATAAAAGTTTCTTATTTTACGAAATTTGCACTTATCATCATAATAATCACCTCTAAATTTGGGAAATATCCAAATCGTAATGGTAAATGTGATAAATATCATGACTTATTGGGCCAGTAGAATAAAATGCAGGTTTTTTTGAGTAGTTACTATACTATATATAGGTGGTATTATATATATATATATATATATATATATATATATATATTACTTTTAGCCAAAACCCCACTCTTCGTTTTTTTTTTCCGGTTCGGTTTGGATATAGGAAAATTATTTAATTAATTAATTTTCTAACCATATTCTTCGGTTTTTTTTGGTATGGTTTGAATTAAAAAATTAATTAATTAAATAATTTTCATATATCCAAACCGAACCGAAAAAAAAACGAAGAGTGGGGCGTTGGCTTAAAGTTATATATATATATATATATTGTTTTTAGAATTAGCGCAAACTGAACGAATTTTCGTAGAATAAGAACTTTTATCACATTCTTCATTACGAGTTGGGGACTTTATAAACTAACCGGTATAAATTTGATAAATATGTAAAAATTATCAAATTCAGTGGTGATTATGTATAATCACCAAATTTATTACTTTTACCGTAACATATATAAAGTTTGAAAAAAGTTAAATAAATTTTATAAAAAAATTAAAGAATAAATAAGATTTTAACAAAATTTTATATTTAATTATTTCTTAATAACTAATTTTTTTTTTGAAATATCTAATTTTATTATAAATCTTATATATAAAATTCTCGTGTCACAAAACTTTGAAATGATACTCCTCCGAAACGGCTGGACCGATTCTTATGAAATTTTTTATGCATATTCAGTAGGGCAAGTCAGACTTCTTTTATTAAACCGCTAATTGGTAAGGTGTGTCCAGGGGGTGGAATTTAAATAAAATTAGTTTAGTTACAATGCTAGATCATAGAGGCGCTGGTGGCGATAATTTGACATGTATATATATCGTAATAGGAGACTTTCAAACAAAAGTGGTTCCTGAGTCAACGGTCTAAGGCGTTATCTTATGACTTTGCACTCTCAGTTCGAAACTCGCAAAGGCACATTTTTTTTAAGTATTATATATTTTTTTTACAAATTTATTAATTTTTATTATTTTAATATTTTATTAAATTATTTTATTTTAATAAATTAATTTTATTAAATTAAATTTTATTTTATTAAATTAATAATTATGTCAATTAATTTTTTCTGCATAAATAAACATATATAAAAAACTATATAAAAAATTTGAATTTTCATTCATTCATTCATTTAAAATGATATTAAAATATTCCTTTAAAATATAATAAATAATTAAATTAATCCCTACTAGGGCCCCGGAGGGGTGGTAAAAGCTTTCTCTTTCTCTTCTTGGGAAAACCCATAAGGCCATCCCCAGCGTCTATCTATATATATGTACAAAAAAAGGTTTTTGTCTGCACATTGCTCAGAATTTAAAAATTATTATAATATTTCACTTTTTATTTTAAATTCTAATATTCAAATACCAATTCAATTAAATAATTTATTCTAAAAGTTCTCATTTTAATTAATTTAATAAAATATTTAGATCATATTCAACTTAATTTTTATTTATTCTTTCTATATATTTGAATAGTACCGGGACCCCGAGCCTCGGCTCGGTACTTAAGTTAAAAAAAATGATTCATTATTATTGGGTTTGGCTGGTAATATTAATACCTGGGATACCGAGCTGTCGCTCGAAAAAATGTTTAGACATTATTATAGACATTTTCATTCTGTAAATTAAATAATTTTATTTCATTTAAATAAATATCTATTTTTAAATAATTTTTCTCTCTACATTATTTATCTAATTCTGACAATATATTAAGATCACACCGGGACCCCGAGCCTCGGCTAGGTAATTAAGTTAAAAAAAAATAATTCATTATTATATTGGGTTTGGCTGGTAATATTAATACTTGGGACACCGAGCTGATATACAATTCTTTAATTATTGATTACAATTATTAAATGTTGCATCATTGCATCAATCTGATTAAAATGAATGGAACTTGGGGTCCTCAATAATACATAAATATGTATATAGATAGATTAGATATGTTTTTAAGTGCATGAATATTTTTTTTTTATTGGAAGAATGATAAATATATATCGTAATTTATAATTATAAAATATTATTAAAATATATATTTTTAATTTTATTTCGAAAAAAAAAATAAAAAATTTTAAAATATTTTAAATATAAAAAAAATATTAATACAATATCTTTTAAAAAAAGGCGGGAGTCAAATTTCAATATGAGTGCCATTTGTCCATATATAAATTAATAATAAATAATATTAATAAATATTAAATTTAATAAAAGAACAATGAATAAATAAATATAAAATAGTAATTTATTAAAAAATAATAGATTAAAAAAAAAAAAATTATTTTCCGCCGGTTTCGATCCTGCGAAGTTGAATCGTCAGACAGTCGCTCTACCCAATAGACTAATAATACTTAGATGATGAAAACGACATTTTTTACTCTCTTAGCAAGACGTATATGTTTTTTGTTTTTGTTTTTGTTTTTGTTTTTTTTTTGAGAGAGATTAATAAATATCTATATATATTTTATTAAAAATAAATATTTTTAATTTTATTTCGAAATTAAATAATAAATTTTAAAATATTTTAAATAAAAAAAAATATTAATACAATTTCAGTTAAAAAATAAAAATGGATGCCAATTTTGACGTTTTCCATATATAATTTTTAATTAAGAAATTAATAATGAAGCTGTAAGTTTCAAGAGATGTGATCAATAAAACTCAATTTTTCTTTATAAATACTATATCTAGTGTGAATTTGAAAAAAATCGTTAGAGCGGTTTTTGAGAACCAATGGTTATATATAGATATATACAATTTTAGCTAGCATAATAAGATAAGATTTCTTCTTTTCTATTTGAAAGTGAAAGGTTAAAAAAACAGAATATATGTATTATTTTTAATATTTTATGAATACAAAAATATTTTCAAAACGTCAATTAAAATGATTAAATTATATTATTTTTGTTTTTGTTTCAATTATTAATTACAACTATATTTTAAGTGAAAAAATGATTTCTTGGTTATATAAAATTAAAATATGATTTTTTAGACAAATGATATAAACGAGATGTTTTAAATTTATGACTTTTATATATTGAGTATTTTTTTAAAATTTGTTTTAAATCAAAATTATTGTATTCTATTATATTTTTTTTTAATATGCTTCTTTTTTGATATGATATTAATAAAAAATAATATTAAATTGTATATAAATTTAAAAATTAGAATATTTGAATTTTTTTAAATTTTAACACATGTAATCAAACATATGCATAAAGAATGGAAAATTTTGAAAATCAACTTGGTATTAAATTCAGAAAAAAATACTGATATATATAGAATATAATAGAGTATTCGAATACAATTTAAAACTATTTCCCTCCTTCTATTTTAAATTTAAAAAAAAAACGGAGTGTTAAGAAATTAAGATGCGTTATGCAACATGGATAGGTAAATGGGCTGGAAGAGGAGGCAATTTATAATTTTCTTCTAATTCAGATTTAGGACAAATCGGACAACATGGAGGTTTGAAATTAATAGTGATAAGAAAAAATATTTAGTAACAAAATCTTAATATACAAAATGTAGAATTTGAATATGTAGAAAAATTGAATGTAATCACGAAGGATAATAATATTTGAGAAGAATTTAAATCGAGGTTGAAATCGGGAAACGCCTGTTATCATGCAGTAAAAAGGCTTATCTCATCAAAATTATTATCAAAAGGAATCAAAATTAAAATATATAAACCAATTATTTACTTTACTGTTGTATTATATGGGTGGGACGCATGGTCTATGACCCTGGGAGATGAGAGTAGATTCAGAGTATTTGAGAATAGGATCCTTTCCAGCATTTATTGGCCAAAGAAAGATGAGGTCACCGGGAAATGGCGGAGACTGCATAACAAGGAATTGCATGACTTCTATGAATCTTCATAAATAGTTAGGGTCATAAAAGCGAAAAAGCTGCGATAGGCAGGGGACGTGGCTAGAATGGGAGAGGAAAAAGATATTGGATTGGAAAACGGTGTGGAGAGCGATTGGAAAACTTCCGCTAGGAAGACCAAGGACGCGTAGGAAGGGACGTAAGAGAGATGGGACAAGGGCTCAGGATAGGGACACTTGGAGAAATGTGGTTGCTGCGGCCAAGAACTTTCGAGTTCCTTAGAGTCACAGAGATAGATAGATATAACATATACAATAATAATATATATAATTAATTTACTGATTAAATTAAAATATATTTTAAATAAGAACACAAAAAGAAATGAATGTTTTATGTAATATACTGATTGAAACAAAATGGATGAAAACCTTTTACTACTCTTAACCAAATACTATGTACCACACGGAGGGTACAGGGGGTAGAGCGCCGAATACAATGAGAAAATCTTAAGTTTGTAAATTATTTTTTTAGAATTGTATATTCAGATTGAGAATTTCATAAAATTTAAAATCTTTTTTAACAATTCATAATATTTTTAACAGTGAAATTTTATTTTATCTATTCAATAATTATAAATTTTAAATCAAAAGTTTGGAAGGTATCATATACTGGATGAATAAGAAAAAAACAAACTACACCTATCATAGTTTCAAAAAAAGAGAAAAGAAAAAGAAAAATGTAGATTTCTTTTGAGGGTCGATTATTTATTTATATATATTTCGTCATGATCCCAGGACTTGGCAATCTGCGCTTTATACGTGTGAAACAATATTTCAAAAACATTATTAAATAATAATATTCGTAATTAGTATTTTAATTAATTTATTAGTGAAAGTGATAGATTATTAATAAATTTTGATTGGAGTAAAAAAAAAATGAAAAGTTTTTTTTTAATTTTCAATTTGTTATTTAATATTTACTACAAATAACAACTTTAATTTATTTAATCAATTGATAATGTTACATATAATGATTCCAATAAATATATCTATCTATCTATCTCTGTAGCTCTACAGAATTCAAAAGTTCTGGGTCGTTGTAATCACATTTCTCCAAATGTCCATCCAACTCCTACCCTCTCCCAACTCCCTCAAGTCCCTCATTACATTATTTGTACACAGCGTCCTTTGACTACCAACCGCGGTAACTCTGATTATTCTCTGATAAATTTTTTACTATCTCGCCAGAGATAGTATTGCGATCACGAAGATTTTCGATGTTGAGATTTTGATTTAGAGGGTCATTAACTACCACGTTTTCATTTTTTTTCCTCTAAAGTGACCGTAAAAATAAAGATATATGTTTGATAATTTTTCACATGATTAAAAATTGTATAAAACTGCTATATATAGAATTTCAGTTTGATTGTATCGCTGAAAGTACCAGAATTAATTTTTTAACACTGCAAATCTCAAGAGCCAGTGGTGCCATCAACAAAAAGCCAAACACACCCTGGTTTAATAAATATTATTTATTAATTTTAATTTATAATTTACTCCATTTATAATTTCAGTAAATATCCAGATATTTTATAAAATTTAATATAAATAATAAATGTTTGTTTTTAACTAATGAACATTAAAACATATCCTTTTGTAGTCACGAAAACGATATTAACTTATAATATGTCTTTTATTACTGTTTGTATTTTTTAATATGATACAAAACAATATTTTTAATTAAATTTATTCAATCTAAATTGTTTGCTTATAATATTATTATTAATAAAGATAAAAAATTAAAATTAAAAAAAAAAACAAAAAAAATAAGTTGACCTGTGGCCAGGTCCGAACCGACCGACGGTTTGAAGTAAATTAATTTCCAGCTACAGAAACAATTTCAAATAATTTTAATATATCTATTAATGTAATAAAAAACAGATATGGATACATAAATAATAAATATAAACATTTTTAATTTTATTTTATTTATAATATATATATATATATATGCAAGACCAGACTGTGACGTCATGGATGGCTGGATGACGTCATATAATTTTAAATCAAGAAAAAACTAATAAATATGATTTTCCCGAGGATAAAACCAATACAAAGTGCATGATTCGTGGTGATATATATAAAAATCTCCTCATGTGAAATTTGGTGTGAAAATAACCCTTCCTTCCTATCGTCGATCGCTAATACTACCACTTCCGGTTTCCGGATTTGCACCAAAAGTTGATCAATTCATCCCACTGCTGCATTAAGTAAATATACCAAATTTCACCAAAATCCGTTCAGCCGTTCAGGCTGTACACATCTATACGGACAGACGGACGGACGGACAGACATCATGCTAAAAATACTTTTTACCGACCGACGATAGTAAGGGAGGTATTGTTTCTGTTAAGAAAATGCATGATTCGTGGAGATATGTAAAAATCTCCACATGTGAAATTTGGTGTGAAAACAATACCTCCCTTACTATCGTCGGTCGGTAAAAACACAGAAATTATGTTAATGCCTAATCCAATGAAAAGAAAACGGGTTGAAATATTTATTCTGCAAAATTTCATATTAATAAAAAATCAATTTTTCTTTAAATTATTAAATTTTATTAAATAATTTCACCCAAATTGTGTAAACCACATTAACGAAAGACTTAATGAAGAAATGAGTGCCAAATAGCCAAGGTCATTGGCAACCCTCCAGGAGATAATTAAATGGAGTTTTTCTTTTTCTTTTATATCTCGAATTGTTATTAGAATAATTTTAATAGTCATTAAACTTTATCAATTTGAAATATAAATATAAAAAATCTGGAGTGTCTCCACTCGACTATCTCGCAATTTGAATTGGATTAAATAACATAATATATTATATTTAAATTTAATATAATTAATTATAAATTATAAATTAAAATTAATAAATAATATTTATTAAACCAGCACTTGTTTGGCTCTTTGTTGATGGCACCATGTCACGTGCTGGCGCGTGATTTGCAATCAACGTGTTAAAAAATTAATTCCGGTACTTTCAGCGATTTAATCAAGCTGAAATTCTATATATAGCAGTTTTATACAATTTTTAATCATATGGAAAAACTATCAAATATATATCTTTATTTATACGGTCTGTTTGGAGGGGAAAAAATGAAAACTTGGTAGATAATGATCCTCTTCCGAATGAGCTACATATCTCAAAAGTTGATAGAAAACCACGAATTTTGAATAATGCCCGTGTACCAAATTTCAATATTCTAGTTCAAACCGTTTTTACTTAATCTTGTCTACATACACACACACAGACATTTTTCTCAACCTTAGTCAAAATGACTTAGGGACCTTCAAAACGTATAAAAACATCAAAATCCCGACATCGAAAATTTTCGTGATCGCAATAGTATCTTTGGCGAGATAGTAAAAACTATTAGATTAAGTTCCCTGATCTTATTTGTGAAATTGTGTTAAATATTTTACAATGTGTTGAACATGAAATTCAATGAAAATATGATATAATTTTTGAGAATCTTGAGATCTGAAAAAATGATTGCTATTACTAAATTAGATTAGATTTAATAATACTACTGACCTTATAAATAATATTTAATGGTTTACGTTTCTTAAATTGTACTTATATATTGTTAAAAGTATAGGCGAGAGTGACCAACTTTATAAAGGGCCGGACTGCTCGGGGCGCGAAATTTTGAGGGTCGCCGATATAAAATAAAATATTTTTGACATTTATTATTTTTGTGTAATTTTGATTTTTTGTCTTTTTACTTTTTTTTTTTTTTTTTTTTAATTTTCAGTAAATTTGTATATTCTTGTATTAAAGGGCGCCAAATTTTGTTTTTCCCGTGTCACTCAAAACCGGTCCTAACCTTGAGACACAGTACACTTCGGGATAGCTTTATTTTTTTACCGTTTTTATTTTATTCATATGCTAAAACTAACACCATGGTATTCTAAAGTTTAAAAGTGTGTGTATGGTACATCTTGGGACAATTAGCAATAGTCCATCTTGGGACACAATATATGCAAAGTTAACTTTTTTTAAAAAAAATTATATTGTATATAAACTAATTAATCATTTAATCTACGTAACCTGGGTTTATTAATAGTAATTATTTCTTAGTTTAGGAACTTACAATGACAAGGATTAGAAATCAAGTTTGTTGTAAATAAATTTAAAAAATATTAATTTATAATTTAATACTCTAATTCTAATAAATGAACTAATTTTGTTTTGTTGAAAAAACAATTCTAAGTAAATTGAAATACATTTATTAAATTTTCAAATTTACTTTTAACTGTCCCAAGCAGAGCCACTATATAGTACACCTTGGGACAATATACAAGTCTACTAGTTATTATTTTTTTTTTTTCAAATTTTCTATAATGGATGTGAGATTGAAAGTTATTTGCTAATGTAGAGAAAGGTTGAACTAATATTCAGTAAAATTTTGATAATAATTCATCAATAAAGTTTGATTGAAAGATTGAATAAAATGTCCCAAGGCGACCTACTCTCCCCTTTATACAGAGGGTCCCAGGTGTCGTGCACAATTCTTGACAGGGCGGGATTTGGACTCCAGATCGCTTTTTGATTCTTGGTCCTTAGAGTGTGTAGTTTACCCCAATATATAATAGTATGGATCATTACTTTCGCTACCCTGAACATACATATAGGGCACAGAACCGACTAAAGGTTTAAATATAATTAAAAACAACATTATATATATATATATATATATATATATATATATATATATATATATATATATATATTATTTCAGTAGTTAGTTTAATGTAATAAAAAAAATTCCCACAATGAATATAAAATTAAAAATTTGTATAATATCACTTCATGTTTACGGATATACACCAAAAAATATCAACTATTGATGCATTGAGTAAATATACCAAATTTTATCAAAATCCGTTGACCCGTTCAAGCTATACATGTCTATACGGACACACAATGGACAGACATTTGGACTTCGGGTTTCCGTATATATACTAAAAGTTGATGAATTCATGCTACTGATGCATTAAGTAAATTTACCAAATTTTATAAAAATGCCTTAAGCCATTCAAGCTATACACGTTTATAAGGACAGACAAAAATGTCAAAAATACTTTTTTTTTGTTAAGAAAATGCATGGTTCGTGGAGATATGTAAAAATCACCACATGTGAAATTTGGTGTGAAAACAATACCTTCTCTTCCTATCGTCGGTTGGTAAAAATAATTATATAATATAATAATAATAAGTGAGTGAGAAGTTCATTAATATTTCTACTCTATATGTTTTTTTTAAGTCTCATTTCGAATATTTTGTTTATTTTAAAACCAAAAAATATCAATTTTCGTCATAAATTTATTTACCAATTCGTAGCAAATTGTTTGAAATAATATATAGATATTAAATGATAAGACAACTTGATATAATATATCATAAAGGAAAATTCATTTAGATTAGTTGAACAAGAATAGTTTAAAATAGATTATTGAAGTAGAAATAAGGTGACGTAATTATAAAATAAAAATAAATATTTTTTTTTTATTTTTTGAAGTTACGATGAAAATTTTTAAATCAAATATTGTTCGAATAAATGAGGAATATAATAATAGAAAGTTATATAAAGGATTATCAACAAAATTATATAAATATCATTTTTTATTTCTTTTGGATGAACTAAAAAATCAATAGAAGGGAATTATATTAAATTAAAAAAGATATAAGATTTATTTAATTTATACTAGCTGCTCAGAGGGCCTTTGCTCTTCACACCTAGACGGGGACTCCGCCCCCTGTGCCCCGGAGTGGTACATAGTATTTGTGGTTGAGAGTAATAAAAGGTTTTCAACCATTTTGTTTCAATCAGTATATTACATAAAACATTCCTTTCTTTTTGTGTTCATATTTAAAATATATTTTAATTTAATCAGTAAATTAATTATATATTAGCGGACCAGTGTGAGAGCCCTCACACGCAAAGAAATTGAAACGCAAATGATTGAAAAATAATATTTGTGATCAAAACAATTTTTAATAGTAATACAAAGGCCTAAAAATGATCAAAATAAGTAACACAGCAGCTTGCGCCAGGAGACGTGTATTTATTTACTAATTTTTGATGTTGACTGTTTAATGTTCAAAATATAATGAGAAAAAATAATAAAAAGTAAGAAAATATAATTATTTTTTCACTTTTCTCAAAAAGTATTTATTTTTTTTTTTCCAATGAATTTCACGCTATTAATAGATAAGCCCGAGGGCTATCAAATAACATTGGAATGGCCCAAATCGCATAAGTCGTTTAGGAGGAGTATGTGATAGAACTATCTTTTAAATATATAGATTTTCTAATAAAATTCAATGGTACAGCTTTCTTAGATAGGCAACCATTCGGCCCTATTAGTATATTGGTCAGATCGAATCGAATATGAAAATCAGACTCTGAGAACGAACGATATTGTGTTAAAAACTAATAATTAATATTATATTAGAGTATATACGTTTATCTATCTATCTGTGTGCCTCTACAAAACTCGAAAATTATTGGCCACAGTAACCACATTTCTCCAAGTGTCCCTATCCTGACGCACAACCATCCAACCACTACCCTCTCCCATCTCTCTCAAGTCCCTTCTTACTTTGTCCACCCACCACCGTGTCGTTGGTTTTCTAATCGGTCTCCCCAAAAATATATTTTTCCGCTCCCATTCTAGCTATGTGTCCCGCCCATCGCAGCCTTCTCGATTTTATAACCCTAACTATGTCTGGAGATGCATAGAGGTCTTGCAATTCGTCGTTATACAGTCTCCTAATATAGAGTCTATACATAAAATTATTATCAAAATTATTATTTTAATAGAAATTTTGAAAATTTATTTAGATAATCAATAGAAATGACAATAATGTGATCGATACAAGTATATGCTTTAAAAATTATATAATAGTTTACAAAAAAATAAAAAATATTTTTAAGAATTAAAATGTGTGTGGTTAGTTTAAAAGAAAAACCTAAAAATGATATAGAATTGCAATTAATTAGTAGACTTAAAATAATAATGGAAAAACCAAAAGAAAAGATCAATATGTAATGTTAAGGAAATTTAATGATAATGAATAATAAGAAGGGAGGGATCGAATGGGCGAGGAAAGGCTAGTGGAAAACGTCCATTGAATTATAAGCCGAATGTTCAGACTTTATAAAGGTCAATGACAGAGATTGGAAAGGATAACAACTGATGGAAGAATATGGCTGATACGGTGAAAAAAAAAAGTTAAATCGATCTATAGAGATAGATAGAATGAATGTTGATAATATTATTTGAACTGTTCTATTTCATGATTTCGATTTTTACAAAAATAAAGTGTAACAACATGACAAGGATTCAGTTAAACAGGTTCAAGTTTGAATCCATCTCCTTCTATGATAACATAGATTTCTCTCTCTATATATATATATTATGAGGGTGGATCAAATATAATCGGTAAATTTCCACGGCCTTGAAAGAGTTTTGGCCTTCATTGGGTAGCTTTCATCTTTCCTATTTCATTATACTCGCCATTTTCGATTTGGCTGTGATTTCCCCACGACAAAACACGTGTGACGAGAAAAAAGGAAAAGCCGAGGAACCCGTGCGCAATCGACTCAGATCTCGCCCTCAATTTTTTTTATGAAAAAGAAATTTTGAAGCTATATAGAGAAGAACTAAAATTTAAAATTGTTAAATAAATAAAGGTCTAAAAAAAAGAAAAATATCCTCTGATTTTTGTACGTCCTACGGAAGGTTAACGTCTATTAAGTCGGTTATATCAATGAGGTGTCCTATGATCAGTAGAACGGGTCCTAACAACCTTTACCTTGATTTTCTTGATCGTAGACGCTATCAAGTAGCTTTCCCAATTTTGATCCCAGAGGATGGGTTGACTCCGTCCCATAGACTCTAGGCTAGAGATATTCCCTTGCCAGGCCCGAGACTTGAACCCGTGAGGCAGCTTTGATACCTCCCACCCTGTTGCGCCTTTTTTAAAGGTCTAAACACTAAGGTTTATATTTGATCCACCCTCGTATATTTATTTAATGGGTTCAGTAATGTTCAAAAATTAAATATAATCTAAAAATAAAATATAAAATAAAATAATAAAAATTTAAAAAATTTTTATAAAATAACGTTTTTCCAATGGATTAAAAAGAATAAAATAATTTTTCTATAAGCTTGACAAAGTTTATGGATAAATTGCTTCATATACAAAAGGAGTTAGTTACTGAAAGTAATTAATAACTAATTAATTACAATTAATTAATTATAATTCAATTATATTTCTTCTATACCTTCTAGGGATCGATTGAAATATCTATAAAAATTTTCAAAAGTCTATCTCAATAAAAAGTCGATGAAAAATCGATTTCAATTTGTCAAAAGAGCGAACAGACAGACAAAGCGACAAACGCCAAGTGAAGTTGAGAAAAACTTTATAAAATAGGCAGGGTGATGGATTTTTGACTTTGAGTTAATGCCTTTTTTTGAATTAATTTTATAAATTTTGAATGTTAATTTTTACTATCTCATAAGAGATAGTATTGCGATCACGAAAATTTTCGATGTTGAGATTTTGATGTTTTTATACGTTTTGAAGGTTCCTGAATCATTTTCACTAAGGTTGAGAAAAATGTCTGTGTGTGTATGTGTGTGTATGTATGTATGTAGACAAGATTGCGCAAAAACGGTTTGAGCTAGAATGATGAAATTTGGTACATGGACATTATTCAAAATTCATAGTTTTCTATAAACTTTTGAGAAATGTAGCTCAACCGGAAGAGGGTCATTACCTACAACGTTTTGATTTTTTTTCTTCTAAAGTGACCGTAAAAATAAAGATATATGTTTGATAATTTTTCACATGACTAATAATTGTATAAAACTGCTATATATAGAATTTCAGCTTGATTGATTCGCTGAAATTACCAGAATTAATTTTTTAACACTGCAAATCTCACGCGCCAACACGTGCCATGGTGCCATCAATAAAAAGCCAAACATGCGCTGGTTTAATATTTATTATTTATAATTTATAATTAATTAAATTTAATTTAAATATAATATATTATGTTATTTAATCCAATTCAAATTGCGAGATAGTCGAGTGGAGACACTCCAGCTTATTTATATATATTAGGTATTTATATTAAAATATATAAAAAGATATTTTTTTTCATTATCTTGAAAATATAATCTAAGAGTCCCTTAAGGACCCTTAAATCGAAAGTATCTCAATGTGTTCACATTAATGTTTGTTATTAGTTTAAAGATTTTATTCAACAATAAATGTTTTCTTAAATATTTATATAGATATTAACATAATTTGAAAAATATGTGTTTAAGGATATTTAAAATAACATTCTTTGAAATATAATTTTTTCAAAATAATTTAAAATTAAAAAATTGGACCCATGTAATTTTGAAATCAAAATAAGAAAAATTAATTTAAATGTATTTTTCTTTTATTTTTGTGATTCTCTTTGCTATAAATAAATATACATATTATATATAATAAATATAAATATATTTCATATAAGAAATATTTATAACATTTTTTATAAATATAAATTGTAAATATAAGTAAAAAAAAAATAGTGCATTCATTACAAATCAATGATTTTTATTAAAAATAAATAAGAAATAAGAAAATAAAAATTACCTTAAAAATCTTTGCTTTCGATGAACTCGTGGATATAAAATATGTAAAAAGAAATTTTAATAACTGTAAACCTTTTGAGGATTTAAAACTATTTAAGTGAACACAACCATTTTCGTTCATTTCGATTCGTCTCTTGGAATTGGGAGGAAATTCTGGTTTGATGCCTATTTTGTATGTGTTTTATATTTTATAGATATATAGATATATATAGATATATAGAAAAAAAACAGATTCAAGAGGCCGGTTAATTTTATCTTATTTAATATAATAAATCATTTATTATACTTAAAAAAATTTATAAATGTAAGATATAAAATGAAATTCACTCACATTAAACTTTTTAAAAGTTGGGTAAAGAAAAAAATTTTATAAAAATTTTATCAGAAGCGTGTCATTTGGCTAGGTTAGAAATCACAGAAGTTTCTTAAATGAGTAAATTAAGATTAATTGAAAATGAAATAGGAACAGAAAAAATTGAGGAAAAATTCATAAAAAGGTTATGTCTGTCAACCTAACATGATAATATGAGGAGATGCTTAACTGATATTTGTTTCCACTATTGAGAGGTTTTCTTCTAAATGATAAATGATAAAATGTTTATGAGTCTTTCTCGCTTCCCCTGCCAGTCAGATTAGGTACAATTCGCCTGACATCTAACGGTGTGAGTATAAACTAAATGAGTTATTCAAAATTAATTTAAATTTTTTTTTATATTCTAATTATATATATACGAATAATGTATTATTATAATTATGCAAATTATTTTTGTAAATTTTATCAATATATTTCAATTTTATTCTAAATTTTCTCAAAGAATACCTATCTTTTAATTTTATAATTAAACAGATATTTAAAACAAATTTTAAAATATATTTGAATTCATATTTCTAAATTTAATAATAAGTTGATTTTCAAAACAGAATTTATTAATCATAATAAATAAAAAAAAGAAACCTTTAAATATATTATAATGGAATATAATCATTTGGATTTAAAACAAATTTAAAAAAAAAAATTTTTTAAAAAGATGAAAACAACTTTGACTAAAAAAATCATATTTTGTTTTTTATACCTATAATCACACACACACATTATCGCTCTTAAAATTTTATGGTAATTAATAAGTAATGAAACTAAAAACAAAGACAATTTAGTCATTATAATTGACGTTTTGAAAATATTTTTAACTTCATAAAACTTAAAATTTATTTGTTATTAGTATAAATAATAAAAATAATTATATATAAATATATATGTATAATTTGTTTTTAATTTTTTTTATTACAAAAGGTACGCTTTTAATATAAAAGATTTCATCCAATTCCCTTGGAACATTTGTTTTTAGTGTATCGTTATTAAAAGTTTTAATGCAAATGATAGAAATATATTTATTATCTAAAAAAAAATTGTTTATAAATATTATATAAAATTATTATTATATTCGTTTTAATTAAATGAATTAAATTTCAAATATATCACAATTATATTGATCCAAAATTTAAAAAATGAAATTGATATACCATTGTTTGATATTATTTATGAATTTAATAATTATCCTCCTCATCAAAATTTATATTATATATATTATAATCATATATTAAATTCTAATAATTTGTAAAACTTGCATTCCATTTAATATGATATAGTTAATTTATAATATAGAATATTACCATTGTTATTATTATTTATTGTTTATTAATTGTTTAATTTAATAAAATAAATAAGAGATATTTAAATATCCAGAACGAAAGAAGAGAGTATATTTTAAATGAGAATAGAAATTTAAATTAAATTAAATTAAATTTAAATCTGAATTAGGATTTAAATAAAACTTTTCTGATCTCATTGAGAGTAAAAAATTTCAAAAAATTATATTTTAATCTTAAATTTTTAGTTTGATTTATACATAATAGTATACTATAATATAATTTATTTTAATTTTGGTAAATAAATAAATAAATAAATAAATAAAATTATATTCGTTTGAAATTTCTTACCAATAAAACTCCATATACAAAACAAATGATTTTGCTTAACCATTCAAATGATATTAAAAATCCTTCTAAAATAGGAGCACAACCATCTGTTTTAGTATTTGTTAACATATCCTTAAAATCACAAACAGGCTAGATAAAAAAAAATTTAGAATTAAATATTTATATAAATAAAAATAAATATTATATAAAAGAATTATCCAGTGATGTATTGGTAAAATAAGAAGTAAGGGAACGCATAGTGGGAGCAAAAAGAAAGTCCTATTTTCAGCAAACTATTTTTTGCCATATAAGTTTTTATTTTTTCTTATTCATACTATGCAAAATATTAACGAACACAAAAAAAAAAGAAATTCTAACAGTAGACTTAAGTGGGAGTTGTCGGGACATGAAAAAGTATTGGAACGCGTTTCGGTTCTGAAAAAAGGTAAGGGAATGTCGTTCCCCCGCATTCCCCTCCCAATACACCACTGGAATTATATATAATTATGTTCCAAATTCAGAATTCCCTATTTTCAACTCATTAACATTTTGCGAAGGATTTTATTTACAAACATCGGAGAACACTTGTCACACCCAGTCAATACACAAGGAAAAATAATGTATCTAACTGTGTGGCTCTACGGAACTCGAAAGTTCTTAGCCGTTACAACCACATTTCTCCAAGTGTCCCTACCCTAGCTATAACCATCCAACTCCTACTTTAAAAGATTTTGAGGATGTAAGATTTTCGGTATATCAAAACACATTAATATCCAATCTGAATTTAAAATCCTTCATGTTTATCATCAAAAATGGCCAAAATATGTGCGTTTTTAAAATTAATAAAATATTGTTTTCTCAAATATACGCACATACATATTTATTTTAAAAATCTGGAGTGTCTCCACTTGACTATCTCGTAAAATTTGAATTGGATTAAATAACATATATTAATTTAAATTAAATTAATTAAATTATAAATTGAAATTAATAAATAATATTTATTAAACCAGCGCATGTTTGGCTCTTTGTTGATGGTTAAAATGCAATGTTAAAAAATTAATTCCGGTACTTTCAGCGATTCAATCAAATTAAATCAATCAACTGAAATTCTATATATAGCAGTTTTATACAATTTTTAATCATGTGATAAACTATCAAACCTATATCTTTATTTTTACGGTAGAGGAAAAAAAATCAAAACGTTGTAGGTAATGACCCTCTTCCGGTTGAGCTACATTTCTCAAAAGTTGATAGAAAACTATGAATTTTGAATAATATCCATGTACCAAATTTCATCATTCTAGCTCAAACCGTTTTTGCGCAATCTTGTCTACATACATACACACACAGACATTTTTCTCAACCTTAGTTAAAATGATTCAGGAACCTTCAAAACGTATAAAAACATCAAAATCTCAACATCGAAAATTTTCGTGATCGCAATAGTATCTCTGGCGAGATAGTAAAAAAATCAAAACGTTGTAGGTAATGACCCTCTTCCAAAAGAGCTATATTTCTCAAAAGTTGATAGAAAACTACGAATTTTGAATAATGCCCGTATACCAAATTTAATTATTCTAGCTCAAACCGTTTTCACGTAATCTTGTCTACATACATTCACACACACATACACACTGGCGAGATAGTAATAAAATCATGAAATGTAATTTTTTTGAAAACATAAATTTGGGGTAACTAAAAATAATTATTAAATTTTTCTTAACTATTTTTTGTTTTAAACAACATTAAATTAAAATCTACCTGCTTTAAATCTGTGATTTGGATACAACACGATAATGGCAACGTACATGTGCTTCTTTCAGAAGTCAAATAACGCTTGTTACGATTTCCAAGAGGTACAGTTTGACCAGGCCAAGTTTTCGTTTTTATTTCTATATTGCTAAGTCTCGTAATATCCTATATTAAAATATATTATCAAAATAATTAAATATATAATATAATCATTTGAATGATAAATTATTACATCCGTTTTTATTTCAGAATTCAAGTCAACTGTTTCAACATCCAATATTCCAACTGAGATGCACCAATCTTGGAAGTTTACTACGCCACAACAACTAAACTAAAGATATTCAATTAGATAATATTATTAGATTAAAAACTAAATTAGTTTTAAAATTGTATTATATAAATAAGATTTAAATAAAAGGATTTTGTTTAATAAATTTAATAAATTAAAGTCATTTCACCTGCCTTTTTTATTTCATTTATGAATACTATAATAACAGTTTTGATCAAAATTAATTTTTAATGATCCAAATAAATCTAAATCTCAATTAATAAGCACAATTTATATAAATATTATAAACTTATGAAAATTTTCATCTAATATAGAAAATAATCCAAACAATAAAAAAAATGCCATTTTATAAATTACTTTCCTCTTTCATAAATTTATTACAAAAAATTTTTAAAAAATAATTTTAAAAAAATAAATTTAAAAACATAGTGGAAGTATCTTAGTTTTAAAAGAGATTCAAAAAAATATATTGTCCTGTTTCTAATTTTGATTTTTTAGATAAGTATAATCGAGATTCTTAAAAATTCAGAAATTTTTATTTTAAGTTCAGATTTATTGGACCTAGGTATTCTTTTTTTTATTTCAAACTCTTTTAAATTGAATCGATCTATTAATATATTTTTTCTTATTATATATTATTTGAAAAAGAAGTAGATAAAAAGATTTAAATAAATTTATATTAATATAAGAAATAAATAATAATAAAAGGATCTACTTACTTTTGTTTGTAAATAGTCCATTAAAAGCATACTTTTGGAATCAGATTGAGATTGAGCCGAATGTAGTGTATTATTGAGTTGGGGTCGCATCTGATAATGAACACCAGATGCCCAATAGGTGGACCATTTGACATTCGCAAAAACGAAGATGGTCAATAAGACACATAAAATAATATGCTAAGAAAGAAAAAGATTCTGAATAGATTGCATATTATGTTAATTTTCTCCCAAATTGTTTTATCTAGTTGTATAAAAAGAATTATCTTAAAATAATTACAGATAAAAACCGCGGATAGAAAACAACCAAAAAACGATTTGGGGTTGGGAGTGAACATTTTGAATGAAATATGTTAACAAATTTTACTCTTAAATTATGAAACTATCAGAATGTATCAAATATTTTTTTTTTAATAATATAATTATCTTTAAATATTATAATCCCGGTCCGCCGACTCGAGTTCGAGGGTTCAAAGTGCATCGATATATAAATATAAATATAAATAAAAATAATAAACAAATCTGAGAAAGCTGGCTAAATGGAGATATATTCCGAAAAAGCCAAAAAAGAAAAAAATAATATTATAATTATTAGATATATATACATACATACCCAATTGTAAAGATGCATTTTCATTAAAAAATGAGCGCTCAAACCAATAAGTGATGATAACACAAACGTTCCAGCAATAATTGTTAATATTCCTCCAATAAGATAAAATGTTAACGGTTGTATTATATATAAATACCAGTTTTGAGAATAAAAAAGATGGCATACCATAATTAAAAGGAAGGTACCGAAAGCCTGAAAAAAACTAAGATTAGAAAAAATTTAAATATCTATCTATCAATCTATCTCTGAACTTAAAAGAGAATAATATTTACCAGAAATAAATAACAGATCAAATGGAAAAGAAGGAGAATAACATTCGTTATATATGGAAAATAATGAATTATCATCACCAAATGATTCGATGATTTTATAGGATTTATTGTTTTATCTAAAATAAATAAATAATAATAATATTAATAATAAAATTAAATAATTTTAAATACCTTCTGAACTATCCCGATATATTTGATTTTTTTGTGATGTATTCATGTTTTGAATTATGTTTAAACTCATTGAATCTTCATTTTGTTCCTTAAAAAAATAATGATTAATTAATTTTTATAATATATCTATAATATAACCAGGAAAGTAGAAAGAGTGTTATTCAATATTAAAAATGCGATGTCTATCTGAAAATACAATCAGAAAAATTAAACTACCTTTCATTTTCTTTAATTTAATTATTTGAAACTTTTTGTTTTTTTTTGGTACTAGCACCTTAATATTATAATTAGATATACAAATTTTAAAGTATTACGATTGAACTCATATTTCGGATGTTATTGTGTATATGTATATTCTAATTTTCAAATTTATATATACATGGTAATTATAAAAGGACTTTACAACTTTGAAAGCACATAGATAAATTGAATTGAAATTACTTACATAATTAAGAAAGTTGTCATTTTATTACAAATCACTTCAAGTTTAACATATGAGTGTCATTTTGGTTCGATGTGATTACCCTTGGTAATGGACATACATCTCACCGATAATCGATTTCTTGTCACACTCTTTTCAGCTTATCAGTTGCAACTTGTGCAACTGCAGCGTTGATCCGATTGATCTGAGGAATTCAAAAGTTTTCCAGCATATCAAGATAAACAATTCCATTGATAGTTTTTTCCATGAAGAAAAAAGGGCCGTACACTTTAAAATGACTTACTTTTGGACTTTCACGAACATGTTCAATACTTGCATTTGTATTCTGGCTACCCCAAATTCTACAATTGTGAGTGTTCACATAATAAAATGACACCTTTCTAAATTCTATAAGTAATTTCAATAAATATCTATGTAATATACTTTCAAAGTTGTAAAGTCCTTTTATAATCACCCTGTAATTTAATTTTTTTATTAATATCATATCTCAAAAGAGAATTTATTTCACATAATAAACATAAAAAGAAACCTTTAAATAAATTATAATAGAATATAATCAATTGGATTTAAAAGAAATTTAAAATATTTACCCAATTTTAAAAAGAAAAAATTTTAAAACAACTCCTTTATATCATAGTACCCACACACCCAATGACGCCTTTATCGCTCTTAAAATATAATGGTAATTAATAATTAATAAATGTAATATGTGTAAAGCTATGCTTACTGCATAATAAATTAATAAATCCTCGAAAATATTTTAAAAAATCATTGAAATTATTTTATAGAATCTGAATTAAAAGGAATATTTTCATTTCTTTATTCTTATTTAATATATATTTTAGGAAGGAAGAAGGAGCTCAATTCAAAGATTGAAAGTCAGCAGAATTTAAGAATTACCTATTATTAATTTTTAGAGAAATATTAAGGTAACCATTTTTTGAAAACACCAAATCAGGACATTTTACCTTTTTTTAGAACCAAATTGAAAAAAAATATTGGAAAAAATTCAGAAATGTTCAAAAGCTTAGTCCAAAAAACGGTTGAGCTTTTTTTTTTAAAGAGACAAATTGAAAAAATTTTGAAAAAAAGTATGGAATGTCCTAAATATTTCAAAAAACGGGGCAGATAGCAAAAAGGAGGAGAGTTAGGAGGACACTTACAAAAGGAGGACAGAGCTTACAAATGGAGAACTGTCTGTCCTAAAGGAGGACGGTTGTTCATCTTAGAAATATGATAATAATCGACTATTAAATATCTTGTTCTAGCCTTAACAATATATATGTGTCAAAGTGTTATAATTTTTAATAAACTATCAAATATTTAAATTTGTGGAAAACTATTGGTTTAGGCAACTTTTCGACAGCAGACTGACTTAAGTTCAACAGATGAGCGACTTCTCTTTGGCAATGACCCTGCTCTATCAAAACAACAGCTTGAGCGGCAACCTCTGATTTTGAATCCATGATTTTCTAATAAAAATGGTGTCAATTTGTGTAAATTTAATCCAATCAATATGTGAAATGCAATGAATAAGATTAATTGGTTGTATGGAATTTTATATGGCAATTGCAAATAAACAGTAGCAGCAGCTAGGAACAGCATTTTTTCCAGTTCAGTCATAATTTAAAAAATAATCAAACCAATTTGCTTGATATTGATATCAATGTAAAGTTAAATAAATAAGCTTTAAAAATATAAGCATTTTATAAATATCGGATTAGCCATTACAAAAAAAATAAGACTTTGTATACGCGCTTATGGGTTGAGTCGATTTAGCTGGACGCAAGTGAAGGGGTTGAGAGAGTTGAATGAAAAAATATATATTCACTTAATAAAATAATTCATTTATTATAATATATGTATGTATTTTATTTACCATTTGATTAGATAAATGTGAAGAGGGAATGGTATATGTTCTTTTGAATCTCGGTGATGAATCTTTTGGAGTAGAAAAAAATAATCGTGGTTGACGATGAATTGATGAACATATCCTGAAATAAAATAATCGATTTATTATTAATGTTATTTGGAAATATTTCAGTCCCTTTTTTTTCTTTTTTACTATTAATTTAGAAATTCGATCGTTATAATAAGTGAATAAGTATATTCAGATATTAAAATAAAGTATAAAAATTGTACCTTTTATTTTGGAACATGTTTAGGTCTAAATCGTTGGATGCTGGTCGTTTTATTGATGTGGTTTTTTCTGATAATTCTGAGTGAAGATTTTCATCCGCAAAGAGTTCATCATTATTTTGTCTGTCTTGTTCATGGTACATAAAAACAACCACTGGTGGTTGATTCATCGATGAAGAGGAAGCCGCTGCAATAGCAGCAGCTGCTAAATGATGTTCATGATCACCCATCGTGCATTCGAATATGAATATAAATAAAAACAATCAAACCGGCTTATTTTTTATTTACAATGTTATTTGAAAACAATAATTATTTATGAATTCATTATTGATTTTTTATTAATCATTCATTACTATCTTGCCAAATTTTCGATGTCGAGATTTTGATGTTTTTATACGTTTTGAAGGTTCCTGAATCATTTTCACTAACAATAAGGTTGAGAAAAATGTCTGTCTGTGTGTATATGTATGTGTGTGTGTATATGTGTGTATGTATGTAGACAAGCTTACGCAAAAACGGTTTGAGCTAGAAGAATGAAATTTGGTATACGGGCATATTTCAAAATTCGTAGTTTTCTATCAACTTTTGAGAAATGTAGCTTAACCGGAAGAGGGTCATTACCGACTACGTTTTGATTTTTTCCCTATAAACTGAGAGTAAAAATAAAGTTATATATTTGATAATTTTTCACACGATTAAAAATTGTATAAAACTGCTATATATAGAATTTCAGTTTGATTGAATCGCTGAAAGTACCAGAATCAATTTTTTAACACTGCAAATCTCACGCGCCAATACGTGATGTGGTGCCATCAACAAAGAGACAAACGTGCGCTGGTTTAATAAATAATATTTATTAATTTTAATTTATAATTTATAATTAATTAAATTTAATTCAAATATAATATATTATGTTATTTAATCCAATTCAAATTGCGAGATAGTCGATTGGAGACACTCCAGCTTATTTTTTATTTAAACTATTGATTGAAATTTTATAAAACCAATTAAATGTTAAATGTTTTAAGCGTTTTTTTACGACCTAGAATAGAGAAACAAATTATATGTGTATAAGCTTAAATCTCTTACATTTGATAAATTAATTATATTGAGACTTAATCGGCTATTAAGAATATTCAACGTTTTGATGGATTATAGAAAGGAAAATTTTTAAGATGAAAATCAAATTTTTGTGAACTCAAAAATTCCTCCCTTTCCTTCTCAGTGATTTCATCTGCTTATGATCAATAAAATCGAAAAATTTTATTTTCAAAGACTATTCTTATACCCTAATTCATTACAGTATTACAAAGAATACAACTTACAAGAGAATAGTCAGATAGATGACTTCATCCTTGGAAAAAATGTGAACTAAGGTGAACATATTGACTAGTGAGAAAAACGGTACATTATAAAAGTAAAAAACGTGTCGTTGTTGTAAAACAGTTCTTCTCAAACTTTTTGAAGTCACAGCCCCCTTGGAGCGTAAATCAATGTCACGGCACATTAGTTTAGATTACTTAAATTTATAATTTTAAATTTCTATATGCAAACTTTTACTAGTGAATACATGCATTTACTAATGTTAACAATGACCTTATTTAATTATTATAATTTGAGTCACATTTTTCGAAATTCTACGGCTCCCTAAGGGGCCTCGGCCCACCACTTGTTCTAAAATATTGTTCTTTCAAAACCTTATTATAAAATTTCTAACACTCCATAATATAATTTAATATTATCTAGTTTATTAAAAACGGGACAAAAATTTACATTTTTATTTACAGAAAAATTCCAAAAATCGGCATTGTCCCGTTCAAAACGGTACATATGGTCACTCTACAATTAAAGAAAGACTGGAAAATTTGATGAGAAGAGGAAGGTAGGAAGAAAATGATAAGAGATACAATATAAAAAAAATGCTTGGAAGAAGTAAAGAATTAATATGAAGGAAAAATAAAGGAGAAATTAAAAAAAATTTAATAAGCATTCTATTAAATATTTTAATTGATTTAACTTTTCCAATAAAAAATAATTATTTTTTACAACTGTAGCTAGGAATCTATTTATTACAGATTGAGATGGTCACATGTAAAATTAAAACAAAAAATAAAAAAAAATAAAAAATATGTTAAATAAAAAAAAATCACAAATGTGAGTGCAATATGTATGACAGGGCTACTTTTAAAAAGAACAAAAAGTAAAGTAGAAAAAATAAAAATAAAAACACAACACTAGGAATTTAATGTCCTTTTTTTAAAGCTGAAGAGAGTATTATAAATAATCGATGAAAAAAATATGAAATGAATTGAGAATGAAAAAAAGATGGGTTATGAACTAGCAACTATTTTTTCAGTTCACTGAAAAAGTTAACAATATCCTTAATTTGTATACCCAATTAATACTTGATGTTTAACGTTTCTAAAAAAACAATAAAATAAAACTATTTAATAAAATAATATATATAAGTGTAATCATATAAATATTATAAAAAATTGTAAATGTAATTTGTTAATCTCACTCAAATCACACAAAGGTTATTTTTAATTTTTTTTTTTTTTTAATAAATAAAAAAACGAATTGGATTAAATAGTAATTATTTTCAAATAATGAAATTAATTTTAATAAAAATAATTCCATTAATATATCACAGAGTAAATGTCATTGAGTTTCAAATTTTAAAATAATTAGAATTTACAATAAAATGACATTAATAATTATTAGAATGAATTTTGATGTTTTTTTTATTTTCAAAAAAATTAAATAAAAAAAACTTTTTTCTTATCAATTATATTAATTTCCAACTCGTTTTTTTCATTTTTTTTTTTATATTTTCGATTTTTTTTAAGATATATCAAATGTTTTATATTCTTAAAATATATAAATATAAAATGTAAAAAACATTTTAATATATATAATACTATTCTTTTTTATAACTTGATAAGTTATAGATTTAAAGATAGTTATAATAATTGCTCACTCTAATACTTAATAGTTAGTTAACACAAAAAACACTACTTTATGCACTGGGAAAAAACTAAGGAAGCCATAAATTTCACTATACATTAAAAAACATAAAAATTCCAAAAAAAATTTTACAATACTTAATAAAATAAAATTAATTATAAAATAAGTATAAATAAATTAATATCATTAATATAAAATGCATTTATCAAAAAATAGGAAAACAGTTAAATATATATATAAAATATATAAATATATTTATATTGAAAGTATTAGGCGTTGATATATTATAAGTGAATAATTGGGAAAGCAAAGTTTTTGTATTCATTGTCTAAGACAAAACAGTAGAAAAAATAATTATAATTGTAACAAAAAAAAAACAAAAACAAAGCAGAAACAAGTGAAAAGAGAAAATTAGTGATTTGATATCCAAAGATATAATATATGTATATAAAATATGTATTTGTTGTCATAACATTCATAGAGAAAAGAAGGTTTAAATAATTAATGAGTATTTCAAAAATACTGTTTGTGTAATCATTAGAAAATTATGAATTATTCAATCACATTTCATAAAATTTTTATGATTATATAATTCAGATTATTAATCTGTAGAGATTACTAAAATGAGTATATAGTTAAATTTCAAAAAATTAATACTATTGTTTATATAATTTATAATTTAATTTCGTGGATATAACCAACGAATATATTAGTAGAAAAAAATAACATGTGCAATAAAATATGTTTGATAACTTCGATGTTTGATTTTGTTTTTTCCTCTATATCTCTCTAAGTTTAGTTGAAATATTAAACTTAATTAAAATTAGATAAAACTTTAAATAAATACTTAAATAAATAATTTGTATGAGTATTTTTAAGTAGATAAAAGTATTAATATAAGATTATAATACCTTCGTTGTTAAGATTAGATTTAGAGATTTTTAATTTAAATGTCTCCCCTAGTAGTATAAAAAAGGAGACAAAAAGAGATTTTTAGTATATAAACGCCTTTGGCAAGTTCGAGCAATAATCGATGAATATTTTAGTATATGTTAAAAAGATTAAGTCACATGTAAATCAATCGTTTTGCTTTTTTAAGTAAAAAAATGATGAAAATAATAAATTAAGTATCTTTTGATTGTAAAAAATAAATTTGATGCCATTATAAATAGATATTGAGTAAATAAATATAATAAAACATATAATATATATAAATTATAAATTAAATGAAGATAAAGAATTTAACACAATTTATATATACTTAACTAATTTTGTGTTGTTTATAATACTGAAATTAAAATGTTAATTAAGTCGATTTTATAATTAAAAAAAATATAGTTTGCTTACTCTCTCTCTTGCTTTCTATATTCATTTAAAAATGGACGGGGGGATTTCAATAAATTAAATTTTTAAATAAAAATTGTAATAAGTAAAATGTGGCACAAGAAAATTTGTCAATTTTTTTCTTAATATAAGATATAAATTTTCAAGATTGAAATTTTTATTCATCTATCCTTTGTATATAAAATATATATATAAATTTATATATATATATATATATATATATAGAAAGCTTTATCTTTATCACATGTTCAGATTTATCGTGAATTATTTATTATATATAATAGTTATAACAATGTTGAATCAATATAGCCTTAAAAATGTTTTAACAAGGTTTCAAAAATGTTGTGTTAATATATATTTTATATATATAAAATGTATTTTTTACTTATATACAATGAACCCCATAGAAATGATATTCTAATCATTTTTAATAAAGATATCTTTTAAAAATAGGTACATATATTATATATATATATATCTTAATTTGATATTAATCTAGTTATTTTAAAAGATCAAGCCGAGAGATTTATATAAAAATTATTATTCTTTTTCTTTAAGAAAAATTTTTAAAGGTATATCGTTGAGCATTTAAGAGTAATTGCATACTTCTATTTTTATTGGAACCATGTTAAATACAAGGTTTAATCATTTTAGTAATGATACTAAGAATAAAAGAAAAAATGATTGTAAAATGTTATATATATATGCATATATATATATATATATATATATATGAATTTTTAAAGGGGTAATTTTTTGGCTTACTAATTTTTTATAAGACACTTTCCTAATGATTGTCTTATATTATAATTATTCCTTATGAATTTTTTTTTTCATTAAAGCTTATAAATTATGAAAACACTCAAGTTTTTAAATTTACCTTTAATAATTATTTAATAATATCACGAGTTTTTAAAATATTTTACTGAATTCTTATAGTTCAATCAAAATAATAATTTTCATTTATAACATCTAATCGATCGGAAGCACTTTGAAATTTCCCACTATAAAGAAAATAATTTAATTTTTTTTGTTCATTTGTAGCACCATATATATATAAATATATATATAAATAATTTTGTTTTAAATTTATCACAAAGGTTATTAATATAAAATTATATTGAATATATATGAATTAAAATAATCGGAAGAATTTTATTGGGGGCCTAGTTCTTACAAAGAGATCTTAATCTAAAAATTGATTAAGATACTGCTTTATTAATCTAATAATTTAAATTTAAATTTATTTATCACTGTGGAGGTATTGTACTCGAAAGGTTTTGTTCATAACAACCACTCCATTATGTCCCCTCTGAGCTACATCCATAATTTAAATTTACTTTAGATAAATTTAAATAAGATTAAATATGAGAATTGTTTAAAGACGATTTTTTTATCTAAGTTTAAGTTTTCAGTATAATTTTAAATAAACATAGTTCATTTTAGATTTAAAAAAAAAACAGTCCATTATCCTTCACAAAATATTTTCTAATTTATAAATATTTTATTGGAATTGTTAAAAATTTTATTTTTTTTTTTTAAAAAAATAAATGAATGATTTATTGATCTTTTATCCCTAATATATTTTTAATTTTCCAATATTTACAACATTAGACATTTTATAAAAATAAATAAATAATAATAAATAAAATTAAAAATAGGTGTTTAAAAATAATATCAAGATGGCTTATTTCTTAAGTATAATATAGATTTTTTTGATTTGAGAAAATTATATCAAGATTTGAAAATAATATTTAAGTATCTTGGGTGTTTTCATAAATTATGTTAGCTTTGATAGTTTTGAGAGAGTAAAAATAAATGAGTATAGAAATCATTGTGGTTCAGCTAATGATGTTGCTACAAGATTTAAAGGCAAATCGGCAAGATTTTCTTCATCATCATAATCACCATGTGTTGTTGAGTCTGCTTCGTCTTCTTCATCTTCAATAATTTCATCTTCTTCTATCATTTCATCCATATCTTCTTCATCAGAAGGTCTTTCTCGTTTTAATTTCAGATGATAGGGGGAAGGACGAGTTCCTGCTTGTAGGGCAAGCATCACATGGGGTTGAATTTGTCTTCTTAAAGCTGCTAACATATCAATCGGATCCTCAAGAACTCCAGTGTCAACTGATGATGGTGTTTGACTTCCACTTTCGCCGTTCCCAGAAACAATTACGCTGCCTCCACTTGGTGGAATTGCGCCTCCAAGAATTATGTTGGAACTATTAACAGGACTCCCTGTACAAGTTTGAGAGGTGGATTCTAAAAAAATAAAACAAAGAAAAAAATATACATAAGATAAGACATTTGAAAAGAAATATTTTATCTGAAAACAAAATCATTATAATAAATGTCAAATAATTGATTAAAGTTTGGAATATAGATTAAAAAAGAAGACTTAATATGAATATATGGTAATATAATATATATTGTTTGTTTATAAATCGTTTTGATATGAATTATAGAATATTTAATTATAAAAATTTATAAATTAATAAAAGATGCATAAAAAATTACAACATTTTGAAAAAAAAAAGATTAAGTTACTATTCCTATCGAAATAGTAAATATTTCTATGAAGAAATAAATAATAATAATATTATAATTTCTATTATTATTATTCTAAAATTGCAGAATAATAAAAAAAATACATATAAATACATACTATTCCTATGTCTTGGTTGTCCTCCTTGATTTTTTGGTCTTCGACGTCTGGTGTGGATGGTATCTCTTCTCATAGTAACTGGACGATTGACACCATGCAATTTATAATAAAGTCCACAAGCATTACACACCATTTCGCCTTTTAAGTTACGTCTCCAAATAGTAGTTGTCATTGTACCACAATTGCTACACGCTAAATCTACTCGACGCGCTGCCAACTATAAAGAATAAAAATATAAATATATATATAATACTAAATATGTCTATATATTAAAATTTCCTTCAAGCTTATTAAATTCTATCAATTTAAATTAATTGAAAAAATTATAAATTTTAATTAAAAATATAACATAAAAGAATATTTCATTTTCTAATACTTACTTTACCACTTCCACTTTTTACTACACTTATTAAATTACACCAAGGTGATGAGCCAGAAAAATCATGTGGAGGATAATGGTCTGGTGTAACAGTAACATGATCTGGTTGTGTTGCTTCCGCATGAGGATTGTTTGAAGAGTTTTTTACATCATCAGGAGCATCAGCGGCTGAATCACAATCGGATCTCACAGATGACGCACGAGCTGATACTGCAGTTACAGCCGCGGCAGCTGCTGTGGTAGCATCGGTAGCTCTACTTGGGCAACTTTGTTTTCGCCGATTGGTTGTCTATAAAAAATATATTGTTTTATTTAATTAGGTGTATAGATATATATACATATAAAAAATAATATAAGTGAAATAACTATAATAATAAAATAAAATAGAAAAAATTATATATATATATATACCTGAGGAACAGTTGGTAAATTAGTTCGATTACCAAGAACGGCATGATGATTAGGAGAGGTTACTTCAATTGATAAATCAGGCACGGTTCCATCACTTCTTCTTCGAGTCATAAGAGAAAGAAGTAAAGAGGTTGCTCCAGGTGGGTGTCGAGAAGAAGCATTCGAGGGAGAAATGGATTCCATTCCATTTGTTGTATCTCTGGGTTCATTTGAAGAATAGTTACGACTATAGAAAAAGAAAATAAATTTCAATAAAAAGATCAAATTTTAATATCTATTTATTACATATTTACCGCATCTTTGCTTGCCATTCTTTAACTGCCTCCTCTTCACTTGGATATTGGCTTCCTTCATCTTCCTCTTCATCATCTTTTTCACATTCATTATCTCTTAAATCAACTTCACAATCTTCTTGGTCTTTAATAATCACTTCGGGCGCTAAAGTTTCCTCTTCTTCAGGTGGATTGGCATCTTCATCAATGCATAATTCTAATTCATCATCATCATCGTCTTCGTCATTATGATTATAAGAGCAATCTTGTACTATAATAATAATAATAATAAAAACGGTTAATTGAATGTTTTCTACAATTAAGGAATTCAATCTCTTATTTTCTAAGTACGAATAAATTCAAATGTTAAAATATTTATATATAATTGATTTTTTAAAAAAAGGCAATGTTTTAAAAATCAATTAAAAGATATGATATATACCTTCTGGTTTAATCATCGATGAATTTTGTGGATGATGAGTTGTTTGTGAAGGTTTAATACTTGTTTTCTTAAATTGAGATTCTATTGGAGTTTCTTTTTTGATACTTAATAAGGCTGGTGGTTCAGATCGTTTCACTTTTTGACTTTGAGGCACTATTCGATTATTTGTAATCTCATCAATATCAATTTTCTTTTTAGGAGAATTACCCTATAAAAAAAGAAAAAATATTTTAAAAATAATGAAAATATATATAAAAAGAAATTTATATACATTAATTAAAATATTAACATTATATTTAAAAATTGAACCTGACCTGTTGAGTGATTTTTGAAATATTTTCCGTATAACTTAAATATTGCTTTAAGATGGCATCTGATTTACGTGAAACTTCACGAAAATCATAAAGGGTGTCAAGTTTGTAACTACATTTTTGACAAATTAAAGCTGGCAAATGATCTTGATCAGAGACCTATCAAAATTAAAAATTGGATTATTATAGTGTTTGCATTTTATTTTTTATCTTTCAAATTGATTTATTAAATTAATTAATTGTATTGTAAAACAATTTATCGAGAATATATAAATGAATTTGAAAATATTATAAAATACTATAGTCAAATTAATTAATAATTAATTAAATGGAATATTTATATTTATTACATATAGAAAATAATATTTTGATAAAAAAAAACAATAACAAAACATTTAATTAAAATTATCAATATTTTTTTTTATATTAAATGAATTTATAAAAAGACAAGATGAACAAATATAATATTAGTCAGGAAATAATGTGTCATTCATAAAAAAAATATAAATGAAATTTAAGAGTCTACTATTTATAGTAAGCTAAAAATAGTTATCAGAACTCACAGAAGACTTAATTTTTATTTGTGCATTTTTTTTATATATGACAAATGTCAAAAATAAATACGAAAACTTTTTTTAAAATATATTAAAGTTGATTAAATATAATGTCAAAAAAAAGATAACAGTGAAAATCAAAACATTTGATTAAGTTGAAGTAATGGAGTAATGGGTTCGGGAACAAAGGCTTTGGAGGTCTTATCAGTTGCATCTTATCTTATCATAACACATAAAGAACTCAAAAGAAAGCACGAATTTTAAATTTCCCAAAGACTGATTAGTTAAAATTTAGTGATGAATCAAATAAGACAGGACATACCAATATTGATAGGCACGACATAATTTTAAAAGGAAAGTTGCGTTGGGTTCCATCGTCATCGAAAATAGAAGACTTAACACCATCACAGGATAAACAAAGACGGCAGAGTTCGTAGAATTTCGGCGGCATAGAGCACATTTTAAATGGATATTTTCAAACGAAAATTATTTTTTATTTAATACATTTAGATAATAAATCGTCTACATTAAGAATATAAAAAATTGTGATGATTTGTTATCTTGACAAATATAAAAATTTTTGACGCCAACGACAAGCATTGTCGTCGCTAGACACTGTACCAGAGAGTTACATCTCAAGATGGGGCAATTGAGATTTATCATCTTCTGTTCTCCATTCATCACCCTTATTTACTTTTGACATATATTATCACCATTTCATCTCATATTATTTAAAAATTATAATTATTTAAGTTTTTTATTTATAAATCTGAATAAAGTGATAATATTTAATTAAAAAATGAAAAACTGACATCTGGTTTCTTAATTTTAAAAATATAAATGGTGGGAAACATAAACAAAGATTTTTATATCAAATAAACATTAAAAAAATTTAATTAAGGGATATTCAATCATTATCATACTAACTCATTTTTAATACTTAAGTCCATAAGTATCTAGTCAATTAAAAGGAAATGAGTTTAAAGATTGTATATTAATAATAAAATCAAAAACAATGTTTTTAGTAAATATTTATACAAGTATCTTATAAAAAAATGAGAAAGATGGGGAGAAGGGGAGAAAGGCTAAGTTAAATTTAACATACATCTACCCCTTCCTTAATTTGTTTTTACTTAAAATTAAATGTTAATTCTTATTTTATAATATGTAAAATAAATGTCATAAAAAAGTCATTTTCAAATTAATTGCAAATTTTAGATTTTTAACTATTAATTTTAAAAAACAAGGGTGAATATTTTCCGAGTCAATTGACTGCGAACCCCCCGCTATTGGCAAACATACTCAAATTTAAAAATTTGAATTTCTTTATTTATTTTATTTAATTCTTGTCGTGTAATACGAGAGAAAGAGAAAACCGAATTTCAAGAAGGCAATCGAAAAAAAACTGAACTGAATCTAGGAAAAAAAAGTAAAGATATTTTTCACAAGAATAAATAGTTTAGGCTTACGAAATAGTTATAATGTGTATGCATGTGTGAAAAAGAGAGGGGTTTTAATGAGATAATACTTGGTTGCAGCAATCACGTTTCTCCAAACATCCCTATCCTGAGCTACTACCATCCACTACCATCGAACTCTTATTTTCTCTCATCTCTTACGTGCCTTCCTACATCAGAGAATAACCTTATTCCTTAATTAAAATTAGTACTAATATATAAACATAAATAATAAATCAATCTTGTAATTTTATTAATATAAATTATTTATTTGATAAAATGTTAATTGGAAATTTTTTTAGAGGCTCAAAACACTTAACTTAAAAACATAACCTATAATAATTATTTATTTTTTTTCAAATAGTAAAAATTATTGGTAGATTTTAGAATAAAGAATTCTAAATTGTTTATATTTGTAATTATCATTCATTTATACATTGACTTTTAAGAGATCTGAGACTAAATATTATCTTTAAAAAATTTTTTGTTTTTAAAATATAAAAATATATAAATTTTGAAGATTGGAATTAGACTTATTTTTATAATTCTCTATCTCCAAATTTTTAAATTAAAATTTATATTATTGTATTTAATTTATTGTAATGAATTAATCGACATTTTAATTTTTAGAAATTTTGTAATTAAAAAAACAAAACTAACTTGTTTTTACTTCTATTAATTAAATCAGTAAAAAGTGTTTCAAAATAAAATGAATACCTGTGTATATTGGTATTTTAAGCAATGATTGTTCCAATAAATATAACTATATATTTCATTTTTATTTTTAATAAAAGATTCATGAGAATATCACTACTAAACTAATATAATCGCATTAAAGATAAGATAACTTATTAATTATTCTATATAATAAAGAGGGCGTATTAGTATATATGTACATCTATTACGTATACATTATGATAAGCTAGAATTAAAATTGTGAAATGTAAAAATTAAATAGATCATTTAAAATATAAATTATTTGATTTAAATATCAAAGTTCATTTTATTTTTAATAAACTTTAGGGTATATTTTAACAATTAATCACCAAATAAAATCTTAACTAAGATACCCTAATACCCTAATATATAAATTACTTAACATATTTGAACCGAAAAATGGTTTTGGGAAGTGATTATGTTACAGGGGTTTTGCCAAAACTTGATCTACACGCTAAGCAATGTTACTCTAATTTTTTCGCTGACTACGCGATACACAAGTACATATAGCAAAAATGTGCTCATTGGAGGAGATATGCATTTTTAGGAATTTTTTTTTAGATAAATACTCTTTAAAATTACCTTTTAAGGCATTTTAATTATTTTTGAGAAATTTGAATTTTTGCTATTTTTAGATGTAATTTTCTATTATAATATTAAATAAAAAAAATTCTTGGCAAGCCTATTGTTCTCATTATACAAAAACTGCTGCGCAAATTTCGAAAAGTTAATGAGTAGTTCTAAACCACAAGACAAACCCATGCACAGACAGATTCGATAAGTTGGTTTAGTTGCTAGGAGGCCTGTTTAATTATCGGGCGTGAGGAAGCTTTTTTAAATGATTCTTGATCCGTCTTAAAGAAGAAGAAACAAACGGTCACCTAAATGTTCACCTGATTTCCCAAACAAAGACAAATTATGGTCTGGAGTGTTATCAAGTATAATTCATGTTCCTAACTAATTTTAATTGAAATTGCAACGATATATTAAAGAAATTATAATTATCATTTATTAGGGACAAATTTTATTCTAATGGATGACAATAATCATCCTCATTATGTCAAGGTTGTGAGCCAATAATTGGAATTAATTTCTTTGAGTGGCCTACTCATTCTTTATACACATAATTCCAATAAAATCTCTTTGTGAATGGGAATACTAATTATTACTAATTATTTAAAAAACAGTCGATTCCGGTCCGCTTGAACTTGGAAAAAGAAAAATCACTGAAGTTTGGTCTAATTTAAAATAAAAAGTCGATTTATCAGAGAAAGCCTAACTGATACCAGAGTTTTCTAAAATAATTAAAATCCTTAATCTCAGACACTAATAATAAAAATCACAGTAATATAAAAACTTGAACTATGATTAAGAATATTAAAAATATAAATAAATTTTAATTAAATTAATAACTTACAGCCTGCGAGTTTATTTAAGTAATCGTTACAAAAAAAATATAAACTTAAAAAAATAATGGTCTCAAAATAATAGATAATAAGTAAATATGATATGACTCTTTGGAATTAACTTCTACTTTGGTGAGATCGGAGATATGCTTCCTGTAGCTGCCAATTCTGGGTAAAGTTCTAAAGCGACAATATCAAGAAGAATATATACTAACTGAAAAAATATAAAAAAACGTTATTTAAAGGTTTAGACTGTTATTGGTGTTGGATAATAATATATGAAAGTAAAAATTTTAATTTTCTTTTCTTACATGCTTGTTAAGATGTGGATTTTGGATTGAAGTATATAACATACATAATCCTTTGGCATATCGTGTACCAAATAGAAGACCAATAGGTCTTGGCAAAATATTTTGCATTCGTTCAAGAGCTCTTAAAGAACGAGCTTCTAATTCTATTGAAGAAGTTGATGAAGATTTACTCTCATATATGGCACCTAGAAATAAAATATATTAATCCTTGTATATATCTCATATTTTATTTATTTATTTTTATGCCAAATTTTCCTTTTAAAAATTAAACAAAATCATTAATCTCCATTAAGAACATTTATGATGGAAGTAGTATGAGCCTCTAATAGGAAGAAAAGAAATTAATAAAGAAAATGAATATATGTGAATCATATTGTAAGAGGCTTATATCTAGCCAAGGAAAATTTGAGTTTTCATTATCAATTAAAATTTACCTTGAAGAAGTCTAACTAAATGAGCAAGTCTTTGTGGAACTAAAAGTCGTTTAAGTTTTCTTTCAAGATAAAAAGTACAAAGTGAATTAAATGTATCATGAAGAGGTTGCCGAAGTGATACCAAAAATCTTATAATAGGTGTAGGAGCTTGAAGTAAACGAGCGACTAAAAATAGAAAATATAGATAAATAAATTATAGATATATTATAGATTTAGATATATAAATTATAGAAACGATAAAAATTATAAAAAAAATTTAAAAAATTATAGTTAAGAGTTTATCATTCTTTTTCAACATATATTACAATATATAAAATAAAAATAAATTATTTACCTAGATATAACATGCAATCATAAAAATCTTCTATACATATTCCACCAGGGCTTGATGCTAATGCGGCAAAACCTTCTGCTGGTGGAAGATTAAAATTATCATCAAAAATTGGATGTTTTAAAGAACGTATTGTACGTTCACTTTCTGAATTTATATCTTTATATTCTTGTTTACTGAAAAATAATTTTATTTTTAATAAATAAAAAGAAATTATATTCTTTTTAGATTGTTTGTATAAAACATACTTATATTTGATTTTTGCTGAGGAGAATAATGCATTCAGAAATGGTTCTAAATGTTGTCCACGTTCTTTACGTAAACGTAAAGGAACAGATTTTTTAATAATTTTTCCTAGTCCTTCTCCCCCGCCGCTTCCACCCAAACCCATTGTTATTGCTGTTGAAAATTCATCAGAACATGTCAAAAAAGCATGTAAGAGATCACTCCCTTTTAAGGCAGGCTTTTGAAGGAGTCTTTGAAGGAACTCTTCAAATATCTATAAATCAATTTTAATTTTAATTAAACATTTCAAATAAGTAGAATTAGAAATACTCAATATAATCTATCAGAATTTTAATTTTATTTCCATTATCGAATTACAACATGATTGTCTATAGTCGATAAACACATAAGTGACAATTCACTATTATAAATATTACATATATATTTTATATATTACTATAAACCAAACAAATTAAAAATTAAAAATTAAAAATAATAATTAATTATAACCTTAAGTTTTGATTCCATATATTGAACACCCCTAGGTCCAAATAATAATCTTTTTGGAGGAAGTTGGACATCACTAAAGTTTCCATGAAATTCAGTTAATTTATTTTCTAAAATATAAAAGTCAGTATATCGACGATCTACGGTCCAATGACACAAATCAGGATCATCTAAAATAAAAAAAAAATTGAATTGATTGAATAACTATTAATTATTTAAAATAATTACCAAGAGATGAAACATCAATTCGTTGAACTATTATTTTAAAAACAGAATATGTCTTTTGGCTAGAATCAAATTTAGTTTCTAATGAAGGTATAGACACCCGCCAAGCACTCAAATCACGAAAACCAATATGTTCGTCCTCTGTCAATTCATCTTCTTCAGGCTATTAATTTATTTTATAAATTAAATTGTTTTTCTTATTAAGAAAGCAAAAATAAATAATAAAACTTACAAATTCTGTTTCTACTAAATCTAAATTGATATCTGGATCAAAAGTGTGACCTTCTATTGTTTGAGATTTCAATGCTCCTTTAATTTTATTTAATTTATTGCTAATTTTTGCGACTGTACCAACTTCGGACCACTTTTTTGTAGACCTGTTAAAAATTTATATATATAATCAAAATACAACTTTTAATTATTAAAAAAATATTATGTTTTATGTTATAATTTCATGCGATTTTAAATTTAGAAATGACACTTAAAAAACATATATTAATAATTTAATTAAATGAGTTTTAATATATATATACCTAGATTTAGCAGGAGAGGCTTGAAGAAGTGGAGAACTGTAAATAGATTTAGAAGAGATAGCGGAATAAGTAAAGAGTGGTTATATACGTACGAATTATGAATGCAGATTAGTAAATTAACAAACAGTTAAATTATTATTAAATTAAAATCATTATTCAAATTATTATAAATTTTAAAAAATGCAGTTTTACCTAGTACCACTTTTGTTATAGATGGTGGAATGACGAGGCCCACAAAGTAATGTAAAAAACTAAAAATAACAAAAAGAAATAAATAACTAAAATTTTCTACCATGCCAACATTACATTATTATTATGTTTATTATTTAAGTCAAATTAACAATTATAATCTAATCAAGACTCGTTTTATGTCGTCCCTATTTGTGTCGTTTCGAAGTTGCGTTATTGAGAAAACATTTAAAATTTCGATTTTTGGTTTGTGTCGGTTAATATAATATATATATATATATGTTCTTATTAATAAATTAAAAATGAATTCAAACTGTATTTATAAAAATTTTATTATTTTCAAGAAAAATTTTATTTTGGAACCATCAAAGAAATATTTATATGCAAATGCAGGAAAAACATGTTTCAAATTGCTCTTTTTCAGTGAGGAACGGAAGCTTGGATGTATCCCATATTTATTCCTCTTTGTTACACTTTTCTTTGTTTATTTTAATGATTTATCAATTAAAAATAAAAAGACTAAATGGTAAATTTTTTTCATTGATGGGACATCATCCGATCTGATTATTAATAATGATTATTATCCAATATTTATAACTATATTTTAGATAACAAATTAATCTTTTATTAATTAAATAAAAATCAAGAAATATACTTACATCTTCGCTTTGGTGAAAAATAGGACATAAAATATTTTCTAAAATACTATAAGCATATTCATAAGCTTGAAATAAATAAGGAGTTGTCCGCAACTGAACAATATTCTCAGGGGAGTCCTTTATCACTATAAAAACATATTTTATAACATAATTTAGAGTTTGATCCATAAATGTTAAGTCTATTCCAATCTACGATATTTTTATAACATGACAAAATAAAAAAAACGAATACTAACCTTTATACATTCCATTTACAATTTGTTGCCCAAAAGGAAGATGATCAGGTGACTTTAAATTGAAATAAACAGAATATAAATCCCAGGCTTCTTTAAATAGATTTTCTAAATCTGTTCTTGTTAAATCAGGAGTAATCATTTTTTTATTAAATTCCTCTAAAAAAATGTTTAAATAAAATCAAAATACCTTAAAATAAAAAAGTAAATAATATATACATACCAACATCAAGACAAAATTGTAAGACATTAACTGAACCCTCTCCTTTTAGAAATTGCATAAATGGATAAAGTAATGATTGATCTTTCAAAATAGTTGAAATATCATAAGTAAGGGCCTTGATATAATTTACAAAAACAAAAACTTATTAAAATTATAATTATGTTATATAAATATATAAAATCTTAATTTTTACCGATTTATTTGAAGAGGGAGCTGTAGTTGTTACAAATTTTGATAAAAATTGAACTTTGGGGGTTAAAAGATCAGTGGGATATTCAGTCAATGGTTCTCGTCTATCTAGTAATAATAAAAGAAGATTATTTACAGTGCCTGGATCGGCTAATATGTCCATAAGTGGCAATAGCACCCAGCCACTTAATATTTCTTTAATAAATTCATGAAAACATCTAAAAAATTACAAAATTAAAATTTAATGATACTTTAAGGAAAAAATAGAAATTGTCAAATAGCATATATATAACAGCATATATATATATAAATTTATATTACCTGCAATTAAAATGATTTAAGGGTAAAAGATCTGGTAATAGTTCATTCATTAAACTTCGTAAGTAATTAATTTCAGAATCACGATTCCTAGCTGCACGATGTAAACGAGGACCCAAATATTGAATAGCTCCTTGTTCTAAATTGATATTTTGTCTTTCACATAGATTCAATATTGCAATATAATCATCTAAATAACTAATTCCAGCAGGAATTAATTTATTCATAATGATTTCTGATAAGTTTACCTAAAAAAAGAATAAATAATCAAGATTTAAATAATTAATATATATTAAAAAATTAAAACAAAAACCTGTAGACATCTTCTAAGAAATATTGATGCAGAATAACGAATACATATTTTTAACTCATGAATAAAATGTTCATCAGTAGGTGAAAGTCCATTATACCAATTTGCTACGTATTCTTTTAAAGTTGCATTGAAGAACTATATTTAAAATGCAAAAAAACAAATAGACATTGTAATTATTTAAGATATATATAATAAACCTAGGCTTCTTAAATTCAGGTTGATAATATTCCCAAAAGGAGGCAAAAATTTCAATAACAAATAATTTAAGAAGCCCTTTTAAAAAAATTTAGTACTTGTTCAATCGAGTCATCAAGTTCTTCTGAAATATCTAATCCAATCCAGGGTTGCAATAATTGAGTATTTGGTTTGTGGCGATTGCATTTTTTATCACCACAAACATGACACGATTTCAATGTACTAATGAAAGGTGGTTTTCTTTTTTTCGTTTTAATAAAATTTAAAAATCTTTTAGGATCAAGATGAAATCTGACAATCAATTTTAAATTGTTAGTTTGTTTTTTATAGTTTATTTTGTGAGAAAAATCACTTACTTGAATGCATAATGAAAAAGTATAAAACCAATAAGATACGCCGTAAAAACAGCAAAACCTGATAGAAAATTAATAAACACTGTCAAAAAAAAACAAATAAAGAAGAGTATAATAATGCTTGTTCTTCCAGGTTTATCATTCCAGAGAAAATAAATGATTATTTTCACTTCATTTTCATCCATTGTATTTTCCCGTTTTTATATTAATTCTTCATTTGGAAAATAAATATATATATGAAGTGAACTGATGGAAAACTTCTTGTAAATAGAGCATATAAAAAACTTAAAAATCATTTCAAGGGTGGAAATATTAACTAATTTATATTATGTAATTTTGACATTTGTCAAACTTTGACATTCAATATGAAGGTTATGTTTTTATAAAGAAAAAACAGGTGTTTAAAAAATTTAAAAGTTATAAATCCACAATAAAATATATATATATAAAAAAATAAATATAAATTAAAAAAAAAATAAGTTAAATAATGTTTTATTTTAATTTTATATCGTATTGATTTTAAATTCATTGATTTAGGAAATAAAAGTAAAAGAAAAAAAATTTATAAATTTATAAAAAATTTTACTTATTTAATACTTTAGTATAAATCAATTAAACATTTTTCTTATTTAGATTTCATATTTATAAATATTTATTATTGTAATATAATATTTATTTTAAAGTGATTTTTCATTATTTGTCATTTTTATTTTTTTTAACATTTCATTTTTGGTATTTCTGATCATTTTCGGTTAAGGTTTTTTAAACGATTTATATCAACGATATTTCAACCGTTAATATATTAATTTACATTTTAGAAATATAATTGCAATACTCTATTGAGGAGTGATAGTTGGAATATGAATGATAATTTTCAAATTGAATAGTTAATATTAATATATTTAATACAATTAAAATGGGTAATATTTGGACAAAGATTTTAGATGAAATTATGCCGGGATCAAATCATCAAACCAATTCGTGTAACAAAACTTCTGATCATCCTGCTACTCCAATTCCAAAAGCTAGGCGATTTATTATCGATTTAGATCCACGATCTCCAAATAATGAATGCGTTCGAACTCCAATTGTGGTAATTATTATTTTTTATATATAGATTTTTAATATTTTATTTATAAATTCTTACAAAAATAAATTTTAATATTTCATTTTCGACATAGAATGTCAAGAGAGACAATTTATTTAATTAAGCTACAAAAATTATCAAATCTCTTAATAATAATAATTAATTTTTATTCAATAATGTCAATAAATTATTGATATTATATTTGAGGATCGCACCCAGTATCATAAATTATCTGAATTGTCAAATTTTTATGTAACAAAATTTCATTTTAATTTTTACTTAAACAAACTTTATCATTCTAAAATATGTTGGAAATAGTTATTAATTATAATATAAGATATTTTTTATAAAACTCTAAAATCCTATTATTTCTAATTTTTAATCAAACTGTAAAGCATTGGGCTTATAGCCCATCTAGCAGATTCTTCAGATTTAGTCCATCTCCTATTTCCAATTACAATAAAATTGAAATTCACCAGTTTATCTAAATAAATGTTATAACTTGTTAAAAATCTGAAAAGAGAACATTAACTGTGGTATTTGTCACAAATGTTGAGAGCAGTCCAAACTTAAGATAAAAAACTATTTTTTTTTGTCATAACTCATGGGTAAATAATAAAAAACCGTTTTGTCCCTTTGGACCCAAACCCGTTGTATTTAAAGTTAATTCATTGACATCATATTACTACCACAATTGACTTCTAAAAATTCGAATGTCTAATTTAGAAGCGCCCTTAATTCTATTATATTTTCAGGTTGAATGTAATGTAAATCAAATATCAAAAGATTCAGATTCTTCTGAGAACTCATTAAAATATCTTGAAACTGATTTCGAAGAAGAATTAAAAACTAAGGTTCTATTTCCAATAGATCCACGATCTCCTACTTTAGGAATTTCTAGAACTCCAATTCAGGTTTTTATATATTTATTTTTATTTGTTTTTTATTTTTTAAAAATTTTTGTTCATTTTATTTTCAGTTACTTTCAACTCCAGAACATGCAAAGGCCCTTAAATCAGTTCTACATGGAAATAGTCATTTAAAATTTGATTCTCCTACTTCAACATCCTCTACAGATACTCCAATTGATAGTGAAAATACTAATACAACACCTTCGCCGACCGTTACCCCAGTTAAGCAAATTGAAAAAGAAAACATAACCACGCCGGTTGAAAAGAATAAAACCAAATCGAAAATTGTCAAAACATTTCATAATAAATTTAATATTAATGAAAATAAAGAAAATCCTCATGAAATTTTAATAAAAAAGAAAAGAAATGATGATAATTCATTTGGTGTTACATCTTCTCCAAGGACTCCGTTAGCTACGATGCAGCCAGGAGCACTTTTAAGAATTAAACAGGTGCGAGATATGAAAGCAGCTGTCGGGGCATCTGATTCAATTTCCGGTTGGGATCGTGATGCATCTGTCATCATATAATAAACCTATAATAAACCTTTAATCTTAATATATATATGGATTTATATAATATATATTTTTTTATAATAATTGTAAACATTAACGAATTATTTTTAATAAAAATCTTCAATTGCTCCTAAAATAAACATTTGAAGTTTTTTATTTTTATATAAAATAAACCAAGTGATTAATTTAATTGTAAATAAATAATAAAAAAAAGAATAACTTTGTAAAATAATTTATTCGTATTTATTTTAAATAATGTTAAATTATTTAACCTAGATTCACAGAATCAAATACCTCTTTTTGTCTCTAAAATTAAAAATAAATATTAAATAAAATATACATTTATTAAATAATATAATTAGCTTAATTGCAAACATTTTGAGTTTGAAAATATTTATATATATTTAAAGACATGGACCAAAATTTATACAATATTTTTCTTTCATTTCCTTTTTAATAAATCTTCAAATATTATTTTTTTGACTTATAATATTTCTAAATCACAATGCCGTATTTCAGGATGTCTTTTCTAAAAGATAAATTAATAAATTGTGTACTCAAAAGAAAGAAAATAAAGATTAGTTTTTTAAAAATGAAACTTACTTTTAATTTTGTTTCTATACGATCAATTTCTCCACCAAGTTTGTCTACAATTCTTTCTCCGTGAAGTAATAAAAATGTTTCAAATTGGTCAATTGTTTTCATTTGGTGAACTTCCTAGAGGTATTAAAATTCACTTAATAAAGTAAAAATTCATAAAATAAATAATATAAAAAGCTTGCCTCTAGTAATGCTTGTAGATCTTGTGAATCGAGATATGCTCTTGTTAATTCACGTCCATCAAAATCCACTTCTGCTTTATAACGAACCAAAGAATTCCCTATATCAATTCCTTTCACATCATGTATTGCTCGAATCATAACATCAGATTCAAGGTCCCAATTAATTTTACGCAATCGATCTTCAGTTATAGATCTTAAATAAGAAACTTTATAAGAACTATTATAAAATATAAACATACTATTGATTTGAATTATTTGGAACAAAATCTCCCATTATAACAATTTTGGAATTGCTATAGAGCAAAAGCACCAGTGTATGACAATTGATTTAAAATTCTTCTTAATATAAGGCTCTAATATATTTTTCGCATGCTGGCTGACATAAAATCAGCATAAAATCAAGAAAGGCATCTGCCAGTTGTAATGTAATGGCTAACTAACCAAGATTATTGAAGGCTTTTAAGAATATGAAAAAAAATGAAAGCTAGTCAGTTTATATTTGTGTATACTCTCTTCTAAGGATTTCTCACTATGTTTAATTAATCTGTATCCAAAATATTTTCTTGTATTAAAACCTTTGATTCTGGACAGTTTTTGATCATTAGAGCTGCATTGTCAAAGACCGGAACTTAAAGTTTCAATCACTAGAAAAAACTAAATATCTGTTATTGGTAATTTGTTAATAATTTTATTTTAAAATGAGCAATCTGTCAGAAAATGAAGTTCAAAGTGGCAAAAAGTTATAAATGTCAGACACTGGTGCCTTTGCTCTACTAATATAATTTGAAATTAACTTATAAAAATATTTAATTAATAATTTGCATAATAGAAAAAGATGTTATTTTTAAGAATACTTTTATTTGTCAATGATAATAAAATATACCTTCCAACAAGAGCAGCGACATTTGTATATATAATAAAAGAGGCAACAGCCCCAAGAAGTCCACCAACCATGATAGAACCTATTGCATCAGGTATATGAGATCCAGTAAATACTGTTAGAGACATACAACCTGCAGCGACTAACACTCCAGCAACAGCTGCCAAGTCTTCGAAAAAGACTACAGTAACACTTGGATCTGATCTGCGGTATACTGGTGAAAAATAAAAGTAAGATTATATGATTATTATTTTTTATATGTATATTTATAATAATTTACTATTAATAATAAACTTACAATATGGAAAGAAATCAATTTTTGCTTCTTTGGCGCCTTTACGTATTGAATTAAAGGCTAAATATAAAGTAGCACCTTCTGAGGCCAACGAACCAAATAATGTAAGAAATGCCCAAAAGAAGGAATCCATTTCATTTGGATGGAGTAATCCTGAGATTCCATGATAAACAGTAAGACCAGCGCCAACGCAAAAAATACCCACACCACTAATAAGTGAGGCAACATATTTCATATTTGAATAACCATAAGGGTGATCAGGATTTGCCTCCTAAACATAATAAAAAATCATAATCAATGTTTTCAAAAATAATAAATTAAATAGAATTTAATTACTTGTGTTGATTTGTGGATTCCATATGCTAAAATAAGTTGATTTATTGTATCTGCCAGTGAATGAATACATTCGGAAAACATCGAATGTGATCCGGTATATAGCCACGCAAGTAATTTAAAAAAGAAATTACTTCCATTTCTATTGAAAAATATAAGAAAATATTAATAAATATATATAAAATAATATTATTTATCCAAGTGATTTTATTTTAAATTTCAAACCACGACTCATAAATATAATCTTAATAATGAAATGAAATCGAAACAATTACCAAAATATAGCTAAATGTTTATTAATAAAAAATATTTTTCTTTTTAATTAATTAGAGGGAAGTTGATTGGAAAAACTTACATAAAAACTGCGGCAAGTACAACACGGCCACTTGAACCGAACAATTCTGAACTTCTATTTATAAAAGTAATTGAACGTCTATAATTCCGCATTGTTCGTTTCAAGTTAAATATATCTATGAAAATTCAATTCAATTAATCTTAATTTATATAAAAAATACTTAAACATATTATAAATTACCCTGTTGACGTAATTTTTTTTCAGCATCGCGTATCAATAACTCTTTTAAAAGATTTTCTTTAGTTCCCCAGACTTCAAGCGCTCTTTAAATAAACAAAATAATAATAATTATTTAATTTAAATAATATTCAACTTTCTTAAAAAAAAACCTTTGTTCTACATCTTTTCTCCAAAAGACAGTAATTGGTGGTTCATTTTCATAAGGAGACCGTCTCTGTGTTTTCCGAAGGTCGTCCAAATGAGATGGTTTTAATAAAAAATCAGCCATGGCGCGAATTGGAGTTATGAAATTCCGTTCAAAAGAGGATGCAGTCAAATCTACACGAAGACGTTTTTTGACCGCCACTTAAAATTAATAATAAACAGTAATTTTAATAATTAGATAATATAATTTATAAAATTATTGAGAAATTTCACCGCTATAAGTACTATGTATATATATATATATATACATAGTACATACATTATATGATTGCATTTATTGTACCATTATGAAATATATATAGAGTTAAATTTGAATTAAAAATAATTATATTTAATGAAAGTGAAAGGGAAAGAGTTGAGTGGTAAAGATATTCCCCATAAATCTAATAATCTATTTCAATGCTATTGACCACAATATTTGATATTGTTTTTACTTTATATTCCTATTGGATGAATCACTTATTGTTTTCTCCCAAATAAACTTTTCATCAATCGTTTTTCTGTCTTTCAAAAGATATTTTTAAAAATTTTAAAATTTGCGGATGTTTAGTTGACATATAATTCCCTAGTATATAATCTATAAATCCCGTTTAATCTACCTAACAAATTATTAATGAAAATTATTTGTAAATTTAAAATAAATTTTGCCAAATTCAGAGTGACAGACTGACAGTGTCATGCGTAATTAGTAAAAGTCATCTTGATGACATTTTATACAAATTACTATTTAGCAAGTAATGAACTTTGATTTAATGTCAATAAACATTCATTGAGTATTATTTAATTAAAAACCATCGTCTCCAGTTTGTCACCCCACATTTCAAGATCATTTTAATTCCTAATAACAATTGTAGAACATTTTTCTCACTATAATTCTTAAAAAATACATAAAAATTTGAATAAACAATTTAAATTCACAAAGTTGTCTAAATCACTATAATTAGTAAAAATAATAATTGTAATATATATGCTTATGTTAATTTTCAATTCTATAAAAATAAATTAAAAAGTTATAATAGACCTTTGATAATTTTTTCTTTTACTTGTTCAGATTTTATATTTTCTTTATCTTGAGACTCAATTTGACCATCTTTGTTTAATTTTTGATGTGTAGTTGTTTCAGGTACCCTATTTTTCAAAATCATATCTACAATTGGCTTATTAGGATGTTGATTTATTAAAGAGTTTTTTTCTTTATTCTCTATAGGTTTATTTTGTTTATCTAAAATAATTTTATTCTTATTGGCTAAAGTGGAATGTGTAATTTGATCATCTTTTAAATTATCAGTTGTTAATGTTTGTTTTCTTAAATTAAATATAATTAATGATCTTTTTTTAGGATTAAAAATGTTTGATGATAACGTAGAATGCGCACGAGAGTATCCTAAAACAAAAATAAATAATGAATAAAAATATTCTTAAAATAAATCATATTTATTATATTTTCTTTTAGAATTTTAATTGAATATTGAATTAATATAATTAATTATAATCTTTGTTGAAATTCATTTTATTCATTTTCGCATGTATTGAGTTCATTAAGAAAAGTTTGATTTTATTAAAGTTCTTTTTAAATTTTTAAAATAATAAAAATGAAATTTCTTTCATTGTAGTATCAAGAGAAAATTTCATAAAGTGAAATATCATAAAATAAATAAAAAAATATTAAATTTTAGAAAATATGATCAATATTTTTATATTGAAGGAGTATGTTTTGTGTATATTTTGCCAGGGGAGATTTATATTCCTCATGTTAAAATAATAATAGATGAAATTATTTTAGCTATCACCTATCACAAATAAATATTGAATATAATAATATAATATTTATAAAAAAATTAAGTAATTTTCTATTAATTTTCATAATTAAATTAATTAAAATGAATTCAAATATATAAAATTTTATTATTAAAAAAAAATTATAATCTAAATTTACTAGATTTTTTTTTCATAAAAAAAATAAGTTAAAAATATAAATAAATAAAGATTTTATAAAAAAAAACATTCGCTGGAATCTAGGATATTTATAGAAATTATATTTTAAAAATAGCTTAAAATATTTTTACATTTGTAATTATAAAATTAAAGGATTTTATAATCTCAAAATATGTATAGAATAAATGAAAATTCAAAATAAATTATTTTATTTAATAAAAAACTAAGAATTATTTAATTTATTAAGACATAATCTGGAATAAATAAATTCAAAAATCATAAAGAATTAATCGAAATAAACTTCATACTCACCTAAATTAAATAAAATAAATCTTTGATGAGAAGAAGAAATAAATGAATTTTTAAGAATGGAGATCATTTTGACAGCTTTTCTATTGAGAAAATATTGTTTTAATTATATATAGATATATATTTATTTCTTTAAATTAGATAACAAATTGAAATTTTATTGATAAAAAGATAATTCATTTTTAATTTATTCTATTATGGAGTTTAAAGTGGAAAAATTCAATTGCAAAAGTTTTTTTTTAATAATTGGCGTAGATAAGTTCGAAAAATTCACTTGCTGTTATTATATGATAAGAAACGCCAACTATTGCTAAAATACACTAAATAATACATATATAAATTCTTTATTAAATAGTACATTTCAAATAATTAGAAATAAAGATATATTTTGAAAAATATTTTTCATTATTATCTTGATATATTAAATTATTTTGAATTATTGGTTGAGTTGGATGTGGTTCGTTAACATGGAAGACGTCATTAATCTTAGTATTAGTCAGTATTAGTATTATTTTTTATTATTAGTAGTTGATCCTGTTAAGGTTAGGAAATAAGATTTTTATAAATAAAAATGTCAACAAGATGGTAAAATATCAAATAAACAATTAATTTTTTTTTATATTTTTAATTCTTTCATTGTATTTATAAAATTCAGGTATCCACTATATAAAAGAGGTAATCCCCAATTACGAGTTTTTTTACCAAATTTTTGGATGAAATTGATTCAACCAACCGAGCCACAACCACCTAATATTGTTCAATTTATGGTTTCTATGGAAATGACTTCTCATGATATAAAAAATTATTTACAAAAGATTTACAAGATTCCAGTCTTGGATGTTCGAACACGAATTAGAACAGGTATTTTAAATTACTCTCTATATTGGAAGTAAAATCTATATAATATAAAATATATAAGCAAATTTCAGTCATATTTCCAATAAAAATCATATTTGACGTTATTATTATTATTGCTAATGCTAAAACTAAAATTATAACCTTTTATAACAAAAATATTTTCTAATGTTTTAGGTGAAACCAAAAAAAATGAGAAGGGATACGTAATTAAAAAAGATGATTGTAAATTAGCATATATAACTATGGTAAATATTGAATATTCAAGATTAGCTCATTTCTAAATATTTTTAATATTAGCTATTAGTATTTTAGCTATCCATTTATTTGTTAATATTATTAAATTTTTAAACTTAATCACTATTATACTCTGATTCATGTTAGAATAAAATTTAATTTTATAAAGGACAAAATTAATTTTAATCGAAACAGTTCTTTCAAAATTAGATTATTTTTTGCTAATCACTGCCCTCCACTCAAACTAATAATTATCATAGTTAAATTCAATAATTCGAAAATTTAAAATTGAAGATCGTATGAAATAAACAATGAGCTAAGAATAGTCCCAATAATAATAAAAAATATAAATAAGTATAATATAATCATTTTTGCAGCCAAAGGATCAAGTGTTTGAATTTCCAAATTTATTTCCTGAAAGTAACGAATTGGAAGAAACAAATAGAACTTATGAAGAATTAAAGAAAATACATCAAAATAAAATGAATGAAAATAAAAAAAGACCTGGACTTCCTTCTTGGTTTTTTTAATATATTTTTTTTTATTTTTAGTATATATTAAATATTACTAAACAAATTTTTTCATTAAATAAATTGTTGTTTTTTAATTAGAAAAATTATTAACAATTCTTTCCATATAGACCTATTCTAATTTTCTCATTATGTTATAATCAATTTATAGTGAAGAAAGATTTTTATAAGAATATATTTTTGGCCATGATTTATTGTAAACATTGATTTTAAACATTAGGAGTTCAAATAAAAACAAAAAAATTTGTATATTAAACATAGTAAAAAAAATAATTATTTATTTTTTACTGTCCAACAAAATAATAAATACTTAAAATACAATTATCACAGAAAATCTTAAATTTTTATAAAAAAAGTTTATTTCTCATAATTTTTTTCAGTGTGCAGCAAAAATTTCCCCTGATAGTGATATTCTTTGGAGGAATGGTTGAGGGGCACATGTGAGCCTGTGATAAGCTTTTTCAAGTGTTTCATTCCTAGAGAAACGTAAATCTTTCCGCAGTCGTTCTAATAGACGTTGAGGATCAAAAGGTTCTGGTTCTGGTTTCGGGGTTGTTTGTGTAGATTTTGCTCTTGTTGTTGGGAAAGATGAAGAAGACCTATAAACAAATTATTAAATATAAATATTTACTTTATATTTAAGGAAAATAATATATATATATATATATATTCGTCAATAATAAAGAATAGAGTAAAAAAATATCACCTTGAAAAAAATCCAGCTAAGGTATTTGGAGAATCTTCTCTTGTATGATCATCTGAGGCAATTGAAGGGTTTATACTTTCTGTAATACTCGAAGAAGTTGTGGTTAATGGGTTCGAGATAGCTCTGTCACTATCATCAGCGCGATAAACATGATCTTCAGTTAAATTAGTTTCCTAAAATTGAAAACTATTTAATATTAGAAATTATATATTGTTAGTAAGTAATATATTTAGTTGAGGCTGAAATTTAGAAATTTATCAAAAAAAATTTTAACTCACGAACCTCTTTCGATTCTAATTTATCTAAATCATCTTTGGTGACTTTCACTACACCAATATCACTGTTGTTTTCTTCTTGAATATTATTATTTTCTTGATATTCTTCAAGAAAAGCTATATTTTCTCTATTCGAATCGTTTTTTTTATTTAAATCATCATCTTTCCTATCGAAATATATATCATTAGCTTCAGATGTTGATGTTGGCGATATTTTTATACTTCGTGGTAATGGATCACCTTTAGATGAAAATGATTTACTACTAAATTGTGCAAACATCATTTCTTGCAAATGAACATGACGAGCCCCTGTGCAACATTGAAGTGCACCTGGATCAATAGGATGTGCCTCTAAAAAAAAGAAAGAAATAATCAAAATTGAGTCCTTTTTGTCTGTTATAATCCCATTAATAATTATTTCTTACCTGTATTAAAAATATATCCTCCTGCATCAAGAATACATTCTCCCCAAGGGGTGCGGACAACTTTTCCTTTTTGTCCGCGATTATGAACAAAATTATCAGGATCAAAAAGTAGATAGAGATATTTAGTTGTTTCCGCAAGAAAAAATGATTCCATTCTATCTTCTTTACGATGATCCCGGACATCTTTTATCTATACAAATTTATCAAAGACTATATTAAATATGAATTTTTTTTAATATTGTAATTATATATATATATAGACACATACGGTTGCATATCCACATGGGGTACGTGCACTATGTTGAATACTTCTGAGAATATCTCTACCAACTTCAAGAAGATATGGATCTCCTGTTGCGCGATGAAGATACATTACAGATTCAGCCAATTCAGGACGAAGAGGATAACCTTCTCGGTGTGTTCCAGCTTCATTTGCGGCAATATTATAAAATTCCGGAGTAAATCCATATTGACGCCACACTTGATGATAATTATGTAAAGATTTCATGCCAGTTGCTGAATCGCCTTTTAATAAAAAGTAAAACATTATAAATCATTATAATAATTTTCTATGAATATTTATTTGTAATATATATATATATATATATATATATTTATATTTATTTCAGTGGTTCCCAAAGTGGTCCATGGGATCATTCATGGGTCCGCGCAAGATTTAATATAGAATAAAAAAAATTGTAACACATTCTTATTAATATGGAAGTTAAAATCAATAATGAATAAATTATTAGATTAAGTCCTAAGTATAAAATATAAATATATACAGGTTAATAAAATACAATGAGGAGTCAGACATGAACGCAAGAGCCGATATTTGCACCAACTGGTCTGTAATGCGAACTATAAAAGAGTGGTGCATCTAATCTATAATTTAGTCCTTTGTTGCAAAACACTTGCAAACAAATCTTGGAAAGAGGATAATATTCTCAGTTTCCATGAAGATTTGTTAGCTTATTGTTAACACTTATTAAGTTTTAACTAGGAAAAAGGAAAAGAGTTTGGGTATCACTGGTTTATATTATCTACTGACTTCAAAAGTTCTTGATAGAAACCCATGTTATGTATCAAATTGGACTTTAATTATTTTTTTAAATATATATCTATTAACTTATTAAAAAATTTAGAGAAAAATATATGAATTACCAATGAGGCTAAGAACGCCCGGCCAATAAGCCTCTAATGATTGAAACACAGGTAAAGTAACTTGACCTTTGGCCATTGAAACCCAGACATGCCAATCATCTTTGCGTAAATATTTATCAATTGCCTGTCGTCCTTCTATAAACATATCCATTAATTCAGGCCTTTGAAGGAGTAACGCACCTAAAATAATTTAAATAGTAATCTTCATAGTTATATAATAATAATTAAGTGTAATTTTGTTAATACCTTTAGCTAGATATTCGAAATAAGAATCTACGCCTGCTCCAATACCAGAATCATGAGCAGTCCATCTCCCTGTTTGAACATCAATATGATTTCCTAATAGACCCAGAGGTGAACGATGGGCATAAAGGGCTCTAAGAGCATGCATTGCAACCTTCAATATAATATTAAATGAAATAAACACCACAATGACAAATTATAACTAGAAATGCAATTAATATACCTCTTCGAAAAGAGGATCTCCAGTTAGTCGAGAGAGTGTACCAAATTCAACTATAAATGTACCAACACCGGCTGTACAAGTGACAGCAGTTTCTCCTGGTGGCACTCCATGACGAAGATTACATGTGCCATAAGGCATTCCAGTTGCGGTGTCAAATGCAGGTAAAAGTCGACGAGCCACTTCTTCAGCCAAAGCGAGAAGTGGCCCATTGCAAGGCCATCCTGGAGGTACATCTACCCCGGCCCTGATATAAATTTTATTATTTATTCCTCCATACTAATAATAAATAATCTTTCTAATAGCATGCCATCAATTTCATATAGGCTCACTCATACAAATATAGGTATATATATATATATATAAACTTCTGACTTTTGTACATCCTACGCAAGGAAAACACCTATCAATTAGGTGTTTTATGATCAGTACAACGGGTCTTATCAACCTTTACCTTGATTTTCTTGAACTGAGGCTCTACTTTTTATCAAGTAGCTTCCCAATTTTTATCCCGGAGGTTGGGTTGACTCCGTCCCGGGGACACAAGAATGAGAGTCAATGCAGTTGACTCCCAACCCCTGGCACTATATATATATATATATAAATGAATGAATGTATTTATATTTGATATACAGATCTATACAAAGTAATGGATTTTAATGAAACGTTTAATGAAGGTATAGTTTAATACCATAAAACGACTAATTTTTATTTTGCTAAGAAACCAAAAAAAAAAAAATTAATCACGAAATTTTCCCCATAGGAATCCTATATATAAAAAAATAATATAAAAAAAAAACACATTTTTAATTTACCTTTGTGATAAGAGATGTGCACTTAAAAGACCACCAATTATTCGTATATTAGTTTCAAAAACAGAAACATTGATATTTGCGTCAAAAAAATGCTCAGCACGATCTGTAATGATTTCTACAACACGTCTAAATTCTGAATAATTTCCCATAACAGCAAGTGTATCAAGTGCATCAATTAATGTTAATGAATAGCTAATAGAAAAAGAAAAAGAGACAGATATTTTAGTGATAATTGTGTTATATTATTATAATAATATAATTAGTTTTATACCTGCCCCAAGTATCGACACCATCACAACTAAGTGGTCGAAGTTCATCATATGGATAGGCATATGTTAAATAACTCTCATAAGCATGTTGAAACATAGTTTTTACCTCCTCTCTTAATACAATAACATAAATATTATTAAAAAGTTATAATCAACTAATGAAAAAAAACAATAAATCAAAAAAAAAAAAAAATTGTAAACTTACCTCAAACGAGTCAATTCTTTTTTATCAATTTTTTTCAATGAATATGAAAAATTAATTATAATAAAAATAAGAAATAATTTAAGTTTTAAATGTTTATACATTTTTGTTGACGTGGATATTTATTTTCTTTATCAATTCATTTTTAAATAAAAAAAAATTTTGAAGGTTTCTTTTTACGTTTTGTTTATTTATATAATTTATAATAGATATATAAATTATGGGTTTAAGATTAAATTATTTATTTATTAATTTTATAGACAAAAATAAATAGATTATATAGTTCACGTGACTATTTTTTAAAAAAGTTATACTTCAAATTCTGTCAAAATATAAATGGCAACTTAAAATTAAGGTGGGAAAATTTAATATTCCCAATATATTTATGTTTTTTTTTATTTATTAAAATATTAATATTCAATTTAAGTTGTTTTTTGGGCATTAAAAATTAATGATAACAATAATTAAAAAAAAAGGTTGATTTTTTATATTTTATCAATTTAATGAAAGAAATTTTTTTATTCAAATCATGAAAGATAAAAAATAAATTTTTTGATTTTCACAATCTAAAATTAATATTTTACAGAAAATGGTATACCTTATTATAATTTAAATGCATATATCTTATTACATATTAGAATGATTAAATAAAAATACAAAATGAAATTGATAGAATCAGTGGTTCATTCAGTGGCGCAACCAGGATTTGATCCTGGGGGGGGTTTTGACTAGCCGCCCCACCTTTCTATGCCCCCCCCCCCCCCCCCGGACTCTCTCAAAGACGAATTTTCATTAAGATTTGTTTTTTATATTAAATATTTTTAAATATTTAAGTTTTGTAAATGAAACACTGATTTTACAAAATCTGGCAAAAAATTTAATTTTATATTTTATTTACTCGTATTCACTGTTTTAGAAAGAAAATATTTTTTTCCAGCTATAAGTAAATTATTTTAGCTTTCCTCATGAAATAAGGATAGCTTATACGATGATCGGAAAATTTTGAAAATTTTGCTCCGAGATTCTTCGAGATTTTCACTTTTCAGACCGTTCTGAATCCAAAACTGCAAAAAAAATGTTTTTGAACCGGCTCGTTACCGAGATTACTTCTAAACAAAATGAGATATTGTCTTGAAATTTGATATTTAGATGTTTTTTTTGGGAATGATGGGCGGGGATTGGATTGTTTTTGGACAAGATCGGACCATAAGTAAGGGTAGTTTAAAGATGTGTCAAAGAATATTTTATTGATTTTCTCAATAAATACCGATTTTTATGAGAATTATCATACTATCGTATTAAATTTATAGGGAATCGAATTTACTAAAAGTTTCATTATATTCATTTTTACCTAAATGTTGTGAATTTATTATAATCACATTTTCTGTAGGAAAATTATAGATTGAAATTGCACATAGCTCATTTTATATAAATGGTTTATTTATCTTTTATTGATAAAATTACATATGAATTGTTAGTAACAATTATTCATGTGGCCGTTACTTGGAGACATAATATTCTCCCCTACTTTGATTAGAACATTTTGAATTAGTTTGATTAGAAATTGTTTAAATTAAATTGTTTTAAACAGAGAATAAACAAATAGTCATGTTGATTACAAAAAAACATATTAAGAATAATAAAAAATCAAATATAGTCTTTTAAATAACTGGGTGGTTTTCTCACTCTCACCGGTCTTGATCTCACTGGAGGTTGTTGGATTGTTTCATTTGTATTAAACTTTCGAGTAGGTTCTTGATTGTTTTTTGTATATATAGGTATTTGCAAATGTTTTTCTTCGATACTATTTGGTTTTACTTCATCATCAAAAGTTACAGTCTTTTTAATCTCTGTCTTCTTTAGCTGGTTTATGTGTCGTTTTAGTTTTCTCCCTTCGTCCAATTTAACAATATAATGTAATTTTCCTAGTTTCCTTTCCACCACTCCTGGTTTCCATACTGTTTGATTGTTGATGTAAAATGATGCCAGAACTCTCTCCCCTTCTAACATCTCTCTAGTCCTTGGAAGAACTTGTTGATTATTTCTACTTATAACGTTCGGTTTAATGGCATCTAGTCTAATTCGGATTTTCCTTTTCAAGTATAATTCTGATGGAGATTTTCCATTTGCTAGAGGAGTTGCCCTATATCTGAATAAAATTTTCTGTACTTTTTGATAGATTGGAATATTTTCATTCCCTCTGGCTAAAATTTTATTTTCATCGATTGATTTTATGTTATTCTCTTCCTCGTCTATTTGTTCCAGATTTATTTTTAGATGTCTTAGCCATTCACGGCCTAATAATGGCTCAAACCCGTCAGGTAATATATACATTTCTTCATTTGATATTTTATTTTTATATTGCACTTTCACGTACGTTTTTCCAATAGGATAAAATATGTTTCCAGTATATGATCTGAATACAAGTTTTGTTGTTTTAAGTTTCTTATTTATGTTCATTTTTTTGAAAATTGATTGAGGAACTAGAGTGTAGCCTGCACCCGTGTCTATTTCGAATTTTTGTAAATAATTTTCTATTTTTAAGGTGACATGAAATTTTTTTGTATCTTTTTGAATATGGTTTATAGAATGTAAGTTGACTATTTGATGAATTCCGAATTTCTTGAAATTATCATTTTGGATTTGTTTGACTGGTGAATTCGAATAACCGATTTTAAATGTCTTATTTTTCGAATCAGAGATAAGAGTTTTGATACATACCTTGGAAACATGACCTTTATTTGAACATGACTCACAATATAATTTATGTTTTGGGATTCGACATTCATTTGATCGATGATTATTTCTTCCACACCTTAGGCATAAGTTATTTATTCCTAATTTTTTATAATCCAAGTTGTATTTATAATCAGTTGTGCGCCCTCTTGATAATGATCGTTGTTTTGATGAGTTTCTATTTTCATTTGATCTGGAATCTAAATGTCCTTGTTTTAAGTCGCTACTTTTTGTTTTTCTTTTATCTGCTGAAAATTTTGAAACTTTATTAATTTGTTGATTAAGTTGTGTAATATTTTTCGATAGTTCTTGTGTATCTGACTTAGAAACCTCTTGAGCAATAGCTTCCTTTACTATCTCTTCAAAAACTGTAGTTTTTGACTTAATTAACATTGCCTTAATTTGATCATCTTTAATACCTCTGATGAATTGAGTTCTAAGGAATAAGTCTGCTGCAGAAACAATTTTTTTACATGTGCATTCTACATTAAATTCACATTCTGCTATGTCCCGTCGTAATTCAGCGACATAATCAGCAATAGATTGTTGGTCAGTTTGGAATTTTGACAAGAATATGTGTTGAAATACTAGTACATTTTTCTTTGGTGCTAAGTGATTTTGTAATAATATAATTAGTTCATCGTATGACAATGTTGATGGAATTCTTGGTGCAACTAATGCAGCCAGTGTATTGTGATTTGAGCGACCTATCGAATTTAATAAAATTTTAGCAGCCTGATCATCTGTTTTTACATTGATTGAGTGCATGGATAAATAATTTTCAAACCGTTGTTTATAATTTTTAAAGCTTTCTTTTGATAAGTCAAAAGCATCAAAAGCTGGAATGTGTGTAATTTGTGAAGTAGGCTCACGTAACATCATCTTCGACATGGCTTCCATAAATATTTCAAATTGTTCTTTATTCATGTTTTTTTTTTTTTTTTTTTTTTTTTTATTTCGATATATTGATAAAATATAATTAATACTTACAATTTCTATGTTTAAATTATCTTATCCTGTTTATGTTGTGGATGCGTGAAAAAAAACGAGCTATTGTTGATCCAACGGAATTTTTGAATATTATATTTTATTTGATATTTTCTTTTTCTTCTGAATATTTGATAATAAATAATAGTTTTACCTCGTCGCCAATCTGTTGTGAATTTATTATAATCACATTTTCTGTAGGAAAATTATAGATTGAAATTGCACATAGCTCATTTTATATAAATGGTTTATTTATCTTTTATTGATAAAATTACATATGAATTGTTAGTAACAATTATTCATGTGGCCGTTACTTGGAGACATAATATTAAACTTAATAATAAAGGAGTTATTTATAAAAAACCTATAGGTTGTCCCATAAGTTTTTTCCGCGTCACGCTATGAATGAATCTAACTGCCTATGTTTATATAAACATGCAGGCTTATCTCTTAGCCGTTTATGGCATCTTATTTAATCATCCCAGAGCTTTTTCAGAGTACGTTTCGTTGGTGACAAAGTCTCTTTAAAAATTTTTCTACTATGGAGAGCCAAAAGAAGCATTTGCGGCAAAAGAGATTTGCACCGTTTACGGGAGTGGTCCTTCGACTATTAGGACCGTCCGCAATTTGTTTAAGAAATTTAGAGCTGGCCACCCAGCAACGACGGATATTATCAAGACTGTGCATGCTGTAAATACAGTGTGCGCGAGATAGCGGGTGAAACTAACATTCCCAAAACAACGGCACATAAGCATTTAATCAAAATGGGATATGCGAATCGATATGAAGCTTGGGTTCCACAACAATTGACGGAGACCGGCCTTATAAAGCGCGTCCCTACGTGCGATATGGTTCTACAGCGACACAAAAGAAATCATTTCTTAAAGAGTCTTGTCACTGGAGACGAGACTTGGATTTTGTATCAAAATGTGGATCGAAAACGGATTTGGTCTAAAGAAAATAGACCTTAAACTGTTGCGAAGTCTGGGCTTCATCCGAAGAAAGTTCTTTTGTGCATTTGATGGGACTGGAAGGGTGTACTGTACTACGAGCTCCTTCCTGAAGATGATATGATCAATGCTGACAAATATTGCAATCAACTGAATTAACTAAAAACCGCCATAGCAGAAAAACGGCAAGAATTGGCGAACCGACGAGGTGTAGTATTCCATCACGGCAACGCAAGGCCGCTTATTGCGTTGATCGTAAGGCAAAAATTATAACAGTTTGATTGGGACGTTCTACCTCATCCTCCATACTCCCCATACCTTCCTCCATCCGATTATTTCTTGTTCCTCTCCTTAAAAAACTCTCTCTATGGTAAATCTTTCAAATCCATAATCGAAATAAAAACGCTCCTAAATGAATATTTTGAAAGTAAGCCTCAACTATTTTGGAAACAGGGCATAATGAGGCTTCCTGGGAGATGGAAGAAGGTTATAGATCAGAATGGTTCATACATAACATAATAAATCAACTTTAAACAACAAATATAGTGTATTCATTTATTATCAACAAAAGCGAAGAAACTTATGGGACACCCCAAGTACTTTAAGATTTCGAAAGCTTTTCGTCCGCCCGTAGTGGCAGGATATTTTGAAAGAAATAATGTAAAAATCCCTAAGAAAAAATCCCTAAATGCAAATATCCCTAAAAGAATAAATCCCTAAATAAAAAATTTCCCTATTTTTTTTTTTACTTATTTAATAATGAATAGCCGAAGAGACTTGAATGAGGTAGTTATACATCATGCTTGGTGTCATCACGTCTGTTCCATCTGGTTTTTTAGAGTCCCATTATTCATGGTTTGCCTTCATTATGGTCAGAAGCTCATCTTGCGAGTCGCGGAATCGTTTCCTTGGTGGATCAGGCTTCTTACCACGAACATCACGACAGATTTCCAAAGAGATAAGGTTATGCTCAATATAGATTTGCTTAATCAGGTCCCATACTGATAACTTGTAACTTCCTAAGCGTGAACGAAGAGCATTGTTTGTTGTAACCTTCCAATGCATTGTTTGTTCGAGGCAAACCCATCAAAGTGGCATCGTAGATGTTCCAATGTTCCAATGTCGGGGTCATAAAAGCCAGCCAAAAATTTTTCACCTAGTCAAGTTCGCTCGAAGTAAGAAAAAAGATCACGAAGTTTTACCCTGTTGGTCGTCCAGCTAATGCTTGGTGGGCTACAATGACTTTTGATGGTGGTACCAAAGCCAAAGCTGCAAGAGTTCGTAAATGAGTGGAGTTGTCAGGATTATCTATATCATTATAGAGCTTCAAAACTTCTGGCATTGATTTGATGTTTCTATAAATGCATTGAGCAAAATGAAAAAGTCAACCTCTGATGAATGTAAATTTCACAAATTGCGTTATATTTTCCTTGATGAAATATACGGCGCAAATGGTGTATTTTGTATTTGGAATCATTAAGCTATTAAAACGTATGCTAATAAACGAAATTTGAGTAAATTCCCTTTATTTTACATACGAATTTGACACCCCTATTTTTTTGGAAAAATCACGTGTCTGGGCCATATGTATGTATTTTTCGACCTATTTTCCCCTACTTTCGGTCCAGGCTCAATTACCTCCTTGGGAGGTCGTGTCTCAGGCAACTGGGTGTCATGCTCACCTTGTAATTAAATTTTCTTAATCACAACTAACATTAATACAAAAATGAAAAATTTTGTTTTTAGTGATTTTTTCTTTTATAGATTTTTTCAGTCATGGATATTTTTATTTAGGGATTTTCGGTCTTAAGGATTTTTCTTTTTAGGGATATTTGGTTTTAGGGATTTTTGACTTTTATGGATTTTTTCCTTTAGGGATTTTTACCCGTTTACATTTTGAAAAAATTAGTCTTCACTTCATAATTTTTATGAAATTTTTAGAATTTGAGTAATATTTTTATTTATTTTTTTATATTTAAATAATAGTCAAATTGGAAAATTTCACAATCATCTAGTAATCTTATATTAAGTCTTTTGTTTTTTATGATTTAGGAGAAATAATAAAATAATTTTTTATTTCTTATATTTAATTCTGTACGAAAAAATAAGCAATTTTTTTTTTTGTCAAAATTTTTTTAAAATAAAATAAAATTACTTATTGTACACTAAGTTATACTTTAAGAATTATTTTTTTTTTCAAATAAAAAGAAGGATTATATTTTTTCTTTTCAATTTGTAATATAGTACACAATATACAGCAATGTATATTTTTTTCTCTCCTGGGGGGGGGTTTTAACCCCCAAAACCCCCCCCTGGTTGCGCCACTGGGTTCATTGGCATTTATAGTGGGGACATGCCCGGTGTAAATATAGTGGCGGAATAAGGTCGTCTGAGGGGTGCTACTGTAGCATGTGCTCTACCAAAACAAAGTACTCTACCAATTCCATACCAATACTGCAACGTGCGCTCTACCTGCTTTATGTATTCTTAAGCAAGGATATATATACCAAGTATGGAATGTCCTAATGGAAACCCACCCCCGCCTTGACACGACTGAAAAAGTATTGTCAGGATTCAAAGTCGGGACAGAGCTTAAGTAGTTCTATGTTTCAAGTATGAAATATACTTTCCTAAATGGAAATAGCCCCCGGCCTTGAAAAACAAAAAAAAACTTGGTTAAAAACAAAACTGAAAATATTATAAAGAAAAGAAAATAATTCTAGAGTATTTTATTTTTATTTTATTTTAATATGAAAATGAAATATATATAATATTTTTTGTTTTTATGTAAATAATCAGTTTATATTATTTTCTATCTTTTATCTAATTATTACACATATTGATAGTATGTGCTATACGCTACCTACAGTATTGGTAAAGCGCTTAGTGTAGGTGGTGTAGGTAGAGCACACGCTGAGGTTAGACTTTTATATTTAGGGGTGCCCCCTTGATAATTTATATTATTTCTTGTTCAACCCACTATCAAATTAATTATAATTTAGATAAAATAATTCGAACTATTTTATAAAACAGTAATTACTTTTAAATTGTTCCTTTTTATATTTTAATTAAAGATTTTATTTGTGTATATTTTTTTGTGGGGTTAGATTTATGTACTTGAGATGGTCTGTGGGCTGATGTCTGTTTGAGATTAGACAAAAGATTTTTGTTCGTTTGAGATATTTTAAGAAATCAATCTACTAGTATGGTCATGGCTGTCTATTTGGCTTGGATAGCTTTGATTTTTTTAAGAACCGTGAGAATCAATTCTGGGTTGATCATAATCTAGATCTATAGTGATCCTGACATGGAGGGAGAGAAGATCGTGGGGCGATTCATACGAGTTAAAAAAGTCTCATGTTTTAATAAAAAATTGTAAATCAACAAAATAATTAAGCAAGATTTGATTTGATCTAATGTTGTCCGAGTTTACTTTAATCAGCATTGATATTCTCCTACGATTAGAAGGAACGTATAAAAATGTTTCTTCTTCCAGCCCAAATCATTTAACCAGCCATGAGGCACCTAAATTTCTTAATTTAGATAAAACACTCCGTTTTTTTAGAATTTACAATAGAGAAAGAGAGAGGTATATACTAATTACCTTCGAATAATGCATATATTAGTAATTAATATAAGTATTTTCATTTATAAATTTATCAATATATACATATATTTATTTTAAATATTTTCAAATTATACACTTATTTAATATTATACAAATTTTAAAGTATTAAAATTATTAAAAAATATTAAAATTTATACGTTAGTTTTTTTCAATTTCGCTTCATGTCTGTCTTCTTTCTTTATAAATCCTTTTTTAATCTATATTCTCAATACTTTTAATTTATATAAAGACCATCCAGAGTAGATTATTTCATTTCTATATTTTTATTTTTTAGAAAAACCTAAAGTAACAAAAAGATGATTTCAATTATTACCAAGACATATGAGAAGACGAATAATGAGCCATTCTACAAGACCCATAAGAGAAATACATCAACCTCAGATATAAAATGATTTTTTTATATTATTTATATATTAGAAGTACAAATTAGTGCGGTCCGTTTCATAAATATGACGCTTGTTATGAATTGGCAAAAAACGTACCAAACCAATTTCGAAAAGAGTATCCATGAAAAAGTTTTCCTTTATATTTAAAAATTAAAAAGTATTGATTAAAATCAATAAATGTCTTTGTTTTTCAGGAAACCACCTAATAAAATAGTTAATTATCGCAAATTGCGTGTAACCAGCCCGTTCAGATGTTAGTGAGAAGAATTACTTCAACATTTAGAAACATAATTAATAATCAGTGATGTATTGGTAAAATAAGAATTAAGGGAACGCATAGTGGGAGCAAATAAAAGTCCTATTTTCTCACTAACTATTTTTTTCTATATAAGTTTTTATTACTATCTCGTAAGAGATAGTATTGCGATCACGAAAATTTTCGATGTTGAGATTTTGATGTTTTTATACGTTTTGAAGGTTCCTGAATCATTTTCACTAAGGTTGAGAAAAATGTCTGTGTGTGTATGTATGTAGACAAGATTGCGCAAAAACGGTTTGAGCTAGAATGATGAAATTTGGTACATGGATATTATTCAAAATTCATAGTTTTCTATCAACTTTTAAGAAATGTAGCTCATCCGGAAGAGGGTCATTACCTACAACGTTTTGATTTTTTTTCCTCTAAAGTGACCGTAAAAATAAAGATATATGTTTGATAATTTTTCACATGATTAATAATTGTATAAAACTGCTATATATAGAATTTCAGCTTGATTGAATCGCTGAAAGTACCAGAATTAATTTTTTAACACTGCAAATCTCACGAGCCAACACGTGCCATGGTGCCATCAATAAAAAGCCAAACATGCGCTGGTTTAATATTTATTATTTATAATTTATAATTAATTAAATTTAATTTAAATATAATATATTATGTTATTTAATCCAATTCAAATTGCGAGATAGTCGAGTGGAGACACTCCAGCTTTTTTTTCTTATTCTTACTATGCAAAATATTAACGAACACAAAAAAAGAAATTTGAACAGTAGATTTAAGTGGGAGTTGTCGGGACATGGAAAAGCATGGAACGCGTTCCTGTTCTGAAAAAATGTAAGGGAACGTCGTTCCCCCGCATTTCCTTCCCAATACACCACTTTTAATAATTTTTATGTTTTATAAAGATAAATTGAACAAATTAAATGAAATGATTAAAAAGAAAAAGGATAATTTAGAGAGTTTATTTAAAAAACAAGAATTGCAATGTCTTGTGCCTGAAACTATCCAAATGACACAAAAAGGTCTACCTACTGATTTCGCAATTATTGCTTTACCAGAAAATGATGATTTCTTTATGAAACGCAGGAGAAAAAAATTTACCGGTCCAAGTGAACAACCTGATCATGATGTAAACGAATTTCGAAGAAAAAATATGCGCAAAGAGCATAAATTATTATTAGAACAATTAAGGCATCGTCGTTAACGTGGAAATGCCAATTTAGGTGACTAAAAATTATATCGAACAAATGCGTAAGTTATGGCTTCCAGATGATACAATTTTTTCATCTCGGAGAACAATGGGGTGGCTTACAAGGGGTGGTGTTAACTTTACATGCGCTAAAGGAGAAGGCATTGGCTACGTAACGATGCCCGCAATTAAAGCATTGATAGTTTTGCTGTGATGTACGGGATAAGGAAGGAAGGAGAGTTGCAAATATAAAATTATATATTGCTTGGTAAAAACTCTGAATTTATTTTGATATTTCTTTTATATATATATACATTATTTACATGTTTTGCTATCGTAATGATGTTAATATTTAAGCGAACGCCATCTATTGGTCGCGTGAGGCACTACAGTTTCAAGATATGCATCAGACGTTTTAATAAGAAATCCTACTTCCTTACAATATTATTTTGCTAGGCTCTCCATACGATTATAGCTTCAATGTGTTTGTTTTAAATAATTTTAATAAATTTTTTAATGTTTATATATTATTATTATTATTATTATTATTTGCGTCTGGACCTAAGATCACGCAAAGCTCCCATTTTTCTTATTCATATATGCTATCTTTCTTTGTATGTTCTTCTTAGCTAGATTATGTAGCTTCCATGATTGAATAAGGGTATTGATGTTAAGTGTGCCTTTATGAATGTTCCTTAGGCGTTAACTTCATTCTTCTCTGTGTGCTCGTGATGGTCCGGGTCCTCCAGAATCCGAACGCCCGGTTGCTGGTGGATTGGGTACCCCCTGGCGTAATTGTTTTCCCATGACAATCCATGGTTACTTATGGTTGCGTGTTTTTGAAGTGGTTCTGTTGGTGCAGGTCATATTAGATTGGGTTATTTAGAAAAATCTGTTCTTGGCTGAATTAAAACTCTGACTTCTTGCGTAGAAAGTTGTCCACTTTACAAGTTTCAAGTTTTAAAGTTTAAAAAGTAGGTTTATTACCCAAATTATTATAATGTTATTGTTTTTTCCCATAACATATAAAAGAGATTACATGACTTTTTTTTACAGCTAATAGGTGACTCCAAGGTTGTAATTAAATATACAATGTTTTTTTTTTATTTTTACACTATTAATTATTTTTAATGTTACAATTACAATATGTAAATTAATTATTAATATTTTTTTGTCTAGGAAAAGGCTATCCAAAAAAAAACCTAGACTATATAGAGAGGTGGGGATTAAGGAATCGGGAGGGTCGTGGGATGGTGTGGAATATTATCCATACAAATTCAATTATTTTTAATACAATTTTTTTTTTAATTTAATTTATTTTATAATATATCCATTGTTTCAGTGTTGGGGTGATACACAATTTGCTAACCACCAGCATTTGCTGTACATTTTGTTTCTATCAATTTTATCTCTATTTGGTACTGATATGCTATATTTCAAAGTTTCATAATTGACATTTTCATTTAAATAAGGTTCATAAATTATTGACTTGTTTTTCCTCCTGTTGATATGGTAAATTAAGGGAACAGCATTTTTATTCTGGATGTAACCATTTCCATCTAAGTATATAAATGCTTCTGGGAGTATGAATCCGGTTATTAATGATTTTTCAAAATATTATTTTGAAATACTGAACAATATATCAAGACTATTGTTGACTGAATAAGGTATTTATTCATAATTAGTTGAATAATAACGACTGACATTGGCTTCCTCGTATATTTTTTCATTACTAATATCTATAATGGAGATAATCAAGATTTGTTCGAGCGGTATTTGCCTAAATATGCTCTGATGCTCTTCGTTTCAAATATCCTAATTGACTCCATTAATGAAGCATTTATGTTAAGAAAATGTCCACTCTACACCCTCGGCTAAGTTGCCCCCTTAATGTTTATATATAATAGGTTGGGGAAAAAGAAATCCATTATTTTTTCGGTAGATGGCTCTAGTGATCGATATCTCGTAAATTATCGATCAAACAATTTCAAATTTATGCTCGTTGTCAAGGTAACAGTTCGCACTAAAAGAATTCGTTTGCAGTTTTTTGTTTTGTCCATTCAGTTCTGAGATACACGCCGTTAAAGATGGAAGTCAACAAAGAGAAAATTCGGTACATTTTACAGTTTTTCTTTGATAAGGGCGAAAATGCAAGTCAGGCGGCTGAAAATGTGAATAGTGTTTATGGTCCCGATACTGTAACAGCTAATTACGCGCAATTTTGGTTTCGTCGATTCCGTTCGGGTATTTTTGACGTTAAGGATGCCCCTCGCACAGGCAGGCCCGTCGTCGAAAATGTCGACAAAGTCACTGAAATCATCGAAGTGGACCGGCATGTTAGTAGTCGTAGCATCGCCCAGGAGTTAAAGATCGACCACAAAACAGTTTTAAACCATTTGCACAAAGCTGGGTTTAAAAAAAAGCTTGATGTTTGGGTGCCACACCAATTAACACCAAAAAACATGATGGATCGAATTTCCATCTGCGAAGCCTTGGCCAAACGTAATGAAATCAACCCATTTCTTAAACGGATGGTGACTGGGGATGAGAAATGGGTCACATACGACAACATTATGCGAAAGCGATCGTGGTCAAAGCGCGGTGAAGCAGCTCAGACGGTGGCCAAACCGGGACTAACGGCCAGGAAGGTTCTGCTTTGCGTTTGGTGGGATTGGAAAGGAATCATTTATTACGAGTTGCTTCCATATGGCCAAACATTAAATTCAGACATCTATTGTCAACAACTGGACCGTCTGAAGCGAGCAATTGACCAGAAACGGCCAGAATTGGCCAACAGAAGAGGTGTCGTGTTCCATCAGGACAACGCCAGGCCACACACTTCTATAGTGACTCGTCAGAAACTCCGGGAGCTTGGTTGGGAAGTTTTGATGCATCCACCATACAGTCCGGACCTCGCACCAAGCGATTACCATCTTTTTCTTGCATTGCAAAACTTTTTTAGTGATAAGAAATTGGCATCAAGGGAAGAGTGTGAAAATCAATTGCTGGAGTTTTTCGCTAATAAGGACCAAGACTTTTATGAGAGAGGCATAATGAAGCTACCATTAAAATGGCAACAAATTATAGAACAAAATGGTGCATATTTGACCTAAATCGGACAATGCAAAACATGTTAAATAAAGTCTTGAAGTTCACGTAAAAATAATGGATTTCTTTTTCCCCAACCTAATATATACAGTCTCAAAATTATTATCAAAGGGGATAAAAGTTAAAATATATAAAACAATTATTTTACATGTTGTATTATATGGATGCGACCTTGTCCATGACCTTAGGTGACAAGAGTAGATTTAGAGTATTTGAGAATAGGATTCTGCGAAGCATTTATGGGTCAAAGAAAGATGAGGTCACCGGGGAACAATTTATTATTATATACTTTAAAAATTCGGGAGTGTCCTCCCCTAGACTTTCCCGCATATAAATAGGTAATTAGGTTATTATTATTATGTTTTAACAACAATAAAAATAAACAAACTAATTAATTTAAATTATAAAGTAAAATGGTTTAACATTATTATATATATTTATAATTTACACCTAACGCTACTTATATAGGTAAAATGTCACTTCCGGTAGTCAGATCATGATGAAATTTGGTATCTGAATTTTTTCATATTTTTAAATCTATATACAAAATAGGAAGCAAATATCTCGAAGCAAACTGGTACTTTACTTGAAAGGTAAACGCAACCAGTGTAGGTAAAGTACCACTTCCGGTTTTGACGAAATTTTGATAGAAATCTACAAACTGTGAATAATATCGGTGTACCAAATTTCGAAGTCCTAGCTTGATTAGTTTTTGAGTAAATTTGCTCACAGACATTACATACATACATACATACATACATACACACACACAGACATAATTCAAAAAATGGTATTTTCCGACTCAGGGAGGTCTAAAACGACAAGATCTATCGAAATCTCGAAGTCGAAATTTTTGACGATTCCAATACTTCCCTTATACGAAGTATGCGGGAAAGTAAAAATGTTACGATTTTTTAATTACAATTGTTAAATGGGATTTCTAAAAAATTGTTTCCTAAAATGGTACAAATTAATTAAAATAACTTGATTTTCATTTCAAGATGAAAATTCAAAATTCAAATTTACTTAATGAAATAAAATATTTGATCCTATATTATATATATACATAGTTCACCGAGCCACCGCTCGGTCATTAAAAAAAATGATTCCTTATTCTTGTGTTTGGCTGGTAATAATAATACCTGATTCACCGAATCGTCATTCAAATTATTTAAATAACATATTAAAAAAATTAGTCATAAAACATACACCCCTTAAACGCACGTATTAATGCACTAAATTTTTTTAATTTATGTTCATTTAAATTATTTGAATGGCGATTCGGTGAATCAGGTATTAATATTATCAGCCAAACCCGATAATAAGGAATCATTTTTTTATTAACCGAGAGGAGGCTCGGTGAACCAGGTATGTATTAATAAATGTTTAATATTATCAATTTTTTTTTTTTAAATAATTTCATTCCAAAAAACTTTTTACCTGTATGAATTAGAAAAAGAAAATTTAAATGTGATTAAATTAAATTCAAAATGCTTTTCTCGTGTAAGAATTAAAATAAGGGTTTATATAAAGTTTTTTTTTATTTACAATTATAGAAATGAATTATAAAAATGAAAGAATTATAGACATATTTAGGATTTCTATAAATAAACAATAAATAAATTAACATATGGATAATAAAATGATGGGGTGAGGCATGGTCTATGACCTTAGTGACGTGAGTAGATTTAGAGTATTTGAGAATAGGATTCTGCGAAGCATTTATGGGCCAAAGAACGATGAGGTCACCGGGGAATGGCAGAGACTGCATAACGAGGAATGACCTCTATGCATTTCCAGATATAAAATCGAGAAGGCTGCGGTGAGCAGGACACTTGGCTACAATGGGAGAGGATGGAATGGCGAAAAATATATTGATAGGGAGATCGAGTGGGAAACGTCCGCTTGGAAGACCAAGGACGCGGTGGGTGGAAAATTTGGGAAAGGACGTGAAAGAGATGGGAGAGGATAGGGACTGGAGGGTTGTGGCTCAGAGTAGGAATACTTGGAGGGGTGTAGTTGCTGCGGCCAAGAACTTTCGAGTACCGTAGAGCCAGAGAGATAGAAAGATAATAAAATGATAGGATTCTTAAACATAATAGATAATTAGGAATAATATATTTATTAACAGAGTAAATAAAGTAGTAAATATAAATACTAAGTTAAATAAATCAGATTTTTATTGATTTAAACTATAATTTGTGCTATAAAGTATATATTTAAAGAAAATCTAGTTTTGAAGTGAAACTTCTTTAGCGGCGTCCTGACATTTGGTTGAGAATGGAGAGTGAATTGAAAAATTGAAATTTCGTAACGCAAGAGAGAAAAAAATTGAAATTTCGTAACGCAAGAGAGAAAAAAGATATAGATATAACGAGTGGGAATGAGATAGCCTCTATCTGCGTCTCCCTTTTGTGCGGTCTTTCGTTCTTGAGAAAGAGGCTATCTGCGTCTCCCTTTTGTGCGGTCTTTCGTTCTTGAGAAAGAGGCTATCTGCGTCTCCCTTTTGTGCGATCTTTCGTTCTAATACCCAGTCGCTAGGTCCAAAGTCCATGGCGCGCATGCGCGCGAGTACGTTGACGCGGAATAATATTTCTCAGCCTCTACTGGGTCAAAGAATTAAAAATTAGTATGACTTATGATCAAAAGAGGGCGAGATCTCCACCTTGTCCAGTAGATATCGCAATTAAATACAATTTGAATTTAAATATATATTAATTTCAAAATTTGCCTAAACATTTAAAAAAATAAATATACATATGAAATTTGTTATTTTTTTTTAATATTAAAAAATATTTAATTTGAGATTAATTATATGTAAAAAGATCAACTATCAAATAGATTCAAACTTTTATTTTCTTTGATTAGATTATAATTAAATATTATTTATATTATTTAAAAATTATTTTTCTATTTATTAAGGATGTGTATTAAAAAATTGTAATTAACCTTATCATATGTCAAATATTATAGCTAAGTTTTTTTGAATTTTTTAAAATTTTTTATATAATTAATCTCAAATTAAATATTTTTTAATATTAAAAAATAACAAATTTCATATGTATATTTATTTATTTTTAATATTAAACGTATTTCATATGTATATTTATTTTTATAAATGTTTAGGCAAATTTTGAAATTAATATATATTTAAATTCAAATTGTATTTAATTGCGATATCTACTTGAGCAAAGCAAACACAATGGTGAAGGCCCCGCCATCTCTTGAGTTGTCTTGACCTAAAGCCAAGCGTGGTCGTTGGTTACGCCCTCTTAGGGACAATCATTTCTATCTCGGAGCCACGGATGTAAACCTTTACCTACGCATCAGTACGTGAGAGAGGCATATTACTTTTGAGCTATCGATAAATATTTCTACCTATCGCTGCTATACATGTAAGTCATATATAAAAATTGATATTTATATATATATATATATATATATATATCGTGAAATAATTAAAATTCTCAAGTCAAATATACAGCGTGCACGCATACCGACGCATGTAATTGTGTGTGTGAACATGGTCGGCGATTCACACGCCAACACATACAGTTATGTGCGTCGATGACCATTCACGTTATTTATCCGAATCTCAACATTACTTTAACATTACTAAATCAATTTAAATTTATTATTGCATTTAAAACTGCTTTTCTCAACAGAATTTTTCACAACATACAGCATACAATGACACAATATACTTTACATTTATAATTTTAAATTTATTATTGCATTTAAAACTGCTTTTCTCAACAGAATTTTTCACAACATACAGCATACAATGACACAATATACTTTACATTTATAATTTTGCTCCACAGATTTCACTATGCCGAAAAAAAATAACGACCAACCACAAGGGACTAAAGGAGGAAAAAATGTACCCGGAATAAAAAAAGTAGCTAAAACAGCAGCAGAGCGTATGCGCGCGTACAGAGCGCGAATAAACGCCATCAACAATGCTCTCAGTCAGCAAAGCAGCCAAGATGAGCAGGAAGCAGGTGACAATCATCGAGAATTTGTTGTTCGCGTTGATGTACATCATCCAGATTTGCCATTGCTTTCGGATGCTCCGTCAACCAGTAATGTGCAAGTTATGCATGATACACCGAAAATACCAACGTCGGGTAGACATCGAAAAACTGCGGAAACAGCAGCAGAACGTGTTAGCGCTTATAGAGAACGGCAAAAACCTGAAAAGAATGCTGCCAACCTGCAACACGTTGATGAAATAATTATGCTTGAAGCTTCATCTCAGCGAGTAATCGACGCATCAACATCAACTGCACCCAGTCGAGAATGCAGAATGCAAAAACGTCCTCATCAACATGTTTTCGAATCAGCATGTACTGCTGGATGTTCAAGCAGTGCAGAATTCGATCATGATACATCTCCCGCGCCAGCGTCTCATCATAATTCTCCGACCAACGTTCATCGTATAACTTCACCGATAGTTGATAATTGTGAGAATGACATTCAGACCGACGATTCCAGTGAGCAATATAGTGAATACCGTCGTCATGAAAAAGCTCATCGAGAATTTAAAATCAAATTTATCGACAATTCGTTTGGTAACATTTGCTCAGTGTGTGAAAGACTCTGGTTTAAAGAAGATTTAAAACAACCTTGTGCCGAACATGCCGAAATTTTAAATGAAATTGTGCCAGATGGAGCGATTGATGACATGATGTTGTGTAATACGTGCATGGCTTCATTGAAGAAAAAAACTATTCCAGCAATGTCAAGTTACAACGGCTTCAAATTTCCAAAAATACCTACTCATTTGCCACCATTAGATTTAGTCTCCGAAAGACTTATTTCGCCACGGATACCTTTCATGCAGATCCGAAGATTAAGGCATGTAAATGGCCAGTACGGTATATACGGACAAGTGATTAATGTTCCTGTTTGTGTGAATACAATGGTCAAACATCTTCCACGATGTCTGGATGACGACCACTGCATAAATGTGCATATAAAACGCAGAAAAATTCACAAATCTAGTTACTTGCATGGTATCATCAATAAACGTACGATAAAAGCCTGGCTACAATATTTAGCATCAACTCCACTATACACAACGTATAACATCAAAATCGACAACTCATTCTTCGAGGGTAACTCTCTTTTTACAAATCAACAAGATGACTACAGTGAACATATCCCAATTGAAGAAAGCCTCACTGCCCAACAACAAACGCTCTTGTGGAATGAAGATCAACACTTGCGTATTGCACCGGGAGAACACAATGTTCCACAAAGTTTGTTGTTCGACGAGCATGCTGAGGAGCTTTCTTTTCCATCTATTTACTTGGGACAATTCCGGTGCTTCAGAGACGGAGTTAATGTGACACCATTTATGATGGCAACAAGTGAGTTACGAAGATCTGATCGACGAGCTGTGACGCCATATCACTTATTATATTTGGCTATGAAAATTATGCGGCTGAGAGTTCGCGATGCGCTCACAATTGCGTTCAAATACGTTGGGAAAAATACGACCATTACTCGACAGGAAATTGAAGACCAACAATATGTCAATAATTGCATCGAAACAAATCTCGCATTCCTGCGGTCAATCCCAAATTCTGCCTGGTTCTGGGCAAATCGAAAAAAAGACCTTTTTGCCATGATTCGACAATTGGGAAAGCCTACAATATTTTTAACAGTAAGTGCAAATGAAATTGGTTGGATTGATTTGCTGAAAAAACTGTACAAACTGAAGCACAACGGCACAGATATTTCCGATGAATTTGCAGAAAAAATGCATTACATAGATCGAACAACTTTAATAAACAACGACGCAGTAACATGTGCTATTTACTTCAATAAACTGGTCAATACATTGCTCTCTATTCTCAAATCCAAAAGATTCAGTCCGTTTGGTCAATATTATGTCGTCGAGTATTTTAAAAGGATTGAATTCCAACATCGGGGGAGTCCACATGCTCATATTCTCATGTGGTTAAACAATGCTCCATGTGATGCGATCGGTGAAGACAAAAACGCTGCGATTTCAATGATCGATCAACTTATATCGATTTCATCGAATGAATCATCAGGAAACATTAAATTACAGACTCACAAACATACTTTTACATGTTTCAAAAAAAATAGTTGCCAACAAAGCCCAACAATGCAGATTTGAAGCTCCGTTTATGCCTTCTCGAACCACCGTTATATTGTCTCCAATGCATAAAGAAGAACCAGGATTTGGGGATTATATGAAGCAGTACAAGAATATCAGGACAAATCTTCAAAATTATGACTACACTGATTTCGATCATTTTTATAGAGATAATAACATATTTTCTGATGATCACTACAATTCTATTCTTCGAGCTGGAATCAACAGACACAGAGTCTTCCTAAAACGTCAACCGCATGAAAAATGGCACAACCCATTCAACCCATTCGTGCTGAATATAATGAAATCGAACATGGACATACAATTCATCACTGAGGAATATTCTTGTGCCGCTTATGTCGCAGAGTACGTGAACAAGACTAACAGAAGAGTGAGTCATCTCCAACGTCAAATTATTGAAACCATGAACGAACATCCAGACTTCGATATTGTGGAAGTCACTCGAAAAATAGGGGTCAACATGCTAAACAGTGTAGAGATGACAAGTCAAGAAACTGCTTGGTATCTGCTGCGAGAGCCGATGTCCAAAAGTTCCACCACAGTAGTCATGATCTCCACTGTATGGCCGGTTGATAGACAAAGAATTAGAAAAACTCAAAAAGACCTGGACGAAATGGCCATTGGAGAAGATTCTACCGATATTTGGAAGCTAGATTGGTTTACAAAGTATGAAAGACGACATGAAGATTTGCAAGACGTCACACTTGCACAATTTGTAGCCAATTATACAGTTCGTGCCGATGGAACTTACACGGAGAGAACCAAACGTCGTATTCTTCGTTACCGAAATTACGATATGGGACAAGAGCTCAACGAGTACAAGCGTGAAATGGTCACGTTACACATGCCATTCCGGAACGAAGATGAAGAAATACTGGCCGAAATGAAGTTCATACAAATATATGACGATAACGAGGAGCAAATTTTGAATCGGCGAAAAGAATTCGAATCCACTTTAGACATACAGAAGACTATTGAAATTTGTCGCAATTTGTGCCGTGAGGATGAAACCACAGAAGACGAAGTACAAGATATAGCAAACAGACGTGCAGAGCATGACCCTTTCCAGCGACTATATAATGATCCGAAATCAGATGCTAATGCCGACATTCGTTTAGCTGTATTGAATAAGCTAGGACCTATCGCAAAAAAAAGGGAGAATTTGATACCCAACGCTGAATTTTGTAAATTTATGAGAATGGCTAATGAGAAACAGAGCGAACTTCTTCGTCACGTAATATATCGTCTTTTAACTTCGGAAATGACTCCATTTCAAATATTCCTCACTGGTCCAGCTGGATGTGGCAAAACGTTTGTTATCAAACTCATTATGGACATCTATAATCGATTTACAAATACCGACGGTCACTGCAATGCGTATATAACATGTGCTTCTACAGGCAAAGCAGCTGTAGCCATTGATGGCACCACTGTACACACAGCATTGAAAATTTCCTTATCGAAACTGTTGCCATTGTCAATCGAAGTAGCTCATCAATATCGAGCATTATTCAAGTACGTAAAAGTCTTGATTATTGATGAAATTAGTATGATTGGGGCAGAGTTACTTGCACAAATTGATACTCGACTTAAACAAATTACTGGCAATTATGATACCAATTTTGGTGGGATTGATATCATATTAATCGGAGATTTGCGACAATTACCACCAGTTCGAGCCACACCAATATATAAGCAACAAAAACAAACCATTGTTGGGCCAATATTGTGGAGAGGGCTGAAATTTTACGAGCTAGACCAGGTGATGAGACAAGCGAATCAACTGTTTTCATCAATCTTAACAAAAATAGGTAATGGTGAACGACTAGAAGAACACGAATTAGAATTGATTGAATCAAGATTTTGTACGGTAGACGAAGCAAATACTCGTTGTCCACGTGGAATTCGATTATTCAATACTAATCTGTCCGTCACTGCATACAACAACAAAATATTGAATGAAGCCGAAGAAAAAACAGTCTTTGTAGCCAAAGATGTGTATGTTGGTTGCACAACAGCAGAGCAAGAAGCCTTCGTACGTCAAAAACTACACAAAATGTCTATTATTGACACTGGAGGACTGCCGTATGAAACTGTGTTTGTAATTGACGTACTATATATGATCACACTAATATAGACGTGGCAGACGGCTTGGCAAATGGCGCAGTGGGCAAATTAGTACATATAGAGTTTGACGACAGTGGAGAAGTCAGTGTTTCATGGCTTGATTTTCCGGATTGCTCTACGACTGGTCAAAAAATCAGAAAAAAAGTAGCGGGTCATGTTGCAACTAATAATATTAGCAGAACAGCGGTACCAATCGGACGACGCACGTCAACTATTCCGCTCAACAACAACAAAACAATCAACGCAAAACGATCACATCTGCCGTTGATTTGTGCTTGTGCGACGACTATTCACAAGTCTCAGGGAAGCACGTATTCTGAAGTTGTTTACGAATATGACAAAAAACATTCGCAATCATTAGTATATGTTGCTTTATCACGAGTCACCTGTATTGAAGGCTTGTGGATAGTAACGAATGGAGATGACTTCAGATTTTACCATGGTCGACGAGCATCAGTCAGTATGTCTCATTTACAAGATGAATTGCGGAGACTTTCATTAAACAGACTTCAAACCGTCGATAAACAAATAATCGATTTCATATCTCAGCGTAGAGCATTAACTCTGTACATTCTTAATTGCCAGAGCCTACGAGCACATGCCGCCGATTTAACAGACACTATCATCCGCAAATCCAACATTGTACTTCTGTCCGAAACTTGGTTAAACGATGCCGAAGATGTTAGCATACCAAATTTTAATTGTGTCATCAAATACAAGCGACCGAATGTTAGAGCAGGAGGTGTTGCAATCTACCACAATCAACATGACACTGTAAATATCGTTACACCAAACATGGAAATTATTGCAAGGCAGTCACTGTCATATTCATCAACGGTGACACCAGTTGGCGATGTTTGCATTGCAGAATGTCAAACTCACAATGGAAAAATTATTGTCATCGCAGCCATCTATATCTCACCAAATCAAAATTTAGACGATATTATTTATTTCATACACCGTTCACTACTGGTTTATAGCCACACAAGTGCTAATGCACTTGGACGAGGCGAAGATAAAATCCCTCTAATTCTCGGGGGAGATTTTAATGTAAATTTTGGATCTGATGATTCGTTGCCGTTGATCAACTTTCTTCGAGAAACATTTGGTCTGCTTCTAAATAACGATCCCAAGGAATCAACAACAAAATCTGGAACTACAATAGATGCTGTTTTTACACGTTATATAGAAAATATAGAATCACGAACATATATATCTTATTTTAGTTATCACAAGCCATTAATATCAGTATTACCAATTGAAGCACCAACCGACAATAGTACAGGCAATGTAGATATGATGATAGAGTAGATAATAATAATAATAAAGCGAATATTTGTTACGAAAATTTTATACTGTTATATGTCTTTCGAAATGATCCCTTTCTTTTTCTCTATTTCTCTCTCACTCACACTCTCAACTAAAATTTCTCTTATTCTCTAGATTGTAAGAAGTTTCACTTCCGCCACGTGTACGATGCTGCACATGTTACTTTTTTTTTTTATTAGTCCTATTTTTCAAACATTATGTATTAATAAATGTGCTTTTAAATTTGGTGTCAGATTAAATTTCCTTTCACAATAATTACATTCTTTTCTCATCTATGAATTAATAAATGATTATCTAAATGTGATTTTTGCATAAGTTTTTTTTCACAATAATTACATTCAAAAGTTTTTTTTCCCATATGAATTAATAAATGTTCTTTTAAAGTTGATTTTTCTGTAAATTTCTTTTTACAATAATTACATTCAAAAGGTTTTTCTCCTGAATGAATTAATAAATGTCTATTCATACTAGATTTGCGATTAAATTTCTTTTTACAATAATTACATTCAAAAGGATTTTCTCCTGTATGAGTTAATAAATGATTATCTAAATGGGATTTCCGATTAAATTTCTTTTTACAATAATTACATTCAAAAGGCTTTTCTTCTGTATGAATTAGTAAATGAGAATTTAAAATTGATTTTCTATTAAATTTCTTTTTACAATAATTACATTCAAAACGTTTTTCTCCTGAATGAATTAATAAATGTCTATGTAAAACAGATTCCTGATTAAATTTATTTTTACAATAATTACATTCAAAAGGTTTTTCTCCTGAATGAATTAATAAATGTCTATTCATATTATATTTCTGAATAAATTTTTTTTCACAATAATTACACTCAAAAGGTTTTTCTTCTGAATGAATTAATAAATGTTCTTGTAAATATGATTTCTGAATAAATTTCTTTTCACAATAATTACATTCAAAAGGTTTTTCTCCTGAATGAATTAATAAATGCCTATTCATAATAGATTTCCGATTAAATTTCTTTTCACAATAATCACATTTAAAACACCTGTCTTCATTATTAAATTTCTTTATATGAATGAATTTTTAAATGTCTTATCAAATTTGATTTTAGATTACATTTCTTTTCACAATAATTACATTCAAAAGGCTTTTCACCTGTATGAATTAATAAATGTCTATGTAAAACAGATTTCAGATTAAATTTCTTTTCACAATAATTACACTCAAAAGGATTTTCTCCTGTATGAATTAATAAATGACTATGTAAAAGAGATTTCCGATTAAATTTCTTTTCACAATAATTACACTCAAAAGGTTTTTCTCCTGTATGAATTAATAAATGACTATTTAAATGTGATTTCCGCTTAAATATCTTTTTACAATAATTACATTCAAAAGACTTTTCACCTGTATGAATTAATAAATGTCTATGTAAAACAGATCCCTGATAAAATTTCTTTTTACAATAATTACATTCAAAACGTTTTTCTCCTGAATGAATTAATAAATGTTCTTTTAAAGTTGATTTAACATTAAATTTCTTTTCACAATAATTACACTCAAAAGGTTTTTCTCCTGTATGAATTAATAAATGACTATTTAAATGTGATTTCCGTTTAAATTTCTTTTCACAATAATTACATTCAAAAGGATTTTCTCCCGTATGAATTATTAAATGACTGACTAACTGTGATTTTTTAATAAATTTCTTTTCACAATAATTACATTCAAAAGTTTTTTTTCCTATATGAATTAATAAATGTTCTTGTAAATATGATTTCAGAATAAATTTCTTTTCACAATAATTACATTCAAAAGGTTTTTCTCCTGAATGAATTAATAAATGCCTATTCATATTAGATTTCCGATTAAATTTCTTTTCACAATAATCACATTTAAAACACCTGTCTTCATTATTAAATTTCTTTTCACAATAATTACATTCAAAAGGTTTTTCTCCTGAATGAATTAATAAATGTCCATGTAAAACAGATTCCTGATTAAATTTCTTTTCACAATAATTACATTCAAAAGGTTTTTCTCCTGAATGAATTAATAAATGCCTATTCATATTAGCTTTCCGATTAAATTTCTTTTCACAATAATCACATTTAAAACACCTGTCTTCATTATGGACTGAATGAGTTTCTTCTTTAATTTTTTCGTTTAAATATTTCCCTGTATCCTTTTTGAGTTTTAAATCATGTTTGCAAATTGAAAATATTTTTTTATGAAAACATTTTTTTAGATGTTTCGATAAAAATCCCTCACTTATAAAACTGGTTCGACAATATATACAAGAATATAGAGGACCTAAAAAAGAATTCGGTATATTATCATTATAAATAATATAACAAAATAATTTTAGTGACAATTAACGTTAGGTTAGATTAAATAAGATAGAAATAAAAATTACCTATATATATTGGATATTTGCTTTCTTCTTGTGAATAAAGATCCATTTTTTATCAATTATAAAATATATACTAGGTAATAAGTAATATAAATGTATGAAATTTCGATTTATATTTACAATCAAAATAACAACGTGACCTGGACATTTGAATCACAGAACATCCTTAACAGAGGCTGACAGAGGCGCCCACTCAATGCTATTTACAAGAATATAGAGGACCTAAAAAAGAATTCTTTTCGTTATTTTAATTCATTATATTTTTATATATATTATTGTATAATTCAATTTAAGGTATATTATCATTATAAATAATATAAAACAAAATAATTTTAGTGACAATTAACGTTAGGTTAGATTAAATAAGATAGAAATAAAAATTACCTATATATATTGGATATTTTCTTTCTTCTTGAGAATAAAGATCCATTTTTTATCAATTATAAAATATATACTAGGTAATAAGTAATATAAATGTATGAAATTTCGATTTATATTTATAATCAAAATAACAACGTGACCTGGACATTTGAATCACAGAACATCCTTAACAGAGGCTGACAGAGGCGCCCACTCAATGCTATTTACAAGAATATAGAGGACCTAAAAAAGAATTCTTTTCGTTATTTTAATTCATTATATTTTTATATATATTATTGTATATATTATTGTATAATTCAATTTAAGGTATATTATCATTATAAATAATATAAAACAAAATAATTTTAGTGACAATTAACGTTAGGTTAGATTAAATAAGATAGAAATAAAAATTACCTATATATATTGGATATTTTCTTTCTTCTTGAGAATAAAGATCCATTTTTTATCAATTATAAAATATATACTAGGTAATAAGTAATATAAATGTATGAAATTTCGATTTATATTTATAATCAAAATAACAACGTGACCTGGACATTTGAATCACAGAACATCCTTAACAGAGGCTGACAGAGGCGCCCCGCGTCCACTCAATGATATTTTTGTGAAGTATTAAAAGCATGCAAAAGCACGCTGGGCGGGCATGTGTGAGCGTTTTTACCGACCGACGATAGTAGGGAGGTATTTTTAAATTTTTTTTTGAATGAATATTGGGAATTTAAAAATTATTTATTGAGATATAAAATTAGCATTACAGAAATCAAATATGCTTTTTGAAAAAATGTTAGTTTTATATCCAAATAAATAATTTTTAAATTAACAGAAAACTCCACCATCTTTTATGTAATTTACATAAATAAAATAAACGAATTATGTTGTTGTTAATATAAATACTATTTATTAATTTTAATTTATAATTTAATTTTAATATAATATATGTGTTAATTTATCAAATTGGAATTTGCATGATAGCAGAGCGGAGACATCCCACATTTTTTTCATTTATAAATATTTATTGAGATATAAAATTAGCATTACAGAAATCAAATATGCTTTTTGAAAAAATGTTAGTTTTATATCCAAACTAGCTGCTCAGAGCGCCTTCGGCGCTCTTCACACCTAGACGGGGGCTCCGCCCCATGTACCCCCGAGTGGTACATAGTATTTGGTTGAAAGTAGTAAAAGATTTTCATCCATTTTGTTTCAATCCTTATATTACATAAAACATTCATTTCTTTTTGTGTTCTTATTCAAAATCTATTTTAATTTAATCAGTAAATTAATTATATATATTATTATTATTGTATATATTATATCTATCTATCTATGTGGCTCAAAGATACTCGAAAGTTCTTGGCCGCAACAACCACATTTCTCCAAGTGTCCCTATTCTGAGCCCTTGTCCCATCTCTCTTACGTCTCTTCCTACGCGTCATTGGTTTTCCAAGCGGACGTTTTCCAATCGGTCTCCCCACCAATATCTTTTTCCTCTCCCATTCTAGCCACGTGCCCTGCCTTTCGCAGCTTTTTCTCTTTTATAACCCTAACTATTTCTGAAGATGCAGAGAGACCATGAAATTTCTTGTTATGCTGTCTCCCCCATTGCCCGGTGACCTCATCTTTCTTTGGCCAATAAATGCAGGGAAGAATCCTATTCTCAAATACTCTGAATCTACTCTCATCTCCCAGGGTCATAGACCATGCCTCCCACCCATATAATGCAACAGGCAAAATAATTTTTTTATATATTCCCTTTGATAATAATTTTGAAGAGATAAGCCTCTTTATTGCAGATAACAGGCGTTTCCCGATTGCAACCCCGATTTAAATTCTTCTTAAATATTATTATCCTTCGTGATTTCATTCAATTTTTCTACATATTCAAATTCTACATTTTGTATCTTAAGATTTTGTATGTTAATACTCTTCCTCTTTGTTACTAAATATTTTTTCTTATCACTATTAATTTCAAACCTCCATTAATTATTCCCTCGCTATCTGCAATTGCAATTTCCTAATCTCCTATTATATTTAAGTCGTCTGGGTAACCTAATACTTTACAATTGATTTCCGTATCTTATTCTTTCTTTACTACCTTCAAGACAAATTTGAAGATCAAAATTTGAAAAAGTTTATGCTGATCTATATTGAGTCATGTGTATGTTTTACTAAAGTCTACAAATAATTAGTGAACAGAAATATTGAATTCGCAGTTTTTTTCCTAATATCTGTCATAATGAAAATATCTTAATTAATGTTGATCGATTTGGCCTGAACCCGCAATGATATCTCCTAATATTTCCTCCGCCTATGGTTCTTAAGTATTTTCTATCTTATAATAGTGAAATAGAGTATAATATTTCTTGATCATTACATTTTGATATTTTATTTTCATTGCTAGATTATTATTGAATATTTTTAATTATAATGAAACTTGAGAAAATGCAAAAATAGAGACTTGAGACAATTTATAAAAATTAACGGCATAAAACTATAGATAAATTACCAATATTTACATTCATAAATAGTATTAATTTAAATTAATTGATTTATTTGTTTTTTTATTAATTTTTTTAGATCATAGTTATTTTCCTCCCTTAAAAGAAACTTATCTAATTCTGTGGTGCTAGGGGATTTGAAAATTATTAGTCGCAATATGAAGATTTCGCTTACAGTTTCTGTCATGTCCGACCTCCGTCCAACAGTTATTTCCCTCAAGTTTCTTGATTCTCTTAATCATGTGATCTATATATTTAATTTTTTTTGATTCATTGTAATAAAATTTAAACAAATAAAATTTTTCACTTTGTTAATTTATATAAATTTCAATTTACACTGATTGTGAGTGATACGCTTTGCCAATACTCTGAATAATTTGTGTATAGAAATATTGAATGTTCTTAGCGAGAGATTTTTTAACCTTTCACTCTTTCAAATAGAAAAGAAGAAATATTCAAATATATAGAAATAATAAATAAAAATTAAGTTAAATATGATCTAAATATTTTATTAAATTAATTAAAATGGAAACTTTTAGAATAAATGATTTAATTGAATTGATATTTAAATATTAGAATTTAAAATAAAAAGTGAAATATTATAATAATTCTTCGATTGGGAATCGCTATGATAATTCATTATTTAAAATGATTCCGCTTAAGCCAGTGGGCCACGCCAGGCTCTTGAATGAACAACACGGAGAATTATATAAACTTTAAAAAATTAATTTCTGCGGTTATTGTTTAGATATAGATAAAATTTATAGCCTATGTTACTCTAGGGGTATATAAGAATATTGTGATGTAATTTCATAGAAATCGGTTCAGCCAATTCTGAGTCTATAAAATAGTAATTTTCCGGACAGACAGACAGACCGACAGACAGACAGACAGACATGAAAAATTCTAAAGTCACTTTTGGATTCAAGAGGTCATGAAACGCGAAGATATGCAAAAATTTTTAAATTCTGAGGAATGTGCAGACAAAAACCTTTTTTTATATATATAGATAAATAATTTTTAAATTAACAGAAAACTCCACCATCTTTTATGTAATTTACATAAATAAAATAAACGAATTATGTTGTTGTTAATATATAATATGTATGGATTAAAAATTTTCTTCAATGTCAATATTTGAAACGAGAGAAACACATACGAATTGTTCTTAGCGAGAAGGAAATTTATAAATAAATAAATAATCATTTCTATTTCCATAAAGATACTATTTATAAAGATCACAAGAAATCCATAAATCATTGATTAACTAAGAATAATTAATCCAACGCATTTTTAATCATCTAAGTTTATCAAACAACTGATTTACGTACATTTGGGTTAATTGATAAATGAAAAAAATGTGGGATGTCTCCGCTCTGCTATCATGCAAATTCCAATTGGATAAATTAACACATATATTATATTAAAATTAAATTATAAATTAAAATTAATAAATAGTATTTATATTAACAACAACATAATTCGTTTATTTTATTTATGTAAATTACATAAAAGATGGTGGAGTTTTCTGTTAATTTAAAAATTATTTATTTGGATATAAAACTAACATTTTTTCAAAAAGCATATTTGATTTCTGTAATGCTAATTTTATATCTCAATAAATAATTTTTAAATTCCCAATATTCATTCAAAAAAAAATTTAAAAATACCTCCCTACTATCGTCGGTCGGTAAAAACGCTCACACATGCCCGCCCAGCGTGCTTTTGCATGCTTTTAATACTTCACAAAAATATCATTGAGTGGACGCGGGGCGCCTCTGTCAGCCTCTGTTAAGGATGTTCTGTGATTCAAATGTCCAGGTCACGTTGTTATTTTGATTATAAATATAAATCGAAATTTCATACATTTATATTACTTATTACCTAGTATATATTTTATAATTGATAAAAAATGGATCTTTATTCTCAAGAAGAAAGAAAATATCCAATATATATAGGTAATTTTTATTTCTATCTTATTTAATCTAACCTAACGTTAATTGTCACTAAAATTATTTTGTTTTATATTATTTATAATGATAATATACCTTAAATTGAATTATACAATAATATATATAAAAATATAATGAATTAAAATAACGAAAAGAATTCTTTTTTAGGTCCTCTATATTCTTGTAAATAGCATTGAGTGGGCGCCTCTGTCAGCCTCTGTTAAGGATGTTCTGTGATTCAAATGTCCAGGTCACGTTGTTATTTTGATTGTAAATATAAATCGAAATTTCATACATTTATATTACTTATTACCTAGTATATATTTTATAATTGATAAAAAATGGATCTTTATTCACAAGAAGAAAGCAAATATCCAATATATATAGGTAATTTTTATTTCTATCTTATTTAATCTAACCTAACGTTAATTGTCACTAAAATTATTTTGTTATATTATTTATAATGATAATATACCGAATTCTTTTTTAGGTCCTCTATATTCTTGTATATATTGTCGAACCAGTTTTATAAGTGAGGGATTTTTATCGAAACATCTAAAAAAATGTTTTCATAAAAAAATATTTTCAATTTGCAAACATGATTTAAAACTCAAAAAGGATACAGGGAAATATTTAAACGAAAAAATTAAAGAAGAAACTCATTCAGTCCATAATGAAGACAGGTGTTTTAAATGTGATTATTGTGAAAAGAAATTTAATCGGAAAGCTAATATGAATAGGCATTTATTAATTCATTCAGGAGAAAAACCTTTTGAATGTAATTATTGTGAAAAGAAATTTATTCAGAAATCATATTTACAAGAACATTTATTAATTCATATAGGAAAAAAAACTTTTGAATGTAATTATTGTGAAAAGAAATTTATTAAAAAATCACAGTTAGATAATCATTTAATAATTCATACGGGAGAAAATCCTTTTGAATGTAATTATTGTGAAAAGAAATTTAATCGGAAATCTAATATGAATAGACATTTATTAATTCATTCAGGAGAAAAACCTTTTGAATGTAATTACTGTGAAAAGAAATTTAATGTTAAATCAACTTTAAAAGAACATTTATTAATTCATTCAGGAGAAAAACGTTTTGAATGTAATTATTGTAAAAAGAAATTTTATCAGGAATCTGTTTTACATAGACATTTATTAATTCATACAGGTGAAAAGTCTTTTGAATGTAATTATTGTAAAAAGATATTTACTGGAAAATCTTGTTTAAGGTCACATTTACTAATGCATACAGGTGAAAAGCCTTTTGAATGTAATTATTGTAAAAAGAAATTTAATAGGAAATCAATTTTAAATTCTCATTTACTAATTCATACAGATGAAAAGCCTTTTGAATGTAATTATTGTAAAAAGAAATTTAATCGGAAAACACATTTAAATAGACATTTATTAATTCATTCAGGAGAAAAACCTTTTGAATGTAATTACTGTGAAAAGAAATTTAAAGGAAAATCATATTTAAAAGCACATTTTTTAATTCATTCTGGAGAAAAACCTTTTGAATGTAATTATTGTAAAAAGAAATTTAATCAGAAATCATATTTAAATAAACATTTAATAATTCATACAGGTGAAAAGCCTTTTGAATGTAATTACTGTGAAAAGAAATTTAATAGGAAATCAATTTTAAATTCTCATTTACTAATTCATAAAGATAAAACGACTTTTGAATGTAATTATTGTAAAAAGAAATTTAATCACAAATCTGTTTTAGATAGACATTTATTAATTCATATAGAAAAAAAAACTTTTCAATGTAATTATTGTGAAAAGAAATTTTTTCAAAAATCCCATTTAGATAATCATTTATTAACTCATACAGGTGAAAAGCCTTTTGAATGTAATTATTGCGATAAGAAATTTACTCGAAAATTAAATTTGAACAAACATTTATTAATTCATGCAAAACCTTTTGAATGTAATTATTGTGAAAAGAAATTTATTCTGAAATCAACTTTACAAACACATTTATTAATACATAATGTTTGAAAAATAGCCTTAAAAAAAAAACAAGATTTTCTTTAAATATCTTATCTTCTTATACGAGTAAAAATTGTATATATGTACCATGGGTCCTCAAAAACCGCTTTAACGATTTTTTTGAAATTCACACTAGAGATAGTATTTATAAAGAAAAATTGAGTTTTATTGATCAGATCTCTGGAAAAATGCATCTTTATTATTTTTTTTTTTTAAATTTAAATGTATATATGTGACGACACAACCACCGCCTGTGATATTTATATATCTATTCTTAAAATAAAATTAAAAATATTTATATTATATTCATATGATTTTTTTTTTATTTCATTAATATACATTTAAATTATTTGAAATTGTTTCACACAACGTTTAAAAGAAGAAAAGATTTATCTTTATATTCCATTCGATATATAGTAGGAGAATTAAATGACGTTATCAATTTATTATACAACGAATCCGTAGATATATATTATAAAATATTATATACTAAATATTCAATTAGTATATATTAGATAAAACATTTATTTGTTTTTGGGTTCTTATTTTTAATATATTATAATTTAATCAGTAAATTAATTATACACCCAAGCCTCGCTATAACGGCCCTCTTTAATTAAGGTACGTTTTCGATATACGGCCTAAAATGTTTTGCTATAACGGCTTTTTTTTCATTCCTCCAAGCTATTTTTGAGGATTGGTTCAAAAATCACTTTTGTACAGAAGTCAAAAAATATTTACGAGACAATAACTTAAGCAACAAGGCTTTGCTAATTTTAGATAATGCACCAGGGCATCCTACTAATTTATCCGAACTATCAGAAGATGTGATGATTGAGTACCTTCCGAAAAATACAACAGCTCTGATCCAACCAATGGATCAGGGTGCAATAGCCACGTTTAAAGCATATTACCTACGCCGAACATTCCAACAACTAATATATAAGTGAAACCGATGGTACATCATCAATTAAAACGTTTTGGAAAAACTATAATATCAAGGATGCTGTTGAGAACATTAGTGAATCCTGGAAGGAATTAAAATCGACAATGAACCATGTTTGGAAAAAAATATGTCCAGAATGTATAAAAACTACCGATGCAGAAGTTAATTTCCTTCCTGAAGTTAGACAAAACATTTTGGATTTAGCACATGATCTCGGTTTTGTAGATTTAAACGAATCTGATGTGCTGGATCTACTTGCAGCTGATAGGGAACCCCTTTCATATGAGGAACTCATTCAGTTGCAAGCAGAACCGGCAATTGATGAAGATACAGAGCCTGTTGTATCCAAACAGCTAACATCAAAAATCATGTCGAGCGCTTTTTCTTATTTTGAACAAGGAATAAACATCCTCCTTGAAAACGATCCTGAGGTCGAACGTAGCGCTAATGTGTCTCGAGGAATTAACTCAGCCATTAGCTGTTATAAATCACTAAAGAAAGAAATAGACAAGAAGGCAAGACAAACAACTTTAGACAATTTTTTCAGCGCAAAATGATGGTGACAGTGATCTGTAGGTTTTTGTTGTTTCATTTTTATTTAAAAATTATGTAATGTTTTTGGAGTTTTTTATTTTATGTACAATTTATGTTCTTGTTAAATATGTTTATAATTTAAACAAAATAAAAAAATAAAATGCATTTTGAATGATAAACCATATTATATATTTATCAAATTTGGAACCGATCCCATTGAATTTGTATGAATACGTATTAGAATAATTGATTCGTTATACGGCTTTTTCGCTTTACGGCCAAGTTTCGCGGAACGTATCTAGGCCGTAAAGCGAGGTTTGGGTGTATATTATTATTGTAAATGTTATATCTATCTATCTCTGTGTGTCCCTTCATATATTGTGATTCCAGCCATCTTACTTTCTTGAAAATGAAAATCCAATTATGAGATAAAAATTAAAATTATTTATTCATATAATCTTGAAAATGTGTTCAGTGTTTATTTAAAAAGGCCAATATTATATTAAAAAAATTATAAACATAATAAAAAATATACATATTCTTTGAATGAGATGAATGTAGATATCAAATTTTAAATAAGTTGACATAAATAATTAATAATTAATAAATAATTCCAATTTATATCATCTGAGAATTAGATAAATAATATAGAGAGCAAAAAATATTTAAAAATAGATATTTATTTAAATGAAATAAAATTATTTAATTTACAGAATCAAAATGTCTACAATAATATCTAAACATTTTTTCTTTATAATTTTACATTATAATAATACTAATAACAGTAGTTATAATATATGGGGAATTTTCAACATTGACCGCCGATTTGACCATGTTCCAAGCTCAGGGCCAGACACTCAAGTGCTGCGGAAGAAAGGCTACACTTCATGATATCTGCTAATTTTCTTTTGAAATATTCAAGAGGTTTAACTTTGTGTGTTGGATGTTTTGTTTCAATATGTCTACGAAGAAGTGATGGTTTTAAAACTGCGGTTGGTAAGAACTTCATTACATATAACACCAAGGGGTTTATGTTCCGAATCATCCCCATTAAAATGAAAACCCAATTTTAGATAGTCCCTGTCATATTTAACCTTTTTCCCTTTTCTATCATCATTTTGTTTGTTTTTCGTCTGGTAAAACGGTACGTTACTACAGCATTCAACACTATCATCTCGATTATCATATCTTTCTAAACGGCCCGTTTTTAACAATTGATCCATAATAAAAATAATTAAATTAATATTTATTAAATGATTTACACGAGAACTTGCAGTCACAGTAACACTATCACATAAGCTTTACAAGTGCTAAGTCTATGTATGAACGTCGGTTAATACAACACTACTCTCCCAGTTCCCAGTTGAGAACAAGTTTCTAATTCTAAAATCTTTAGTAAACTGCTTAATTTGATATTTATTGTATTGTAAAAACAAAAAATATTACAAAGAAAGGAAAAATGATTTTAAAAATAAAGCAGAAAATGATACTAATCACATTGATACAATGTTTTAAATATAAATAAATGTTTGTAAAAAAAAGAATAGTATTTTTTTACTTGAATAAGAGGAATCAGTGGCGCAACCAGGATTTGATCATGGGGGGGGGGGGGTTTGACTAGCCGCTCCACCTTCCTATGGCGCCCCCCCCCCCCCGGCTCTCTCAAAGACAAATTTTCATTAAGATTTTTTTTTATATTAATATTTAAAAAAGTTTTGTAAATGAAACACTGATTTTACAAAATCTGGCAAAAAAATTTAATTTTGTATTTTATTTACTCGTACCTATTCAGTTTTAGAAAGAAAATATTTTTTTCCAGCTATAAGTAAATCATTTTAGCTTTCCTCGTGAAATAAGGATAGCTTATACGAAGATCGGAAAATTTTGAAAATTCTTCGAGATTTCCACTTTTCAGATGGTTCTGAATCCAAAACTGCAAAAAAAAATTTTTGAACCGGCTCGTTACCGAGATAAGGTCTAAACAAAATGAGATATTGTCTTGAAATTTGATATTTAGATGTTTTTTTTTGGGAATGATGGGCGGGGATTGGATTGTTTTTGGACAAGATCGGACCATAAGTAAGGGTAGTTTAAAGAGGTGTCAAAGCACATTTTATTGATTTTCTCAATAAATACCGATTTTTATGAGAATTATCATACTATCATATTAAATTTATAGGGAATCGAATTTACTAAAAGTTTCATTATATTCATTTTTACCTAAACTTAATAATAAAGGAGTTATTTATAAAAAACTACTTTAAGATTTCGAAAGCTTTTCGTCACTTTTCGTCCGCCCGGGGTAGTGGCAGGATATTTTGAAAGAAATCATGTAAAAATCCCTAAATGCAAATATCCCTAAAAGAATAAATCCCTAAATAAAAAATTTCTCTATTTTTTTTTTACTTATTTAATTAAATGAATAACCGAAGAGACTTGGTGTCATCACATCTATTCCATCTGGTTTTTTAGCGTCCCACCATTTTTCATGGTTTGCCTTCATTATGGTCAGAAGCTCATCATGCGAGTCGCTGAATCGTTCCTTGGTGGATCAGGCTTCTTACCACTAACATCACGACATATTTCCAAAGAGATAAGGTTATGTTCAATATGGATTTGCTTGATCAGGTCCCATACTGATGTATTGTAACCTCCTAAGCGTGAACGAAGAGCATTGTTGTAACCTTCCAATGCATTGTTTGTTCGAGGCAAACCCATCAAAGTGGCACGTAGATGTTCCAATGTTCCAATGTCGAATTCGGGGTCATAAAAGCCAGCCAAAAATTGTTCACCTAGCCAAGTGCGCTCGAAGTAAGAAAAAAGATCACAAAGTTTTGCCCTGTTGGTCGTCCAGCTAATGCTTGGTAGGCTACAATGACTTTTGATGGTGGTACCAAAACCAAAGCTGCAAGAGTTCGTAAATGAGTGGAGTTGTCATGATTATCTATATCATTATAGAGCTTCAAAACTTCTGGCATTGATTTGATGTTTCTATAAATGCATTGAGCAAAATGAAAAAGACAACCTCTGATCATAGTAAATTTCACAAATTGCGTTATATATTCCCTGGTGAAATATACCGTGCAAATGGTGTAATTTGTATTTGGAATCATTAAGCTATTAAAACGTATGCTAATAAACGGAATTTGAGTAAGTTCCCTTTATTTTACATACGAATTTGACACCCCTACTTTTTTGGTGTGGGCCCTATGTATGTATTTTTTTAACCTATTTTTCCCTACTTTCAGTCCAGGGAGGTCTTGTCTCAGGCAACTGGGTGTCATGCTCACCTTGTGATTTAATTTTCTGAGTCACAATTGAAATTAATACAAAAATGAAAAAAATTGTTTTTAGTGATTTTTTCTTTTAGGGATTTTTTCAGTCAGCGATATTTTTATTTAAGGATTTTCGGTTTTAGGGATTTTTGACTTTTATAGATTTTTTCCTTTAGGGATTTTTACCGGTTTCCATTTTGAAAAAATTAGTCTTCGCTTCATAATTTTTATGAAATTAGCAAATGTATTATTAATAAAAATTATTTAGAATTTGAGTAATATTTTTATTTATTTTATATTTAAATAATAGTCAAATTGGAAAATTTCACAATCATCTAGTAATCTTATATTAAGTCTTTTGTTTTTTATGATTTAGGAGAAATAATAAAATAATTTTTTATTTCTTACTAGCTGCTCAGAGCGCCTTCGGCGCTCTTCACACCTAGACGGGGGCTCCGCCCCCTGTACCCCCGAGTGGTACATAGTATTTGGTGGTTGAAAGTAGTAAAAGGTTTTCATCCATTTTGTTTCAATCAGTATATTACATAAAACATTCATTTCTTTTTGTGTTCTTATTTAAAAAATATATTTTAATTTAATCACTATATTAATTATATATATTATTATTGTATATGTTATATCTATCTACCTATGTGGCTCAAAGATACTCGAAAGTTCTTAGCCGCAACAACCACATTTCTCCAAGTGTCCCTATCCTGAGCCCTTGTTTCATCTCTCTTACGTCCCTTCCTACGCGTCATTGGTTTTCCAAGCGGACGTTTTCCAATCGGTCTTCCCACCAATATCTTTTTCCTCTCCCATTCTAGCCACGTGCCCTGCCTATCGCAGCTTTTTCCCTTTTATAACCCTAACTATTTCTGAAGATGCAGAGAGGCCATGCAATTTCTTGTTATGCAGTCTCCCCCATACCCGGTGACCTCATCTTTCTTTGGCCAATAAATGCAGGGAAGAATCCTATTCTCAAATACTCTGAATCTACTCCCATCTCCAAGGGTCATAGACCATGCCTCCCACCCATATAATGCAACAGGCAAAATAATCTTTTTATATATTCCCTTTGATAATAATTTTGAAGAGATAAGCCTCTTTATTGCAGATAACAGGCGTTTCCCGATTGCAACCCCGATTTAAATTCTTCTCAAATATTATTATCCTTCGTGATTACATTCAATTTTTCTACATATTCAAATTCTACATTTTGTATCTTAAGATTTTGTATGTTAATACTCTTCCTCTTTGTTACTAAATATTTTTTCTTATCCCTATTAATTTCAAACCTCCATTAAATTTTCCTCGCTATCTGTAATCGCAATTGCCGAATCTCCTATCATATTTAAGTCGTCTGGGTAACCTAATATTTTACAATTGATTTCCGCATCTTATTCTTTCTTTACTACCTTCAAGACAAATTTGAAGATTGATTGGATCTATTGAGTCATGCGTATGTTTTACTAAAGTCTACAAATAATTAGTGAACAGATTGAATATTGAATTCGCGGTTTTTTTCCTAATATCTGTCATAATGAAAATATCTTAATTAATGTTGGTCGATTTGGCCTGAACCCGCAATGATATCTCCTAATATTTCCTCCGCCTATGGTTCTTAAGTATTGTATATGTTATAATAGTGAAATAGAGTATAATATTTCTTGATCATTACATTTTGGTATTTTATTTTCATTGCTAGATTATTATTGAATATTTTTAATTATAATGAAACTTGAGAAAATGCAAAAATAGAGACTTGAGACAATTTATAAAAATTAACGGTATAAAACTATAGATAAATGACCAATATATACATTCATTAATAGTATTAATTTAAATTAATTGATTTATTTGTTTTTTTTATTATTAAGTTCATTTATTAATTTTTCTAGATTTTAGTTAATTTCCTCCCTTAAAAGAAACTTATCTAATTCTGTGGTGCTAGGGGATTTGAAAATTATTAGTCGCAATATGAAGATTTCGCTTACAGTTTCTGTCATGTCCGACCTCCAACCAACAGTTATTTTCTGTTAAGTTTTTTGCTTCATTTAATCATGTGATCTATATATTTAATTTTTTTTGATTCATTATAATAAAATTTAAACAAATAAAAATTTTCACTTTGTTAATTTATATAAATTTCAATTTAAACTGATTGTGAGTGATACGCTTAGCCAATACTCTGAATAATTTGTGTACAAAAATATTGAATGTTCTTAGCGAGATTTGATATAATGTTGTCCTAAATCTGAATTAGAAGAAAATTATAAATTGCCTCCTCTTCCAGCCCAATTCATTTACCCACCCATGTTGCATATGGCATCTAAATTTCTTAAAACTCCGTTTTTTTTAATTTAAAATAGGAGAGAAAGAGTTTTAAATTATATTCGAATAGTCTATATATTCTATATATCAGTATTTTTTTTCTGAATTTAATAGCAAGTTGATTTTAAAAATTTTCCATTCTTAATGCATATGATTGATTACATGTGTTAAAATTTAAAAAAATTCAAATATTCTAATTTTTATATTTATATACAATTTAATATTATTTTTTATTAATATCATATCAAAAAAAGAGAATTTATTAAAAATTAAAAATAAAAAAGAAGCCTATTAATAAAAAATTGAATGGTGATTTAATTATTTTATTAAATTAATTAAAATGAGACCTTTTAGAATAAATTATTTAATTGAAATGATATTTAAATATAAGAATTTAAAAAAATATTATATTCTTTGTTTGGCAATTGTTATTTAATTATGTGCAACATGATTCGACTTGCACAGAGCATCGTTATTTTTTATTAATATCACATAATAAAAATGAATCTTTTAAACATAATAAATAAAAAAGACATTTTAATAAATTTAAAAAATATACCCAATTTAAAAATGTCAAAAATTTAAAACAACTTTATATCATTATATTTTAATTTTTATATAATATATATATATATTTAGTAATTAATAATAGAGTAATTAAATTAAAATAAAAAACAAAGATAATATAATTCAGTCATTTTAATTCAGGTTAAATAATATTTTTTTTTATTATTCAATGATAAAATTTATATATTATTATATATATATTATAGAAAAGAAGAAATATTCAATTAAATAAAAAATAATTTAAGATAAAAATATGATCTAATAAATATTTTAATTAAATTGAGAACTTTTAGAATAAATTATTTAATTGAATTGATATTTGTATATTAGAATTTAAAATAAAAAGCGAAATATTATAATAATTCTTCGATTGGGAATCGCTATGATAATTCATTGTTTGAAATGATTCCGCTTGGCCGACAGTGAGCCGCGAGCTGCTCTTGAATGAACAACACGGAGAATTATATAAACTTTAAAAAATTAATTTCTGCGGTTATTGATAAGATATTAATAAAATTTATAGCCTATGTTACTCTAGAGGTATATAAGAATATTGTGATGTAATTTCAAAGAAATCGGTTCAGCCAATTCTGAGTCTATAAAATAGTAATTTTCCGGACAGACAGACAGACAGACAGACAGACAGACGTGAAAAATTCTAAAGTCACTTTTGGATTCTAGAGGTCATGAAACGCAATGCATATATGCAGATATGCAAAAATTTTTAAATTCTGAGCAATGTGCAGACAAAAACCTTTTTTTATATATATAGATATTTAATTCTGTACGAAAAAATAAACAATTTTTATTTTTGTTAAAATTTTTTTAAAATAAAATAAACTTACTTATTATAAACTAAGTTATACTTTAAGAATTATTTTTTTTTCAATTAAAAAGAAGGATTATATTTTTTCTTTTCTATTTGTAATATAGTACATAATATACAGCAATTTATATTTTTTTTCTCTCCTGGGGGGGGGTTTAACCCCCAAACCCCCCCACCTGGTTGCGCCACTGGAGGAATAAATTACAATGTATAGAATTGTTGATATGATTTGATATCGATGAAGTTGGGAATCACTGAGATAGAGGATAGTGGCTCACCTCAATATAAAAAAATATTTAATAATAATATATATGATATACGAGGTCTGTTCAAAAGAACAGGTGAATTTTGAATTTTCTTGAAATTACCAAATATATATTATTTTATATCCACAGGCCATACTTTTGTCTTTCAGTGCATTAATAGGTACGTTTAAGGGCTGTTTATTACTATTTTTTTAATTTAGGTTCTTTTAAATTTAAATTATTTGAAAAGTGACTCAGTGAATCAGTTATTAGAATTACCAGCCAAACTCGATAATTAGGAATCATTTTTTTTAATGACCGAGCGGCGGCTCGGTGTGCCAGGTATGTTCTAAGAAAAGCACAATAGCAACATAGTTGAAATGTTAGTTTTATCTCTAAATAAATAATTTTTTAAGGCCATTATTTTCTGTCTTCCAGTTCATTAATAGGTACGTTTAAGGGGTGTATGTTTTATGACTAATTTTTTTTTAATTTATGTTCTTTTAAATTATTTGAATGGCGATTCGGTGAATCAGGAATTAATATTATCAGCCAAACCCGATAATAAGGAATCATTTTTTTTATTGACCGAGCGGTTGCTCGGTGAACCAAGTACTAATATTTATTAAACCAGTACGTGTTTGACTCTTTGTTGATGGCACCACGTCACGTGCTGGCGCGTGATTTGCAGTGTTAAAAAATTAATTCCGGTACTTTCAGCGATTCAATCAAGCTGAAATTCTATATATAGCAGTTTTATCCAATTTTTAAATATGTGAAAAACTATCAAACATATATCTTTATTTTTACGGTCACTTTAGAGGAAAAAAAATCAAAACGTAATGGTCCTCTTCTGAATGAGCTACATTTCTCAAAAGTTAATAGAAAACTACGAATTTTGAATAATGCCCGTGTACAAAATTTCATTATTCTAGATCAAACCGTTTTTGTGTAATCTTGTCTACATATACACATACACACACACAAACACCTTAGTGAAAATGACTCAGAGACCTTCAAAACGTAAAAAAACATCAAAATCTTGTCGAAAATTTTCATGATCGCAATTGTATTTCTGGCGAGAATAAAAATTAAGCAACAGGGGGCAGTCGTCTGCAGGCGAGCAATGCGCCAAATGATATGCAACCCGAATATCAGACCAGTTAATTTGTTATACTATTTGTCATTTCGAAGGGGGCGTCTTAATTTTTAATAATCATAAATTTATTGCATTAAGGGGAGATAATAATTCTATTAATTATAAAAGTAAAATATTCTTGTGTAATTAATTAGTAAATAATAAATTATCTATTAATCACTTGAAAAAACATATATCCATATAAAGAAACATTCTATAAAATTTTCATTAAAATCTTTAAAAAGAATTAAACTGTATTTTATATCTATACAATACATAGAAAAATTTATATTTCAGTTACCAAATAACGAAATCGTTACGTAAATTTACTTTTACTTAGCTACCTTACATCGGTATGTAATAATAATTCTGGCTGTCCTTAATCAAGGTGCAATTGGAAGAAACGCCTTGAATCAAATTAACAATTTTAATCTTAATATCCATTATTTCCTTTTTATTTAGTCTTTTGTTGGTGAATTATGCAGTGGAAACAAAAAAAAAACTTGAGAATTAGTCATCATTTTAGAACAGTTATAAATCCATTTATATAGCCTACATTATTTTATAAATAAAATTTTTTAAAAATTTAAAAATTAAGTTATTATATTCTCAGTCCTGACAATTGCCCTCATTGCCACTCTCTGCGATGACGACACTGAGAAAGAAAAAAACGGGATGGATGAGACCCCAAAGTAAGAAAATCACTTATTTATCAAAACAAAAAATTTGGTATTTATTATATAAAATTAAGTTCTACTACTTGTGTTAAGAATTTAAAAAAAAAATATACATTCAATTTAATTAAAATTATACATTTTAATTATACTTTTTATAAAACGATAGCGTCAACTATATTATATTTTTTTCCAAATATGATTTATCAGTACAATGATAAGAAAAATATTTGATAATTTATTAATATTATATTATTATTGAGTATAAATGTATTTTGATAACAATATACATATTAACATTCACCTGAAATATTTTCCACAATAAAAAGAATTAAAATATTAATATATTTGGCAAGTTAAAAAGAAATAATAATGAAAAAATTATCTATTTGATATTTTTGGTATATGAATTTAAATTTTTATAGTTAAAAATTGAGTATAATTAATTCTTCCTATTATAGTAAAATCTTTAAAAGAGATCAAACATTACATTATACATTGTATATTTCAAAATGAAAATAAAAAGTTAAAGAAAATAATCGCGATATTCAATTATTTTTTTATTATTAATTAAATTAAAAAAAAAACAATTGAATATTTAATAGGGCCTCCTCCTTTCCCCATAAATTAGCCCTTCCAAGCCTCGCCTTCCGAAATTTAGAAAAAGTAATAATAAAGAAAGTTTGCCTTAAAAAAAAAGTATTAAAAAAAATAAGGCGTTTGGTCTGTAGCCTCTTTGAATCAGCTAAGAGTGCCTTTGATTTTTTGGATTTCGAAATAAAACCACCACATTCGGGGCATCCTGAAAGAGAACCTACCTAAGGGGTGCATGGACTCCTCCAAAATGGGTGGATCATCCATGCTAATCAAAAAAAACCCTACGCTCAAAAGGTAATCAACAATTTGTTCCTGTTCAGGCTATTCCCATTTTGGAACTGTGCTGAATTACCTTCCCGAATGTCCGTTTATTCGATCCACCTCAACTACAATCTCAGCAATACAAAAAGGCACAATTCAGACCTGGCATGCTATTAATTCATGCAACCCATCCATTAATATTGGCATGGCACTTATTTTATCCACCCACACATTTTTTTAATTTATTAATTTTAATCTAATCTATGGATTAGTAAGATGAGAATATTTATCCCCCGAAGGAAGTAGGAGGCACTTCCTGAAAATCCCTAACAATAAAATATACGCATATACAAAAGATTAGCCACCCTCCCAGTGAAACGCATCGAAACCAATTACCAATTCTAAATACCTTTATCTCTTCTGCCTCCTTTTTCAAAGCACCTCATTCTTGAAAGATAATCTCTGAAATTTCCTAATCTGACTAAATTCTATAATATAGTTTAATATATTTATTTATTATCTCCTAATTAATATTACGAAAAGTAAAAAATTAATTAAAATTCAATTATACTTGCTTGTTAAACTTTATTTTAATTATTATATTGCCATTGTGAAATTATTAAAATTTATATCTATTTCAAAATGTGCCATGCTACAGAAATAACGATGATTACTTACATTTGGTGAGCTGTATTATTATTGTAGATGATCATTTCATCATCATCAGGGATGGAGAAGATAATCAAGAATTCAAATCAACATCCAGTATCAGGATCGAAGATTGAAACATGAAATTGAAGTAAAAAAAAACATATTAGATTATACAATTTTCAAATAAATAAAATTATAAATTGTATGAAAAATCAAATAATAAATAAATAAATACTGTCCTCGGAGGCAATAAAGGGTTGATTGATCTTGCAGATTAGACTCGAAGACCAACTCGAAGATTTGAATTGATGTCTCGTATCTCTCGCCTGGATAAATAAGAAATTAAGTAAATTAGGTAAGATTTATAATAACGAAATGAAAAAATATATAAAAATAAATAAATAAATAAATAATATTATTATGATTCAAAATATGAATAGATTTTTAAAAATATTATTTTATTTATGTGAAATTAAATTATTAAAATTAAAAACTATTTCGGAAAATAAAACTAACATCTTAATGATTTTTATTTAAAAAAAATATTTAAATAAATATAATTAAAAGAAAAATTGAATCTTATAAATTTTTTCATTCTACTTTTAATAAAATTGAATTAATGAAAATAAATAAATATATAAGTAATATATTAGTAATTACAAAATTATAAAAATACATTTTATAATATTGAATTTTTATTGAAATATTTTTTTAAGTTTATTGCTTAAATTATTATATTTTGAAAAAAAATGTGGAGCTGGGTGGACTGAATACTAACTTACCATCTCACTGATGTTGAAGAATTAATAATGAATTCGAGGAAAAAATTGGAATACAGATTTATCACATGAATTTTGGAAAGAGTGGTGTGAGAGTTTAATGAGATCAAAAAAGATGTATAGAATATTTAAAATTATATAATATATATATGTAACGGATGTATATTTATTATATATATATATGACAAAGTCACCCCAGGCGCTGTTGCATGACTGAATGGCAACGTCTAGGGGATTCCGACGACGGTTGGTGACTTGGCATTATATAGACAGTCAGATGCTAACCTTCTTTGTGTAAAGACGTGTTATCTTGTCTCCACGTTCTTATATAAAGACGTGTTTTGATGATCCTCCATGTTGGATGGATCCTTTGTGACTCCCATGGTGGAGAAGTAATATAATATTTCTTATAATTATACATTTTCTTTGACTCCCATGGTGGAGAAGTAATATAATATTTCTTATAATTATACATTTTCTTTGACTCCCATGGTGGAGAAGTAATATAATATTTCTTATAATTATACATTTTCTTTTAAACAACCGCTTTTCAATTTAACTTAAACTACATCCTTATTGACCAGTCTCATTAAATCTGCTTTACCCCTGAGTATAGCATGGCGCCCAAGTAATCTCATCTCTGCTGGACCATTGGAGGAAAGGTAGTTTGTTCTCTGCAGCTGCGGGTAATATTTTCCCCCTTCAAGAAGATATCCACCTGTTTACCTGTGGAGACCTTAAACTCCTTTTTTTCCCTCTCCACATAAGATCCATTTTTTCCCTCTCCCATTTCCCCTCTTCTCTCTTCTATCACATTTTCCCTCCCTTCTCTCCCCCTTCTTCCCTCCTCCTTGTAAGGGGCCTGTTGGCATCCACTGTGGGCCTCCCCCCTTACAAATTGGCACCCAACGTGGCCCTCCCCTTACAAATTGGCACCCAACGTGGTCCCCCCCCTTACAAATTGGCACCCAACGTGGCCCTCCCCTTACAAATTGACGCCCAACGTCGAGGCCTGTTTTCCCCACCCCTGTGAAGGCAATAAGTGATATTAGTGCAAATAATTTGTGAATATTAATCAACCATATGGTGACACTCGCCCTAAGGAACAACCACACTTAAGTACATTTATATATATTTTTTTTCTTTTGGTTTTAAAACCTATGATTTTTTTTATTTTTCTTTCTATTATTTATACTTTGTTTGAGAATTGAATTTTTTTTTCTCTCTTTCTCAGTTACATTGACATTGTTTTATTATTATTATTATTTTTTATTTTTACTTTCATTGTATTTATTTATTATTTAGTTATTAGGATTTATATTTAATTTAATATTCAATTTATATATTTTTATTTTTATATTATAGTTTTTTTACATACAATTAATTAATTATTATAATTAGTAGTATATTGTGGTATATAATTTATTGTTAAGAAATGGCTTTCCTCACTAGAGCACGTAAGGAGGATTTAATAGTTTTGGCTGATGAATTGGGCATTGAAATTAATAATTCAATGAAAATTATTCAAATTAAAGATGCTATATTAGCACATGATGATTTTGATGATGAGATAGCTCAGGGTATCCTCAATTCTATTGTAGAACAGAGAGTTGAAAGGCTAGAGTTAGAAAAAATTAGACTTAACTCACCTCATCACAACCCTCCACCTGTAGGAGCCCCCTTTCCCCAAATAGATTTAGCCAATCGCCTCCCAAAACTTAATAAAAATGATGATATTAATTCATACTTAATGGTCTTTGAAAGACAGATGAATTTTTTTAAAATACCTCAAGAAAATTGGGTATCTTATTTATCTACAACCCTCCCTTTAGACCTAGTAAGGTTGTTATATAGAGAATCGGATAAAAATTTAATGGATTTTAATTATATTAAAACCCTTTTGATGCAAAGATTTAAAATCACTAAAGAAAAGATGCGTCAATTATTTTACAACAGTAAAAAATGTCCCACTCACACGTGGACCGATTTCTATCATAGCTTATTGGTTCATTTTGAATCATGGATAAAGGAATTGAATATCAATAACTTCGAGGCATTAAAGGATTTAATTATTACAAATCAATTAAAAACTCACGTGTCATCACAATGTCGTGAGCACTTTTTAGATGAATGGGAAACATTAAATAAGCCTCTTGAATTAATAAAAAAACTTGAAAATTATGACAACCTCCGAAATACGGATGGCAAAATTGTAAATAAAGTAGCCCCCCGTGGCACTGATACCGTTTCTATGGAGAAACCTTTTAAAAATGTAAAAAAATGTTATGGATGTGGGAAAATAGGTACTATTAAGCCCAAATGCACTGATTGCAATCCCCAATTAAAAACTAATAAAGTAGATCCTACTTTTAATTTTAGTAATACTATCAAAATATCTTCAAATGAACAAAAAGGATTTCTCCCTCTCCTCCCCATTCAAATAGGCGATGCCACGGGTACGGCATGTGCTGACTCTGGTGCCTCTCATTCCATAGGGAGTGAAAAATTATATAACATTTTTAAAAATAAAAATGTTACATTTTATAATAAATCAGTAACTATTAGTTTAGCTGATGGCTCTAGTCAAGAGCATCAAGTAGATTTAATTGATATACCTATAATTATTAAAAATAAAATAGTGCCCACCAGGCTGATGTTTTTTCAAAATATAAAAATCCCTAGAACTTTATTGGGAATTGATTTTTTAAAAAAATCAAGAGTAATTATTGATATTTTTTCTAATCAATGGTATTTTAATAATAAGGTGAAATCAAAATACCCCTTTGAGAAAGAGGAACCCCTTTTCGCCTCTGAACCTCATAGGATTGATTATTTATCTAGTGTTTTGATTGATAACAAAATGTTAAACGTCTCCCAAAAGCAGAAATCGAATCCCTTATTGAACGAATCCAATAATATCTTTACTGCAGGGGGAGAGCCTACACCTTTTGGTGAGCACATAAATGGACAGGTGATTTACAATGACAACTTCGTCCCAGAAATCACCCCTTATCTAAAGAGATTCGCAAATAATTTGAAATTTATAAATGAAAGAATCGAATCTAAGCAAGTAAAAAATAAGAATTACAATGATAAAAATCTTCAACAATTGTCATTTCCTATACAAACTTGCTCTTGGTATAGGAGATATATTCCTAAAAAGAGAGGTCGACCTCGAAAGGGTGACTCTAATTAATTATTAAGAACTATTGTATATTTTTCTTTGATTTTTGTGAACTTTTTTTATATTATTAATTGTTTAATTAATTATTAAGATTATTGTATATTTTTCTTTGATTTTTGTGAACTTTTTTTATATTATTAGTTGTTTAGTTAAGTATTAAGAATTATTATATCTTTGCCTTTAATCTTTATGAATTTTTTTTTTTTGTATTATTAAATATTGTTTTTCGCTTTTCTCTTTTTCTGACTCCTTCGTTGGGACTTCTTCAGGAGTCAGAGGGGGAGGATGTAACGGATGTATATTTATTATATATATATATGACAAAGTCACCCCAGGCGCTGTTGCATGACTGAATGGCAACGTCTAGGGGATTCCGACGACGGTTGGTGACTTGGCATTATATAGACAGTCAGATGCTAACCTTCTTTGTGTAAAGACGTGTTATCTTGTCTCCACGTTCTTATATAAAGACGTGTTTTGATGATCCTCCATGTTGGATGGATCCTTTGTGACTCCCATGGTGGAGAAGTAATATAATATTTCTTATAATTATACATTTTCTTTGACTCCCATGGTGGAGAAGTAATATAATATTTCTTATAATTATACATTTTCTTTGACTCCCATGGTGGAGAAGTAATATAATATTTCTTATAATTATACATTTTCTTTTAAACAACCGCTTTTCAATTTAACTTAAACTACATCCTTATTGACCAGTCTCATTAAATCTGCTTTACCCCTGAGTATAGCATGGCGCCCAAGTAATCTCATCTCTGCTGGACCATTGGAGGAAAGGTAGTTTGTTCTCTGCAGCTGCGGGTAATATTTTCCCCCTTCAAGAAGATATCCACCTGTTTACCTGTGGAGACCTTAAACTCCTTTTTTTCCCTCTCCACATAAGATCCATTTTTTCCCTCTCCCATTTCCCCTCTTCTCTCTTCTATCACATTTTCCCTCCCTTCTCTCCCCCTTCTTCCCTCCTCCTTGTAAGGGGCCTGTTGGCATCCACTGTGGGCCTCCCCCCTTACAAATTGGCACCCAACGTGGCCCTCCCCTTACATATATATATATATATATATATCCATATTTATTTTTTATATTAATTTTGAAAATAAACAGCGCATACTAATTATTTATTGTATTTTAACGGGAATTAATAAATTAATCTAATAAATATATTTAAAATTTAAAAATATTTTAGAAAATTATACTAACATCGTTTAAAAAAATATTTAAATAATTATATTTGAAGAAAATTAAATTTTATTGATGATTTTTTTAAATTTAAATAATTTTCATTTAAGTTTTAATAAAATTGAATTAACGAGATTTTAAATCGAATTTAAAAAATATATTTGAGTTTAATTCTTTTCAAAGATTTTAATAAAAAAATTTATAAAATTTAAATATATATATATGTATACGAGTATAAGTATGTCAGTAAAAAATTCTAAAATTAATTTTTTATTGAAATATTTTTTTTTTAAAGTTCACTAATAAAATCTTCGTTTTAATTAATAAAAATAAATAAATTTTCAATTAATTCTTGATTATTGAACGATTAAGGGATGATTTCGGTGGAGAGGCCGCTCAGCGTCTTGAATTGTATAGCAAATGCAAAGCAACGAAGGCAACTGCATTCAAGGCGCCCGGCCGGCAGGAAGGAGGTGGAGGAGAGGCCAGGCGGAGAAGGGGAAAGGAGAGAGGGAGAAGGCGGAGGTGAGCGCTCTCCGGTAATTTATTACAAATAAAAATCATAATAATAAAAAAAAAACAAAAATATTTAATTAATGGTATTTTTGAATAGATTTTAAAAAACGAATCGATAGAATATTCAAACTTAATTCTATTCAATGATTTTAAGGTAAGTAAAATTTATAAAATGTATAAATTTATATTAATATATCAGGAAAAAGTTATAAAAATGTATTTTATAAAATTTAATTTTTATTGAAATATTTTTACTGACCGACGATAGTAAGGGAGGTATTATTTTCACACCAAATTTCATATGAGGAGATTTTTTAAATATCACCACGAATCTACACTTTATTGGTTTTATCCTCAAGAAAAATCATATTTATTAGTTTTTTCTTGATTTAAAATTATATGACGTCATCCAGCCATTCATGACGTCACAGCCTGGTCTTACATATATATTATAAATAAAATAAAATTAAAAATATTTATGTTATATCCATATCTGTTTTTTTATTAAATTAATAGATATATTAAAATTATTTGAAATTGTTTCTGTAGCTGGAAATTAATTTACTTCAAACCGTCGGTCGGTTCGGACCTGGCCACAGGTCAACTTATTTTTTTTTAAGTTTATCATTGAAATTAATATATTTTTTTTTAAAAAAATCTGGAGTATCTCCACTCGACTATCTCGCAAATTTGAATTGGATAATCAAGCTTTTTTCTATATTTGAAAATTAATTAAAATTTTATCCTATCCGATTTATATAGGGTTTAAGGTTTTTAACATAATTTTCACTGATAACATTTTATTGAAATAAGAAGACTTTTTGGCTTAATACTAAATTTTTGTGAGTTGAGCAAATTTATGAAATAGCATTTTTTTCAAATGCTTTTAGTTGCATTTAACTTTTATCATAATTTGGATAGTTTAAACAGGGCTATTATTTTATGAACATATACACATTTATATTACCATGATAATCTTATATTAATTTCCTTCGATATACTTTGAAAAAGAAACCGAAAAGCGTTCCAAGCGGAAGGTGCTAATAAGAAGTTCAACAAAGTAGATTAATATTTTTCATTTTTCAAATATTTCTCTCCACTATCATTCCAAAATAATAGTTTTGTCTATATCGACACCTAGGGGTCTATGGCGACCTGCAAGGGGTCTACGGCAGAGAATAACAAATTTGGGGGTCCATGAAATGAAAATGGGGGTCTTGGGGTGGCTCTAAAAAAAGGTAAATTCTTTTTCCGACATGGCTCTTAAAACATTTTTGAATTTTCAATAAGTCTCTAAAAAAAAGGATAACATTTTTTATAAAAAATCAAAATCAATTTAGGGGGTCTACCCAAAACCGAAAAACATGACAAAGGGGTCTACGACACAAAAAAGTTTGGGAACCTATGAACTAGAACAATGGTTCTTAAGCTTATTTGCTCTACCAGAAGGGAGGGGTTCCTTTAATTATTTTTCAGCGACTAGAAATTAATTTATTTTAATAACAATTGAACAGAAAGTTACTATAGTATATAATATATCGAAAAAATTCGTTAAATTTAGTAAAAAAAAGGTATAAATTAGAAACCATGTTTTTGAAATTTTAAAACTATTTATAGGATTTAGAATAAAAATGTAATAAAATTTTCACTAAATACATATGTGTTCATGTCCACCCCTTGGATCGTTGTAGCTTCCATTAGAATCATTGTTCTACAACAGAGATCAACTAACTAAGGGGAGTCAGGGGGTGACGATTGCCATTAATTTAAAAAAAAGTTTTATACAAATTAATGTTTTTTTTAAAAAAATGGAAAAATAGTTATTTTTTTTATAATAAAATATAAATTTTTGTTGTATTTATTGTTTTTTACCGACCGACGATAGTAAGGGAGGTATTGTTTTCACACCAAATTTCACATGTGGAGATTTTTACATATCTCCACGAATCATGCATTTTCTTAAGAGAAAAAAGTATTTTTAGCATGATGTCTATCCGTCCGTCCGTCCGTATAGATGTGTACAGCCTGAACGGCTGAACCGATTTTGATGAAATTTGGTATATTTACTTAATGCATCAGTGGGATGAATTGATCAACTTTTGGTGCAAATCAGGAAACCGGAAGTGGTAGTATTAGCGATCGACGATAGGAAGGGAAGGGTTATTTTCACACCAAATTTCACATGAGGAGATTTTTTACATATCACCACGAATCATGCACTTTGTACTTGGTTTTATCCTCGAGAAAAATCATCTTTATTAGTTTTTTTCTTAATTTAAAATTATATGACGTCATCCAGCCATTCATGACGTCACAGCCTGGTCTTACATATATATTATAAATAAAATAAAATTAAAAATATTTATGTTATATCCATATCTGTTTTTTTATTAAATTAATAGATATATTAAAATTATTTGAAATTGTTTCTGTAGCTGGAAATTAATTTACTTCAAACCGTCGGTCGGTTCGGACCTGGCCACAGGTCAACTTATTTTTTATTATCATCGTCATGTCACTCTTCAAAAAAACAAATTCATAAAATCATACATACATAACATGTGAAAGGGGTCTATGTTTTTACCTGGAAGAAAAAGAAGAGCATCACAAAGAGTTTGCGCACTAGTGCCCTTGAAAATAAAATGTAATGAATATCAATGATAATTAATTCATTATTAAATTCAAAAATATGAAAAACTTATTAAGATAATAATAAAGATAATTCAATTGCAATCACTATTTGTTTTAACTTTTAAATCATTTTAAAATCTATTATTTATATATTTCTTTGTGCTTATGGATTTAATTAAAATAGTATAATCAAAAAGTTATATATTTATGGAAATTTTAATAATGTACATATAGTAGTTAGTAAAATACACAAGATTTAGTTAAAGAGGAGATAAAAATGATTAAAGTGACTAGAGAAAAGAATTGATATTGTCACGGCCATTAAAATTTTATTTTTCATTATCAGCAAAACATATCCTATCCCGGTCCTGAAAATAAGGATATCAAAACAGATTTAAAGCTTTATATTTCTATTTACGAGTTATATTTTGACATGAAATAAATCATACATATTTTAAAAATAAAATATTTATATATTTCTTATATATATATATATATATATATAAAAGAAATGAATCTCTGATATATTAATAAAAAAAAAAAATTGTATAAATAAAAATATACATTTTATTAACTTGTCAAATATTGACAAATAAATTCTTTTAAAATTTTATTTTTAAAAAATTAGGAAAAAAAAAATTCAATTTCTACATTTAAATAGAATATATATAAATATATATATATATACTTTTATATATATTCTACTAATTTATCTTATTTATAATTAATTAGCTTATTTATAATTCTTAAAAAACATAATTAAAAAATAAATTAATTAACCAAAGTCATTATTGAAATAAAATTATAAAACTATTTACAAATAATATATAATAAATAATTTTACACAAAGAATATATCATTTTTTTTTTATATTCTCTTACATACTTTTCTTGAATCGTTTATATATTTATAATAAATACAATTTTAAAAATTTACTAATTAAAAAACATAGTCCTAGAAAAATTTAAAAAATACAAAAAAATTAAAATTCACCTACATATTAATTAAGGTTTAATAATAACATGTCCAATTTCGAAAAATTGATTTTTGTAACTATATATATATATAAGTATATATAAATATTATAAAAATCATTTTTTCAAAATTTAACATCACAAATATATATATATATATATATATATGTGTATGTATATAAGAATTTTTTTTAATTTCTTAGTTTTTATATATTAATAATTAATAATGATTGATTTATTGATTGATGATTATTTGGGATAATGAGTGAAATCATGATGATGATGTTGATTCCTGGAGGATGGTGTTGACGATGTATTAAATGGTGGTGTAGTAGATGGTGTTGTGTTTTTAGGCCCCCGTTTAGGACGCCCAAAGGGCCTGGCTGTTGGGCGTTGAGCCTTGATGGGCTGCAGCGGCGGCCCTTTGCTGTTGTCGAAAACGACGTCTTTGTTCACGGGTCCATGACGCCTTCCATGCCTGGCGACGGGGCCAGACTCTATAATTGGAAAAAAAAAATATTTCTTTATTTATACTAAAGATTTATTATTAATAAAACAGTATATCTCATTTAATTAATAATCAATTAATATATTTTGAAATTCATTCAAAGTCTATTGACTTTGTAGACAAACGAAATTATTAGATAAATTTATCAAATTAAAATTGCACTAAGAAGAATAAAATAATATAAATATAAAAAATTTTTATACAATAACGTTTTTCTCATGGACTAAAGAGAATAAAATAATTTTTCTATAAACCTGACAAAGTTTATGGATGTATTGCTTCATATTCAACTAAAAACGTTGGGCGCTTTTAATATACCTACGTATTAATGGGAATTTAAATGAAGTAAATATTGGTGTAAAATTTAATTGTATATCTATATTTATAAAAATGTATTCATAAATGAATGTAGATATATTTGATATAGAAATCTAAACGAAGAAATGGATGGGAATGAAATTTTTCATAGTTATATTGTAGTTAATTTCTATCTATTAATATTATCTGTCAAAATTAAATTAAATTAAATCTACATTAAATACATTTTCAAAAATACATTCGAAACATTTCCATTAGTAATAATATTAATTTTAATATTGAATTAGTAAAAAAAAATCACATGCATAATTATTTTCTAAGTTTTTTTTTTGGTTACTCACTTAGAAATATTTTTCCTTTTTCTGTTAGTATTAGCGCTCTGAAGAAGTATTTCTCTATTATTTGTGAAATCAAGTGGATCTGTTGTAAAATGATGGGCTTGTGTGTCGGCTATTATGGGAAACAATGAAAGATGCAAAGTGTAAGGAGATCATTAGAAAATAAATAAATAAATAGAAGTAATGTTATCATATAGATATAGATCAATCGATATTAATTATTAATTATTAAAGAAATAGAAAATAAAAAAAGATCCAGAAAATATTTATTTAGCTAAAGAAGATAATGAAAAGAATATTCGATTATTTATTATTATTAATTTAATAAATAAATGAATTATTTTTACCGACCGACGATAGGAAGGGAAGGTATTTATTAAGGGAATTTTTATTAAAAGATCACATTATTTGTATAAAATTATTTATTAAATTAAAATATACACCAAAAGTTGAAGAATTCATGCTACTGATGCATTAATTAAATACACCTAATTTTATCAAATTCCCTTGAGCCGACTGATGAATCGGAGCAAGCGTACGGTTACTTGAAAACGACTGCAGAATAAGCAGTTGAAACGTTGTACAATTATTTTAATTTAATAAATAATTTTATACAAATATAATGTGGTCTTTTAATAAAATTCCCTTAATAATTATCAAAATAACCACAAAAGCTTTAATAAATACATTTAGGGAAGGTATTGTTTTCTCAGCAAATTTCACATGTGGAGATTTTTACATATCTTCACGAATCATGCATTTTGTTAACAGAAAAAAGTATTTTTATCATTATGTCTGTCCATCTGTCTGTATATCTGTCCATTGTGTGTCCGTATAGACGTGTATAGCTTGAACGGCTCAAGGGATTTTGATAAAATTAGGTGTATTTAATTAATGCATCAGTAGCATGAATTCTTCAACTTTTGGTGTATATCCGGAAACCGGAAGTGGTAGTTTACAAAGTATTAATTTTATATTCATTGTCGGAAATTTTTCACTTAAAATATAGGAGGAATTATTAATTGAGTAATTAAACTAAAAATAAAAACCAAGATAGTATAATTTAGTCATTTTAATTCAAGTTTTAATTTTTTATATAATATATATATAATGTTGTTTGGAAATGAATTTATTTCAAATCGTCGGTCGGTTCTGTGCCTGGTCACAGCTCATTTTTTTTTGTTAGTGATAAATCTCTATGTTATAGATTATAAATTATTAATTAAAGCCTCTCTAAAAAAGACTAATCTTTCCCTTTCAATTATGATCTAGATTGAAAGAATAACATGCGTCAAAAATATACTTACACAGGTAACAAAATTAGAAGAGAATTACTATGAATTAAATATTTTTTATAATGATTGAACATATAGTAATAATATGAAGATAGAATAAAAGATTGTTCTAATATAAATTTTATTCTAGCACGGGAAGAGCAAAATGGGACAAGTTTGGGGATTTTCTATAAAATTGTTTAATTTTTTAATTGTTTAACATTTGGGTTTTGTATGTTTCTTCTTCTTCTTAAGGTGCCGTCTCCCTTTTGGAGTTTGGCTATCATCATGACTAGGATAGCCTTAGAAGCTGCCCAGTCATGATGATTTTTCTTGGGAATGTTAATGAACTGACAGTTCCTGGATCTGGAGGCAGCTAATGTTGAATTGAATTTTATTAGAAAAATTTGTTCTTAGTTGGAATCGAACGCCGACTTCTTGTGTAGAAAATTGCTACGCTACACTCTCGGCTAGCTGCCTCCTTTTGTATGTTTAAGGCTTATTAATTTTTGATTAATGATCATAATAAAATAGATTAAGGGCATTTAAGCTTTCCCCTTTCCCTCCATGATGAGAAGAAATTAAATTTGTTATAGAAATAAAATTAATAAAATATGTATATAAAAAATTTCTAGATTTTCTTATTTTAACATATGATTTATGAAATAATAATTATTATATTAATATATTTATTATTCTAGATCTAAGCAAATGTTAATAAATATTATTTATTATATTAATATGTTTAATTATTAAAACAAATTAATTGACATAAGCAAAAATAAATCCATCTAACTATATAATTATAAAATATTAGAAATAAAAAATAAAATAAATAAAAATACATAACAGTATAAATTACTAACCCCAATATTTACGTTTTTTATTATGATTATTGTGAATATTTGATGTTTCTAATGCTAAATTATCAGCTCCAGTTGTTGATGTTGGATTGTTTAAAGGATTGTGAGTGGAGGCGATGGATGCTGATCCAACTGTGCATTCTCGTGATCCTTTACATGCTTTAAGTTGTGCCAATTGCGCAGATAAAAACGCAAGTTCATCTTTGGTTAACATATTTACACGATTCCACTGTTCATATGGATCTATAAATTTTATTATTTTGTTTTTTTTTTAAATTTCATTACAAAATTAAAAGTATATATAATAATAAAAATAAACTTACCAATTCTTAAATTATAAAATGTTATAGTTCCAGTAACAAATTCACAATAAAGAAAATTATGAGTTACATTAATAGTACGTAAACATGAATATGTATTATTATTTGCGTTCATACAAAAGCAAAATGGACCCTCTAAAGAAAAAAATAATTCATAATTTATTTATAATTCATGTTTCTTTAATAAAATAATTTAATATAAATTTATTTCCAATACCTGTCCATAAAGGTGCTGTCTTCCAATGATCATTATCATGATTAAAACAATTCATTTTCTCTGAGAGACATTCTTTTTCCATTTTTGCTTTTTTTCTCATTTTACGTTCTTTTTTCCTTAATCTTTCTTCTTTGAGCTTTCTTCGAGCTTCCTTTGCCTGTTCTTTTTCATCTTTTCTAAAAGACATAAAATAAATTTGTATCGTTTACTTATATATATAATAATAATATAATATATAAGGTAATATATATATATAATATAATATATAAAAGGTAATGGTATAAAATTTAATTATATATGGTATAAGGCAGTGATTCTTAGTGTGCTGCGAGATTATGAGGCTCTTAAACATTTCCGACTTTTTAAATTTTTTCAATATGAGTCTAAAAAAAAAAGAATATGGTATACTTTTATATTTATCTTTTTCTTTGTGTGCCGACAAATTTTTAAACCGTTAAAAGTGTGCCGCGGTAAAAAAAGGTTGAAAATCACTGGTATAAGGAAATAAAGTATTGACAGGTTTAGCGGAAACCATAAACCCATTTTTTCAATGTTTTTGTTCATAGAATCGAATTGGCAATTATAAATAAAGAAACTTATGATTTTATTCAAGGTTCACATATTATTCCCAAAGATAGCAATGAATATTTTACGATTACTAGTATCTTAGAGTCTTAATTCGCGAAATTCGAGCCGTATTAGGGCCATGACACTTCCGTCAGGAAGTTATCGACTAGGAAGAAAAAGAAGAGAATTTTAAATTAAATTTTTAATATTAAAAATTGGAACTTTTGAATCTAAAGAGCACAATGAATATTTCAGCGGAACCTAAGGTGGACATTTGAAGAACAATATTTTAGTCATTCATGATTCAATATTGATATAATTTCAAATCTATGTTCAAATAGAGGTATATAAGAATTTTGTAATTTAATTTCATAGTAATCGGCCCAGCCAATTTTGACTCTACTAAGGACAGACCGACTTACATGAAAAATTTTAATTATATTTGGATTCTAATAAAATAAAATGTAAAGATTTGCAAAAAGGTTTTAAATTCTGAGCAAACAAAAAACTTTTTATATATTTATAGAATTCAATTTTTTAAGATCTGTGACACTGAAAATATTATATTCCCTTCGCCTGCTGAAGCAGGTTAACCAAGTCAAAAAGATTAAATTACATCAAATGAAAATTTACCTTACTAAATTTACCTTACTTATCTAACTTACTTTTCATTTTATATTTTACATACATAGAAGCTAGTACCCGTTTCAGGAAAGCCATATTCATTTGGAACCTAAGGCCGACACCACCTATAATTTTTCAACAAATCCCTTTTGCAAGAACACTTCCTAATATGATTCTTTAATAATTTATAATTTTTGGTTTTAATTAAAAATATAAATTTGAAACGATAGAAAGTTTAATTATAATGACAACTCAGTGAAAGATTTTGCTAAGAATTTTCAAAAAATCAATTGAAATTCAATATGAACTTTTGTCTTTTGCTAATAAATGGTTTATTAATTCAGCCCAGACAACTTAACTATACTAATATATTTTGGTCCCTCTCCTATTGATTAATATTTCCTAAAACAAAGTAAGCAATATTATTTATATTTAAATTTATATTTTGAAAAATAATTCACTTTGCAAATTTGAGTGAAAACGAAAATCCAAATGAAATAAAAAATATACTGATTGAATTAAAATAAATTAAAACCTTTCACATACACACTTTTAACAAATTACTATGTATTACAACGGGGGTACAGGGGCGTAGCTACTCCCTGTCTAGCTTCGCAGAGCGCCTCCGGCGTTATGGGAAACTAGTATATTTATAATACTAATAGAATTTTTAAATATTTTATTTTAATAATTATGAAATATTTACTCTTCATTTTCACAAACGCATTGCTGGCCAGCAAGTGAAGGATCATTGCTATTAGAAAATTCATCATAAGAATCGGTTGTATTTAATCGGTTCTAAAATACAAAGAAATAATATAATAAATTAATCTGTTATTTTTTGTTTATTAATTATAATATAATATTATATAATACCTGTCTATGAAATCCTGTAGTATTTTCATCATAATCTTCAAACCAACTATCATTAAAACGTCCCCTATGACGTTGATGATGAATATTATGTCTAGGATGGTATCCTAAATTTTCACCATCATGGGACTCAGTACTTGCATCATAAGAATGTAAATTTGTTGGTCTTCGAGATCGAAGATGACGTCGAATTTCCTTTAAAATAAATTATTAATATTAAAATTATTTAATTATTATTATCAATTTAATAATATTTTGCTTCTATTGACTCTATTTATTACATGTCTTAAACTTTAACAATTTTAATTAAATAATTATAAATTATTATTTTATTTTCAATTACAAATGTAATTTGATAGTTTATGGCTTTGATAGTTTTATTCTGATTAATATGCTCACTAGAAAAATAAGAAGGCAGTTAACAAACAAGGACAAGGACAAAAATAAAATTTAGTGCTCCCTTTTATAATTGCATAGATTTATTTTGAATGGCGTCTCAGGGTGGGAGGTAGCGTAGCTGCCTTCATTCAAGTCTCAGGCCTGGCAAGGGGATTTCTTTAGATGGAGTCTTTTGGACGGAGTCAACCCAGCCTCCGGGATCAAAATTAGGGAGCTACTTGATAAAAAGTAGCGCCTCCGATCAAAAAAATCAAGGTAAAGGTTGATAAGACCCGTTCTACTGATCATAGGACACCTAATTGATATAACCGACTTGATAGACGTTGTCAGAGTTTTTTTTTTAAGATTTATTTTGAAAAGATTGTGTCAATTTTTTTTCGTACTATTAAATCTAATAAATAATTGAATTTCCCTTTAAAATGTTTATTTTAATATACGTATATATAACTCATATTATTGTAAAACTTATTATATGTATTATTTAATTAATGAAATAAAAGAATGAAATACCTTTAGTTCTTCTAATTTAGTTCTTAATATTCGTATACGCCCTTCTACAAAATCACGACTTGAACGCCACGCTTTCGGATCTGAATAAACAGCATTTGTACAATTTACATTCCCAGATGGGAATAATTTACATCCTTGGACACCACCGATAGACTGAAAAAGACGCTTTATTCGATAAGTGATTTAATCAGATGATTGAATATTTATATATATATACATATAAAATTAAAATAAATTATATTATATTATTTTTACTTGTAATCCATGAAGTTCTGCCTCAAGATCAGTTAATAAACTTTGCATTCTTGATTCAAGTGAAGCCTCTCGTCGTATTCGTGATCTTTGGGCAGCTTGTTGATGTTCTCGTAATAATAACATTCGTTGAAATTGATCATTTCGATTCAAAGATTTACCTTCAGTTGCTGGAAATCTATATAAAATAAACAAATCATTTGTTAGAGTAAAATAATAATAATAATACTAATAAAGAGACTCTTCCTTTGGATCCCTTTTAAGGACAAATAAATATTATAATATTTTTATTTTTTATGTTTTAAATATTATAATATTTTTATTTTTAATCTTGTTAAAGATAACTATTTGTTGATTTTTTGTGGATTCAAGTTTTTGAAAATAAAAAAGAGATTGCAAAATTATTAACAGAAAAGCAGACATATTTCAATGCATAGGAATTCAATTATAATTTTATTATTATTTTAAATCGTAATTGACAGAATTTTATTAAATATATGTTTTATATCTTATCTTCTTATACGAGTAAAAATTGTTTGTTTGTTTGTTTCATTGTTCTCAAAAACCGCTCTAACGATTTTTTTGAAATTCACACAGAGATAGTATTTATAAAGAAAAATTGAGTTTTATTGATCACATCTCTGGAAAACTACATTCTTATTAGTTCTTCTTAATTTAAATTTATAATATATGGATGACGTCACAACCACCGCCTGTGAGATATATATATCTATTCTTAAAATAAAATTAAAAATATTTATATTATATTCATATTTGATTTTTTTTACACAATGTTTAGTAGAAGATTTATCTTTATATTCGGTTCGATATATAGGAGAATTAAATGACGTTATCAATTTATTATACTCCGGTAATTATTATAAAATATTATATACTAAATATTCAATTAGTATATATTAGATAAAACATTTATTTGTTTTTGGGTTCTTATTTAATTTTATCTTTTTTAATTTTATTAATAGATATACATTTAAATTATTTGAAATTGTTTCACACAACGTTTTGAAGATTTATCTTTATATTCGATTCGATATATAGTAGGAGAATTAAATGACATCATCAATTTATTATAGAACGAATCAGTAACATTATTATTGTAAATGTTATATCTATCTATCTCTATTCCGCCATCTTACTTACTTGAAAATGAAAATCCAATTATGAGATCAAAATTAAAATTATTTATTCATATAATTTTGAATGTTTTCGTGTATTATAAATAAAAACAAATATATATAGATATTCTTTGGATGACAAATTCCAATTTATATGATCTTAATATATTTTTATAAAAAGGCCAATTATATATATATGCAATTACAACTGTAGTGTCAAACACTGATTTTGAATTTGGCGACATTGAGCAGTGCATTAAAAAAATAATTTAATTTTTAAATTAATAAAATAATAACATTAATAATAATTCATTAGAAAATAAATAATTATGAATTATAATAATTGTAATAAATTTTAGATTTTAAGGCAATTTTATTTTTATCATAAATATTAAGTTGTTTATATTTTTTGATATAATTAATTAGAAAATTAGAAAATTAGAAACACAAATAATAATAATAATATATAATTAATTTACTGATTAAATTAAAAAATTGTAAAATTTTTAAAGTATATAAAAATAAATTGTATAAATAAATTGGTTAAAGGGTCGAGTGATAGTTCGGTGTCACAGGAATATATTTTATATCAACACGCCTACTTTTCTGTTTGTATGTTATTATTTGAATGGCGATTCGGTGAATGGTTAATGGTTAATTAACGATCCATATAACATCATCGACTGGGCCGCTACCATAAGGAGTGAAAATAGTGTCGAATAGAAATAGACTTTACTTGGATTAATCTTATTATACTAGCTAAAATTGTTTGTTTTATAACCACTTGGGGCGCTAAACAGTTTTTCAAAAAAACACTATAGAAAAAAAATATATGTACCTATATATTATATATTTATGTATTATTGAGGAGCACAAGTTCATTCATTTTAATCAGATTGATGCAAATGTGTAACATTTAATAATTGTAATAAATAATTAAAGAATTGTATATCAATAGTTTTCAAAGGGTAGAGCGAAAGGTATTAATATTATCCATATGATTGATTACATGTGTTAAAATTTAAAAAATTCAAATATTCTAATTTTTAAATTTAAATACAATTGATATTATTTTTTATTAATATCATATCAAAAAAGAGAATTTATTAAAATTAAAAAAGAAATGAATGTTTTAAGTAATATAATGATTGAAACAAAATGGATGAAAACCTTTTACTACTTTTAACCAATTACGATGTACCACTCGGGGGTACAGGGGGCGGAGCCCCCGTCCAGCTGTGAAGAGCGCCGAAGGCGCTCTGACCAGCTGGTTTTTATTATCACGCCAGAGATAGTATTGTGATCACGAAAATTTTTGATGCCGAGATTTTGATGTTTTTATATGTTTTTAAGGTCCCTGAGTCATTCTCACTAAGGTTGAGAAAAATGTCTCTATATGTGTGTGTGTATTTAGTAAAGATTTCGCAAAAACAGTTTGAGCTAGAATAATGAAATTTGGACACGGGCATTATTCAAAGTAGTTCTATCAACTTTTTAAAAATGTAGCTCATTCGGAAGAGGACCATTACCTATCCCATTTTCATTTTTTTGCCCTCTAAACTAACCGTAAAAATAAAGATAAATGTTTGATAGTTTTTCACATGATTCACAAAAATTGAATAAAACAGCTATATAGAATTTCAGCTTGATTGAATCGCTGAAAGTACTGGAATTAATTTTTCAACACAACAAATCACTGCAATTTTTAAAATTTTTAAATTTTGACTTAAAAAAAGGTTTTAAACTTAAATTTAATATATGTGAAGTAATTGATTTAATTGCATAATAATAATATACTGTAAATTTAATTTTTTCTTAATTAATTAATTCAATTCAATTATACTTATAATTTTTTGAATTAAATTTAATTTAAATATAATATATGTGTTAATTACTCCAATTCAAATTTGCGAGATAGTTGAGAGGAGAAACTCCAGATTTTTATCTTATATTTAGCAAATAGAAAAGTAAAAAAAAAAAAATCAAAAAGATAAATTTATTTATTATTTTTCAAAAAATTATAAAAATATCATTAATAACCTTAGAAAACGATGATTTGCTCGATGATGTAATAATGCAGGAGTTGAAGTGTCTATATTTCTCATTTTATTACATTGACATCGACCTTCCCGATCACGTATTCCATAATAATAATTAACAGAATTATTTGGAGAGACATGTTTGCATTTATGTCTTCGCCATCTGGCACCATCCCGTCGACATTCCCATCTTTGACCGGGTTTACAAGGCCCTCGTGAACCCGGTCTTCTACATTCTGCAGCAATTCGTGCCATACGTGTAGTCAAACTACTTGTTCCACTATTAACACTAGGAACTACACGATTATCTGATTGAAGATCCGGTTCTAAAAGAAATATACAAATATTTTTCTTTCAAATTTAATTATACATTTAAATTTGTATTTAAGTTTGTTTTAAATTAAATATTTAATATTATTACGTGATAAAACAGGAATACTATCAAGTGAAAGTGTCACTTGTTGTTGTTGAAGTACAGCATCCGGAGTATTATTATTATTAGTTGGAATAAGAGAACCAGATTCAATTTCAAGAACTTGTTGTCTTTCTTCTTCTTCATCATCATCATCTTGATCATCATCTTCTTCATTTTCATAATGGGTTTCTGTTGAGGTAATTTCTGAAGGCGTTGGTGGGGATGAAGAAGGGGACATTTCTTTTAAACGTGCTAAACGTTTCGCTTCAGCAGCAATTGATTCAGGCGTTTCTCGTCTACCTGAACTAAAAAAACATAAAAATTTAAAAAAAAAATGTTTTTTTTTTTAAAAAATAATAAAATATTAAATTAATTTAATTCTTTTAATCTTATTTTTCAATTATATTAAAATTTTAACCTTTCAATTAAAAATGTATCTGGCCATCGTGTACGTTTTCTACGATTATGATTTGGTCTAAAAACAAATAAAATAAAAAATATTAAATAAAGAATTATAATATAAATATAATATAGTAATATTATTATTTTCTTAGGAATTTTAAATTAATAAAAGTATTTTAAATTGGTCAGGAAGGAGAGGAGGGTATAGGAATTAATTTTTAAATTTTTAAATATCCAAAAAATTAGTAAGATTATTATTTAATAACTTAGGGGATTGAGGTTTGGATAAAATAATTATAATATATATATTATAGATTAGTTTAATTAATTACCCGCGATGAAGAAGTGGAAGAAATGAACGACCATCCATATGTGATGGAATTTCAACACCTGCAATGTCCAGGAATGTAGGTGCCAAATCCAAATTTAAAACGATATCATCAATTCTATTTAAATATAGAAACAACATAAAATGTATTAATAATCAAATACATTTAAACTTATCAAAAAAAAAGCTGAATTTATACGAGATCTGTTCAAAAGAAGAATTTTCTCGAGTTGTAAATTTTCGATTATCGAAATTTTTATTTTTTTGTTATGTTGCTACACATATGTTTCTCATATGTTGACATTATCAGCCATTTTGAATTAGTAGTTTGTTTTTGACAACTGAAAAAGTTAGTCTCGTTTTTGTGTATTCTTCGACTTTTTACTTAAAAAAGGTATACTACAAAGAGGTTATGCAACGTTTGCCTGAAGCAATAAGTCTCAAACGATTGGAATTGTGGGAAAACAAATAATGGATTCTGCATCACGATAATGAACCAACTCACACATCATTGTTGTTCGTGATTTTTTGGCCAAAAACAACACTGTAATCATGCCTCAACCACCGTATTCACCAGATTTTTCTTTTTTTTTGAACAGACCTCGTATATATAAATTTATTATAAATTAATTAATATTCTAAATGCATATATATATATTAAATAAATAGAAATAATAACTATTCAATATTTTTGATCATAATTTTAATTTATTTCTACGGTATCTTATTAAATTATTGAAATGAGAGAAACTTGCAATTTGAAATATTAGAAAAACATTTGATAGAAAAATGTCTTCTTTTTTTAATTTATACTTATTGATTTATATTTTTTTTTCTGTTTCTTTAATAATAAAATTTATCATTAATTTATTATATTAATTTTCTCAGCTTTTTTTTTTTTGAAAAATAAATTAACACAAACGCATTCAAACAACTCTGAACGATTAATTGATTTACAATATTATAAATAAATAAATAATTTAAAAAAATTAAATTATTCAGAGATTGTTTGTAAATGTTTAATTAAAAAAAAACAAATTTTATTACAGTGTGCCGGGCTGGACACCGGGACCGCGCACCAAAAATGGCACACGAACATCAAACTCAAACGGAAACGATTTTCCTTTAACTAAACCAAATTGTCCCAAATGATAACCATGGTCCGATGTATAAATCAAATAAGTATTGTCCAGTTCACCAAGTGCTTTCAATTCTGCATGAATCTATAATATAACAAAGAAAGAAAGAAAAACAATTATTTTATTTTAGTAAAAAAAATAAAAAAAATGAGAAAAGATCTTCTCAATTGAATAATTACCCTTTCGACAGCTTCGTCAACACTTTGTAATGTTTGTAATCGTTTTGTCATTAAGAGATCAGTAAATTGCCGATGAATTGGACGCATTCGATCAGTTACTTGGAGAATCCATTGCTTGTCTGGATTCGGTGCAAAATCATAAGCCGGTGTACTGAAAATTAAAAAAAAAATAATAAATTCAATAAATATATGGTAATTTTTAATAATTCATCTAGAATGCATGTTAAAACTATAAGTTATTTTTAATTTAGGATCTGGCTATTAAATATTATCAAAATTTTTTTTAATATTTGTAGAAATGATAGATATTATAGGTATATGTTTAATTTTACTTTTAATGTATTTTTCTAATCATAATTTAATTGTATAAAAATAATAATCGTAGTTAAGACCTCATCTGATTCTTTTTCTAATTTTAAAACTTTCTAAAAGTGACTTTCAAAATATGCTTGTTGTTATCTTTGTTATTCAATAACTGATCTAACACTACAAAATCTTGTCTATAAGAAATTTTAAATAGAATAAATTTTAAGAGTATTATACACGATTTTTCTATCATGAAAGTTTGAAAAAATAAGAATTATTAATGTTTACATACTCAAATGTGTATTTATTATGAAATTATTTATTTATACATATATACTTATATATTATTAGTAATTTTTTTTTTAAAATTAGGTATATATATATTTGTCATATAAGTGGAGAAACTACGGCCCCTTGTTATGTTCTTGTATAATATAATAAGTTTTTTAATTTATCAATTTATGCAGCCTATCTTAGTAATCTAGAGTTGTCATCCACAAATTAATAAACTCTGATTTAATTTTTATTTTTATATTATATTTTATATTATATTTTTATGCCCGACTACTGTACAGTCAGTCAGAGGTATGTATATAATAATATAGGCATGTATAATGACGGGAAAATGTAAACGCCCTGGGATCACTGTTGTCGAACAATCAACAGGTTGAGAAAAGCCATTGCTATTGCCCGACAACAGCGCCACCATGGCATTTACTTTTTTCCCGTCACTGTGCTTATTCAGTCATATTGGTTGATTTATTTTGAAATATTTAAAATGTTATCATTTTTTTACATTTAATTAGAATGAAGTAAATAATAAATATATAATAATAATAAATAAATTTGGGTGATTTGTAATTTTTCAAAAACCAAAAAATAAACAAACAATAGCTTTTATTCTGAGAATGTCTTTCGGCAATCGACATAATCATATTGGTATGTATCTGTTGACCGGCAAACAACCGATTGAGATAGTCCATTGCTATTGCCCGACAACAGCGCCCCCTTGGCGTTTACACTTTTCCTTCACTGTACTTATGCTTTAGTTACAGTCGTATTGGTTGATTTATTTTGAAATATTTAAAATGTTATCATTTTTTTTACATTTAATTAGAATGAAATAAATTGAAAAAATAAACAATTTGGGCGATTTATTTATTTTTTTTACAAAAACAAAAAAATAAACAAACAAAGAAATAGCTTTTAATCCGAGAATGTCTTTCGGCAATCGACATAATCATATTGGTATGTATCCTATCAACATTAGGAACAACTTTCATTATTTTCCTCATTGGATAAAAATAAAATTCTTTTAGATTTGATTGCCATTTTTGGCTTTTACTAATAACTCTTTGTGGTTCTTGCCAATTTTGGTGATTTTGCTTTTATTGTTTTGTTGTTGTTATTTTTTATCTACTACTACATATCTTAAAATAAAAATAAATCTTAAATCAACTTAATCAAATATTTTTTCGTTAGGAATTTTAGGTTAAAGAATGAAAGAAAAAGAATTTCATTCAAATAGAAAATTAGAAAATATTTATTTATTTTTTTTATAGTGAAATTTTTATTTGGAAATTCAAGGGTATTTGTATGTTTCGGTTCATTTTAAAAAGAATAAGAGGAAATGAAATGGTAAACAGTTTAAAGTAATTTTCTTTTGAATTATGTTGATGGAATCATAAATATTAATTTATAAAATAGATTTTAATTTATTTATAATAATAATTAATCTGATAGTTTATTATTATTATTACTATTAGATTCGTTCAGTGACCTTTAAATGAAGGACAATTGAAAATACGGAGTGCTAAGTGAGGGTGCTCGTGGTGAATGTTGGGGGGGGGGGAGTTTGAATACATTTCTTAATAAGAATTCCCCTTGAAGACATGAGAGATGTTTGAGTGAAGACACAACAACATCGAGTAAGTAGTCTCAAGTGTCAGACAGGCCACCAACCCTTGGGAATATCTTTTCTTTATCATCGGACACGTCTTTGAAAAGATTTTCTTAAATTAAAATAAAATTATAAGTTCAATAAATTTAAATAAAATTATTTATATATCTACAATATCTATATAACATTTGAATGCAAAATATTTTAGTGTTCTTTAAAGTATAAATGAATATGCTTAACACTTTAAAACAACAAATGTAATTTATTCAAATCAAATATATTCCATATGCCTATATACCAGGGGTTAGCAAATTTTTGAGACGGAAAATCGAAAAGTTACAATTTACAAAATTTATCCAAGTTTCTAAAGAGGCATTAACATTTTTGTTATAATATTATTGGTATTTGATTATAATTAGGTATCTTATAAGGTTGATATTTGATTTAAAATAGGTATTGTTTACAAAACGGGAAGCTTCAGGGATTTGAATGAAACTTTGTCAGTGAATTCCTTTTTTAATTCCAAAGAAACTTTCCAAATGAAATATTTCTCGGTCTCTTCTAGTTTACGAGATAAAAATTATTAAAATTTAACAAATAAACTAGTTATGAATGAGCAGCCATTTAATATTGTTTTATTGACTAATTCACTAATATTTAAATGAAATATTTCTCGGTCTCTTCTAGTTTACGAGATAAAATTATTAAAATTTAACAAATAAACTAGTTATGAATGAGCAGCCATTTAATATTGTTTTATTGACTAATTCACTAATTATTCACTAATTTTCGGTTTTTTCAGTTCGGTTTGAATATAGAAAAAATTATTTAATTAATTAATTTTTTAATTTTCATATATACAAACCAGACTGAACCCCCCCCCCCCCGAGAAAATTAGTGGAGCCCTCTGCTGGTCAAATGAATAAAACATGGTAGCTTAAAAGAATGTAAATGAATTTTATGCAAAATTTAATAATTTTTATCTCGTAAACTAGAAGAGACCAAGAAATATTTATTAAAAAAAGTTTCTTTGGAATTAAATTAGCTGGAGTGTCTCCACTCGACTATCTCGCAATTTGAATTGGATTAAATAACATAATATATTATATTTAAATTAAATTTAATTAATTATAAATTATAAATAATAAATAATAAATATTAAACCAGCGCATGTTTGGCTTTTTGTTGATGGCACCACGTTACGTGTTGGCGCGTGAGATTTGCAGTGTTAAAAAATTAATTCTGGTAATTTTAGCGAATCAATCAAGCTGAAATTCTATATATAGCAGTTTTATACAATTATTAATCATGTGAAAAAATTATCAAACATATATCTATATTTTTACGGTCACTTTAGAGGAAAAAAAATCAAAACGTTGTAGGTAATGACCCTCTTCCGGATGACCTACATTTCTCAAAAGTTGATAGAAAACTATGAATTTTGAATAATGTCCATGTACCAAATTTCATCATTCTAGCTCAAACCGTTTTTTTGCGTAATCTTGCCTACATACATACACACACACATACACACACACACACACACAATCAGCATATTTGCAACGCAAGTTCTTACAGACTTGCGTTTCACAGAAAGAAAAAGAGCTAATGATAACAACTAGGAGAAAGGAAAAATAACACCTTAGCTACCTGAAGGAAGAGCATTAGCTATGTCCTCCCCCCCACGAAGTAATGCCTAACGGCGGTTCCCGTGAGGGATTGAGGTTGGAGGAAAGCGGAGGTTTTAGTCGGTATTAACATCTTGAGTCCGACATACTAGGCAAACCTAACGATACGTAAATGTATTTCCTTCGCTATACAAAAAAAAAAAAAAAAAAAAAAACACACACACACACACACACACACACACACACACAGACAGACATTTTTCTCAACCTTAGTGAAAATGATTCAGGAACCTTCAAAACGTATAAAAACATCAAAATCTCAACATCGAAAATTTTCGTGATCGCAATACTATCTCTGGCGAGATAGTAAAAAGAAATCCTTTTGCAAAGTTTCACCCAAATCCCTGAAGCTTTCAGTATTGTAAACAATTACCTTAAAATAAATAAACTGTTCTCTATGTTGAGTGTTTTTAGCTATTTTATAGTATTTTTTTGCAATATAATATACTAGCTGCTCCGAGCGCCTTCGGCGCTCCTCACACCTAGACGGGGGCTCCGCCCCCTGTACCCCCGAGTGATACATAATATTTGGTTGAAAGTCTGTATGTAAAAGGTTTTCATCCATTTTGTTTCAATCAGTATAAGTAGATAAGACATATATTTGTTTTCTTAGAAAATATATATTTTAATTTAATCAGTAAATTAATTATATATTATTATTGTATATGTTATATTTATCTAACTCTGTGTCTCTACAGTTTTTTCGTAAGTTCTTAGCCGCAGCATCCACATTTCTCTAAGCGTCCCTATCCTGAGCTACAACCAAATCCTACCCTGTCCCATCTCTCCCATGTCCCTTCCTTCATTGTCCACCCACCTTGGTCCTTGGTCTTCCACCGGATGTTTCCCAATCGGTTTCTCCCAATTTCTAGTTTCTCCAATTCCAACCACGTCCCCTTCCCATCCCAGCCTTCTCGATGTTATAACCTCTTAACTATATCTGGACATTATTTCTCGTTATGCCATCTCCGCCATCCCCCTGTGACCTCATCTTCTTTTGGCCTATAAATGCTGCGAACAATATTAATCTCACAAATACTCTAAATCTACTCTCGTCTCCCAGAGTCATCGATAGGGTGACCAAACGTCCCGTCTTTAGGTGCTCTGTCCCAAAAATGTCTTCGGGACACCCTACTGTCCCATTTTTTCAATATTTAGGACATTTCGTAATTTTTTTTTCAAAATTTTTTCAATTTAGTTCTAAAAAAAAGGTATACCGTTTGTCCCGGTTTGGTGTTTTCGAAATATGGCCACCCTAGTCATCGATCAACATGAAAAATAGTTGTTTTATATATTTTAATTTTGATCCTCTTTGATGAGATAAGCCCCTTTACTGCATAACAGGCGTTACTCAATTACAACGTCGATTTAAATTCTTCTCGAATATTATTATCTTAAGTATTTAAATATTTATACTTTTTCAAATTCTACATTTTGTATGTTAATATTATGTAAGTCGTATCCGTATCATAATTCTTGAATTTTTTTGTTTAATTACATTTCGGTTGATTTTTTCCCAATTTCTCTAATCATATGTCTCCTCTTCCAGTCCAATTCATTTACCTATCAATGTTGCATAAGGAATTTAAATTTCTTAATTTGGCTAGAACACTCCATTTTTTAAAATTTTAAATAGAGGGAGAGAGTGAGGTTCTAATTATATATATATATATATATATATATATATCTGTTTCTATGACAACATAAAAAAGTAAACAAATTACATACATACAAACACTCTCCTTTATATATATTTCTGGAAAATGGAACACCCGCAGCTCAGCTCAGGAGTTACCTAAGATTCTAATTTCTTTTTTATTTTTCATCATTTGAGGTACCCTTCACCTCAGAAAAATTTGGTTACCTTACTCCTTGTAGTTTAGGCTCTGGAGTTTTTTGCGTACAGACGGACACTATCGTATTAAATATATAGATTTTGAGATATGAAATTAAAATAATAAAATAATTATTAATATTTACGGATGGAATTGGAGAGGAAATAATTTTTTATTTTTTTATTTTACGATTCAATGTATTAATTCAGGGGAGGTGCGCCTTTTTTCTTCCATGTGAAAACTTAAGCCTCATATTTTTCATGAAGATTTTATTGTTGGGTATAACATAACATTTAATAAAAAAAAAATAAATAAATAAAAAATTTACATTTTATTTTAAAAATTATATTTTTTCTATTTTTTTTTATAGAAAATATTAATTTTTTTTTAAGTAATGGGCTTTCGCATAATCTGACAGGCCTCAAAATTGGTGGTATATATTACTAAGACTAATATAATAATAATAATAATAATATATTATATATTTTATTAGAATAATTATTGAAAAAAAAGTAATACTTACTGATGAGTTGTGACGTTAAAGAAAAGATGAGAAAATTGAGGCGCCGAATCTTCTGGTCCATGCGGTGCTGGAAAACTTAACACCAACATCACCGGTTTTCTTGAAAAATATTGTTTAGATTGTCTTAAGAATGTCACAGAATCATTTGCTATTAAATCAGGATAATAGTCCTGTTAAGGGAAAAAAATAAAAATAATAATTACTAATTAAACAAATTATTATAAATCTTATCTTATTATACTAGCAAAAATTGTATATTTATATAATATATATATGTATGTAGTTTTGATATATTAAAACGCTTTAAGGATTTTTTTAAAATTCACATATAAAGAAATATCGATCCGTATTGGTTTCAGCCCCGGGAAAAATGTTCTTTATTAGTTTTTTCTTAATTTAAAATATGAAAATTAAATGACGTCAGCAACTACGTCAGACAGTGCTTCCTTAAATACAAAATAGTATAAATATAAATCAAATCAAATTACTAAATATATATTATGTTATATCAACAGACCATATTTTTTTGTCTTTTAATCATTAATACGTAAGTTTAAGGGCTGTATGTTTAATGACTATTTTTTTTTAATTTATATTCTTTTAAATTATTTGAACCAGGTATTAATATTACCAGTTAAACCCGATTTTAAGGAATAATTTTTTTTATTGACCGCCGGCTCGGTGAACCAGGTACTTAAATTATTAAAACGTAAATTTTTAAAAGTAAGGGATTCCTATATTTATAGATAAATTATTCAAACAAAAAACATTTAATATAGAATTCTATAATAATAAATGAAAATAGTTAGTCCCAAAGGGAGGCAATTTGATTGTAAAAGGGGGCAATTCGAAAATGGACTCGACACGAGTTTAACCCTTTTGCTCTGGGCCATTTAAATAAGTGCCTTAAATGATTTACTGGTAAAAACAAGTAATCGCCTGGATATAACAGAACGGGGATCAAATAAATTGAAACCTAACATAAAATCTCTGTGCAGCAAGCATCAAGCGCAAGGATCTCACTAAATTAAAATATTAAATTATTATTTTAATTTTTAATAAAAATCAAGGAATTTATTTATTTCATTCATAAAAATTGCAAAATAATTACATAACAAAAACATAAGTAATTAAAAAAATATACAAAATATCATCATTTAAAACTTTAGTAAATGAAGTAAACTTAGTTTTATATATTTTGTCCTTAGTGTTAAGTGTCATCAGATAAAAATTTCAAATTAGGAATTAATGATGTTGGGATGCGGGAGCAAGACGTCAAGTTCTATGTATTTGCAATATGAAAGAGTACAAATATACACTTCGGTTCTATTCATAGTACTATATATATATATATATATATACAGGGTGTCCCAAAATGAAAGAGCAGATTTCAAAATCGTATTACAGACAAACTATGAAAGATAGAAACACATTGCATGTCATTGAATAGAGCATGGGTTCCCAAAGGGGTCTATTTTAATCTCCAGGGGGTCTACGGCAGCCAATAACAAATTTGGGGCTCCATGAAATGAAAATGGGGGTCTCCTTGTTTTCCCGGCTCTAAAAAAAGGTAAATTTTTTCGATAAGGCTCTAAAAAAAAGGGTAAAATTTTTTTATAAAAAATCGAAATCAATTTAGAGGGTCTACCCAAAACCGAAAAACATGGCAAGGGGTCTACGACATAAATAAGTTGACCTGTGGCCAGGTCCGAACCGACCGACGCTTTGAAATAAATTAATTTCCAGCTACAGAAACAATTTCAAATAATTTTAATATATCTATTAATTCAATAAAAAACAGATATGGATATAACATAAATATTTTTAATTTTGCTAAATAAGTTGACCTGTGGCCAGGTCCGAACCGACCGACGGTTTGAAATAAATTAATTTCCAGCTACAGAAATAATTTCAAATAATTTTAATATATCTATTAATGTAATATATAACAGATATGGATATAACATAAATATTTTTAATTTTATTTTATTTATAATATTTATGTAAGACCAGGCTGTGACGTCATGAATGACTGGATGACGTCATATAATTTTAAATTAAGAAAAAAACTAATAAAGATGATTTTTCTCGAGGATAAAACCAATACAAAGAGCATGATTCGTGGTGATATGTAAAAAATCTCCTCATGTGAAATTTGGTGTGAAAATAACCCTTCCCTTCCTATCGTCGATCGCTAATACTACCACTTCCGGTTCGGTTTCCGGATTTGCACCAAAAGTTGATCAATTCATCCCACTGATGTATTAAGTAAATATACCAAATTTCATCAAAATCGGTTCAGGCGTTCAGGCTGTACACATCTATACGGACGGACGGACGGATAGACATGCTAAAAATACTTTTTTCTGTTAAGAAAATGCATGATTCGTGGAAATATGTAAAAATCTCCACATGTGAAATTTGGTGTGAAAACAATACCTCCCTTACTATCGTCGGTCGGTAAAAAGTTTGGGAACCTATGTACTAAAGCAGGGGTGTCTAAACTGCGGCCCAAAACTCTTTGAGATGCGGCACAAACGCATATTATGAAAATATTTAAATTTTTTCAATATGGTTCTAAAAAAAAGGTAAAATGATATTTATGTGCGGCCCAGCATATTTTTTATTTTTGCAATGTGGCCCTCGAATGGTCATAGTTTAGATACCTCTAAGTTCTAGTATGGATGCAAGTGGAAAGGTGAAGAGAGAAACTGTCCTTTTTTAGTCGTTTAATGCAGTGCTCCACAACCTTTTCTTACCTATTTTGATTATTTATTTTTATTATTATTTATCAAATATATATCTACTTGTGTATAATATTTCCAAAAATGTATTAATTAAGTAATAATGTAATTCAGAAAGTTATACAATTAATTAAAAAAATATAACTAATTAAAAAAAAACGAAAAGAGAAAGAGAGAATATTATTTATATTATTTATTTATTTAGGTTTTTTTTTCATTCATCATTTTAATATTTATTTAATTGATTCTCGTTTTAATGAAGTAATATTGAATGTATATTAAAGGTTTGGCCTTTAATTATTCAATGTCAATAGATATCTAGTAAATCAAACAAATAATCTACTCCTACCCCCTCCCCATTCGCTCTGTGTATCGAGTGGTGTTTATTGATGATGAACATATTCTATTGATGGGCTTATAATAATTTAGCCATTAAATATTGAAATCTCCCTCATACCTACCTTATGATAGTCCGCTCCATGTTTAATTCTTTTTCCATTCAGGTTGATGCTATAGTTATAATAACGCGAATTCATTATCAATCCACCCCATTCCCGCCAACCCGCTGGTATATAACTGCCGTTGTACTTGTTCAAATACTTCCCAAAGTATCCTAGAAGAAGAGAAAAATTATATTAAGTGATTTATTTATTTTTTTTTTATTTATTTCATAGGTGTTGTATGCTATTGGCCCTATTAACATAAAAATAAGAAAATTAAATTCTTTTAATGTATTATTTTCCTTATGATTTTTTCTTTAATCTCATTTTTCATTATAAACGTTTTACAATTAATCACCTACAATATCTAATTTACATTACCCGGAATTCCAATTAACCTGGGCCCCGATCAGGCAATTTTAATTTGTATTTCAACTTTATATCTATTTATTTATCTATATATTTATATAGACGGTCATCGAAAAAGGTGGACTGGACTATTCGATAGTTGTACAACTATTCGATAAACAAACACGTCATCAACACGTAATTAACGAGAGATTAAATAAATAAATAATTTGAGTAGCATTTAAACGAAGTCAGTGGGCGCATGCGCAGTCACCATTACCGTGCGGCTCGACTGGGTCAATCACTTCAGAGACGCCATGACTACCGTACAGCAGAGAGCACCGTGTGTTTTGTGGTAAATCACCTGTGTTAGTGCAGGCGTACTTATAGACAAAATTCACCTACGGATAAAGCTATTGTTCGTTGGTTTAATCAGTTTAAGGAAATTGGAAGTGTTGATATCAAGAAAAATTGGAACTAGGTATGGCTAAAATAACTGTACAGAATATTCTTCACATTATAGAAGAATTTACGCAGCCATTGCAACTGTGACTCCTGCAATGCTTAAAAACACGTGGCGGGAGAATGATTATCAGCTAGATGTCTGTCGTGCGACGGGGGAGGGGACTTTTTAGAGTACATAAAAAAGTTTGAGTATAAAAGTTTGATGTATAAATAAATATTCTACCATTTGTATTACGGTTTTCATTACTCTTCGAAATCCCGTCCACCTTTTTCGATGACCCTGTATATATTACAATTATATTATCCTAAATATATTCCTATACCTATCTATATAATTATACATTAAATGTAATTTTTCCTTTTCTAAATTTTAAATATAAAAAATAACTATTTGCAATTGTGTCTTTAATATTAAAATAATGAGCCCAAAACTGGTTTCCTAAATCCTCTTCCTATGTTATTTGATACAAATAGACGCACTCCCACCATCATTACATTCAAATCACAATCTTAACCTCATTAACTTTAATTTTGTTTAAATATTTTTATATTATATTGTATTTTAAATTTTTCTTTTTATGTAAAATTATATAAAAATAAGAAAACTAAATTCTCTTAGTGTATTATTTTCTTTCTGATTTTTTTTACTTTAAATTTTGATTCAAATCAGTGATTTTTTTGTCCATTGCTAAAAAATTGTATTTAAGTATTTATTTAATTAATTAATTCAATAATTTATATAGTTTATCTATTTTATTTTACTTTAATTTCTTCCTGAAATGTAACTGTAAATAGTAAATGTAAATAGTTTTATAATGTTTCTACATATTTGTAAATCTATTTGCATAATCTATTTAGTGATACAAAGACCGGTTAAATAATAAAACATACATTAATTAGTAGAAAATAATTAAATATTCAAAATTTTAACTAAAGTAATATTTGATAAAAATTTATTTTATTAAATTTAATTTTTTATACGAGGGTGGGGTGAAAAGTTTCCGGCCTGATAAAGAAAAACGATGTTTTTAAATTATTTTTTTTTTTTTGCTTTATTTTCCAACATTCAAGATAGCTGTGACCTGTACGATGTCAGCTGAACATGTGCGAAATATTTTGCACAAGCCTATGGACATGGAAAGCTATGTGCAACGTGGGCGCCGCGTATGCTAACGTTAGACCAAAAACTGCTTCGAAAAACCATTTCTACCGACAATTTTTGCGACGATTCATAACCGTTGATGAGACTTAAATAAAATTTAATCAATTAATTATTTAAATTAATTAAATTAATTAGAACACCTTTATGAGAAATGTATCAGTGTTGATGGAGATTATGTTGAAAAATATAAAACTATAAAAAAGTTTAAAAACATCGTTTTTCTTGGTCAGACCGGAAACTTTTCACCCCAACCTCGTATTTTTTTCAATTTTTAATAATCGATTTTTACCCCCCAAAAAAAGAGATATCGAATGTTTTATGAATAATTTATAAAACACGAATTATATTATGTTTATAAAAAATAAATATTTCCTTTCAAACGATTTTTGGGAAGATAAACCATCCCATCCTCCCCCCCCCCCACGATTCTCGTTGAATTATTGCTATTTAAAAGGATCGATTATATTTACAAACATATAAAAATGGCTAATCTAACCCCGAACATAACTGTCTTTAGAGATAAACTGAAATTAAGGGGGAGGGGGGGAGTGTATAAGAATATAATAGTTAGCAATATCTAGATTGGGGGAACAGCCAAATGGTACGATTTGTTCTCTGTTTCTGAGCTGATAGAGCGAATGATGTCCTCGTATGTCCGTATCAACGTCACGAGCTCACCAGTTCGGTATCCAGCGTTGCTTAGATAAGTGGCGAACGATCTTGATTCATGCGAGGCCTGCCATCGGGGACTACTGCAATTGTCGTTGTTGGTGTACACTTCGTGGTTGTGAACGTACATTCCAGTTAACAGACTACTTCTTGATGGACAACACATGGGGGTCGTTACATAGGCATGACGAAATTCGGCCCCACCTTCACGCATTAGCCTCAACGTGCGTGGCATGAAATTCAAAGAACCTGAAAAAAAAAAATGATCATTCGTTAAAATAAAAAAAAAATAAAAAAATATGAATATATATATATAAAATGAAGAGAACGTGATCCGTTCAATAGAATTTAGAGAATTTCAAAACACTGACACATGTGTTCTAATAAATCATATTCATATAGAGAAGCTCTTAAAATATAAAACGTATAAAATCGCTTCTCTTTATCTATAAAAATGAATATTGTACCTACATGAATATATATGAATGTGTATAACATTACCATATATACAGAGAAGCATCAGATGGGAAGAAAATTTGGTAGAAATTCTAATTTAATACTAGAAGATGAGAGCTATCATAATTTTATTTGAAAAAATTGGAAAAAAAAAATAAAGAAAAATTGGTAACAAAAATTTTCAATAAAAAAAATCCAATTCAAATAAAATAAACATTGATATTTAATGGATTCAATTCAATTCTATTTTTTTTTATTTTAATTATATTGAAATTAAATAAAAATTTATAATAATTAATAACCAAACTCGTCCAGATTATCCAACAACTGAGAAATTGAGGATCGCATTAAAATATTACTTTCAAAAAAAAAAATTGGAGTGTCTCTACTCGAATATCTCCTAATTTGAATTGGATTAATTAACATATATTATATTTAAATTAAATTTAATTAATTATAAATTATAAATTAAAATTAATAAATAATATTTATTAAATCAGCGCGTGTTTGGCTCTTTGTTGATGGCACCACGTCACAAGTTGGCGCGTGATTTGCAGTATTAAAAAATTAATATTGGTACTTTCAGCGATTCAATCAGGCTGAAATTCTATATATAGCAGTTTTATCCAATTTTTAATCATGTGAAAAACTATCAAACATATATCTTTATTTTTACGGTGACTTTAAAGGAAAAAAAAACAAAATGTTGTAGGTAATGACCCTCTTCCGGTTGAGCTACATTTCTCAAAAGTTGATAGAAAACTACAAATTTTGAATAATGCCCATGTACCAAATTTCATGATTCTAGCTCAAACCGTTTTTGCGTAATCTTGTCTATATACATACACACACACAGGCATACATACACACAGACATTTTCCTCAACCTTGGTGAAAATGTTTCAAGAACCTTCAAAACGTATAAAAACATCAAAATCTCAACATCGAAAATTTTTGTGATCGCAATACTATCTCTGGCGAGATAGTAATAAACAGCCAATAACAAAATAGACAATTCTGGAACAAAAGAGAATCATAACAAAACATATTCTGATGAATTTCTTAAAATATTAATTGATCTGAATAATACCGTGAGATTATTGGAATAATTGCAAAATTACTAAAATCTTTTAAAATAAGTTAAAAAGAAAATACAAATAAAAAAATCTTGGTGTCCACATTCGACTATCTCACAATTTGAATTGAATTAATTAACCCATATATTATATATTCAAATTATATTTAATTAATTAAATTATAAATATAATTGAATTGGGTTAAATTATTAAAAAATTTAAATTTAAATTTATGCGATAGTAATTAAATTAATTATGTAATTAAATTTAAATTTATCTTTACCATCATTTTCAGTCAAAATTTAAAAAATTAATTTCGGTACTTTCGCGATTCAATCAAGCTGAAATTCTATATATAGCAGTTTTATACAATGAGCTAGATTTCTCAAAAGTTTATAGAAAACTACGAATTTTGAATAATATCCGTGTACCAAATTTCATTATTCTAGCTCAAGCCGTTTTTGTGTAATGTTTACACGCATACACACACACACATATAGATATTTTTTTCAACCTTAGTGAAAATGACTCAGGGGCCTTCAAAACGTATAAAAACATAAAAATCTCAACATCGAAAATTTTTGTGATTGCAATACTATCTCTGGTGAGATAGTAAAAACGGTGAACACAAATCCAATAAATGCTTTCTGGTCACCGATAAAATCAAAAAGTGTGTCTTAATGAAAATACCACTTACAAAGCAATATTAAAACCTGGAATAGGGTTCGCCTGCCCAGCATGGTTTGATTATATTTCCAAATCTAAGATCGTTTATAGTCGAAAAATTTAAGAAAACTAGCAGAAACCAACAATTATATTGCATCCTTGATAGAACACCTTAATAAAATATCACATTTATAGGCAAAAATCAGCTGCATATAAATCAGCTCTTATCTAAAATCTACAAAAAGAAAGAATCAGACATCTGCATTATTTAGTTTTTTTTAGCTTTTAGTTTTTTGTTTATTTATTTATAAGTTTATGTTATGTTAAAAATTTTTCCTTTGAAATTGGGATAGAGAATTAACTAAATTGGTTATTAAATAAAAATAATGTAAAATTAGATAAAACCATTTGAAAAGTGAAATTTTATACATAAAAGAATTCCAAATATGTAACAGGGCCTGTTTTAGAGGGCGGCAATTTGTCAGGGGCGGAAAATCTGAATGGCGATATTTTGAATGTAATCAATTTTACGAATATATAGGGGCGGCAATTTATTTTTTTGCCCGGAACGCTGTAAATGTTAGAGCGGGCATTGATTACATAAAATGATGTATAAATTTATATGAATAAAGGTTCTTTCAAATTAAAAAAAAATAGATAATTTTTAACGTAAAAAAATTATTCTCTATTTTAAAATTGGGTAGAATTTTAAATATATTATACTTCGAAATTAATTTTGATATTCATTAAATAATATTCAGTACAAAAACAAAGTCGAATAAGAAAATTTATATTCCCAAAAATTAAATATACACAATTTTTTAATTAATTAATCTATATAATAATATATAAATTATCTATAATTAAAAAAAAATGATAAAAACGATAAATTATTTATATAAACTAGAGACCTTTAAATAAAGATTTTATGATATAATAAATAATCATATAATAAATGTCTGGATAGTATATATACGAGGGTGGGGTGAAAAGTTTCCGGCCTGACCAAGAAAAACGATGATTTTAAACTTTTTTATAGTTTTATATTTTTCAACATAATTTCCATCAACACTGATACATTTCTCATAACGGTGTTCTAATTAATTTAATTAATTAATTTAATTTAATTTAATTTGATTTAAGTCTCATCAACAGTTATGAATCGACGCAAAAATTCGTTTGAATTACGCCTACAGCGCCAAATTGTCGGTAGAAATGGTTTTTGGAAGCAGTTTTTGGTCTAACGTTAGCAAACGCGGCACCCTCGTTGCACACAGCTTTCCATATTCAAATGTGTGTGCAAAATATTTCGCACACGTTCAGCTGACATCGTACACGTCTCAGCTATCTTGAGTGTTGAAAAATAAAGCAAAAAAAAAAAAAAAAATTTAAAAACATCGTTTTTCTTGGCCAGGCCGGAAACTTTTCACCCCACCCTCGTATATATAATTTTTGCTATTATAATTAAATTAGATAGATATTTTTATAAAAGAAAATATTTTACAATAATCATACGTAAAGATATAGATAAATTATAAATTACAAAAAAATAAAAGAAATATTTATCCTTAATGGAACCACTTAAGTGATATTATCATTAAAATATGAAACATTCAAAGTTATTTTTAATTATAATTAAAAAATTTCAATTCTTAAAGAGTTAGAATGAAAAGAAAAAAATAATTTGATGGCGGGGTTGTATGATAAGATTGAAACTTCAAACTTTGAATAAACAGGTATTATTTTCTTAGTTTAGTTTAGTTGAGTTTATATATTATTTTTTTTAAGAATTTTATCAATTAAGAATGTCAGATAAAATTGGGATTTTAAATTTTTTTTTTTCACTCACGTTTCTAAAAGAGAGATTATATAAACAGATTTTTCATTTATTATTATTTTCATTCCTGTAACGAAAATTTTTTTTTTTTTTAATCTTTGTTGGTTATAGAAAATTTTAACCCTATTAAAGTATTAGTGGGTAATAACAAACAATAGATATTGAGTAAAGAACCTGTCCCTCTTTTTTTTCGAAGAGAAATTCGAAAGAGGTTTTTTATGATATCTAAATTGAGGGAGATTATTTGAGAGGCGAGAGCGTCAGGAGGTGATGATGGTTGCATTCCAACAGCTGCAGGCGCTCCCATCCAAAAAGATTTTTACTCGACCGAGAGAGAAGCAACCAACCATTCAGAAATATAATATTTACTTAACATTATACTAAAACGATTTTAAAATGGAATTAAAATTATTTCTATAGAGGAAATCAAAAGAAAATATCTTTCATATGTTTGTTGGCTTTATTTATTATTATTATTATTATTATTTTAATTATTTGATCTATTTAATCCCAAACATTACATTCTATTCAACTTTTCTAGGAATTTCAATCATAGTTATCATTCATATTTATTTTTTAATGTTTATTTTTAATCAGTAAGTATTTATCTATTTTTTTTCTTTTCTTTTTTGTTATTTTAATGTTCTAGGCATCCAAGCAATCATTTCAATCATTTTAGTCATTTTCTTATTTTTTTTTTTCAATTATTATTATATAAAACGAGGTTTGTTCAAAAGGAAAGGTGAATTTTGACTTATTTCGAAAAGTTTATTTATTCATCAATATCCATTTTGTCCCCTTCAAAGTAATTCCCCTTAGATATACAAGCACTTCTTAAATGCGCTTTTCAGCTGGCCATCAGCTCAGTCTTCGATTCCGACTTTATCTTATCAATTGTAGCAAAACGCTTTCCTTTCATTGGTCTTTTCAGTCTTAAGAATAAAAAAAAGTTGCAGGGAGACAAATCTGGTGAATATGATGGGTGAGGCATGATTACGGTGTTGTTTTTGGACAAAAAATCACGAACAAGCAATGATGTATGAACTGGTGCATTATCGTGATGCAGAATCCATGATTTGTTTTTCCACAATTTCGATCCTTTGAGCAGTATTGCTTTAAGCAAACGTTGCATAAGTTCCTTGTAGTATTCCTTATTTTTTTTTAAGTAAAAAATCGAAGAACACACAAAACCGAGACAGTGATGAAAATAACTTAAATATCTTATTTGCTCTGCTCAGAGTATTAAATTATTTGATTTTTATTTAAATATTTAAATTATTATTTAAATTATATATTTATATACATATATACACAGGCAACAGCCCAAAGATTAGCGCAACCAACAAATGTCAATATTAAACACGAACTTATCGACAAAAGAGATCGTTTTTTTAATTTTTTAATATCCACGACCTGAACAACATCAAAACAAAAATTAAAGAAAAATCCGCTCAAGGCAGATTACTAAAAAAAATGATCATTAGGTATATATATTGTTTTCACAAAGAACTATTTAATTAATTGCTACAAGCCACGATAAATTAATTAAAACTTAGATTGCAAACACCGTTTGCAACGGGTTCAACTAGTTTATATTGTAATGATATTCCAAAAATATCATTAATCCGTTAAAAATAAAATTTATTTTTTTAAATATTAATTTATTTTCATTGGAAGAGATTATTTTGTAAGACGTTTCCCCTGAAGAGACTAGTTGTTGAAAAGTCAGACAACGACATTCGTTCCCCCCTGAACTTAGCGTCGAGAGAAGACGGACTTTTCTGGAGGAGTTCCTGGAAGAGAAAAAGGGCCGCCACTACACTCGGTCGTCCACGGACTATCTCCTACGAAAGGACCGATTACAGTTTTTTTTTTAAAAAAAAAAAATTGTTTTCCAATATTGGTTTTTTTATAATTTTTATAAATCATCTGTCTATATTTTTTTTATTTAAAATATCAAAAAAATAACTGTATATAATTTTATAATTTAAAATCTTTAAATCTAAATCTCTAAAGGTTTTAAAAATTTATATTTAAATATCAAATATAATAAATCTGTTTATTTTATGTTAATGATAAATTTAATGTTTTTCTATTTTTCTATAATCCAGATTTCCAGGTCAGTTCACGCCGATTCAAAGTCCACCCTTTTCCATTACACATACGAGACCAAATTCTTAAATTTTCCCCTGCCAAATCCACCCATATACAAAAAAAAAAAGCATTACAATATATATATATATATATTATTAAAGAAAATATTTAAAAAGAACTTGTCATTAATTAAAAAGAGAATTTAGTTAAAATGATATTGACAAATAAAAATCGTATTTTTGGTATTTGTTCATTTATTTTTATTGATGATTAATGAATAACCAAATAAATTCCTATCGATATAATTATTTATATACATATAAACTTGTACTATATATAGATATATTATTAAATTGTAGATAATATAATTGTTAACACAAATTCCATTGGAGATAAAAATTGCTTAACATATTAGATTAGATCCGCAAAGGATGACTCACAATAGCATCCCCTTAAAAAGATTGGTAAATGTCGACGGCAATTTCATGAAATAATATGCCATGAAGAGACATTTCGTTGCAGTTCAAGGTGAATTTCCTTTAGGAACAAATATATGGGGGGATAATTAACAATTCTAAAATTCACTCTTTAATTAATTCTTTTATTTTTTTTTTTACTTAAAAAGGAAATTTAATTTGAATTGAAAAAAAAGAAAGAATTTAAAAATGGCAAACAATACATTCTCCCCTTAAACGTCCGTTTAACACAAACAGGATTACTATTAAACTACATTCTTGAAAGTTTTATTACTAAACATGATCATCATCTCTTTAAAATTAATTAAATATGAATATTAAAAAAAAAATAAATAAATAAATCTTTTTATTTAAATAACTTACTAATATTATTTATACATTATATAAAGACATAAAAAAAATATCAAATAACAATGTATTATTTATTTAATTTATTTTATTTTTGAATAATTACATGCGATTATTATTATCATATTTGTGTTTACTTTGATGACTAATTAATTAATGTGAAGCGTAGTCAATGACTTTAGAGGACGAGAATAGAGCATTTGAAAATAGCATTTATAGACTGAAGAAGGATGAAATCACTGGAGAATGAAGGAGTCTGTATCATGAGGAATTACATAACCTCGATAACCAAAGATGTAAGGTAATAAAATCGAGGGGACAGGTGAGAAAAGACTAGCGAGTAAATTTATTTGTCAGGAGACCGGTGAAAAAGAAAAAAATATAAAGGAGTACGTGAGGGAGTAGAGAGAAAAGACGAATTGGATGGAGGTGGATTAAGATAACGATGGTTGGAGGAATCTGGCTATTGAGTCCAAGGACTTTCGAGTTCTGTAGCGCCACAGAAATAGATAATTTGTGTTTCCTAAAGGAATAACTTTATATGGCTCTAGTATCTTTGTTATATTATTTATAAATTGTAAAACTTTCTCGATAACATTAACTTTAAAGATGGTTTTTTGCTCAATGTTCGATGCTCGATGCTATAAACAACAAAATCTATCAAAAAAATCTAAATAAAAAAAAAATAAATCTATTTATGGTATCTATATATATCTTTAAAGTTTTTGAAAATGAACACAGAGTATAAGAAATTCAAATATTTGAGAAGTTTACGATTTGGAGAATAGATCTATATAAATAAATATCATTCAAGAGATTTATTAATCTGACTTTGGAATATATAATTTTGAAATACAAATAAAGAATTATAATATTTTAATTATTATGAAAATGATTATAATTCAAAATATACCCCAACTAAAGATTTTAAGGATATACCCTTTATTTACATAAAATTCAAATAAAAAAAAAAGACAAAAGATTCCTATAGTCATAAAATAAATAAAATTTACAATTTAAGAAAAAAAATAACTTATAATATATCTTTGAAATAATAAAATATGATTAATTATTATTAACTCACCAAGTTCTACATCTTGGTCATCTGTTAGTATAAGCACAATATTGGGTTTTCTATCTTTAGCACGTGGTTCAGGGCCCATTGGGTCTACAGGAGCAGATGAGGGTGTCATGGATTGTCTTCGTGCTGCTGCAGCTACCCAAAATATAGAAACTATCCAGCAGCAAAATAAAAGAGTGGCTACTCGATCCATATTTCTCTGAAAATAAAATAAAATAAATGAATTAATTCAATTGGTATATAATATATTGATAAAAAATTATAATAATTATAATAAGATAACATTTATAGTATAATAAAATTTATAGTATAATAGAAAAATATATTTTATTTATATTGTATTATAATAATAATTAAAGTCTTAATATAAACACATAAAGATATAAATTAATTATTTAATTATTTAATATTAATGATGTATTAATTTATCTTTTATTGTTTTAATTTAATTTTAAATTTCTAATTTGAATTATACTCGAATAATCTTAAGTTATCATTTTAATGAGATCAGTGGCGTACCTAGAACTTTTGCCGCCTGGGGCGATCTCCAGTTTGCCGCCCTTTTTATTATAAGTCAATCAAATACTGGTATTTATAAATTAATGCACATAAATAAATTATTAAGTTATTTAATCAATATTAATTAATACACAGAGAGAGTAAATTTTTTTACACATATTTATATGCACTCGTAAACATATTTATATAATATTTACTCTTCTAGCTTTCATACTAGAAAAATCGTGTATAATGCTCTCAAAATTTATATTTATATTTTTTCCGCCGGCTCTGCTTTTCAAAAGAAAAATCGATGATTTATAAAAATATTGGTATATCACTTCAAAGTAATCATATAAACTTTTCAAAAGAAATGACATTTATAAACTGATATCAAAAAATTTTAGTTAGGAAAAATTGCTGAACAAAATCGTAAAGATGCGTTTACGAATTCAACGAATTTTAATGAATACAATAAAATAAAATTATTATCCTGTTCTTGGAATTATAATTCAAAATTTACCCTCTAAAATGCATTTATATACACCGAGGAATAATATTCGAAATCATATAGTTAATCATAATTTATATAAATCAAATAGTAAACTTATAATAATCATAATAATCATTTATTATTCAAAAAATAAAAAAAATAAATATGAAATGAATAAGTTGCTTTTAACAACTATAACCAAATATAAAAAATGCCGCCCCGAGATAAGTGCCGCGGACCGCACCCACCGCACCCCCCTAGGTACGCCACTGAATGAGATCAAAATGAATGATGATTAATTTAATAAAAGAACTCAAATTAGCCTTTATGTATTTATAATAAAATAAATTGTGGCCAGGCACAGAACCGACCGACGATTCGAAATAAATTCATTTCCAAACATTTTATATATATATATATTTAAAATATAAAAAAAAAATATTTTTAAAACTTGAATTAAAATGAATAAATTATATTATCTTGATTTTTATTTTTAGTTTAATTACTCAATTATTAATTATTATTATATTTTAAGTGAAATATTTCCGACAATGAATATAAAATTAATATTTTGTAAACTACCACTTCCGGTTTCCGGATATACACCAAAAGTTGGATGGACAGACGTCATGCTCAAAATACTTTTTTCTGTTAACAAAATGCATGATTCGTGGAGATATGTAAAAATCCCCACATGTAAAATGAGGTGTGAAAACAATACCTTCCCTTCCTATCGTCGGCCGGTAAAAATAAATTAAATTAGATGAATACTCTATGATATTTTGTCTTAATTAAAAAAAAATATTATTATTATTATTATTATTAGAAAAAATTATATATATATATGTATGCATGTATATACGAGGGTCGATCGAAATGTTCTCGGCAAGATAACACAAAATTTTAAAGAAATTTTTCTTTTTTTTTGTTTTTCAAAGTAGATCTCTTAGATCGCGGTCCGTAAATTTTCAGAACTGTACGTTTAGTTGTTTGTATTTGATATGTAAATGAAGTTAACAAATTTTCATATTTTCTAAAAAAAATGGATAAAATCGAAGTGCATGTTGCGATAAAATATTTTGTTTTAATTATTTCATTTATTTTTATAAAACGGCAAATGATATTATATCTATTATATGTATTATAAATGAAATAATTTCAATATTATTGTAAATTATAATAAAATATTTTGATTTGTAATTATTAACTCTTGAATCTCCCTCAAAAAAACAATATTTGTTATAATCGTTACTGAAATGGCAAACGAAATAATTCTAAAGTGAAGTATAAATTATATTTACCGCTCATTCATCTAAGTTATAGTAAAGTTATGTTTATAACCATTAGAAGCTACTAGACTTTAATATCATTTTATTTAAAAACAAAGTTTACTATTCCCTTAATTAATAAATAATTAATAATAGTATTTATTTTTAATTATTAATAAATAATTATCCCTGAAAATGTTGTAAATAACTTATAATTTTATTCATTACTTACTTTCAAAGTAAATAAATATTTTATTTTCATCAATTTACATGTATTAAAATTTTATTTTAAACTACGCAACTACCTCTTAACAAATGAAATGAATAAATTTAGATTTACAACTTTAACTAGTTTATACAATATAAATAAAAGTTATTTTTATTGGAAATTATTATCCCTTATAACATACAAAAGTAAATTGAAAGTAAATTCTCGATGTGATTAGATATTATTTAAATTTTAATTTGAGTCAGATAAGAAACGAAGAAAAAAAAATATACTTTTTAAACTGTAATAAATCTACATTTTCAAAATTAATATTAAATCAATTATTAATTAATTTTCATAAAAATGTTTAATTAGTACTTTAAATTTCATTAATAAAAATTATTTTTAACTACATATTTGCTTTTTAAAAATATTTCTTTACATATAAATTTTATTGATATTATTTCATTCATTCGTAATTAATTAATTAATTAATTTTTCAATGATAAAAGATGAACATAAAGGCCGGTTTTGTGGGGCTGTTTTATTGAAACCAAAGAATATTTTATGATCTAAACTTGCTTTGATGTTAGGTAGCTCTCAAACGTAGATATCCATTAACCCATTCACTATTAACATATTTGATTGTAAACGGTGCTTTAATACACACTCCCTTGTTTTTAATATTAATTATAGAAAACTCGTTATATACCAACTAATAAAAAAAACAAAAAAATATTATCGTCAATCGGCAAGAAACATTTAAGATGGCAAATGATGTCGTTAAATCATTATAAAATATTTCACTAGTATGCTAAGTAGAGATTTTATGGGTGTTTCAAGTGTGCTTGATGTATTGACTAGTCAACACCCACTCTCAGGTGTTGTCTTGCTAACGACCCCACAAATCTCCTCTTTTTTACAACAACAAACGCCTGACTGATATTATTATTTATTATTATTATTATATGATGATTATACTTGTCATTCGACACATTTGATGTCCATACTCAAAAAAAAAAAATGGGATAAAACAAAAAAAACCCATCTCATTCATGTACAATACATTTTTCCATCTTAATATATAGATATATAACTTTATATACTATATATAATATATTATGTAGGAGTGCAGGTCAATAAGTCCGTGACTTAAATGAAATAGCAACACTGCTCCCGTCAGTAGGCAACTACCATCTGACTCCTATCGATATTTGAACCAGCTGGGTCTTTTAGTTTTTGTTTGACATTCATTAATAGCATATTACCTCGTGATTGGAGAAGAAAATGGAAAAAAGTGAATTTTCCGAGTGAATATTTCTTGTTTCCAACCTGAAGAAATGGCTCGGCGGAAAGAGATTTGACTTCAACGTTGAAATCAACTCACATTTTGATGTACTCGACCAATCTTATTTTTGGAAGGGATAAAATATTAAAGTTGGACGAAATATATGAGCTCAAAGGAGACTACGTTGAAAAATAAAATAATTTTTTATCCAAAAACATGTTTTACATTCAAAAAGTCACGTACTTATTGACCTGTCCTCGTATCTACGTACATATATACTTAAATATTGATGGTTTGTAAACAAAAAAAAAAATTGTGGCAATAGAATGAAAATTGTTGAAGAATTTATGTATTTGGCAAAATGGAATTATAATTTCAAATAATTTTGAAATTCATTGATAAAGGTCAGAAATAATAGATCCATTTGTTAATTTATTCATTAAAATAAATGGATATTAAATAAATATAAATTTTCAACAAATACACTCTACAGTACTATGATGAGAGGAGAATCACAAATGAATGAATAATAAAATAAAAATTAATTTTTAATACTAATACCCTACAGTTTAAGGGATAAAATTAATTTATTATTAATTTTCTCACTAAATATTTATATCTAGAATTAATAAAATATACGTGATACAATCTGTGAGAATGGAATTACAAACAAATGGAATTATATCCATACCAATATAGAACAATAATAATAATAATAAAACAACATCTATATCAATAAAATATTAAAATTTAATCGATAAACAATTTAAACACACTGAATTGAAACTTTTTTTATTTAAATATGGAATCATATAATTTTTATCGTTAAGTTTGTAAAAAGAATATTTATTTTTAATTATACACTAATCGAAAATAAATGATTTAAGTGAGTTAATATTAAAATTTTATTAGTATTAGTGTTAAAAAATTTTTTATTAAAATACCGCATATTTGTATAATTTATTTATTGAATTAAATAAAAGTATGACGTTTTGACTTCTTATTCTGCAGACATTATCAAGTATCGTACTTTTGCTCAGACTCAAGCGAACTGATAACTAATAAATATAACCTAAAAATTTAAAAATAATTAAGAGGAATTAGGGTTAATTACATATATTTAATAAAATTTAAGATATAAATAAAATAATGGTTTAAAATAAAATATTTATAATAAGTTTTGATATCTTATGAAAGTTTGTGCATTTCTGATATAAAATCACATTTTTTTTTCTAAAAAATAGTGCTATTATTAAAATGGATACGCATGAATGAATGATGATGCATAAGCATAATGGATTATGTTTTCTCCTATTTTATCTTTTCTCTTCTCTTTTTTATTTTCTTCTTACTCTTGATTTATTTCATACAGCTCCTTAAATCATCATTAGTTTTTAAACTTTTAAAAAAAAGATCATTCCTTCACTATTATTATCTTGAGAGAATCAACCTACTTTCCAATCACAAGTCATTTAAAAATAAATTTATTCTAATCTAATATATGTGTTGGTTGATTTGAAATTCAAAAAAGATACCTGTGTGATTAAATTTTCATTAATTTAGATGTTAAAAAAATGTATATTTTTTTATTTTTGTTTGAAAATAAAGTTATATTTTTTTTCTCTAATTTTAATTAAAACAATTATGGGTATATTCATCAAATATAAAATATAGTAACCCGATTGACTATTTGGGGCCTTAATAAATTTTACTTAAATAAATTCTTGATACTCTTTATCTATAATGGATTTAAGTTTACTAAAGATCCATGAAAGAAAATGAATCAGTTTTTAATTATAATTTTCATCTCACCCTCAATTACAATAAAATGTATACAAGATTTGAGTTTTTTTGGATTATATTTTTAAATTATTTTAACTGTGAATGTGTATTTGTCGTTTAATTTTAGTTTTTTAAATAAAATTTTCTCTTAGAATAATTAATTAATTAATTATTTTTTATTTATCTATTTCTGGATATTATTTAGTAAAATATGTAATATAAATAAATATATATCAATATTAATAAATAAATAAAATACTAAATAATAAAAGTTTTTCTATTTTATAAATGTTTGAAAATGGTTGATATATAATAAAATAAGTTGACCTGTGGCCAGGTCCGAACCGACCAACGGTTTGAAGTAAATTAATTTCTAGCTACAGAAACAATTTCAAATAATTTTAATATATCTATTAATCCAATAAAAAACAGATATGATATCCATATCTGTTTTTTATTTTTTTTATTATAACATAAATATTTTTAATTTTATTTTTTTTATAATATATATGCAAGACCAGGCTGTGACGTCTTGAAAGGCTGGATGACGTCATATAATTTTAAATTAAGAAAAAACTAATAAAGATGATTTTTCTCGAGGATAAAACCAATACAGAGTGCATGATTCGTGGTGATATGTAAAAAATCTCCTCATGTGAAATTTGGTGTCAAAATAACCCTTCCCTTCCTATCGTCGATCGCTAATACTACCACTTCCGGTTTCCGGATTTGCACCAAAAGTTGATCAATTCATCCCACTGATGCATTAAGTAAATATACCAAATTTCATCAAAATCCGTTGAGCCGTTCAGGCTGTACACATCTATACGGACGGACAGACGGACGATAAAAATACTTTTTTTCTGTTAAGAAAATGCATGATTCGTGGAGATATGTAAAAATTTCCACATGTGAAATTTGGTGTGAAAACAATACCTCCCTTACTATCGTCGGTCGGTAAACAAATAAATCTGATTGAAATGTGAAATGTGTCATGATTCAACATTTCAATTCATTCTATTTCAAGTGAACATCGAAAATGAAAGTGAAAACTTGATTTTCATATAACATTAAAAGATTATAATAGTAAAAATAATTATTATTAATGATGTTGCGTTTAATTCTTAGATAAAAATATACATTAATCTTTCTAATAATTTATAAAAAAATATTTATTATTTTTTATAAGCGATTTTTATTCTAAAAGTTACAAACTCCCCAAATATATTGTTCTGCTTCCTTTTGATCGACTTAAAATGAATTTCATATATTATTAATAATAATTATTAATCTTTCTTTAATTACCAAATAAATTCTTATATATATTTGAAGAAAATTATATTTTGAACACAACTTTGAGTACAATAAGGATGACAATTGCAACAAGACACTATATTTGTTTATATTTTTAATTTTTTATTCAAAATTATTTTTAATCCTAAATTAAATATTTTAATGAATTAGATTTTAATATTAATTGAATTTAATAATTAAGAATTTATTAATGTGATATCATAATTCATAGACACATCACACACATTTACAGTTTACTTGAAAAATTAATTATTTCTCCTCTTTATTGTGTGGATTATCTTATTATTATTATAATCTATAATGAATATAAGCACTTCTTTCACCAGCACTGTTCAATACAGATAAGCAGGTGTGTAATGTTCTTAAACACAACTCTGGATTCTCAGTTAAAAATATAAAATTTTCAAAAAATAAAAAATAACAGTAATCAAAATTATGCACATTAAATATTTTTTTAACATTTAATAAAGAATATTTAATGATTAGAAAATCAATTTTATTGTTTTTGATATTTATATATTTAGTATGTTTGTACTTGATTCTAAACTTAGAATACTATTTATTAATAATTAACGTTCAACCGAGTTTGTTGAATATTTGAAAAATTCTTTTATTGGATTATTTTCTAAAATAAGATTTTTGTTTTTGTGGTTCTATTTTTAGGTCAATATAGTTGGAGATTTACCTTAAACAACATGCAACAGATTTTTTTTTATATTCCATAGAACAAACACATTTCATATCAAAATGCTCTAGTTATTTATAAACGATTCACAAAAGAGAATATTTTTTTTTATTTTTATTCACTCTATTTATCATATTTACTTTCTATATAAAGTGTGATCCAAATCAATTTATTTGTTTATTTGTAAAAATGAATTTACACTTACGGATTTATTACTAAATTTGGCTTACAAATTTCTATTGGAATAAAAATAATAAGCTGGAGTGTCTCCACTCGACTATCTCGCAATTTGAATTGGATTAATTAACATATATTATATTAAAATTAAATTTAATTATAAATTAAAATTAGAATCTAGCGAGTGTGTCACAAGGTAAGTGTTTCTTAAGTCTTCTTTGTTGGGGAAGTTTTAACAGTCCTTTAACCATATCATTTGGGTGGTTATCCAGCCTTGTAGTATACTTCTTATAATACTTTTTTATCACATCTTTTACGAGGGGAACCCTTAGGTCTCGAGCAATGTTTGAGTTGGTTACAAACCATGGAGCATCCACTATTATCCGAAGGATTTTATTTTGGAAACGTTCAAGTATTTCTAAGTTTGACTTAGCAGCTGAGCTCCACAGCTGAATCCCATACGTCCAGATAGGCATGAGTATGGCCTTATATAATAAGAGTTTGTTACCGAGTGATAACTTCGACCCACGTCCGATCAACCAATACATCTTATGTAATCGAAGCCCCAGTTGTTTCCTTTTGGTTGTTAAATGTTTCTTCCATGTTAATTTGTGGTCGAGGTGCATTCCCAGGTATTTAGCTTCGTTAGCTTGCGGGATTACTTTGTTGTTCATTGTAATGGAATTATAAGAACCTTTCTTGATGGAAAATGTCACATGTGTTGACTTGTTTTCGTTTACTTTGATTCGCCATCTTGTTAGCCAGTTTTGAATCTCATTTAGGATTGTTTGGAGTTCATCTGTCGCCAATTGTGCATCTTTATTGGTGGTAAGTACGGCTGTATCATCTGCAAACGTTGCTATGGTAGCATTGGAAGAGGTTGGTAAGTCATTGGTGAAAATTAGGTAAAGGAGAGGACCTAAGACACTACCCTGAGGAACACCAGCATGAATAGGGTGTAGGGAGGATATTTCATCAGAGTATCTTACTATAAAGTGTCTATCCTGTAGGTAGGATTTCAACAGTAAATAGTAGTTTGTAGGTAGAAGATTTTTTAATTTGTATAATAACCCTGTGTGCCATACCTTATCAAAGGCTTGGCTTATATCCAAAAACACCGCAGAGCAGTAATTGCGTTTCTCAAAAGCTTCAGTGATTGTATTTGTAACCCTGTGGATTTGCTCGATAGTACTATGATAGCTTCTGAAACCGAATTGGTGACCAGGTATGATGTTTTTAGCATCTATAATTGGTTCAAGTTGGTTTTTGATTAATTTTTCTAAAATTTTAGCTAAAATTGGAAGTAAACTGATTGGTCTATACGAGTTTACTTTTTCTGGTGGCTTTCCATGCTTTGGTATCATGATGATTGTCGCAATTTTCCAATAAAGGGGGAAATACATGTATCTTAGAACGGCATTAAATATGTACATTAATAATTTTAGAGCTTTTTCAGGCAGTTCCATCATCACCTTGCCCGTAATCAGATCTATCCCCGGTGATTTCCTCGGTTTTAATTGTCTGATTTGTTCTTTAATCTGGTTAATTTTAAATGGCTTTATCGGTGTCTCCAATTGAAGAGGAATCCCAGGGTAATCGAGTACGTCTCTAACATCAACATCTTGAGATTCGGATGGATGGGGTTTGAAAACATCAGCAAGATAATTTGCAAAACAGCTTGCCTTATCTTTGTTAGATTTAGCCCATTTATCATCATGAGTCCGGATTGGTGAATTAAAATTTTTTGGCCTTTTCAGTTTTTTGGTGGCTTTCCAGAGTGAGTAGTCTGTTGCTTCATTTGTTGAAAGCTGTTCTAAGTAGATTTTTATATTGGTATTTTTGAGTCTTTTTAGTAGGGTTTTAAGTTCAGTTGTTGCTTTGTTTAGTTTAGTTTTGATAAATGGCCAACACACTCGCTAGATTCTAAAATTAAAATTAAAATTAAAATATTAATGTAAATATATGATTGTTACAAACTTGGAAAGGAACTATTGAGTTTTATTTCCTACATGTTATTAGGTACATATTTTATAATTGTATACAAATAATTTACTTATTGTTATAATTATTATGACAGATTGTAAATGAATTGAATAATAAAAAAAAAAAAAAAAAATAAATTAAAATTAATAAATTTATTTATTTATTTATTAAACCAGGGCATTGGTTGAAACGAAAATAAATAAATAATAAAAAAAGAAAAGTAATTTAAATATCACGAAGGAGTTAAAGACCTTTGAATGGATGTATATTGTTCTATATTCTTATAAGTTTTATAATGATACACATATAATAATAATAAAATATGTTTTTATCAAATTGTTGATTTTGAACTGTTCTTATTTAATATTTACATATATTCATAAGAAACTTAAAAAAAAACAATATTATATAAATATATATCATTTAAAAGAATATATATTATTTTTTTTTTATACCAAAGTGGTATTTCTCAATAGGTCGTTCAGATCAGTTTAACACCTTGGATATTTCAATATCACTTCAACGCTTGGCGCAATCTCTCATGGAGGTATGATCGGAAAGAGAGGGGTAGTTCAGCCCTTAAACCTCTTATATATCTCTCTTCGATTTACACTCTTCTATAGAATATCTCGGACAAAGAATTCTTTAAATTGACAAATAAACAAACAAATAATTTAAAAAATTTACTTAATAGATTTCATATGAATATACTATAATTTTCAAAGTTTTCTATTAGATGCTTAATTTGGAAAGAAGTAATCTATCAATTTATATGTATACATATAAAGAGAGGCCCTGATATATATATCAATAATTTGACGCCCTTTCATACAAGAATATACAAATTTACTGCAAATAAAAAAATAATAAAATAGACAAGAAATTACCCAAAAATAATGAAAGTAAAAAATATTTTATTTTTATAACAGCGGCCCTCAAAATTTGACGCCCCGGGCAGTCCCCCTACTTGCCCGGTCCTTTATCTTTTATATATAGATTCATATATATTCATACTTAGTTAATATAAAAAGACCAGCTTACATAAATAAAAATCAATTAAAATCCATTTAATCAAATATCAAAGTGTTTTTCTTTAGTTCTTTTGTAAGCTCATTTTAGCTAACCTTCACATTTAGAATATCAATATTAAATCATAAACAATTGATAAGATTGTCCCTTGTCACTAAACTGATATCCTGATCTACAATATAATCAAAGTTAATTCTTAAACAAAATATAAGTATTTCTTTATAATATTGTAATGGAATATAAAATTATTAGTTTTAATTTATATGAAAATAAGTTGACCTGAAGCCCAGGCGCAGAATCGACCGACGGTTTGAAAAAAATTAATTTCCAGCTACAGAAACAATTTCAAATAATTTAAATGTATCTATAAATGCAATAAAAAACAGATATGGATATAACATAAATATTTTTAATTTTATTTCATTTATAATATATAAGAAGGAACTGGCTGTGACGTCATGAAGGGCTGGGTAACGTCATATAATTTTAAATTAAGAAAAAACTAATGAAGATGATTTTTCCCGAGGATAAAACCAATACAAAGTGTATGATTCGTGGAGATATGTAAAAAATCTCCCCATGTGAAATTTGGAGTGAAAATAACCCTTCTCTTCCTATCATCGATCGGTAATACTACCACTTACGGTTTCTGGATATACACCAAAAGTTGATCAATTCATCATACTGATGCATTAAGTAAATTTTATCAAAATCCGTTGAGCCGTTCAAGCTGTACACATCTATACGGACGGACAGAGGGACAGACTGACAGACGGACGGACGGACAGACATCATGCTAAAAATACTTTCTACTGTTAAGAAAATGCATGATTCGTGGAGATATGTAAAAATCTCCACTTGTGAAATTTGGTGTGAAAACAATACCTCCCTTACTATCGTCGTTGGGTAAATATTCCAGCTTTTGGGGGGTGGGGAGAATTATTTCAAATAACCCTTTAATACGTGTAATAGTACGTATAGGTATATACATTATTTTTTTTTTTTAATATTTAAAAATATAATTTTTAAAATTCTGCATAACATTTATTTACCATTTAACGAAACTTAGAAGCTGGAAAAAAATATTTTATAGATTTCTTCTATTGACACTCTTCAAGGGAGTCAGATCTCTCTCTATTTTGGCAAAGATGTTTCTGTTGAAACCACTAAAAGCTTTTTCCATTTCACCCAACAACATTCGACATATGTCACGGTTCTTTTGGTGAAATCATCTAAATAAATACCACTGATCCTCCCACTAGAACGACGATGGGAGAGAACAATTGAGGTAGATCCATGAATGAGGGGATGTGATTTATGTTCAATATTAGTCGACTGTTTTATGTTATCATACAATTCACTGTCTATTTTCTTGAATGCTTGTATAACAAAAGTGTAGGTGCATAACACTCTCGCCTACAACATCCAATCCGTTTGTAAATGAAACGGACATCCAGTCCAACCATTCGCCACCCACCCCCACATATCCATCTCCTACCTCATCATTGTCAACGAAGAGTAGAAAAAAAAATAAAATATTTTTAAACCATCAACCTTTTTTTTAATAATTACAAGATTTGGAAGCTGAAATAAAAAAAAAATACAAATACAAATACAAATAAAACATTTATTCTATCACATTCATTTTAAAAACTAAATCTTTTTAATTAAAATATTTAAAGAATTTTTTTTTTGCACCCCTATTAAGATAATTTTAGGAATTTTTTAATTAAATTTAACAGAATAGGGTTCTACAAAAATTCATAATATTGAATCAGATGGATTCCAGAATACACACATATTTTCATTTAGCACCATTTAATCCAATTCAATTTTAAAATAATTTATAGTTTTATAAATTTGATAATTGAATTTTATATAAATGAAAAAACTAAAATAATATTCTATCTTTGGTCATGTTATCCAATTTCGAATTTTAACAAACATTAGAACTAAAGTAGTAATATTAAGAGTAAAATATTTATTATCAACTTCACTTCATGTCTGTCTGTATGACTGTTTGTTCGCTCTTATAACAAATTGAAATCGATTATTCATCAACTTTAAATTGAGATAGAATTTTGAAAATTTTTATAGATATTTCAATGGATCCCTAGAAGGTATGGAAGAAATATAATTGAATTATAATTAATTAATTGTAATGTAATTAGTGATTAATTGCTTTTAGTATTTGAATTTTTATTCACGCCATCTGAGTTGGTTTTCATGTGAAAATAATTCAAAATAATTTACAACATTAAAAGAAGAATGTTTAATTAATACAGTAATTATAATAAATTTATTTTAAAAACATTACTTCAATAATAACATTTGGGCCCAACGTTTTTCGTTGTATATGAAGCAATTCATCCATAAACTTTATCAGACTTATAGAAAAAATATTATATTCTTTTTAGTCTATGAAAAAAACCTTATTTTATAAATTCTTTTTTATATTTATATTATTTTATATATTTTTATACCTTGTCTATTATGAAAATTGATTTTTATAGGGAACAAAAATATTTCAAATAAAAGGGGGCTATATTATAAACCAAAAAAATGGGCTATTGGAAGAGAATAGGGATTGAAAGTGAATTAATGAGGGCAATTAAATAGAATTTATTATAAATAATAAATATAATTTTTGTTTTATATAAAATATTATTAAAACAAAATAGAAATTTCATTTCTGCTATTTTAGATAAACGGATATATTAGTACCCATAACAATAAGCGGGAGTGTCCTCCCCTAGACTTTCCCGCATATAAATAGGTATAAAGAGTTGTGAATGAATATTTAGAATGTGTAAACTTGGTATTGATAAAGAGCCAGTTCGTATTAGTTTATTGGTGTCAAATTTGATATTTGGTAACATTTATATATATATAGAATAAAGTGCTACTTCGGGTTAACTGATATTTTAAATGTAAAAAAAAACAGATATGGATATAATATAAATATTTTTAATTTTATTTTATTTATAATATATAAGGGCTGGCTGTGACGTCATGAAGTGCTGGGTGACGTCATATAATTTTAAATTAAGAAAAAACTAATGAAGATGATTTTTCTCGAGGATAAAACCAATACAAAGTGCATAACACGTGGAGATATGTCCTCACGTGAAATTTGATATGAAAATAACCCTTCACTTCCTCTCTTCGATCGGCAATACTAGCACTTCCGGTTTCCGGATTTGCACCAAAAGTTGATCAATTCATCCTACTGATGTATTAAGTAAATATACCAAATTTCATCAAAATCCGTTGAGCCGTTCAGGCTGTACACATCTATACGGACGGACGGACAGACGGACGGACGGACGGACAGACATCATGCTAAAAATACTTTTTTCTGTTAAGAAAATGCATGATTCGTGGAGATATGTACCTAAAAATATTCATAGGTGAAATTTGGTGTGAAAACAATACCTCCCTTACTATCGTCAGTCGGTAAAAAAGAAACACTACTTGTATATAGGTAAAATGTCACTTCCGGTAGTCAGATCATGATGAAATTTGGTATCTCAATTTTTTCCATATTTTTAAATCTATATACAAAATAGGAAGCAAATATCTCGAAGCAAACTGGTACTTTACTTGAAAGGTAAACGCAACCAGTGTAGGTAAAGTACCACTTCCGGTTAACCGATTTTGACGAAATTTTGATAGAAATCTACAAACTGTGAATAATATCGGTGTACCAAATTTCGAAGTCCTAGCTTGATTAGTTTTTGAGTAAATTTGCTTACAGACATTACATACATACATACATACATACACACACACAGACATAATTCGAAAAATGGTATTTTCCGACTCAGGGAGGTCTAAAACGTCAAGATCTATCGAAATCTCGAAGTCGAAATTTTTGACGATTCCAATACTTCCCTTATACGAAGTATGCGGGAAAGTAAAAAGGAAATAAAATTAAATATTATTATTAATTATTATAATCAATAACAATTTGTTAAATCAATTATTTTTTTTTTAATTGAGCACAATTCTTTATTTTGCATTAATAAATTTTTGAAAAGGTTTCCTTGTTACTGTTACTATTATGTACTTGTTTGTAAATATAATATATATGTATAATAAAAAAATTCAGTCATTTAAAAATTAACAAGCAGCCAGGCATTCTCCTATAAAAATCTTTTCTTCCAATTCATCTAATAGAATCTAATTAAAAAGAAATGGAAAGGAATTTCTGTTCATTTGCTTGGGGCTTTTTTTTAACTGTCCCCATCTCTCTCCTTCCCTCTCTTCTTTACATGGGCAACTTTTTAAAAAGGTTAGAAATATTTTCAATATAAATTTTAGAACGCACATATTTTTCTCAACATCCACCCATTTTTATCCATCCTTCCACTTCTTTACACCCTATCCATGAATAATTAGCTAAGAAAATAATTTATATTAAATTGCTATCATAAAAGTAATGTTCAATTAAAAGGGCTCTCGAGTGAACACTTTTATTTATTTTCTAATTAAATTTCTAAAAATGAATAATTTTTTTTTTATTCTTATGTAATGGATACTAAATGGCTTCTAGTAGAGAAGTTGGTTGGGGTGGGGGGGGGAGGTGGGGGAGGAGGTTCAAAATTCCCTTTTTAAAAGTTGTCTCTCATTCTCTCTATGAATCCCGCATAGATTGATATGATCAATTCTGTTATATAATTCTGACAGATGGCAGTCACAATCCTATAAAACCATGAAACTAGATACAAAGAGAGACGAAGGGTGACTTTTAAAGGGACAATAAACTCCTCAAACCCCCTTCTCATAGAGTCAGACGTAACTTTTGTTTAATTTTATCCCATAACGACTCCATTAAAAGGAGGGAGGTGAGAGTGAGATTACAAAGAGGAGGGTGATTGATAGAAAAAAATTCTCATTCAAATATAAATAAACCAGAAAATAAGTGATAGCGCAATCAAAATTGGGTAACTTGATTAGTTGCCTTTTTTTTCTTCTTTTTTATATTATTAATTTTATTATTGTAATTTATTAATATTATATTATATTTCATATGCAGATAAAAGTTGAGAGGATTCGGTTTTACTGAACATTCAAAACCTCTACCAGCAACCCACTTCATTGGAAGTTCAAAAACCAGAGCCATTTCATATGAAATAAATATTATTTATTAATTCAATCCTTTTAAGATATTATTATTTATTACATTTTATTATTTTATATAAGTATATCTGTAAATCTTATATCATATATTCTTATTCTTTAATATATATTATATATGTCTCTTGCTCTTTCACGCAAAAACTACTAAATGGATTTTAATGAAACTTTACAATAATATAGCTTATACATCGGAATAACACATAGGCTGATAATTACTTAAATATTAATTATAAATTAATCAAAATTTACAATTTTTAGTAAATTTAAATGACGTCAGCAACTACGTCAGACTTTAAATCGACACGACATCCATCTCATTGACAGTTGACAGAAAATATTTTAAAATGTTTAGTTAGTTTTTAATTTAATTTCAAAATAAAATTAAAAATATTTATTTTAATAATATTTTATAAATTTAAAAATTGATTAGGTTAAATAATAAACGAGAGGGAAAAGTATAGATTAGCCAATGATATTAAAATTAGTTGATTATTTGTATATCTTAATTATATACTTTTTTTTATATTCGTAGCAACGCACGCCGGCTACTGCTAGTATATAAATATACTCTTATATACAATTATGAATTTAGTGAGGATTGAACATTTTCCTTCAATCCTATCTCTTGCGATCACGAAAATTTTGGATTTCGAGATTTTGATGTTTTTATACGTTTTGAAGGTTCCTGAATTATTTTCACTAAGGTTGAGAAAAATATCTGTGTGTGTGTGTATGTGTGTGTGTGTGTATGTAGACAAGATTACGCAAAAACGGTTTGTGCTAGAATAATGAAAATTGGTATGTGGGCATTATTCAAAATTCGTAGTTTTCGATCAACTTTTGAGAAATGTAACGAAGAGGGTCATTACCTACAACCTACAACGTTTTCATTTTTTTCCTCTAAATTGACAGAAATAATAAAGATATATGTTTGATAATTTTTCCACATGATTAAAAATTGTATAAAACTGCTATATATAGAATTTCAGCTTGATTGAATAGCTGAAAATACCGGAATTAATTTTTTAACACTGCAAATCTCACGCGCCTTTTCGTGACGTGGTGCCATCAACAAAGAGCCGAACACCTGCTTGTTTAATAAATATTATTTATTAATTTTAAATTATAATTAATTTAATTTAATTTAAATATATATTATGTTATTTAATCCAATTCAAATTGCGAGATAGTCGAGTGGAGACACTCCAGCTTATTTTGTGAGTGATTTGAATAGTTAATCAATATTACATTTTTTACTTTGTTTTTTTTATTTATTTATAATTTAGATTAATATTTGGATCAAAATTAAAACTAAGTCAAGTAAAAGAATTATTGATGATTGAGTCACATTTTAAGAATTTTAGCATTATATAGGATATCTATCTAAAAAATTATTAGTATTTAATCTTCAGCTTCTAAAAGAAGGTATTGCTGGGATCTTGACATCAAAAAAAGGAATAAAACAAAAACCAAAAAAAAAAAAAAAAAAACATTCTCAATCTGGTTCTAACGATGTTCGACTATTATGTTTCCATTTTAGTCACAAAGATTATACTTTATAATTAAATAAGATCATTAATATTTTTTTCCTCTTTCCCTCTCTCTCTCTATCTATCTATCTATATATATATATATATAATATAAATAAATGTGAATTGAAATCTTAACATTTTAATTTCGTTCGGGTCGTTTCGAGGACTCATTTTCATTCCCTTCTTTGCTAAAACAACTCTAAGTCCTTCCTTTTAAGGGCTCCCACAACAACTCACAACTGCACTTTTCTATTTTTGAACTGAACATATACATTTTTAGCAGCTACCTGCATTATTTATTAGGCTCTCAAATAAATTTTATTGTTCTTTAAAAAAAAAAATCTTAAATACCTCTTATAAATTTTTTTTTTTTGCTAAGTTGCTAATTTATTACCTCAATAATCATCATTTGAAAAATTCTCTTTATAATAAATTTATAAAGTTTAGAAAAACATCTTTTTGTTTTTTGGTTTTGGTAAAATTAGTAAAATTGTCTTGTTTTTGATTTTTCAATAGATATACTATAATTCCAAAGAAGGTCAAATGTAGATCAGGTCAGTTAGGCACTCCTGACCCGATTGCTTATCTATATATTTTTTTTTTTATTATTATTGATAATCATAAACTACGTCTATTTATTTAATTATACTCCAAATAGTAAAACAGATAACTGTCAATCGATAATAAATTAAAAAAAAAATAATATTACTATTATATAATCAGCAAAAAAATAAAAAAATGTAAACATGTAATAACTTTCGTTTGGTGTGCCAAGGATAAATATCAACAAATCTTTTTTATCACCAATCTCAATCATTTAAAAATGTTTGGAGATGCGATTTCTTGTTTATAAAACTATTATACGAGATCTGTTCAACAGAAAAGGTTAATTTTGATTATTCGCGGGCCGGGTACATTTGATTATCGAATTTTATTTTGTATTGTTGGTACACATATGATTTTCATTTGTTGACATTATCAGCCATTTTAGATTAGTAAGTAATTTGTTTTTTGACAACTGAAAAAGTTAGTCACATGTTTGTGTGTTCTTCAATTTTTTAAAAAATGGCTCAAAGAACTGTATTAAATTCTGCCTTAAAAATGGAATAAAGTACTCAAATGTACATAAAATGTTGATTGTGGCACTCTACTTTGTTTATAAGTGGTATCAAATGTGAAGGGTTTGCTCACTGTTTTCTTCAATTACAATGGCGTTGTGCATCATGAGTTCTTGCCAACAGGTCCTACTCTTAATAAGGAATACTACAAGGAAGTTATGCAACGTTTACGTTTGCTCAAAGGATCGGAATTGTGGAAAAACAAATCATAGATAATGCACCAGCTCACACATCATTGCTTGTTCATGATTTTTCGGCCAAAAACAACACCGAAATCTTGCCTCAACTACCGTATTCACCAGATTTTGTTCCCTGCGACTTTTTCCTATTCCCAAAACTGAAGTAACCAATAAAAGGAAAGCGTGTTGCCACAATTGATAAGATAAAGTCGGAATCGAAGAACGAGCTGATGGCCATACCGAAAAGCGCATTTCAGAAGTGCTTCGACAATTGGAAAAAGTGCTTGTATATCTGAGGGGGAATTACTTTGAAGGGGACAAAATGGATATTGATGAATAAATAAACTTTATTGAAATAATTAAAAAATTACATTTTATTTTGAACAAACCTCGTATATTATAAATGTCTGTGATCCTATTTAAACTAAATCTGAATCTTTTCTCATCTTTTGAGGTCATGCAATTCATTCTCACAAAGAGAATGAAAAAAATAAAGAAGATTTCGTGCAGAAAAGTCCTACTGGTTATTTTTAATTAACGTGTATGATTTAAATTGATCATTTATTTTTAATTGGATTTTTCTGTGTATCTAAGATCGAATATTGATATTATTATTATTACTATAAATCATCCATATCTAAAACTTGATTCTTTGAATTTAAATACATTTTTATTCAATATTTCAATAATAAACTTAAGTTCTAAAATAAAAATGATTTAATATGGGTCCTATCTTTTTTAAATTGCATCCACCATATCCGTCAGTATTGATATGATAATTTGATAGTAATTTTAAAAGAAAAATAAATTTATATCATTGATAGATCAATAAATTGTTTATTTATAGGTAAGTATATGTAGTTTCAATATTGATATCAAATCAGAGTCGAAGGACTTTTTATTCTTTTACCAAGATTCAGTTTTAGATAATAACGATACTTACTATTTCTTTGTGATAAAATAACCCCTCAATGAATGAATGCAATTTAAAATCTTTCCTCTTATCTTTTCATGTAAAATTAAATTTTTATTATCAACCATGCATGGTGACACGATAAAAATTTCTTTTTATGTGATTTTTTATATTCTTTCATTCAATTTCTCTTAAAATGTTTTTTTCCTCACATCCAGAGATAGAAAATATCTATTACAAATAAAATAAAAATTGTTTACTATAAGAAATAAATCCTAACCCCTTTAAATAACTTGTAGTAGTATTTCTTTTATCATCATCAATAAAACTTATTAAGCATCATACATGGTTCTTATGTTAATATTTAATGATTTCATCTCATCTAGTATTCTTTTTACTATCTCTCCAGAGATAGTATTGCGATCACAAAAATTTTCGATGTTGAGATTTTGATGTTTTTATACGTTTTGAAGGTTCCTGAATCATTTTTACTAAGGTTGAGAAAAATGTCTGTGTGTGTATGTGTATGTGTGTATTAAGCAAAAACGGTTTGAGCTAGAGTCAAGAAATTTGGTACATGGGCATTATTCAGAATTCGTAGTTTTCTATCAACTTTTGAGAAATGTAGCTCAACTGGAAGAGGATCATTACTTACAACGTTTTGATTTTTTTCCTCTAAACTCACCGTAAAAATAAAGATATATGTTTGATTGTTTTTCACATGATTAAAAATTGTATAAAACTGCTATATATAAAATTTCAGCTAGATTGAATCGCTGAAAGTACCGGAATTAATTTTTTAACACTGCAAATCTCACGCGCCATCACGTGACGTGGTGCCATCAACAAAAAGCCAAACATGCGCTGGTTTAATAAATATTATTAATTAATTTTAATTTATAATTTATAATTAATTAAATATCATTTAAATATAATATATGTTATTTAATCCAATTCAAATAGCGAGATAGTCGAGTGGAGACACTCCAGCTAATTTCAATTCTAATTATATTGTACAATATCTAAATAGAGAAAATAATAAATAAATAAATAGAAACCCTTTAATATTATCTTTAAACGTTTGTTTTAATTTTACTTCCCAAAAGAATTAGAGATCAGTGAGCTTTGAAATTGGACCTTTAAGCCAGGGTGCTTGCTTTTGGATTGGATACGATATCAGACCCCTTATGTCACCCTTCGTCTATTTTAGATCGTTATCAGGAAAAAAAAGAAGAGATACTATAAGAACAAAAAGCATTTGGGTGGTCTTTTATTCGACTAACTTTTCTTAACCCACCTCACCCTCATTAGGACACATTTAATTTATTGACTATAACTAACCGCTAAAGTTATTTGAAAAAAAAATCAATCACTTATCTCTCTCTCTCTTAATCTCTCTACTTCACTATAATAAATCCATCTTCAAAAAAATTAATGAAAATTAACAAAATTATTTATATTATTATTATTTTTACCGACCGACGATAGGAAGCGAAGGTATTGTTATCACACCAAATTTTACATGTGGAGATTTTTACAAATCTCCACGAATCAACCATTTTGTTAACAAAATAAATTGACCTGTGGCCAGGTCCGAACCGACCGACAGTTTGAAATAAATTAATTTACAGCTACAGAAACAATTTCAAATAATTTTAATATATCTATTAATGTAATAAAAAACAGATATGGATATAACATAAATATTTTTAATTTTATTTTATTTATAATATATATGTAAGACCAGGCTGTGACGTCATGAATGGCTGGATGACGTCATATAATTTTAATTAAGAAAAAACTAATAAAGATGATTTTTCTCGAGTATAAAACCAATGCAAAGTGAATGATTCGTGATGATATGTAAAAAATCTCCTCATGTGAAATTTGGTATGAAAATAACCCTTCCCTTCCTATCGTCGATCGCTAATACTACCACTTCCGGTTTCCGGATTTGCACCAAAAGTTGATCAATTCATCCCACTGATGCATTAAGTAAATATACCAAATTTCATCAAAATCCGTTCAGCCGTTCAGGCTGTACACATCTATACGGACGGACGGACGGACGGACAGACATCATGCTAAAAATACTTTTTTATGTTAAGAAAATTCATGATTCGTGGAGCTATGTAAAAATCTCCACATGTGAAATTTGGTGTGAAAACAATACCTCCCTTACTATCGTCGGTCGGTAAAAAAGTATTTTTACCATGATGTGTCTGTTCTGTTGTGTGTCCGTATAGACGTGTACAGCTCGAACGACTTTGATATATTTACTTAATGCATCAATAGCATGAATTCATCAACTTTTGGAATATCCGGTAACCGGAAGTGGTAGTTTAAAAAGTATTAATTTTATATTCATTGTCGGAAATTTTTCACTTAAAATATAGTAGTAATTAATAATTGAATAATTAAACTAAAAGTAAAAACCAAAATAATATTATTTAGTCATTTTAATTCAAAATTAAAAAATATTTTTTTTTTTTGATACTATATATATATATATATATATATAATGTTTGGAAATTAATTTATGTCGGTTCTGTGCCCGGGCCACAGCTCATTTCTTATTTTACAAGTGCTATGTTATTATATAAAAATCCGCCTATATAATTTTATACATTTAGTTAAGTCTCAAAAAATGAATATCTATGATAAACTTTGTGTGAGTGAACACTATAACTTCTACTTTATTCCAAATTTGAAGGAAATGTTTATCAATCACTAAAATTTGGTTGGCAATAATTTGGTTAAAAATCAATCCACTTTTTTTCTTATTAAACAAAAATTTAAAAAATTTTGAAATTTATTCCTTTTTATTTTGATAAATTTATCATATGAACTTAACTTTCAAATTTTTAAAATATAATTTACTTAATCATGTGGATTAAATATACAAAATATCTAATTTAATTATTCAAGCATTTTGATTTTAACCGATCTAGAAAAAATGTATAGATTTCATTTTAATTCACACATTCTGAAAGGAGGAGGAAAAACCTAAAGTATTATATATTTATTTTTCTTAATTGAAGTAATTAATTAATTTATTGATTAATTGATTAATTAACAAGTGTTAATATCCAAAGCCCTGAAAATAAAAACATTGTAATTAATTGATACAATGGATATAATTGTAACATATACAATATATAATCTGTAAATATAATTTCCGTCGTATGTATGTATGTATGTGATGTCACATTATGAAGTTAGTTCGTCTAGTTTATATAATAATCGCAAGAATTTAATATGTTGATATCTTTAGAAAAGTTAAAAAAAAGTATAACAGTAATTTTTAATATATATTTCTATAAAAAATATATCTATATTTTGCTTAATAAAATAATTTGTAGATTAAAAGTAAACAAGTAAGGTTTAAAAAAGAAAAAAATGATCATTTTGATAAATAGGTTTAGTATTAGTATTATTTTTATTTATAACATTTTGTTAAATATGGAATTATGGTTCAGAGAGTGTGTGTGGATACAAAATATACCTACTTAATAATTCTTTATTTGATCTATTTTCTTTCATCTACTTTAATTCTCGTCCCCATTGAATATAGCCTCCTCTCTTGTGAGTGAATGTGATGTCTCTAAACGTTTTTCGATTGTCTGCTTCCTCGGTCGTTGCTTTTAGTCGATTTATGCCTTTATTTTCTAGATAGCCTGATGAGAGATGAAAAGAGACGTGTCGCTTTTATTCCAATTGACAGTTTTTTTATCTCTTTCTTTTAAAGTAGCTACATTCATTCTATGAAGAGAATATGTTTTTTTTTTCATTTTAACAACTAATCATCACATTTAAATTTAAGTAATCTCTCGTTCACCACCATTTATACACTTGTACTCAACATTAATTCACATAATTCAGAAAAATTATCCTCAATTGTTCATAAATATTCCAAATTAATATCTATTAACAAAACAATAAAAAAAAAATATAAAAAATTTGGTAATTGTTTAGTCTAACCGATGTTTCATGGATTTGGATAAAACTTTATCAGTGGATTCCTTTTTGATTCCAAACAAAATTTCCTTATACAATATTGCTCGGTCGCTTCTAGTTACGAGATAAAAAATTATGAAGTTTTCATATAAATCCTATTCTATATTTAGCTACGATGTTTTATTATTTGACCACCAGAGGGCTCCACTATTTTTAAGTATGTATAAGTTCGGTTTAGATATAAGAAGATATAAGAAATTTATATATAATATACCTGTATATATAATTAATCCCCTAACTAAGCTTATTTTCTTATTCAAAGAATTGATAAGTGATATTCTTCTTCCTCTAAAAAAAGATGAATTTTACTAAAGATCAGAGGGGGACTAGTAAGGGAACTGATAGAAAAAAGTTAAAAGGTAAAGGACATGATTTTTCCATGGGAGAGGGAAGGCAGAAAAAATCATGAGCTCACGTGAGGGCAGGGACCCCAATCCCTGAAATAGAATTATTTTCTACTGGGATTATAGAAAAGAATCTACCCGTTACCCAGGATATTATTTTTATATTTATTAAAAATTAATTTTACATTTCATGAAACTTATTCAATTTTTTCTTATTGCTTCATATATAAAAACAATAAAATTATTTCCTTCCTTTTCAAGTAATTTTTATGTTATTTTAAGTTATTTATTTTTGAATATAAAATTTGAAAATAGAATAGAATAGCAGGAAAAATGTTTCAATGTTAAAATACAAAAAAGAAGGAATGATTGGGATGGAAAAGTTAGTTAAATCGATTTATTAAAATAATTCGTATTAATTTATTTGTCGTATAATTAATTTGTATATAATTTCATTTAACGAAGGGGAAATAATATAATTTATTTTGAAAATAAAGTCAAAGGCAGTTGAATCTCATCCATTGGGGGTAAGCAAGAGATTGCTATGCTGTCCCCTTCAAGGTCACCGAGAAGCAAAGCATTGAAGGTGGGGGCGAAATTTATTAAATATATATAATTAATATATCAGTAAAAAGTTAAAAATCTATATTTTATAAAATTAAATTTTTATTTGAATCTTTTCTAAAATTTATTAAACTTCATTTAAATTAATAGGAATAAATAAATTTACAATTAATTCTTGATTGAGGGATGATTTCGGTGGTAACGCCGGTCAACATCTTCGACTGGAAAAGGAATGGGAACTGATTGCACTCGAAGCTGCTCACCAGCAGGCCATGAGGGAGGGTGGGTGGGAGGTGAGAAGAGGTGGCGGAGGGGGCCAACATGGCGGCAAATCTTTTCATTCTGTCAAAATTCAATAATTAATATTTAATCAACGAAGCAACGTAAAATTATATAATAGTAATGAAAATGAATCTACGTTTCATGATGAATCTATTCGTATAGGTTTTATCTGTTGTTATGAGGCAAGATTTTTGTTGAACTGTAAAAATAAACCGATATTAAAATTAATTAAAAATTTCCATTTAATGATACAAAAAATCAATTTTATTTAAAATCTGGCTAAAATTATGGTCAATGGATTGGTCTTGGTTACAATTTACAAGATTTAGTCAAAAATGTTAATAAAATGAAAAACTTTGATTTAATTGGTTTTTTCTAATTTTGCAAAGCGTTCTATAAATATGAGTTCCAAGTTTTATACTAATGTGAAGCGTTAGAGAGGTGGGTCCTCTCAGAGGCATATAAGACATGTCTCACTCGTGAATAAGCGGGGTTTTGCTAGTCGAAGGGTTGACGTGATCTGGATATATTTGAATAAACCCCCCGAAGGGGGGTTTATTCAAATATATATAGGAGGCTCTAAAGAGTCTCCTATAAAAGTGAAGATTTCGAATTTTTTTTCTTTTTAATGATCTATGCTAGGTATTCTCCTTCATCCAAATAAATTTGATTTTTTGAATAATCAGGGGTGGGGGGGGGGGGAGTGAAACTAAGGAAATGGATGGAAAGGAGTCAACGGGTAAAGGACATGATTCCTCCAGGTAGAAGAGGGATTTAGAAGAAATCATGAGCTCGCATGAGGGCAGGAACGCCAATCCCTGAAATAGAATTCTTTTCTACTGGGTTAATAGAAAAGAATCTACTCGCTACCCGGGATATTATTTTTAAATTTAATAAAAAATAATTTTAGATCATAATCATCCTATATGTTATTACATCTTTTATATACCATATATTTATATTTTTCTTATCCCGATAATTTATATACTTATTATCCAAGGGCTTCCCTTTCTCAAAACACCGTTTAGTCCTAGACTACTCTACTCTACCCAAATTTTGCCTCTACCTCCCCCTCCAATCCATATCCATTCCAAAATGAAGTATTTATTTTAATTGAAGTTATAAATTTAAATGAAAAATAACAGCCCTTCCATTTACAATTTTTTTTAATAAATGATTGACTAGATATTATAATAAGAAAGGTAATATTTCCAAAATCAGTGATAGAATCGATTTGAAATCTAAAAAGGGATGATTTGAAAAAATAAGATAAAAAAAAATAAATAAATATTAATGTATATGTATATAAATATTTTAATTTTCTTTTGTATTTTTATTATCTAAGGAATTAATTAATTAACATAATACTAATAATATTAATTAATATATATTCATAATAATTAATTTAAATAATATTATATTAACATTTATAATTATATTATTAAAAATCTAAAGAATAAAATTATAAAAAATAAACAAATTGAAAGATTTGAACTCAGACAAAATAATTTCTAGTCATACTCCAAACCGGTGCGACTATTACATCAACTATTAAAAACATAGGAAAGAAATTCACTTGAAGGCTACTAAAATTCAGCCCATAAGCAATACATGGCAAAGACTTTATTCATTAAATATTGATTAAACAAAGAAAAATGATCATGAAAATAGTTATAATACAAGAAATACAAGAATCAAAAATAATCTTGTATTGAGAGAAGAGATATACAAAGAATAATCATTTAATATAATTAATCAAAAGATTCGACGTCATTCAACATGGCAGCCGAAATCACATTGCATCTGTCAAAATTCAATAATTAATATTTATTTAAGGAAGCATCATAAAATTATATAATGCTAGTGAAAATGAATCTACATTGAATAACGAGTATTTTGATATGCGTTTTATATATTGTTATCAGAAAATGTTTATTTCAAGTGTAAACATGATACCAAATAAAAATTAATTATAATTTTCATTTATATTTCACTAAAAATCCATTTTATTGAAAATCTGGCGAAAATTCTGTTGTATCTTTTTACTTTTATTCATTTTTCATGAAATTTTGTTATTAATTTCTATAAACTGAATCCAATTGAATAGAAGTGTTTCTGCTAATTCTCCAAAGCGTTCTATAAATATGAGTTCCAAGTTTTTTACTAATATGAAGCGTAGGAGAGGTGGGTCCTCTCAGAGGCACATAAGACATGTCTCACTCGTGAATAAGCGGGGTTTTGCTAGTCGAAGGGTTGACGTGATCTGGATATATTTGAATAAACCCCCCGAAGGGGGGTTTATTCAAATATATATAGGAGGCTCTAAAGAGTCTCCTATAAAAGTGAAGATTTCGAATTTTTTTTCTTTTTAATGATCTATGCTAGGTATTCTCCTTCATCCAAATAAATTTGATTTTTTGAATAATCAGGGGTGGGGGGGGGGGGGAGTGAAACTAAGGAAATGGATGGAAAGGAGTCAACGGGTAAAGGACATGATTCCTCCAGGTAGAAGAGGGATTTAGAAGAAATCATGAGCTCGCATGAGGGCAGGAACGCCAATCCCTGAAATAGAATTCTTTTCTACTGGGTTAATAGAAAAGAATCTACTCGCTACCCGGGATATTATTTTTAAATTTAATAAAAAATAATTTTAGATCATAATCATCCTATATGTTATTACATCTTTTATATACCATATATTTATATTTTTCTTATCCCGATAATTTATATACTTATTATCCAAGGGCTTCCCTTTCTCAAAACACCGTTTAGTCCTAGACTACTCTACTCTACCCAAATTTTGCCTCTACCTCCCCCTCCAATCCATATCCATTCCAAAATGAAGTATTTATTTTAATTGAAGTTATAAATTTAAATGAAAAATAACAGCCCTTCCATTTACAATTTTTTTTAATAAATGATTGACTAGATATTATAATAAGAAAGGTAATATTTCCAAAATCAGTGATAGAATCGATTTGAAATCTAAAAAGGGATGATTTGAAAAAATAAGATAAAAAAAAATAAATAAATATTAATGTATATGTATATAAATATTTTAATTTTCTTTTGTATTTTTATTATCTAAGGAATTAATTAATTAACATAATACTAATAATATTAATTAATATATATTCATAATAATTAATTTAAATAATATTATATTAACATTTATAATTATATTATTAAAAATCTAAAGAATAAAATTATAAAAAATAAACAAATTGAAAGATTTGAACTCAGACAAAATAATTTCTAGTCATACTCCAAACCGGTGCGACTATTACATCAACTATTAAAAACATAGGAAAGAAATTCACTTGAAGGCTACTAAAATTCAGCCCATAAGCAATACATGGCAAAGACTTTATTCATTAAATATTGATTAAACAAAGAAAAATGATCATGAAAATAGTTATAATACAAGAAATACAAGAATCAAAAATAATCTTGTATTGAGAGAAGAGATATACAAAGAATAATCATTTAATATAATTAATCAAAAGATTCGACGTCATTCAACATGGCAGCCGAAATCACATTGCATCTGTCAAAATTCAATAATTAATATTTATTTAAGGAAGCATCATAAAATTATATAATGCTAGTGAAAATGAATCTACATTGAATAACGAGTATTTTGATATGCGTTTTATATATTGTTATCAGAAAATGTTTATTTCAAGTGTAAACATGATACCAAATAAAAATTAATTATAATTTTCATTTATATTTCACTAAAAATCCATTTTATTGAAAATCTGGCGAAAATTCTGTTGTATCTTTTTACTTTTATTCATTTTTCATGAAATTTTGTTATTAATTTCTATAAACTGAATCCAATTGAATAGAAGTGTTTCTGCTAATTCTCCAAAGCGTTCTATAAATATGAGTTCCAAGTTTTTTACTAATATGAAGCGTAGGAGAGGTGGGTCCTCTCAGAGGCACATAAGACATGTCTCACTCGTGAATAAGCGGGGTTTTGCTAGTCGAAGGGTTGACGTGATCTGGATATATTTGAATAAACCCCCCGAAGGGGGGTTTATTCAAATATATATAGGAGGCTCTAAAGAGTCTCCTATAAAAGTGAAGATTTCGAATTTTTTTTCTTTTTAATGATCTATGCTAGGTATTCTCCTTCATCCAAATAAATTTGATTTTTTGAATAATCAGGGGTGGGGGGGGGAGTGAAACTAAGGAAATGGATGGAAAGGAGTCAACGGGTAAAGGACATGATTCCTCCAGGTAGAAGAGGGATTTAGAAGAAATCATGAGCTCGCATGAGGGCAGGAACGCCAATCCCTGAAATAGAATTCTTTTCTACTGGGTTAATAGAAAAGAATCTACTCGCTACCCGGGATATTATTTTTAAATTTAATAAAAAATAATTTTAGATCATAATCATCCTATATGTTATTACATCTTTTATATACCATATATTTATATTTTTCTTATCCCGATAATTTATATACTTATTATCCAAGGGCTTCCCTTTCTCAAAACACCGTTTAGTCCTAGACTACTCTACTCTACCCAAATTTTGCCTCTACCTCCCCCTCCAATCCATATCCATTCCAAAATGAAGTATTTATTTTAATTGAAGTTATAAATTTAAATGAAAAATAACAGCCCTTCCATTTACAATTTTTTTTAATAAATGATTGACTAGATATTATAATAAGAAAGGTAATATTTCCAAAATCAGTGATAGAATCGATTTGAAATCTAAAAAGGGATGATTTGAAAAAATAAGATAAAAAAAATAAATAAATATTAATGTATATGTATATAAATATTTTAATTTTCTTTTGTATTTTTATTATCTAAGGAATTAATTAATTAACATAATACTAATAATATTAATTAATATATATTCATAATAATTAATTTAAATAATATTATATTAACATTTATAATTATATTATTAAAAATCTAAAGAATAAAATTATAAAAAATAAACAAATTGAAAGATTTGAACTCAGACAAAATAATTTCTAGTCATACTCCAAACCGGTGCGACTATTACATCAACTATTAAAAACATAGGAAAGAAATTCACTTGAAGGCTACTAAAATTCAGCCCATAAGCAATACATGGCAAAGACTTTATTCATTAAATATTGATTAAACAAAGAAAAATGATCATGAAAATAGTTATAATACAAGAAATACAAGAATCAAAAATAATCTTGTATTGAGAGAAGAGATATACAAAGAATAATCATTTAATATAATTAATCAAAAGATTCGACGTCATTCAACATGGCAGCCGAAATCACATTGCATCTGTCAAAATTCAATAATTAATATTTATTTAAGGAAGCATCATAAAATTATATAATGCTAGTGAAAATGAATCTACATTGAATAACGAGTATTTTGATATGCGTTTTATATATTGTTATCAGAAAATGTTTATTTCAAGTGTAAACATGATACCAAATAAAAATTAATTATAATTTTCATTTATATTTCACTAAAAATCCATTTTATTGAAAATCTGGCGAAAATTCTGTTGTATCTTTTTACTTTTATTCATTTTTCATGAAATTTTGTTATTAATTTCTATAAACTGAATCCAATTGAATAGAAGTGTTTCTGCTAATTCTCCAAAGCGTTCTATAAATATGAGTTCCAAGTTTTTTACTAATATGAAGCGTAGGAGAGGTGGGTCCTCTCAGAGGCACATAAGACATGTCTCACTCGTGAATAAGCGGGGTTTTGCTAGTCGAAGGGTTGACGTGATCTGGATATATTTGAATAAACCCCCCGAAGGGGGGTTTATTCAAATATATATAGGAGGCTCTAAAGAGTCTCCTATAAAAGTGAAGATTTCGAATTTTTTTTCTTTTTAATGATCTATGCTAGGTATTCTCCTTCATCCAAATAAATTTGATTTTTTGAATAATCAGGGGTGGGGGGGGGGAGTGAAACTAAGGAAATGGATGGAAAGGAGTCAACGGGTAAAGGACATGATTCCTCCAGGTAGAAGAGGGATTTAGAAGAAATCATGAGCTCGCATGAGGGCAGGAACGCCAATCCCTGAAATAGAATTCTTTTCTACTGGGTTAATAGAAAAGAATCTACTCGCTACCCGGGATATTATTTTTAAATTTAATAAAAAATAATTTTAGATCATAATCATCCTATATGTTATTACATCTTTTATATACCATATATTTATATTTTTCTTATCCCGATAATTTATATACTTATTATCCAAGGGCTTCCCTTTCTCAAAACACCGTTTAGTCCTAGACTACTCTACTCTACCCAAATTTTGCCTCTACCTCCCCCTCCAATCCATATCCATTCCAAAATGAAGTATTTATTTTAATTGAAGTTATAAATTTAAATGAAAAATAACAGCCCTTCCATTTACAATTTTTTTTAATAAATGATTGACTAGATATTATAATAAGAAAGGTAATATTTCCAAAATCAGTGATAGAATCGATTTGAAATCTAAAAAGGGATGATTTGAAAAAATAAGATAAAAAAAAATAAATAAATATTAATGTATATGTATATAAATATTTTAATTTTCTTTTGTATTTTTATTATCTAAGGAATTAATTAATTAACATAATACTAATAATATTAATTAATATATATTCATAATAATTAATTTAAATAATATTATATTAACATTTATAATTATATTATTAAAAATCTAAAGAATAAAATTATAAAAAATAAACAAATTGAAAGATTTGAACTCAGACAAAATAATTTCTAGTCATACTCCAAACCGGTGCGACTATTACATCAACTATTAAAAACATAGGAAAGAAATTCACTTGAAGGCTACTAAAATTCAGCCCATAAGCAATACATGGCAAAGACTTTATTCATTAAATATTGATTAAACAAAGAAAAATGATCATGAAAATAGTTATAATACAAGAAATACAAGAATCAAAAATAATCTTGTATTGAGAGAAGAGATATACAAAGAATAATCATTTAATATAATTAATCAAAAGATTCGACGTCATTCAACATGGCAGCCGAAATCACATTGCATCTGTCAAAATTCAATAATTAATATTTATTTAAGGAAGCATCATAAAATTATATAATGCTAGTGAAAATGAATCTACATTGAATAACGAGTATTTTGATATGCGTTTTATATATTGTTATCAGAAAATGTTTATTTCAAGTGTAAACATGATACCAAATAAAAATTAATTATAATTTTCATTTATATTTCACTAAAAATCCATTTTATTGAAAATCTGGCGAAAATTCTGTTGTATCTTTTTACTTTTATTCATTTTTCATGAAATTTTGTTATTAATTTCTATAAACTGAATCCAATTGAATAGAAGTGTTTCTGCTAATTCTCCAAAGCGTTCTATAAATATGAGTTCCAAGTTTTTTACTAATATGAAGCGTAGGAGAGGTGGGTCCTCTCAGAGGCACATAAGACATGTCTCACTCGTGAATAAGCGGGGTTTTGCTAGTCGAAGGGTTGACGTGATCTGGATATATTTGAATTAAACCCCCCTTCGGGGGGTTTAATTCAAATATATATAGGAGACTCTAAAGAGTCTCCTATAAGAGACAAGTTTTCAATTTTTTTTTCTTTTTAATGAAGCTATGCTAGGTATTCTCCTTCATCCAAATAAATTTGACTTTTTGAATGATCAGGGGAGGGGGGGGGGAGAGTAAGAGAAAGGGAATGGATGGAAAGGTGTCAATGGGTAAAGGACATGATTCCTCCAGGTCGAAGAGGGATTTAGAAGAAATCATGAGCTCACGTGAGGGCAGGAACGCCAATCCCTAAAATAGAATTCTTTTCTACTGGTTTTATAGAAAAGAATCTACTCGCTACCCGGGATATTATTTTTAAATTTATTAAAAAATAATTTTAGATCATAATCATCCTATATGTTATTACATCTTTTATATACCATATATTTATATTTTTCTTATCCCGATAATTTATATACTTATTATCCAAGGGCTTCCCTTTCTCAAAACACCGTTTAGTCCTAGACTACTCTACTCTACCCAAATTTTGCCTCTACCTCCCCCTCCAATCCATATCCATTCCAAAATGAAGTATTTATTTTAATTGAAGTTATAAATTTAAATGAAAAATAACTGCTCTTCCATTTACATTTTTTTTATTAATATTATTATAATAATTAAAACTAACATATCTTTCATATATCTAAGAACATATATAAATATATTATTGATTTAACCTTTATATATTTTAGTATTTGACTATATAATTAATAATATATAATTTTTTCCCATTTTTAGCACTTTATTATTATTATTATTAAAATTATTTGCCCATATCCATAGTCGACCGCAGACTATATTTTATTCAAAAAGTAGCCCCTAAAAGCTAAAAGTTTGGCCACACCTGGTATATAGTATGCGTGTATTAGGGAAATAAGGCCAAAGGCAGTTGAATCTCATCCATTGGGGGTAAGCAAGAAATTGCTATGCAGGAATTAAAAAACAATTGTCCCCTTCAAGGTCACGGATAAGCAAAGCATTGGAGTTGGCCGCCAATCACATGGCGGCGAATCTTTTCAATCTGTCAAAATTCAATAATTAATATTTAATTAAGGAAGCATTGTAAAATTATATAATACTAGTGAAAATGAATCTACGTTTCATAATGAATCTATTCGTATAGGTTTTATCTGTTGTTATAAGGGAATATTTTTTTGGAACTGTAAAAATAAACCGATATTAAAATTAATTTAAAATGTCCATTTAATTTTACAAAAAATCAATTTTATTTAGAATCTGGCTAAAATTCTCTTGACTTGATTGTCTTGGTCACAACTTACAAGGTTTAATCAAAAATTTAATAAAACGAAAAACATTGAATTGCTTTGTTCTTCTAATTCTCCAAAGAGTACAATAAATAGGAGTTTCAAGTTTTCTACTAATATGAAGGGTAAGAGAGGTGGGTTCTCTTAGAGGCACTTATAACATATGTCTCACTCGTCAATTGCAGGGTTTTGCTGCTCAGAAAATTGCTCCTAAGCAGCATATATAGGAGGTTCTTTAATAAGTCTCCTATAAAGAGTCAAGATTTCACTTTTTTTTCTTTTTAATGAATCTATGTTAGGTATTCTCCTTCATCCAAATAAATTTGATTTTTTGAAGGATTAAGGGAGGGGGAAGAGTAAAAGGAAGTGAATGGATTGAAAGGAGTCAACGGATAAAGGACATGATTCCCCTCCTATGCAGGAAAGGAATCATGAGCTCACGTGAGGGCAGGGACGCTACTCCCTGAAGTAGAAATCTTTTCTATTTTCTATTGGGATCATAGAGAAGAGACTACCCGTTACCCGTCAAAATTTTTCTAATACGTCTTACTTTTTCTTATTTTTTCTAATATTATTGATATTTTTAAGAAATAATTAATGTTTTCTACTTAAAAATTATGTTATAATTGTTTATTGTCTATTCTATTTTTCAATCCTTTTGTCTATTAATTTACTTATTTAATACCTTTTCAGGTTATACTTTAGCTTTACCTCTTGATCTCTCAATTATCTATTACTAATTTATATATTTTATCTTTAAATATTCTAGGATAGGTAGTATAAACCAACAAATATCTTATTTATTTTTTTTAATTACATATACAAATAATAAATACATAATTTATAAAAAATAAAATAAATTTTATTATATTAATTTACTATTATCCTATATATTTAATCTTATTATACTTGCAATATATATATATTTAGTACCTGGTTCACCTAACCGGCGCTTGGTACTTTAAAAAAATTATTTCTTATGAATAATAAATATTTAAGATTAAGATTATTATTTAAAATAAATAAACGACATAGTATATGAAAAAATTTAATAAATTATACAATAATACACTGAAAGACAGAAAAGTATGGCCTGTGAATATTACATAAATATTTTTAATTTTATTTTATTTATAATATTTTGTATTTAAGGAAGTGGTGTCTGGTCTTTAACATATTTAAAATTTAAAGTATTTTAATATATTATTAGTTTTTTTTTCTAAAAATTGCCACTAATATTAATTTTAGAAAATAAAATATATCACTTAATTATTTCATCAAAATAGAAGATTTAATAAATTAATTTTTACTAATCAAAATTTAATTAAATTTATAAATTTATACTTCCCAAGTTATTTTATTCCATTTGCATAATTATATGAATATATGGAGTTTTACAAATGAAAAACGTTAGTGCATTTGTCCATTATAAATAAAATATAATCATGTATTCCATAACTATGATGAAATCGTTTGGTAATTCTGTATATTTTATAGGATCACAGCATAATGTCATGAATATAACTGATCAGTTTATATCATACTTAGATAAAAAAAAATATAACCAGGAAAGGCTTGTAGAGTAAAAGTGGCTTTTCAACAAGATAATATCATTACAATTAGTTAGGAATCTCTTAGCACATTTGCCTTATTCATCAGACCTTGCTTATTCTTGTTTTGAATAAAACAAGGAAATTAAGTTAACTTCAAAAATTAAGATAAAGTTAATTTTATTTTTTGAATATGATCATTGACGTTGACACATTAGTCTTAAAAAATATTAGCCCACCGGAAGACTGTAAAGCTCTCCAATGAGAACAACTATATAATAATAATAATAATAATAATAATATACAATATAAGTAATTTCTTTATTGATAATTAATAAATGAATAAAAAAAAAAAATAAAGGTTATCTTTTATTAATTTATTTAGTTAAAAATATAAATATTTATATTGTAAGGAAAATAATTTAGATAAGCCGGACATTTGTACATATTTTATCGTAAAACATAACTACCTCCCTACTTTTATTCCAAATATTCGAGTGGATTAAATTTTAGAAAGATTCTAAAATTAAAATTTAATCGTTCTAGTGAATATATCGAAATGTTTTCGTTCTTTCTTTCAATTTACTTAAATTTATTTTATTTTTACTTTGAATAATAGATGAGTTTTTTTTTATAAAATCTATTTTTACTTTTACTTTTTTTTTAAAGAAAAGATTAAGTGAAATTAATACAAATTCTATTCTTCTCTTTCTCTTTCCTTTTTTTTTAAACAATTATTTCAAAATGCTTTTATGTGTTCTATTTTTATAAAAATCCCTGCTGTTTCTTGCCCAAATAAATTTTGTTAATTAATTGATATAATAAATTTTCTGGGCAATGTTTGTGAAAGAAGCTTCTGGTGACCCTCTCCTTTTACCTTTCTGTGTGTGTTATTTTTTTTTTCTCTCTTTCCCCTTTTTTAATTCTTTTTAATCGATCACGCAAACAAAAAAAAAAAAGGTGATCAAATATTTCAAAGATTTACGATTTGTTGAGTCAATGTTGTTGTTGTTACTCTTGTTTTTTATGAGTCATTAGATCTTTTGATTCTAAGCTGTTAAAAGAAATGAGCAGAGAAGAGGGAAGCGCTTTTTTTTACCGGGATTTGTTTTGCTTCACTCTTAGGATCTATCTATCTCGTTTGTTGGAGGTAATCTTAATGTCAACACCACACGAAGGACCACCGCCTCTTGATTTCATCAAACCACTTAATCAATAAATAAAAGTTTTTTTTTTTGTTTTTTTTTTTGACAAAATATAAAGGAAATGAAACTAAGGAGCGCGGTCATCCGATTACTTTCATTTACCACAAACAATATCAACTAATTTAAATGATAGACATGTAATAATAAATTTTTAATAAAATAAGATATTTTTATATTATATTATAATTTAAATGAATGATGATACAAGAAAATAAAAATACATATTATTTTTTAATTAAAAATTGATTAGCTCTCATTTTAATCTATAATCCTATTAATTGTTTTTTTCATAATTGAAGTAATTACTTATTATTTAGTTTCACATCGTGTTCTGCCGTCAAATTTTGCAAAGTGAATTGGACCCACCAGGAGGTATTATTTTATAACAATTATTAATTACATATATAATACATAATATTGAAAAATAGTATTTTTTATATAATACATAATATTGAAAAATAGTAATTATCTATAAATATACGAGGGTTGGGTGAAAAGTTTCCGGCCTGACCAAGAAAAACGATGTTTTAAAATTTTTTTTTTGCTTTATTTTGCAACATAATATCCATCAACACTGATACATTTCTCATAACGATGTTCTAATTTAGTTAATTTAATTAATTAAATTAAATTTAATTTAAGTCTCATCAACAGTTATGAATCGACGCAAAAATTTGTTTGGATTACACCTACAGCGCCAAATTGTGTTGTGCAAAATATTTCGCACCCGTTCAGCTGACATCGTACAGGTCTCAGCTATCTTGAATGTTGAAAAATAAAGTGAAAAATTTTTTTTTAAAACATCGTTTTTCTTGGTCAGGCCGGAAACTTTTCACCTCACCCTTGTTTATAATATATTAATATTTTTTTATCCCAAAACCTGGTTTTCATTCGTAACTCATTTAAATTAAATAACTTATTCTAAAGTTATCATTTTAATTAAACTAATTTAAATCATGTTGAATTATTTTGTAAAAATACGTTATTTTTTCTAATTTGAATGAATATCAATTAAATTAATGGTAATATTGTTTTTGAAAATATTTATGTTTATATAAACCAATAATATAATAATAATAATAATAATAATCAGTCCCCTATACCACCGATTTAATTTATAGTATTTTGAGGTAAAGAATCGACCTGAATTAGATTCTTTCAACATTCTCACTATGGTAAATTATTTTTGTTAAGTATTTTCAATTTTCAGTTGAATAATTGTGAAAGCTTGATTCTAACTCGAGGATGTACATACTTGTACATACTTATTTTTTCATTAATTAAATAATTATAAACAGAAAAAAATAAGTTGACCTGTGGCCAGGCGCAGAACCGACCGACGGTTTGAAATAAATCAATTTCCATCTACAGAAACAATTGCAAATAATTTAAATGTATCTATTAATGCAATAAAAAACAGATATGGATATAACATAAATATTTTTAAAGTGTCCCTTTTCAGAGCTAAAACCATCTAACTCCTACCCTGTCCCATCTCTATAGTTTTTTATATATGTTTATTTATGCAGAAAAAATTAATTGACATAATTATTAATTTAATAAAATAAAATTTAATTTAATAAAATAAAATTATTTAATAAAATATTAAAATAATAAAAATTAATAAATTTGTAAAAAAAATATATAATTTAAAAAAAAAATGTGCCTTTGTGAGTTTCGAACTGAGAGTGCAAAGTCATAAGATAACGCCTTAGACGGTTCACCCACGAACCACTTTTGTTTGCAAGTCTTCTATTACGATATACCTATATACATGTCAAATTATCGCCAGCAGTGCCTCTATGATCTAGCATTGTAACTAAACTATTTTTATTTAAATACCTCCCCCTGGACACACCTTACCAATTAGCGGTTTAATAAAAGAAGTCTGACATGCCCTGAGACCTACTGAATATGCATAAAAAATTTCATAAGAATCAGTCCAGCCGTTTCGGAGGAGTATCATTTCAAAGTTTTGTGACACGAGAATTTTATATATAAGTATGAGCTCGCTGTGACGTCATGAAGGGCTGGGTAACGTCATATAATTTTAAATTAAGAAAAAACTAATGAATATGATTTTTACGAGGATAAAACCAATACAAATTGCATAATTCGTGGAGATATATAAAAAAATCTCCTCATGTGAAATTTGGTGTGAAAATAACCCTTCCCTTCCTATCGTCGATCGGTAATAGTACCACTTAGGGTTTTCGGATTTGCACCAAAAGTTGATCAATTCATCATACTGATGCATTAAGTAAATATACCAAATTTCATCAAAATCGGTTGAGCCGTTCAAGCTGTACACATCTATACGGACAGACGGGCAGACGTACGGACGGACAGACATGCTAAAAGTACTTCTTTCTGTTAAGAAAATGCATGATTCGTGGAGATATGTAAAAATCTCCACATGTTAAGTTAATTAACAAAAAATTAATAAAGTTAGTTAGTCCAATAATGCGTCGCTCGAGAAGACATTTGATGGATGTAATTTTTAAAAACTAACTTTACTAATTTTGTGTTAATAAACTTCCATTGTAACTACACGGTTTTCACTTTATTTCAATCCAATATCTTTAAAATTGACAGTTTGACAAGTAGTTTAAAATCACCCGATCCATCTGAGCCACCCTGTACAATGAAATGTCCTTCCTATTCATTTCCTTTCCCAGCATGTTTGGCGCCCACGCTTTCATTTTTTAGATATGATTAATTGTAAGGAAATCGTGGTGCGTGTGGAGAAATTATAATATTTTCTCCTTTTTAGTGCATTTAAATAAAAGCGTGTTTTTATAATTTTTTTTTTGTTTAGTCAAAAGCATCTAAAAGTAATAATTAATTAAAATATATTATTATCTAGAGTATGAGACACCTTTAGATATTGATTTCATCACTTTCAAGTGTTTCTACGCCAGAAAACTTTCCAAAAAAATAATAAAAATTTTATAATAGCTTTTCTAATAGATTTAGAAATATATAATATATATAAAAGAGATACTAAAGAAGGAACGTTCATTTATGGTCAAATATATGGTACGTTCTATTTAAGATAACAAAGTTATAGCCATTTAAAAATGCCATAGACGCGCCTGAATAGCTTGTTATATAAGATTTGCAATATATATATATAATATATGTTTCTAATTTAATAAAATATCTATAAAGTTCCGATAGGTAGAGAGAGAGAGAGAGAGTTACAGTTTAAATGTCAGAATGTTTTATTTATTTATTTTTTTGTTTGTGGATCTCCTGTCATTTGTTTAGATAATAAAATTTGGTATTTTTAGGAAGGAATTTTAAAAAAAAAAAAATATATAAGTACATATATTTATAGGAACTGATATAAAAGTATAGTCTTTATAATTTATCTCTGACCTACCTGCATATTTATATATTTCCGTTTTGGATAATTTATAAGAGGAATTACCTCAAACCATTATTAATAATAATAAAAAAAAATAATAAATAAATAAGAGAAAGATGACAAATTTAATAAAATATTCACATAAAAAAACTAAAAGAATTTATAAAATTTTCATAATTAGATATCAATCACAAAATTATTATAAGAATTTGTTTAGACATTTATTTTAGTTTTCATTTATCGCTTAAAAATGAAAAAGGAAAATGGTAAATATTACTGGAAAATACTGGTGATTACATAATGAAGAATTACATAAATTGTGTTCATCACCAAATATAGAATTATTATAAAATCGAGTTGTAAGATAAAAAGCAAGCATGGGGTAAAAAAAGTGAAAGAGAAATGTTTAACTATGGGGGATGACAAAACCATCAGTAAATGTATCGGACAAGAATGTTTTGGAAAGATAATATAACATCTAATATAAAATAATTAAAAGACAATTAAATTAGTATGAAATTTCTAATGCATAATGAAATAAATATCCGATATCCAATTTAGAAAATCAAAATAAAGTTTGGGAAGATTACCTTTTACTGATCATACAACACTTTTACACCTGTACATGATTTTAAATCTAGATCTAATAATTTTATAAGATGAATATAAGCATATTCATGAATCAAGAATATTTAATTGCAATGATTAATTCAATAATATTTAGTAATGATTTAATTAAATTCAAAAAAAAAATGAAGATTTGATTAATTAATAAAAAGACAAAGTAAATATTATTATTAAATGAGGAGTCGGAACAATAACTAATAATATAATTTATATTTTAAATAAAAAAAATGACAAAATTTATTTGTCTGAATCGAAAGAAGAAATATATACATATATATGCTGTTAGGTAATTCTGATTAAAACGTTCAATATAAAAAATATATTATTATAAAAAAGGTTATTTGAAAATTTATACAAAATCCACTAAAATTGATCTGGAACATAGTTATTATATTATATTATATATATATATATATATATATAAGTGGCTCACAGTGAGGAAGTTGATTCATTTCCGACAATGAATATAAAATTAATAATTCTATTTTCACACAAAGACACATTATAATATTTAAGTTTTTATTTACATTTCTAATATCTTCTAATTGTTCTCATATTTATTAATTTAATAAAATATTTAGATCATATTTTTTTTAAATGATTATTTTTTTAAAATGATTCTTATTTTATTTGAATATTCTTTCTTTTCATAGACTATAAAATGTATCTATATCTAATGAAAAACAGAAATTATTTTTTTAAACGTCAAATTTATATTTGTTTTTAGTTTAATTATTCAATTATTTATTATTAGTACATTTTAATTATATAAAAATTAAATTATATTTTTTAGACATTTGATAAAAAGGAGTTGTTTCAAATTTTTGTCTTTTTAAAATTAGGTAAATTTTTTAAATTTGCTATATAAATCCAAATGATTATATTATTATAATTTATATTATAATTTATTTAAAGGTTTCTTGTTTTATTTAATATTGTTAATAAATTCTCTTTTGTAATGTGATATCAATAAAAAATTATATTAAATTGTATATAAATTTAAAAATTAAAATATGAATTTGTTTAAATTTTTACACCAGTAATCAATCATAAAATAAAGTATTAAAATTTGGAAGGTCTGCTAAATTTTGAAAATTTAAAAATTGAGTTCATTAATATTACTTCAAAATGTATAGGTATTATTTGAGAATATTTAGAATAAAAATAGATTTTGATATTCATATTAATAAAAATACACTAATCGTTCTTTTATAATTAAAATCTCTTTGTCACTCTTTATTTAAAATTTTAAAATAATGGAAAGTGTTCAAGCCAAATTTAGAATGTTATGTAAATCATACAACTTGGATGGGTAAGGCTATTTATAAATTACTCCTAATCTTAGCAAAATATCAATACAAATTCAGGCCAAATTGGACAATATCTAAGAATATTAGATTAATGGTACATAGTATTTGGTTGGGAGATGGATGTCGGAAGTGTGAGAAAGACAAACAAGAAACTTGGTTAGTAGTTGAGAGACCAATTGTAAAACTACATATTAGTTCTTAGACAGAACTGAGCAGAACATGAGCAAGATGGGAGAGATTAGGAGACTAGACAGAGACTGTTGGAGGAATCTGTTAGCTGCAACTAATAATATTTGAATCCTCTAGCGCAGAGGTGGCCAACCCAAATGATCTTGAGGGCCACTTTGGAAATGCATCATAACTTCGCGGGCCGCATATAATATTATACATACCCATTATAGATATTGTTTGGTGTTGAAAAATAATGAATTTTTATTATGTTTACTATTATTTTTACATATAAACATATATAATATAATGATAATGATACTGAATGCACATTGTAAAAAATATATAATACTAAAAATAAAAAAAGAATCAACGAAATAAAAAAAATGAAATCATATTTATTTCACTAGTGCGATATTTGTTTCATGAGGGCGCAGAATATAAAAGTGTGATGAATCTCGCGGGCCGCAAAAATGTTTACGGCGGGCCACATGCGGCCCGCAGGCCGCGGGTTGGCCACCCTTGCTCTAGCGTTACCCAGATAGATAAGTTTCTTATGAGGGAGGAGGACAACTATATATGTTCTTGAAAAATTACTAAAAGCGAAAGCTCAATGAAAAAAACCAATAAATCAATGAATTTAAATTAATTCTATTAATGAATGAATATATTTTGAGTTAATTTTATTTTTATAAAATCACTCAAGTATCTAACTTAAGACTCCCTTATATTTCAATATAATTAAAATTATTCAATAAATTAATGAAAATGAAATATAAAAATGAAGGAATTAAGGAATATTATAATCCATTATATCATATCCAATAAAATTATAATATTTATTAAAATTATATTTTACTGATTAAATTAAAATATAAATAAGAAGACAAAAATAAAAATCTGGAGTGTCTCCACTCGACTATCTCGCAAATTTGAATTGGATCAAATAACATATATTAATTTAAATTAAATTAAATTAATTAAATTATAAATTAAAATTAATAAATAATATTTATTAAACCAGCGCATGTTTGACTCTTTGTTGATGGCACCACGTCACGTGTTGGCGCGTGAGATTTGCAGTGTTAAAAAATTAATTCTGGTACTTTCAATCAAGCTGAAATTCTATATATAGCAGTTTTATTCAATTATTAATCATGTGAAAAATTATCAAACATATATCTTTATTTTTACGGTCACTTAGAAGAAAAAAAATCAAAACGTTGTAGGTAATGACCCTCTTCCGGTTGAGCTACATTTCTCAAAAGTTGATAGAAAACTATGAATTTTGAATAATGCCCTTATACCAAATTTCATCATTCTAGCTCAAACCGTTTTTGCGTAATCTTGGTTACATATACACACATACACACACCCACAGACATTTTTCTCAACCTTAGTGAAAATGATTCAGGAACCTTCAAAACCTATAAAAACATCAAAATCTCAACATCGAAAATTTGCTCTGGCGAGATAGTAAAAATGAATGTTTTAATATACTGAAATAAAATCTATTAAATATAGACTTTTAACCAAATAATATGTACCATTTCGGGGGTACAGAAAAAAGGCAGAGCTCCCCTATCTAGGTGTGAAAAGGAAGTCTGAGCAGCTAGTTGATCAAAATTGATAATAATTTTATAAAAATATCCTATATATATTAAAAACTAGTTTTTTTTTAATGTTAGAACGAATAAAAATCTCACAGGCACACACATAGCAAGTAAAAGGTCTTGGGAAGTTGGAGAAAGTATTATTTAAGAAAAAAAAAAAGAAATATCATAAATTATATTCAACGTCAATATATAATATATATAATTTCATAATGATCAATTTCTAGTCACGAATTTCTGGTTGTATTTGTATTTTCAAAATGGGAAGGAGCATTTGCTATGAATGGAACGAGACAGAACCGGACAGAGAGCATAAATGGCCATTGTATACGGTACCATTTGATTTATCTCCCAAGGCAGGAAAGATAATGTATTTGTCTATAATAATATGGAGTAGGTGGTTGAATATATGGTATATCGGAATCTGTGTCTCAACACAACTACAAGAATTATATTTTAAACTTAATCATTTAATAATTAAGTAGATTCTAATTAAGAAAGTTTACTAAGTTTTTAAATGAAATGGAGAGGCGTTGATTGATTGATGTATTTTGAATGAAGCAATTTAAATAAAAGATTTCCTTTATCTTTTATACAAAGGGTGACACCTCACCTTTCTTTCTCCTCTATCCCCTCGCGCCCACTCCCCTCCCTACCACTTCACTCTCTATCCATCATCAATATCATAGAAATCCCTCTGTTCACTATACTAATATTATTTATACCTAACACTGTGATCAAGTAAATTTAAATTTAATTTAAATGCAAAATCTTTTACTGACTGACTGACAAATTCATCAATAATTTCTCTTAACTTCAGTTAAAAAGTGATAATAATATTCGAGAAGAATTTAAAGCGAGGTTGCAATCGGGAAACGACTTGTTATCATGTAATAAAGGCACTTATCGCGTGAAAATTATTATCAAGGGGGGGGGGGGTAAACATTGGAATATATAAAACAATTATTTCGTCGGTTGTATTATATGGATATGAGGCATGGTCTATGACCGTAGGAGACGAGAGTAGATTTAGAGCAGGGGTGTCAAACTCCTTTTTTTTCGAGATTGAAAATTTTTTAAAAAAAAGTCGAAAGAAGTCGCGAGCTGCAAAAATAGTTGTCGCGGGCCGCGAGTTTGACACCTCTGATTTAGAGTATTTGAAAATAGGATTCTTCACAGCATTTATGGGCCAAAGAAAGATGAGGCCATTGGAGTATGGCGGAAACTGCATAACGAGAAATTGCATGATCTCTTTGCATCCTCAGATATAGTAGTAAGGGTTATAAAATCGAGAAGGCAGCGATGGGTAGGGCACGTGGCTAGAATGGAAGAGGAAAGAGTGGCGAAAATATATTTTTAGCTGGGGAAACCGAGTGGGAAACGTATGCTTGGAAGACCAAGAACGCGGTGGGTGGATAATGTAGAAAAGGATGTGAGGGAGATGGGAGAGGGTAGGGATTGTGCAGGGTTGTGGCTCAGGATAGGGATACTTGGAGAAGTCTTGTTGCTGCGGCCAAGAACGTTCGAGTTCAGAAGAGGCACCGAAATAGATAGATAAGTTAAAAAGTTAAAATTTAGAAATTTGACACGTTTTATAAAATTTTATTATATTCACTTTTATTAAAATATATTAGCTAGCTAAACTCATACCACACTAAGAGAAACATATATTGTGTCTTGTGATTAATTGTGGAGCTCCATTTTGAATTATAAACTAAGAAATACATACAAGTATGCTAGTGTGTTAAAATAATTTCAACAAAATTGCATGTCTTTGTAGAGGACAAATTAAATTAAAATTAGCTGGAGTGTCTCCACTCGACTATCTCGCAATTTGACATGATATAACATGATATATTATATTTAAATTAAATTTAATTTATTATAAATTGTAAATTAAAATTAATAATTAATATTTATTAAACCAGCGCATGTTTGGCTCTTTGTTGATGGCACCACGTCACTTGCTGGCGCGTGATTGTCAGTCAACGTGTTAAAAAATTATAAATTTGGTACTTTCAGCGATTCAATCAAACTGAAATTCTATATATTGCAGTTGTATACAATTTTTAATCATGTGAAAAACTATCAAACATATATCTTTATTGTTACGGTCACTTTAAAGGAAAAAAATCAAAACGTTGTAGGTAATGACCCTCTTCCGGTTGAGCTGCATTTCTCAAAAGTTGATTGAAAACTACTAATACCAAATTTAATTATTATAGCTCAAACCGTTTTTACGTAATCTTGGTTACATACATACACACATACACACACACACATAGACACATACACACACAACGACATTTTTCTCAACCTTAGTGAAAATGATTCAGGAACCTTCAAAACGTATAAAAACATCAAAATCTCAACTTCGGAAATTTTCGTGATCGCAATACTATCTCTGGCGAGATAGTAAAAATAAAAATAATTTTTAAAAAAATAATAAAAAATAATTAATTAATTTATTAGGTATTTCTTTTGAAAAATGTTCTAATTGTGAGATTAAATAAAATTTTAAAAAATATATATATGTAAAATAAATTTTAATACTATTACTTAATTAAAAGAACATTAACTAGGTACATAGTATCTTTAGTTCAAACTGAATTCTTTTTGTTTTGTAAGTCTGCAATGGTGAATTTTGATTTAAAATGGATCACATAGAATATATGCAGATGCAAATCGGCTACTATCAATTTATATACGTAAATTTTATGACAGTCATAAATAAATAAATATACCTTTTAAATTTTCACCTTGAATACCAATTTAAAGGTTATTTAATTTATAAATACCTGATTCACGGAGCAGACCTCACTTTTTAAACCTTGATAGTATTTTTGAGAATATTAGAATGTAAGAAGCTCAACACACACACACATTAATTAATAAAATATCCTCTCTATTCTTCTTCTCTTATCTTAAATATATAATATATTTGAATGAACATTTTGTCTATAGCAGTGATTCTCAAACTTTTTTTTTTTTACCGAGGTACACTTTTAACGGTTTAAAAATTTGGCGGCACACAAAGAAAAAGATAAGTGTAATAGTTTACAATATTGAAAAAAAGGTCCCAAAAACGGTTTACCTTTTTTTTTTGAAAATTGAAAAAATTTAGAAAAAAAAGTCGGAAATGTTTAAGAACCTCTTTATATTTGTAATAATTTGGCGGCACATCTTGATAATCTCGCGGTACAGTGGTTGAGAAATACTGGTCTATAGTCTGTCTCTATCTTATCAATCAATATACACCACTCGATTCCAATGAAGTTTTTTATTTTTATTGGATTCAAAAATCAATTTTTGGAAATCCAATACCCAATAAATTAAGACACAAAATATATTAATATTTTTTTCAATTTGTTTTTCTATATTTAATAAAAAATAATAATTTAAATAATATTTAATATTTTATAGTTAGGTATAAACTGTTTTTACGCCGGAACACACCAGAAAGTATTTTTTTTCAATCTTCCCAAAAAGGACTATTTTGATTAAATTTTTTGAAAATCCTCTCTAGGGTAGAATTGATTATTTACTATCTCGTCAGTTTTCAACTTTTGAGAAATGTAGCTCTTTTCTACCACGTTTTCATTTTTTTTCCTCTAAACTGACCGTAAAAATAAAGATATATGTTTGATAGTATTTCATATATAATTAAAAATTGTATAAAACTGCTATATATAAAATTTCAGCTTGATTGAATCGCTGAAAGTACCGGAATTAATTTTTTAACACTGCAAACCACGCGCCAGCATGTGACGTGGTGTCATCAACAAAGAGTCAAACACGCGCTGGCGAGTGTTGAGGTGTTCTGTCTCAGAAGCCAGTTTAAAATTAAATTTCTCGATTTCTTTTTCAAAGTATCGAAGAAAGTTAATACATATAATATAATGATGGTAATATTTGTAAAAGTGAATACGATTATAAAATAATATCCCTGTTTAATACCTATTCAAATTGCACTATCCATATACTAAAATATATTTAATTGTATACACATTGAACATCCCATATAAGAGATTTAATGGGTACATCAATTGCTACGTCCCCGTCGAGTACCTGGTAATGTATTTAATTTTTATCAAAATTATGATAAAAATTAAATGCTGCTAATAGCAGTTGAAAACAAATACGATTTCATAAATTGGCCCAACTCACAAAAATATAGTATTAAACCAAAAAGTCTTAAAGTGTTATTTCAATAAAATGTTATCAATGAAAATTATATTAAAAACCTTAAATCCTATGATCGGATAGAATAGAATTTTAATTAATTTTCAAATATAGAAAAAAGCTTGATTATCCAATTCAAATTTGCGTGATAGTCGAGTGGAGACACTCCAGATTTTTTTAAAATTTTCAATATTGCCAATTTTAGTTGAAAATAAAAATTGATTTTTTTTTTAATTTTAGTTTTACAATATTGTTATTATTATTATTATCTAATATTATGACTAGAAATGTTTGTTTTTTTTTGTGCAAATTAGTTTTTTTCGTTTTTGAAGTGACGAAAAAAAGTAGCCCGTTTACTATGTTAAGGGAGGAGGTGGGGGAGGGTGGAGGGTGTTAATTGAGGTCAGAGGTCACTGTACGTGGACAATGTCTCTACTTCGATCGCATCCACTTAAGCATCCAAGAAAGGAAGAGAATTTGCCAGTTTATAGGTCATATTATTATAGTATATTAATACACTATCATTCACATCTGGTAGTTTTATAGATGCAAAATACATAAAAAAAGATAAATAAACAAAACAATCTGGGAGAATTTAAAAACATAAAAAAACATGATGAAATATAAAAAAAATTTCTGGAAAATTTTTAATTATTATTATTATTTATTTTTTTTTTATATATTTAAATAATATTATTAATTTAGCGCGCAGTAGAGCCTAAGTATTAAATGTACCAAAGTTATGTAAGAAGTGTTCTAATTTTTTGCAATTTCAATTAATAATAAGTTATGTGACATTTATCTAAATATATAGATAATTATATATATAAATTATTTTTTTCATTTTTTAAGAAAATATTTACATTTTATATTATTTTTATTAATTAATTTATTATTTATTTACCTATATTGTTATTTTTCTTTTTAAATTAATAAAAAAATTATTTATTTCTATAATTTATAATTAATTCGTTTCTTTATTAAAGTTTAAACAAATCAATTAATTAGTACCCCCAAGGGAGGAGGATCCCGATTGCATTTTCCAATTTCACTCATTGATCTTAGATTTGTGGTGTTAAATATCACCGACACATTACCGAGATAGTAGTACTTAATAATGACACTAGATGGAGTATGATAATTATTAAAAAATAAACTATTACCTTAAAAACAATTAAAATAGTTATAAAATTTTAATAGTAAATAAGCGGGAGTGTCCTCCCCTAGACTTTCCCGCATATAAATAGGTATAAAGAGTTGTGAATGAATATTTAGAATGTAATAAAGTGCTACTTCCGATTAACTGATATTTTAAATGTAAAAAAAACAGATATGGATATAATATAAATATTTTTAATTTTATTTTATTTATAATATATAAGGGCTGGCTGTGACGTCATGAAGTGCTGGGTGACGTCATATAATTTTAAATTAAGAAAAAACTAATGAAGATGATTTTTCTCGAGGATAAAACCAATACAAAGTGCATAACACGTGGAGATATGCCTTCACGTGAAATTTGATATGAAAATAACCCTTCACTTCCTCTCTTCGATCGGCAATACTAGGACTTCCGGTTTCCGGATTTGCACCAAAAGTTGATCAATTCATCCTACTGATGTATTAAGTAAATATACCAAATTTCATCAAAATCCGTTGAGCCGTTCAGGCTGTATACATCTATACGGACGTACGGACAGACATCATGCTAAAAATACTTTTTTCTGTTAAGAAAATGCATGATTCGTGGAGATATGTACCTAAAAATATCCATAGGTGAAATTTGGTGTGAAAACAATACCTCCCTTACTATCGTCGGTCGGTAAAAAAGAAACGCTACTTGTATAGGTATAGGTAAAATGTCACTTCCGGTAGTCAGATCATGATGAAATTTAGTATCTCAATTTTTTTCATATTTTTAAATCTATATACAAAATAGGAAGCAAATATCTCGAAGCAAACTGGTACTTTACTTGAAAGGTAAACGCAACCAGTGTAGGTAAAGTACCACTTCCGGTTAACCGATTTTGACGAAATTTTGATAGAAATCTACAAACTGTGAATAATATCGGTGTACCAAATTTCGAAGTCCTAGCTTGATTAGTTTTTGAGTAAATTTGCTTACAGACATTACATACATACATACATACATACACACACACAGACATAATTCGAAAAATGGTATTTTCCGACTCAGGGAGGTCTAAAACGTCAAGATCTATCGAAATCTCGAAGTCGAAATTTTTGACGATTCCAATACTTCCCTTATACGAAGTATGCGGGAAAGTAAAAAGGAAATAAAATTAAATATTATTATTAATTATTATAATCAATAACAATTTGTTAAATCAATTATTTTTTTTTTAATTGAGCACAATTCTTTATTTTGCATTAATAAATTTTTGAAAAGGTTTCCTTGTTACTGTTACTATTATGTACTTGTTTGTAAATATAATATATATGTATAATAAAAAAATTCAGTCATTTAAAAATTAACAAGCAGCCAGGCATTCTCCTATAAAAATCTTTTCTTCCAATTCATCTAATAGAATCTAATTAAAAAGAAAGTCGAAGTCCTAGCTTGATTAGTTTTTGAGTAAATTTGCTTACAGACATTACATACATACATACATACATACATACATACATACACACACACAGACATAATTCGAAAAATGGTATTTTCCGACTCAGGGAGGTCTAAAACGTCAAGATCTATCGAAATCTCGAAGTCGAAATTTTTGACGATTCCAATACTTCCCTTATACGAAGTATGCGGGAAAGTAAAAACAATTAAAAAATTATAAATTGATGTAGAAAAATATAATTAATATAGTGATCATTGAATAAATAAAAGAATATGAAAAGAAAAAATTATAAATAGAAAATTTATAAAAAATTTATTTAAATTTATATAAAACTAACGCGCAATGTATATATTTATATATATGTACTTATTTTTACATTGATTTGATTTAAATTTAACTTATATCTTCAAAGCAAAATTTTAATTATAAATGAATTTTAACCCATTACCTACAATTGGTAACCACCCGACATGATCCTCTACAGATTTAATTTGAATTTATAAGAAATGAATTTTTTAAGAAGTTATAAAAAATATTTTTATAGCTTGAACTTTATTTAAGTTTAGTAAATGGCGCGAGACTTATAGTGTACTGTGTAATTAGTTACAAATTCTATAATGAATTTAGGACTTTAGGAGACAGAATCAAGAAAGTTTTATTGAAGATCATAAATTAGAGAGAAGCCCCGGCAGTGCAAAAGTCCTTTAGAATGAGCTTAAATGTAGATTTACCCCTTATAAATTTATCATGAGAGAAGAGACCCCACTCAAAATAGGCCTTAGAATGCACACACAAAGAATATACAAGTTAATCACATGGATTTGTGTGATTTCCTTGGAAATTTTGATTATTTCTAATTGTTTTAAATTAACATTCTGGTGTTATTACATTTTAATTTCTTGAATTTTACCAGAGCTTAGAAGTTTTTTGCTTTTATGTTAATGTAAATTTCTGTTGTTTTTATAATACAAAAGAGCTGATAATTTAATCATAATATTATTCCATTATAATAAAAATATACAATTTTTATATCTTTTTATCTCTTAATGTTTCTTTTCAAATCAATTATATTCATATCAACTTTTTCTATTTTTTTTTTTATTATTATTATGAACAACATTAATTTTTTTCATTTTTGATAATTTATAATTTTTTTTATAGTTTTAGTATAATTTTTCTTATGCTTTTATTATTTTAATAGACAACTCTGTATTTTAAGTTACCTACATTATTTATATTGTAAAACCTAAAATAGATTAAAGTAAATATAAAATATATTTTAGAAATTATTCATTTGCTTTATTTTTGATATATTATTTTGTATTTGTGTTCATTTTCATTAATTCTACAAATGTTATTGTGAGTTTAAAAATCGAAGATAATGATTGTGTATTCTAATTAATTATTTAGCTTTGAAGTGGAATTGATTGAAAATATTTTTGTTTTTCTTTATCTGAAAACTAAACAGAAAGATTAGCTAAGACAGACAAACAAAAAAGTTGTTTTTAATATTTTTTTTAGTTTAAAGAGAGAGAGGGAAAAATAAGGAATTATAATGAGGGGTTGAAAGATGACCTGAGGCGTGCCCTTCCTCAATTTTTTAACTATCTCGCCAGAGATAGTATTGCGATCACGAAAATTTTCGATGTCGAGATTTTGATGTTTTTATACGTTTTGAAGGCCCCTTTGTGAGTCATTTTCACGAAGGTTAAGAAAAATGGATGTGTGTTTGTAAACAAAATTACGCAAACAGGGTTTTAGCTATAATGATGAAATTTGGTACATGGGCATTATTCAAAATTCGTATTTTTCTATCAACATTTGAGAAATGTAGCTCATCCGGAAGTGGGTCATTACCTATCACATTTTGATTTTTTTTCCTTTGAACTGACCGTAAAAATAAAAATATATGTTTCATAGTTTTTCCACATGATTAAAATTTGGGTAAAACTGCTATATATAGAATTTCAGCTTGATTGAATCGGTGAAGTACGAGAATTAATTTTTTAACACTGCAAATCACGCGCCAGCACGTGAAGTGGTGCCATCAACAAAGAATAAAATGCGCGCTGCTTTAATTTTAATTTATAGTTTCATTTAAATATAATATATGTTAATTAATCCAATTCAAATTGCAAGATAGTTGAGTGGAGATACTCCAGATTTTTTTTCTTTTTAATGAATCTATGATAGCTTTACTTCTGCATCCAAACAAGGTTGATTTTTTGAAGGATCAAGGGAGGGGGAAACGGTAAGAGACTGAAAAGACATGATTTCTATAGGTTTAAGAAGGTAGAAGAGGGAGGTAGAAGAAATCATGAGCTCACGTGAGGGCAGGGACGCTACTCCCTGAAGTAGTTTCTTTTCTTCTGGAATTTTAGAAAAGAATCTACTCGTTACCCATCAATCATGTTTTTATGTATTAAAATTAATTTTAAATATTTTTTTAAATATAATATTTATTATATTTTTTGCTTTATATATGGAACTAAAGGGCCTGCTCAAGATGGCGGCAAACTGGATATTTGTTCCGGCGGCAAATCTGAAGGGCGGCATTTTGGTTATGTATGTAATAAATTTTACGAATAGGCGGGAGGAAATTTATTCGATTGCCCGGGCCGCCATAAATGCTAAAGTAGGCGCTGTTTCTTTATTACTTTTTATTAGAGTTAAAAGTACCCCACACCACATTCAAAATTAACGTCTTGAATTAATCTTAGTCATACAATCCCGTAGAACTCTATTCATTTTTTTAGAATTTTATTTTCCAAAACGTCAATTTAATTATTTATTAATAAATAATTGAATCAATTAAATACAGGTATTAATATTACCCTAAAGATAAATTAATTATTTAAAATATTATTCTATTTATTATTTATTAAATTAAACTTTTATATTAAAACTATTTATTAAAAATTAAACTCATATATACTACTTATATGTATTGTTAAAAAAAAATCAATATAATTTACAAGTAAATAAAATAAATATTTAAAATCAAAAGAGAAAGTTCTTTTATTGACATTTCAAATATAATATATCAGTTTAAATTTTTTTTTTAGTTTTTAAAAGTTGTATATATATATATATATATATATATATAATTTGAAATTCCAATATCTGTTCAATATTTATTTAAATTAATCGGTGTGTTTGATTATTGATCTATTATTTAAGTCTAATATACACATGTTGAGTATTTATTTAGTCCTGTTTCAATTTGTTTGTAATTCAATAAGAAAACCATCAAAGTGGACATAGAATGGAGGGCGGGAATGATTAGGTAAACACTGGATCATTGATAGTCTAATGGATAGAGTTTACTAGCCAATCAATAGATATTTATTTGAAGGGTGTGTATCTAATGAGGATTTAACGCCGGGATTTCGATAAGGACTGGGGAATTTGAGAAAACCTTTCATACAGCTTATTATTCTATTACAGAGGTTCTTAAACTTATGTACTCCGCGAACCCCCACTTGAAAAAATTTTAATTGACGGACCCCATCCCATACTTTACGTCATTTTATTAGTTACTTTCTGGCTTACGATCTCATAAGAACAAGGATATATGATGAATATTCCTAACAGTGATTGGTGAATAACGATTTTTTTGCATATTGTAGAACACATTTTATTAGAAATTATAATATTGAAGAAAGAAAATTCAGCTTTGCGGACCCCTATTAAAGGCTTCGCGGACCCCCAGGGGTCCGCGGACCACAGTTTAAGAACCTCTGTTCTATTACACATTTTAGGTTTTACAATATTTTATTAATTTTATCAATCGTTCTATAATTTATAAGAATGTATATAATAGTTGGACATTGTGGTTCATACGACTAAGTTTCCCGGAAATTAAAATCATAATTTAACAAAAATGTTTAATGAAAATGTATATTAAAATATGAAGAAATTGAATGTTATACAAATGACAAATATGATTTAGTATGTAATAAAGAGTCAATCATTTAAAAGTTGGATTTTAACGGAGAAACTTATAGTTTTCGAGATAAAAAAGATTAAAGTTTGGATATAAATCCATTGATATTCTATTTAGTTACCATGTTTTATCCATTTGAACAGCAGAGGGCTCGACTAATTTTCGGGGTTTTTTCAGTTCGGATTGTATATAGAATAATTAAAAAAATAATTAATTAAATAATTTCTCTATATATCCAAACCGAACCGAAAAAAACGAAAGTTAGTGAATAAATGAATAATTAGTTAATTAGTCAATAAAACAATACTTAAAGGCTGCACATCTAATCTGTCTTGCCTAAGGAAAAGTCAAATACGAGAGTTAGGGTACTTTTAAAATATATAAGGTAATGGCACCTATAGCGGACACATTATAGCCCATTTTTCATCATTTTTGTACCTAGAATTCAAGTCACAATTGTGAATAGAGAAACTAATGGTTTTATTTGAGGTTCATTTATCATTCTTAAAGATAGTAATAATTACTTAACTATTTGCTAATCCCTCATATTAAATTTTTAATTTTAAAAAAATTTTACATTTGCACCTAAGGCGGACAGTGAAAATTTCAACGGAACCTAAAGTGGACATTTGAAGAACCTAAAGCTAACATTAAGATAAACGTCAGTAAATAAATCAAAAATTTAATTTTCAATATTTTATTATTAAATTAAATCAATTATAAATCAATAGAATATCAATTAAAAATCATTATTATAATAATTATTTCAGTTTTTCAAGTTCTGGCACTTAAAATAATTCCCTTCGCCTGCTGAAGCGGGTGGGTTTGGCCAAGTGGCCCAGAACATCATCCCACAAATAGAAGAGTTCGACATCTCTGTCTGGCCACTTCCATAAACTGCCACTCCTTATCATGGCCTTAACTTTTATCCCGTCAGGCAATATTTCCGTAATGATTCCTGGAAATAATTAGCACGTGTAGAACCTGCCTACGTTTAGAACCTGAAACGGACATTAGTGGCAACTTAAGGTTCTGAATTGAATTTTTTTATAATTTTAAGATTAAACGCCATCAAATGAATATTTCTCTAAGTTACATTTAATTTTATACGTACACAAACCTGAAGCGGACAGCAAGTGTCCGCTTCAGGAAAGCCATATAAATTTGGAACCTAAAGCGAACACCACTTTAAATTTATCAACAACAAGTCACTCTGTCAATAACACTTTATAATTTGCTTCTTTATTCTATAAATGTCAGTTTAAACTAATAATATAGATTTAAAAACATAATACGAACATATAAAAGCTTAATTACAATGATCACTAAACTTAAAAATTTGCTAAGAATTCACAAAAAATATGTGGAAGATGAATATGAAATTTTTCGTTTCTCCATAAAATTGTCAATTTGTTCAGTGAAGCCAACTTGACCACTCCAATATGTTTTGGAAAGAGTAAATTATTCGAAATATTAGACGGAATGGAGAGAAATTTAAAAACTTTTATTTTAAGTAAAAATTTTCCATTTGTGTCCGCCTTAAGTCCCTGTCCGCTATAGGTGCCACTACCTATTTCAATTTTCTATGATTTTTTAAAAGATTAAATACTTTCATATTACATAAAAATTGTATTCAATAAAGAACCGAATATAATAATACTAACAAGGCCCAAAAGAATTGTATTTTACTTTTTTCATATTTATAAATATTTTTCTTTTGTCGTTTACTCTAATTTTTCTGTTATGAATAGATTCTTAGAGTAGGAATCTTAATACATTGACATTTATTTTGTTAAATTTTGTTGTATTTTTTATACTACTTGAATTATTTGAATTCCAGTGTTTATTACTATCTCGTCAGAGATAGTATTGCGATCATGAAAAATTTTAGATATTGAAATTTTGATGTTTTTATACGTTTTGAAGGTTGTTGGATCATTTTCACTAAGATTGAGAAAAATGTCTATGTATGTATGTAGATAAGATTACGCAAAAACGATACATTAAATTTGGTATACGGGCTTTATTCGAAATTATTAGTTTTTTATCAACTTTTGAGAAATGTAGCTCAACCGGAAGAGGGCCATTACTTACAACGTTTTGATATTTTTTCCTCTAAACCCACCATAAAAATAAAGATATATGTTTGATAGTTTTTCACATGATTAAAAATTCTATAAAACTGCTATATTTAGAATTTCAGCTTGATTGATTTGAAGAAAGTACCGTAATTATTTTTTTAAACACTGCAAATCACGCGCCAACACGTGACGTGGTGTCATCAACAAAGAGCCAAACATGCGCTGCTTTAATAAATATTATCTATTAATTTTAATTTGTAATTTATAATTAATTAAATTTAAATATAATATATGTTAATTATTCCAATTCAAATTGCGAGATAGTTTGAAAAAGGATACTTTAACTTAATTTCGGTTCAAAATCATAAGAAATGTAAGATTCTTATTCTTTATTTTTTTTAAGAATATCATTGTCAATTTTTAAAATTTTATTTTAATTAAGAAATTCCTTTTGGATTGTTCATTTAACAATGAATTTTAGTTTTTTAAATTATTTGTAATTTGTTAGAAAGGATAGATACAATTTGTAATAGAAAAAGAATAATTAATAACAATAGATAAGAAATTGAACAGTCATAAATATTACAAAATGTCAAAATTTTAAAAATAGCCTAAACATTTTCAATTATATTTATGAAAATATTTTTTTTTTCAAATTTTTGTTTATTTTGAATTGAAAAGATTTACCTGTAAATTTTGTCTATTCAAAGGGTCAAAACAAAAACTAATACAAAAAGTACCTGTATGATCCATTCAAATTGGATCCCATTATTGTATTCCTTTGTTAAAAAGGGAGTATATATACAGAAAATTTGTGTTGAGAGTCATTCAGTGTTCAGTTCTCTTGGCAAGCAGTTGCTCTCAAGAAATTTTCTGACCAACACAACCAAACTATCTTCAATATTTCTTCCCTCTTCTGTCCTCTTCATTTTATTATATATCATTAATTATTTTTGTTTTTTTTTTGATTTCAGAATGGATTTAAAACAGGAGTGGAATGTTCTTCACAATATCAAGACTCAATTACTATCATCATAGACGACGTTTCAACGTTTTTCAGGATGAATCAATAAGAATTGAAACCCCGGAAAGATTAGTTGGTGGTGACATCAATTTTTTAGACATAATGGCAAATAAAGAAAATATTCCGCCGAAAGAGGATGACATCGAGACTGTGCTAAATCACCCGATTAATCGCCGACGAAGGAGGAGAAGAAATCTGGACTTAACAAATAATAGAGTCAATAGAAAAAGAAATTTCTATTATAATTTAAGAATTTAATTATTCTTTTATATAATATCTAATTATTATTTTGTTATAAATAATGTAAAATCTATATAATATTACTATTCTCCAATCCTATGTAATTATTATATTATATTAATATAATTGTATTCTTAATAATATTTATTTTTCATATTTTAATAAATATTTTTGTATATAAGTAAATTAATTTTTGAATTTTTCATTAAAATTCCTTATATTCCTTTCCCCAACCTTATTGGATATTTTAACTTTATCAAAAAAACAATTTATATATAATTACAATATTAATTTTAAATATTAAAAAATATATTTTGATTCCAGCAAACAATAATATTTTTTAATCCTTCTATAAAATATATATTTTGTAAAATTAATTTAATTTTTATTTTATCATATGGAAAAAATATGTATATTAAAATTTATATTCAATTAAATTATATATCAATGAACATTGAATTTAAATAACCTATATTTAGTTTTAGAAAAAATTCATAATTAAATCTAAAATTTTTGCAAAAATAAATGTTAAAAATTTGTCAATAAACCTTGTACAAAAACCCCTCTTTTCGTCCACCAATGAATACCTTGGAATAATAATAATTAAATTATTATCTCTCCTAATAATTAACTTATTTAATTCTCTCCTTGCGATATTTTTTATTTTAACTAGAGAATTACATATTATTCAAATATATTAGTGTATGAACCATACTTAATAAACATTGTATAAAAGCAAATATAAAAACAATAAAAGTACAAACAATTTATAAAAATGGATGTTGTCAATTAATCTAATTCAAATTTGCCAGATAGTCGAGTGGAGACAGTCAAGCTTATTTTTTTTATGTTTATTATATTAATTATGATTATATATATTTATTTTAAATGCTAATTTATTTATATAGAAATTTAAATATTTTTATTATTGTGAATTGATAATTTAGAATTGATAATTTAATATTCATTGCCCTAAAAGTCCGGTTGTGTTCTTTGAACTGTAGAAGGCGTCATTGAGTTAGTCAATGTGGGTTGAGAAGTTTACATAAATCCTTTTAATCGTTTTATTCTAAGAATTATTTTCTAAGTTTGAATATTTACTCATTGATTATATGTTTATATATTTTATAAAAAGACCTAAACAACATATATTATAAAAATTAAAAAAATTAGCTGGAGTGTCTCCACTCGACTATCTCGCAAATTGAATTGGATTAAATAACATAATATATTTTATTTAAATTAAATTTAATTAATTATAAATTATAAATTAAAATTAATAAATAATATTTATTAAACCAGCGCATGTTTGGCTCTTTGTTGATGGCACCACGTCACGTGTTGGCGCGTGAGATTTGCAGTGTTAAAAAATTAATTCCGGTACATTCAGCGATTCAATCTAGCTGAAATTTTATAGATAGCAGTTTTATACAATTTTTAATCATGTGAAAAATTATCAAACATATATCTTTATTATTACGGTCACTTTAGAGGAAAAAAAATCAAAACGTTGTAGGTAATGACCCTCTTCCGGTTGAACTACATTTCTCAAAAGTTGATAGAAAACTACGAATTTTGAATAAATTTCACCGTTTTTGCGTAATCTTGTCTACATACATACATACAAAGAAAACAATCTCACAAAAATACGTGATTACATCCCTGATAAATCTGATAGTAATATATATATATATATTGTAATATATAAATATAAAAATGCTTTTTTTATATACATATATTATGATACGGAATTCTAGAAAGTTATTTGTGTGAACACATGGCAAAGTGTATAAAAGATAGCTTTCTAGAATTATTCTTTTTAAAAAAAAACAATACCTCCCTTACTATCGTCGGTCGGTAAAAACCCAGATGATAGATCTTTTCGTTACCCCAAGAGGGAGAGAGGGGTGGACAATTTTTCCAAGTGGCATAGGAGGGGATGATTGGCTTCGACATATTTTAGAGTTAGTCTTAAGCAAGAATTGAGAAAAGAGACACGAACATTTTTCCTGGCTGGAAGGACATCCAATACACACAACCCCTTTTTGAGAAATGTTGCTGCCAACTCGATGTTCCAGTTAAATCCGCCGGACGACACTCAAGACTCAAGTCTCCAATGAATTCTCAATTGCTTAACTACACAATATACCAACTGTGGTCGACCATTGGTAATTAATAATTAATTATAAATTGCAATTGCTAAAATATAAATTAAATTTCTTTTTAAATTTATATTTCTATTTTTTTTACGGTACCATTCAATTATTCTATTTCATCCTAATTTCTTTTGTTATCTATTGTAATCTAAATTCTTATAGTTTTATTAAATAAATAATTTGTAGTTATAATTTTATATAAGCATTTTTTAATTGAACCTATTCAATTTTATCTTTTCCCTAATCAATTCAATACCCTTTTAATTATTCTAAATTCAATCCAGAGTGCTACCAATTTATTAAACTGATTTCAATAACACATTTTTACCGACCGACGATAGTAAGGGAGGTATTGTTTTCACACCAAATTTCACATGTGGAGATTTTTACATTTCTCCACGAATCATGCATTTTCTTAACAGAAAAAAGTATTTTTAGCATGATGTCTGTCCGTCCGTGCGTTCGTATAGATGTGTACAGTCTAAACGGCTCAACGGATTTTGATGAAATTTGGTATATTTACTTAATGCATCAGTGGGATAAATTGATCAACTTTTGGTGCAAATCCGGAAACCGGAAGTGGTAGTATTAGCGATCGACGATAGGAAGGGAAGGGTTATTTTCACACCAAATTTCACATGAGGAGATTTTTTTATATATCACCACGAATCATGCACTTTCTATTGGTTTTATCCTCGGGAAAATCATATTTATTAGTTTTTTCTTGATTTAAAATTATATGACGTCATCTAGCCATTCATGACGTCACAGCCTGGTCTTGCATATATATTATAAATAAAATAAAATTAAAAATGTTTATATTTATTATTTATGCATCCATATCTGTTTTTTATTACATTAATAGATATATTCAAATTATTTGAAATTGTTTCTGTAGCTGGAAATTAATTTACTTCAAACCGTCGGTCGGTTCGGACCTGGCCACAGGTCAACTTATTTCTTATAAAAATACCTCACCCTTATATCTTATACACGACAATATATATATTATATAAATTATCTTCAATTTTTTTAAATCAAAATATTATCAACTGTTCGAAACAAATTTAAAATTTAAATGTTCATGTCCCATAAATATATATCAATTAAAGATATTAAAATGAAAAGGATAAAAAATAAACGATTTTGCTACCTCCACGCAATACAATTTCAAAAGAATTATGACAAATCAAGATATCAATATATATTTTTCTTAAACATGCTTGTATCGTTTATTTCATGGGTTATTGAAATGAACCGACAAGTTTGAAGAAAGTATTCGGATCGAATTGGAGTTGTTGCATTGGAGAGTGTGTTTGTGTGTGTATGCATGTGTTAGTGAGGAATGGAGAGAGTAAAGAAGAAGTAAAATCTCTTATGTATCGCATAAGAAAAATTTATACAAGTTGCCATAAAAATACAAAAATTTTAACTACCGTACAAATCCGGTATGACAACTTATTTTTAAGAAAAAATAATTTAGTCAATGTAAATGTAAATAATTCTTATTACTGTGTTTTGTAACTTCAACTTGAAGTTCATAATATATATATATATATATATAATTATATTCGAAGAGGCTACTTTAAAGAGCAAACAGGGCATTTGTCCGAGGCGGTGAATCTGAAGGGCGGCATTTTCCTTATGAATATAATAAATTTTACGAATATGCGGGGCGGCAATTTATTCAATTACCTGGGGAGCCGTAAATGCTAGAGCGGACGCTGTTAAAAGTAATATTATCTAATCATTTATGGAAATCTCAGATTCCAGAGTTCGTACATAGAAAATATTCACTAATAACTACACATTCCAAATGCTTTATTAAACGGGACCAATACAAATGGAAAATGATAATTAATATGAGAAAAAAGAATTTGAGAGTCTTTACTGGCCTCTTAGAAGGACATTGCTCTCTAAAAGAACATCTTTATCTTCTCTTATTATACTAGCAAAAATTGAATATACACAGTGGCGTACCTATAACTTTTGCCGCCCGAGGCGATCTCCAGTTTGCCGCCCTTTCTATTATAAGTCAATCAAATAGTGGTTTTTATAAATTAATACACATAAATAAATTATTAAGTTATTTAATCAATATTAATTAAGAGACAGAGTAAATTTTTTTACACATATTTGTATGCACTAGTAAACATATTTATATATTTACTCTTCTAGCTTTCATACTAGAAAAATCGTGTATAATGCTCTCAAAATTTATATTATGTGTAATTTCTTGTTCTATTGACAATATTGCAAGATTTTGAAGTCTTAATTGACTCATTGTAAAACGAAGATAATTTTGAAAAACAAAATCTTAAAGATGCGTTTACGAATTCAACGAATTTTAATGAATACAATAAAATAAAATTATTATCCTGTTCTTGGAATTAGAATTCAAAATTTACACTAAAATGCATTTATATACACCGAGGAATAATATTCGAAATCATATAGTTGATCATAATTTATATAAATCAAATAGTAATCTTATAATAATCATAATAATAATTTATTATTCAAGAAAGAAAAAAAATAAATATGAAATGAATAAGTTGCTTTTTACAACTATAACTAAATCTAAAAAATGCCGCCCCAAGATAAGTGCCGCCCGGTGCGGACCGCACCCACCGACCCCCCTTAGGTACGCCACTGAATATACATACATATATATATATAGTGTATCGATATTTAAAATTAAAAATGAAAATAATAAAATTGAGATTTTTTTCCAAAAAAGAGAAATTTAAATTTTTTGTTAATTCTTATAAATTTTTATTAATTATTAATTAATTTTAGGTTATTTTTTTAAATCTATTTTCGTGTTTATTTTTTATTAAATTACTATTATATATTTATTTATTATCATTGATCTTTTATTAATTAAGTTTTAGATAGTTTTATAATTTTTAATATTTTTTCACTAAAATATTATTTAATATTTATTAATATTATTTATTATTATTGAGTAGCCAAGTTCCATTCATCTTGAAAATTGTTACATATTATTATTTATTATATTTTCATAACAATTTCTTCTTTAATTAATATTCATTTAAAATGATAACTAAAGAATATATTATTCAAAATAAATTATTGAATAAATATGATCTAATATTATTAAATAGAATTAGAAATAAGTTGACCTGTGGCCAGGTCCGAACCGACCGACGTTTTGAAGTAAATTAATTTTCAGCTACAGAAACAATTTCAAATAATTTTAATATATCTATTAATATAATAAAAAACAGATATGAATATAACATAAATATTTTTAATTTTATTTTATTTATAATATATATGTAAGACCAGGCTGTGACGTCATGAATGGCTGGATGACGTCATATAATTTTAAATCAAGAAAAAACTAATAAATATGATTTTCCAGAGGATAAAACCAATACAAAGTGTACGATTCGTGGTGATATATAAAAAAATCTCCTCATGTGAAATTTGGTGTGAAAATAACCCTTCCCTTCCTATCGTCGATCGCTAATACTACCACTTCCGGTTTCCGGATATACACCAAAAGTTGATCAATTCATCCCACTGATGCATTAAGTAAATATACCAAATTTCATCAAAATCGGTTGAGCCGTTCAGGCTGTACACATCTATACGGACGGACGGGCGGACAGACGGACAGACGGACAGACGGACGGACAGACATCATGCTAAAAATTCTTTTTTCTGTTTAGAAAATGCATGATTCGTGGAGATATGTAAAAATCGCCACATGTGAAATTTGGTGTGAAAACAATACCTCCCTTACTATCGTCGGACGGTAAAAAGTCAGTTTTTCCTTTAGTTTGTTTTATAACCACTTGGGCTAAACAGTTTTTCGAAAAAATAACATTGAGTGTCCGGTCTGTTATGACACTGGCTGGTAGAGCTTTCCCTGGCTTTCCCCTAATACTCTATAAAAAAAATTGTATATATATTATATATTTATTTATGTATTATTGAGGACCACAAGTTCCATTCATTTTAATCAGATTGATGCAATGATGTAACATTTAATAATTGTAATAAATAATTAAAGAATTGTATATCAATACTTTTTATAGGGTCGAGCGAGAACTCGGTGTCCCAGGTACTTCTTACAAATTAGAAATAGTGTCAGATGATTGCTGTAGAATCAGTAGAATAAATTATGTGGAAGTCCTCTGAGGGTTTCACATTCAAAAAAAAAAATTCTTCACCCTTGAAGAGGTTGCATCAATAATAGCCCCGAAACAGCCTCGAGATAACGAGCTGACGGAGGGTTGATAAATCTGCCCAGCACAATAGATTTAAAAAGGTGTTTTTAGCGGGTGAAAATACCAAATAAAATTTTCATTTACCCTCTTAGAGAAACCAATAAATATTTAAATTCTATTTTTATTTTAAATTAAATATTTTAAATGGCTCATGGGATTGGGAGGAGGTAAATTCTCGTCCTACGCAAGCACAACTCCTATCAAGTCGGTTATATCAATTAGGTGTAATATGATCAGTAGAACGGGTCCTATCAACCTTTCCCTTGATTTTCTTGATAAGAGGCGCTACTATTTATCAAGTAGCTTTCCCAATTTTGGTCCCGAAGACTGAGTAGACTCCGTCCCATAGACCCCAGCTAGAGAAATTCCCTTGCAAGCCCCGGAACTTGAACCTGGTACCACGAGAATGTGAGCCAACTATGCTAATCTCTCACCCTGTGGCGTCTTCAAGGTGGTAAATTGTAAATTTTAATTTAATCTATTTTAATAATGATTTAGTCTATCAAAAGTTCTTTTCATAATTTCTTTATTTTTTTATCTAAAAAATATTTTTGTTTTGATTATAGATAATAATTTTTGATATCATACTTACTTCATATAATAAAAATATAAATATAAATACAATGAAACCGTTTTTTCCAATTATTAATATTTTTCTCATATTCTCTTATTGTTTCTTTCTTTCTTTCTTTCTTCTCCCGGTAATGGTTTGTGAATTGGCATTACAACTTGGTTAAGAGAATAAACAAACAGTTCAAAGAGAGGAGGGGGAGAGAGAATAAAAGAAAATAAAAAAAAGAACTAGTACGGTTTTGTTTCTGGGAAATCATCGCCAATCGTCGCCTCCCCCACTCGTTCACTTAATCTCAATTCAAAACGTTACTTTATTTATTACTACACTTGTCCGTTTGTAATCAAAGAAAAAGTTGCTCTTGAATCGAGCCATCCGGTTCTTTTGCAATTTCATTCTCTTCATCTACCAAACAGGGAACAATGCATTCATGTGTAGTTATTATATACATCACTCCTACAAGAAATAATTCTTTTACTATAAATATAGAAATAAAATAAATTAAAATATATATCTGGGTAAAGCAAGTACTCAAATTATATATATATAAAAAAAATCAAAATAGAGAAATTAAATAAAAAATTAATGAAATAGAAAATAGAGAAGGCCCCACAGCGTGGAGAGTAGCGTAGTTGCCTGACATTAGCATGGTCCCAGGTTCAAGTATCGGAATTTCTCTAGCTTGGGTCTATGGGACGGAATTAACCCAAATCTTGGAAAGCTACTTGATAAAAAGTAGCGCCTCCGATCAAGAAAATCAAGGTAAAGGTTGATAGGACCCGTTCTACTGATCATAGGACACCTCATTGATATAACCGACTTAATAGGCGTAGTCCTTGTACAAAGTCAGTGGTTTTTTTTTAGAAAAAAGAGTTATCTAGAAAATACCAAATTGAAGAAAATATTGACATAAATCATCAATAATAAAATTAAAACTTTAATAATAGATTCAAAAGAAATTAATTTAAATGAACCGAACAAACACTATTCGAATTTGATAGAGCGCAAGAAAAATTTAAAGAGATGGGATATTTGCAAAATTAATGAAATATAAAGGAAGAAAGCTTTTTCGAAAAATATATACATAAATGATTGTTTAAATTTTCACACAGACAATTTTTTAACGGTTGCAAATGGTTTAGGATTGGGATGGTTGGAGAAAAGTGATTATACAAACAAAAACGTTTCAAATTTATTAATGCAATAGTGATAGATATCTAATAATTAATCTTAAATTATTCAATTCGTTAGCCAAACATCGTAATATAGATTCTAGTTTTTATTGATCTGACTCTACTCTGGTTTTACCTATGAATCCTATTTTTACCGATTTTTTTTTGTCTTCCTCTCCAACTAATCTATAAATTATATTATTTTCTGTAAATAAAATAGGTTGTAATTGTAATAAATAATTTTATTTTATTTTGAATAAAATTTTAGTGTATATAAAGTAAATTGAATAAAATCTGTTTGAAATTTTGAAAGAATTCTTATAATATTTAATTTATAATTTAATTTTTTTTAAATCTACTATATATATATATATATACATAGTTGACCGAACCGACTTTAAAAAAGTTATTCCTTATGAACTGTGAATATTTAAGATTAAGATTAATATTTAAAATAAATAAACGACAAAATATATGAAACAATTTTAAATAATGAGAGAAGATGAATTAAAAAAAATAGATTATGTAAAATTAATGTAGAGTATATAGTAAGCGTGTATAGGGAAATAAGGCCAAATGCAGTTGAATCTCATCCATTGGGGGTAAGCAAGAAATTGCTATGCAGGAATTAAAAAACAATTGTCCCCTTCAAGGTCACGGATAAGCAAAGCATTGGAGTTGGCCGCCAATCACATGGCGGCGAATCTTTTCAATCTGTCAAAATTCAATAATTAATATTTAATTAAGGAAGCACCGTAAATTTATATAATACTAGTGAAAATGAATCTACGTTTCATAATGAATCTATTCGTATAGGTTTTACCTGTTGTTATAAGGCAATATTTATTTTGAACTGTAAAAATCAACCGATATTAAAATTAATTAAAAATTTCCATTTAATGATATAAAAAATCAATTTTATTTAGAATCTGGCTAAAATTATGGTCAATGGATTTGTCTTAGACACAATTTACAAGATTTAGTCAAAAATTTTAATAAAATGAAAAACATTGAATTGATTGGTTTTTCTGATTCTCCAAAGCGTGCTATAAATATGAGTTCCAAATTTTATACTAATATGAAGCGTTGGAGAGGTGGGTCCTCTCAGAGGCATATAAGACATGTCTCACTCGTAAATTTACAGGGTTTTGCTAGTCGAAGGGTTGACGTAATCTGGATATATTTGAATTAACCCCCCTTCGGGGGGTTAATTCAAATATATATAGGAGACTAAAGAGTCTCCTATAAGAGACAAGATTTACAATTTTTTTTTCTTTTTAATGAATCTATGCTAGGTATTCTCCTTCATCCAAATAAATTTGATTTTTTGAATGATCAGGGGTGGGGAGGGGGAGGAAGAGTAAAAGTAAGGGTAATGGATTGAAAGGAGTCAACGGGTAAAGGACATGATTCCTCCAGGTAGAAGAGGGATTTAGAAGAAATCATGAGCTCACGTGAGGGCAGAGACGCTACTCCCTGAAGTAGAAATCTTTTCTATTGGGATCATAGAGAAGAGACTACCCCGTTACCCGTCAAAATCTTTCTAATAGGTCTTACTTTTTCTTATTTTTTCTATTTTTTTTTAATATTATTGATATTTTTAAGAAATTATTATTTTTACTTAAAATTTATGTTATAATTGTTTATTATCCATTCTATTTTTCAATCCTTTTGTCTATTAACCAACTTATTTAATATCTTTTCAGGTTATACTTTAGTTTTGATCTCTCCATTATCTAATACTAACTTATATATTTTATCTTTAAACATTCTAGGATAGGTAGTATAAACCAACAAATATTTTTTATATTTTTGTTTAATTACATATACAAATAATAAATACATAAATTATAAAAAACAAAATATTTTTTTATATATTAATTTACTATTATCCTATATATTTATTCTTAGAATATTTGCAATATATATATATATATAGTACCTGGTTCACCGAGCCACCGTTCGGTACTTTAAAAAAATTATTACTTATGAGCTATGAATATTTAAGATTAAGATTATTATTTAAAATAAATAAACGACAAAATATATGAAACGTTTTCAAATAATTTAAAAGAAGATAAATTAAAAAAAATTGTCATAAATCATACAGTCCTAAAACGTACGTATTAATGCACTGAAAGACAGAAAAGTATGGCCTCTAGATATAACATAATATATATTTCGTAATTTGATTACAAAATATTATTAAAATAAATATGTTTAATTTTATTTTATTTATAATGTTTTGTATTTAAGTAAGCAGTCAGGCGTTGCCCGGCGCCATTTTTTTATTAAAATTCCTATTTTAAATTAAGAAAAAACTAACAAATATGAATTTTCCTGAGGCTGAAACCAATACGGATCGAGTTTTCTTTATAAAAATTATCTATAGTGTGAATTTCCAAAAAATACTTTAAGCGGTTTAATATTTCAAAAATACATATATATATATATATATATATATACAATTTTTACTAGTATAATAAGATAAGATATATAACGGTTATCAAGTATTTTTTATTGGATATTATTCACAAATTGTCAATAAAAAAAGACTTCATTGCAGAGAGAAACGTTTAAATATTTTGATCAATTTTCTTTTAATAAAAAAAATTAACATAAATTACGAATATTCTGAAAAACAATAAAATTGAAATCAATTTGTAATATTGTCGTTGAATTTCTTTAAAAAGATGAATAATTTAATAATAACAAGAATTATAATTTGTATGTCTCCTGAAGCACTATTCTGCTATCCGAATGAAAGGGGAATAGAATAAGATAGACAGATAGGGATGGGTATGGAGTAGGAAAATTTGTAGACTGAATTCCCGGAGGGACGATCCGTCTGTCTGGCAGGTGGGAGATTCATATAAAAATCAACAAAAAAAGATAAGTGAGAAAAAAAAAACTATTATTCGAAACCCAGAAGAGTTAAAACACGATCAAGGCTTTTAACATATATTTATTAAGTATAATATAATCATTGAATGTATAATAATATTAATATAATAAAATTAAGAATTTTCCTAATTTTATTTAATCTTATTGTCAGAGTTAATAAATTAATATTTTTGTTCTTGGATAATTTCTAATTTTATGGAAAATAATTATATTTATATTTATATTTTACTTATTATAAATAAATAATTTATTGTAAATAAAAATTTCTTTGATGTTTAAATTTATGAATATGTATTTAGATGAACCTTTACATATTATTTTTAATGCAATCTTTAAGAATATTAACCTTCAACTTGCGGAATAAATGTTTGCTATTTCTCGTTAACACTTTGAAACTATTTGAAACATTCAAAAGAAAGAAAAACAAAATATCTCCCTGAGTTGTTATTTAAAGTCCATTAGTACAATTAATCGTAACAAATAGAGGATAAAAATAAACATTTCATTAAATAAATAAATTCGTCCAATATCTATCTTTGTTGTTTAAAAAAATATACAGGAATATAAATTGATCACGAAATTAAATTAATTAATTCTTAAACATGTATAATACATTAAAACAAGAAATAAATATATCACTAAACATAATAAAATATTTTTGGTATAAAAAATATTTTATTAATTGAAAGTGAAAAAAACATATTTTCATTAATGTTTATAAAATTAATATATAAACGCCTGATAAGTAGTCAACCAATTTGTCATATTAGGCAAAATGTGTAGTGAATTTCAGGCGTTTCTTTAAAATATTTTGACAAATAATTTTTTAATCTAATTATTTATATAAGTTAAATAAGAAATTTCTTGGGATAAATAACTTTTTTCAAGATGAAAGGAGAGATGTTGCAAATTCTTTTAATATATAATATAAGATAGTACACTTAGCTAATTAAATTCATATGCAACAACTAATAATTTTTTAGAAAGACCATCCAAATTGCTCAAAATGACAGTATTAAACCATTTTAAAAATTTATCTTATAAATGTGACAGAATTTAAAAAAAAACCTCTTAATTTAAATTATATTAAGTTGTTTTTTTAATTTTAGGAATTATAAAAAAGTGTATTAAATTATTGAAAGTGAATAAGAGTAATTCAAATTTGTCCCACCGAACTAATTTTAATAAATTTAATAAAAGTTAATGTGTCCCTTCTCATGGAGTAGTTATATAAGTTTATATAATTAATTTACTAATTAAATGATAAAAATATTAAAAAAAAAATTATGAATAGTAATAATAAGACTTACTATATTTTCACGAATTCGAAGACATAAAACTGCTAACCTGAAAACAAAAACCAAAAATATATTATAATAATAATAGAAAGAATAAATAAATACCAAATAAATAATAAATCTTAATAAAATAAATATGCAATAATTATTAATATATTATTTGGTATTTATATATATATATTAATAAATATATTTAAATATTATAATATAATATTAAAAAAATATATATCTTAAATAATTATTTATATCTTGTTTATTAAGTAATATGAATTATTATAATTATTATAATCTGAGTTGTTAGCTTTGGTTGCTGAAGAGTGAGTGTGAAGATTAGTTTAAATAACTTCAATAATTGATGTACAAATAAATTTCGAAGAATAGCGTTACTAAAATTAAATCTTACTGAACAATATTGCAATCGATATTCCTATATAGACTTTTATTTTGCTGAAGTGTAAATAATAAACTTTCTTTGTGCTCAAGCCAAGTTAACCTTTTTATCAACAAAACAAAACTTTTTATAATTAATTTGAAGAAAAGTGCAACTGATCGACATGTGAAGCATATGGGGAACATGCTTCATTAATGAAAAATAATTTATTTATATTTATTTATATTTAAATATATTTATTTATGATCAGCATTAGGAAACCATTACGTCGGTTCTTGAATCGCCTCAAAAGACGAGAAATTTTTAGAACTCGGAATCTGTATGGTAGCTGATAGATGGGAAAAACTTGGAACTAACGTTAGACAGTATTTTGAATAAAATAATTCTTCCAATGCTTTAAAGGTACACAAAAAACATCAAAAATATGTGTTAATTGAAAAAGAAAATAACTTTTTTTTTATTTCTTTCTTTCGAAGAAGAATTAAGGTATTTTTTTTTTTAGGAATTTTATTAATTTTACAAAAGATTGCTCCTTTGAGTTTATTAGAAGAGCTATTATGAAGTTCCTATATAAATATAAATAATTGTTTTAGATTTTTCTATCTTAGAGTGCTTTATACCTCAAAATGGATCATTTGAGTTTGTGTTAATGTTTCAGTCACAAACCCTCTGTATTAGTCTTATATTGTATCATTTGAATTAAATAGTCATATCAGAGTTGATCATTTCTCATCAATAAAAATATATTCATGTTTTCAAGTAATATAATTTGTTTATGTTTTAAATTCTTAAAGTAGTTGATTTGCTCAAAGAAAATAGCCAATTATTTGAGTTCTCAAGGGAAAGACTATTGGAATTAAAATAATAATAATAATAATAATAAGAGTAGAATTTATGTTATTACTTCTTGAAATTACAGGTAAAAGAGTGGAAAGAGAGGAGAAGAAAAAGGTCAATTAACGATGGAGGGTTTGAAACGGAAGAGAACATATGTTCCGATCAGAAGACGAGAGAGAGAGGGGGGGAGGTAAGAGGGAGAGGATAACGCACATAGGACACCTTCCCATGTTCTTCTCTTCTTGAGTGCGGACAAAGAGAAGCGACCTTGCAGCCGGAAAGACAGGTCTTCTCCAAAAGAGCGAGCACAGCAACCGGTCGATGGCCAGAGGGCAGACGGCGAGGTCGTCCAACTGGCCTCGCTGCTCGCTACTCGACTTCACCGGCTCTATTTCCTCTTCAACTCTTCATTCTGCAATCGGCGAGCCATCCCCTCCCCCTCATTGGAAATAAAACTGGCTTAATTAAGAAATTACCACTAGTGAAGTCTATTCACTTTTCATTTGTTCACTGATTTATGCTTTTTCTTTTCATCTTGTCATCAAATCCATTAAATACATTAAATACATTACTTCCACTTTCCATTGCAATTCATCATATCACATTGAAATCCGATGACTACTTTTTCAACATGAACAAATATATCTACTTATATATTGCTATATATATAAGAGTATAAAAGTAAAAATATATATCTATATATATATATACTTATATATAGAAATACAAACAACAACATGTGGGGTTTATTGTCATGAGAAACAACGATTCATTCATTCATTCATTCATTTTCAATAAAGGTATAATAAATTCATTAATATAATACAAAAAATATCTATTCCTATCTATTCATATTTTTTTTTGAGATTAATAATTATTTTATAACAACATTATTTTAATTATTTAATGATCAGTGATGTTTTACTAATGGATAACCTATTATTTATTTAATAAAAAAAATCTGTTCTTGTTATACCCCCACTTTCATTAAAAAAAAAAAAAAAGAAAAAAAATGTAAAAAATTTTATTTTAATCAATAGGGTCATAAACTCAAAATCAACAGAAAGAAAAAGATTTATTTATTTAATAATTTAATTAATTAATTATTTATTATATACACAAAGACATCGTTTTGCATTTTTTCGAAATTGTGTCGCTACGTAATTTTTCGAGGTTACGTTGTTTTGCGTTCGAGTCTTTCAATTCTTTTTACTATCTCGCCAGAGATAGTATTGCGATCACGAAAATTTTCGATGTTGAGATTTTGATGTTTTTATACGTTTTGAAGGTTCCTGAATCATTTTCACTAAGGTTGAGAAAAATGTCTGTGTGTGTGTGTGTATGTGTGTGTGTATGTGTGTGTGTATGTGTGTGTGTATGTATGTAGGCAAGATTACGCAAAAACGGTTTGAGCTAGAATGATGAAATTTGGTACATGGACATTATTCAAAATTCATAGTTTTCTATCAACTTTTGAGAAATGTAGGTCAACCGGAAGAGGGTCATTACCTACAACGTTTTGATTTTTTTTCCTCTAAAGTGACCGTAAAAATAAACATATATGTTTGATAATTTTTCACATGATTAATAATTGTATAAAACTGCTATATATAGAATTTCAGCTTGATTGATTCGCTGAAATTACCAGAATTAAATTTTTAGCACTGCAAATCTCACGCGCCAACACGTGCCGTGGTGCCATCAACAAAAAGCCAAACATGCGCTGGTTTAATATTTATTATTTATAATTTATAATTAATTAAATTTAATTTAAATATAATATATTATGTTATTTAATCCAATTCAAATTGCGAGATAGTCGAGTGGAGACACTCCAGCTAATTTTCTCTTACAGTATATTTTCCAGAATGTACAAAAAGATGAATGTTTTGTGTTGAAAGAAAAAAGCTGTTCAGCAAAGATCGAACCATTTTTTTGTGAAAGAAAGCTGACTTTCGAAAACAGCCCCTATGGACTCATCAGAAAGTGATTAATTTTAATTTTGTTTTTTTATAAATTAATTGAATAGTTTATTTTGTTTTAATTGAATACGTTTTTTTTTTGTTTTTTGAATGTATTTAATAAAATTTTATATTATTTTTGTTTTTAAATGTTTACTTTGTTCAATATTCTTTTTAAAAAGTAGTATTTTCGAAATCCTGGAACCTATCTTTGATGGTTTGCTATAAAAAAAAAATCTTAATTCACTTTGCGTCGTTTTTAGTGTGGCTTCGACGCAAAATTGTCAGTTATTCAAAAAACAAGATTTAATTTTTTCTATTCAAATATACGAAAATACAAACTGCCATAATCAATGTCATGATAGAATTTATTTACATTTTATCTGGCTGTATCCTAAAGAAGATGGTTTGAGTATCTAAGAAGGGATTTTATGAATTTCTTAATAGAAATGATTATTTGATATTACAATTTGAATTTGTTATATATACGCTCAAATTTTCTAAGAATAAAAATTGAAATATGAAATTGCATAAAGCATATATTTACTACATCTCCATTTATTTACCATACATTACAGCTTCTCATTCTTTAATTATTTTATGCACACATTTTTATATACAAATCCAAATTCCATTTATGGGCTATCAATTAAATACATTTATTTGTATTTTATTCTGTTTTATATAATATTTCAAAGAGATTTTCAAGAGAGAAGAATTCTAAAATAATCTTTCAGCACTGCATTATGTATATCATGAATTTTTCATTTTATTTAATAAAGAGAAAAATATAAATTATAAATATTTATTTATAATTGAATTAAATGTTATTTTAAATTTAGTATCATATTTTTTTTAAAAATTTAAATAAAATAGAATAATCCATGATGAAAAAAAAAATAATAATAACCCTTTATGTATTTAACTTTTAATTTCAGTTGAATGAGAAAGTCTTTTTTTGTGTAAAAAAATAAAAATAAGAGTGAAAAAAAAAAAATTGAATAATCCTTTATTCATTTAATATTAATTGAAAATCGTTTTTATTTTCTTATTTTTTTTTTTTTTTTTTTGCTTTTCTTAAATTTTAAAGAATCTTTTTAAAAGAGCAACAAAATAATTCAATGGCTCAATTCAAGGGCTACACTTTAAGAGAAGATGATGTGAAGAGTATTTTGAGAAACGAAAAAGAGAAAAAAAAATATTATTATGACTATTCGTTTTGATTTCTTTTCATTAGATTCCAATCAGTAAGTTGATTTTTCTTTTTTACTCCCACCCCCTCCCTTGAAAAAAAAGAAAGATTCTCGACCCTCTCTTTCTCCATTAACATAATCTACTTATTTTCTATCAGTGGATTCCAATAGAAAACGAAAGAAGAGAAAAAGAGAGAGAGAGAGAGAAAAACGTACAAGAAAATGAATGAATGACATCTCGAATGTTAGTTGAGTTAGTTGAAAAGAGGAAAGGGTTTCTCTTTCTCCATTAACATAATCTACTTATTTTCTATCAGTGGATTCCAATAGAAAACGAAAGAAGAGAAAAAGAGAGAGAGAGAGAGAAAAACGTACAAGAAAATGAATGAATGACATCTCGAATGTTAGTTGAGTTAGTTGAAAAGAGGAAAGGGTTTGAGTGAGTGTAGACGAGCCCTTTCAAATATTCACGACTGAATTTAGCATCGTCTTTCGATATTTAAAAAGAAAAAAAAGAAAAAATAAAAAAAAAAAAGAAGAAAAAAGTGAAAGGAACAAGCGTCTCTATTCTAAAAAAAAGGAATCTGTTGTTTTGTTTTTGTTTATTTGTTAGTCGTTAACAAATTATGTTGTTGATTTGGAATTATTCAAAAATCAAGTTATGTAGATAAGAATTTTTATTTTATAATTTAGAATAGAGGGAGGAGAAAGTGGAAGGGGAAGGTTAGGGTTAAAAGAAAAACGTTGTAACATTTTAACAAGATTAATTTATATTTTAATTTAAAAATAAAATCTTAAAAATAATCTTAAGAGATGAATTTGTAATGGTTAAGTATCCAATGTCGTGTTGATATTAATTATAATAATAAATAATGAAATTTTTTTTTTTTCATAATTAAGATTTATGAAAAAATAATAATTATATATAAAAGTATATATTTATATACATAAAAAATGATATGTGAATGAATTGAGTTCGTTATCTTTGTTTTTTGTGATTTGTTTATTATCATAATTTTTATGATTCCCTCTATAAAAGATAAAGAAGCAATTTAAAAGTTTAAAGATCTTAAAAGATTTTATTAATTAATTAATTAATTAATTGTTTATCATTTTTTTTTAAATTTAAAACTAGAAAGTTCTTGAACATTCGTTATAGTTGTATATTTTCTTTAAAGAATTTGATTTTTACGAATAATATTAATAATAATATTAATAAATATATATCTAACCAAGTAATCTAATCTAACAATAAATAATTTATATAATTTTTTTTAACAATTTTTAATTTATTAAAGAAATATGAAATGATAAAATCAATAGGTTAAAAATAAGTTATTAAAAACACTCGGTTTTAAGTTTCAATTTAAAGTTTATTAAACTTTATGATCATTTTGACAGTTTTTCAATTCTCAGAAGCTTATATTAGACTGAATACAAGCTAATACAATTTAATACAAGCTTCTGAGGATGGCATTACTGTCAAAATGATCATAAAGTTTAATAAAATTTATATTGAAACTTAAAACCGAGTGTTTTTATTAAGTGACTTGTAACCTATTAATTTTATTATTTATTTTTTAATTTTTTCACTTTGCTTAATAAAGTGAAAATTGTTAAAAAGATTTTCAGGTTAAATTTCCAAATACATATAATGTTTCAAAGAGAGCTGTCAGTCCAATTTTTAAAATCTAAGTAAAATATCGATATATATATAGATTATTTTAAATTTATATTTATTAAATGAAAAATAAAATAATAATTCCAAAAGTTATATATTTCTTATGGTTGGTATACCAAAGCTGGATTTTTGCAGTTTGATGAGTGTTATTGTAGTGTACCTTTATTTATAGTTTATTATCGTCATTAATATTCAAAGCGTTAAATTTATTTCGAGCATGCCATCATTCCTTCCCTTAACACTAGGATATAATTCCTAGCAGATTTCAATCTTTGACATTTTTAAATAAAACCAATAAGTTGAAGGAGTTGGACAATTCATTTTGATTAGAGAGACGGCTCCTGAACCAAAATGATAAAAAGAATTTTAAAAATGTTAAAACGAGAGAAAAACAAGAATCTAAAGAAAAAAAGTAGTTGAAAGAAAGAAGATTGAATGATTAGATATTTGGAGTGAATAAAAAAAAAATAAAAATAAAATAAAAAATAGGTCCATCGGATAAAGGCTTTTTTGCTTTTTTTTATCTCTCCCTCTCTATATTCGTTGAAACAAATCTCTTTTCTAGTAGCATTGATAGTCGGTATAAAAATTGTTGTAAAAAAAAAAAAAATTCCCCACGCCCTCTCATTCATCATTCAGTAAATCAACCCGATCTGAATTTAGAATCCGATTGGAAATGCCGTGTTTTTCATGATTTAATTGAAATAGAAATAAAAAAAAAATAATAAAAATAAAAAAGAATGTACATTTTTTTTATTTAATAAAATAAAATAAAATAATAGAATACTTCACATGTGAGCGTGTATTGTAAGTTGCAGAAGTTTAAGGGGCATCTCTATTATTCTTTTGTAACAGAAAGTAAATTCGGAAATTGTTTAGTCTAACCCAGAAGTCCCCAAACTTTACTGGTTTGCGGCTCCCTAAATAATCGGATTTTTCCGAGGCTCCCTTAATACATCCGATTTTTATATAAATTTTTACTCTCTTGAAAAATTGGAAAAACTTTTCTTCCCTCCATCGGAAATGTTTCAGGGCATCTAACCTTTTTTTTAGAACAATATTGGAAAAAATTTAAAAATAATCGAAAATGTTCAAAAGTTTCTCCACAAAATCATCTTACCTTTATTTTAGAACCAAAAATTTCAAGTATTAGGAAATTTTTTCGCGTTTGGGGATCATTGGTCTAACTGATGAATTTTGATAAAACTTTATCAGTGGATTCCTTTTTTGATTCCAAACAAACTTTTCTTAAACAGTTTGGGGCGGTCACTTCCAGTTTACGAGATAAAAATTATTAAAGTTTGCATATAAAACCATTGATATTCTGTTTAGCTACCATGTTATATTATTTAACCACCAGAGGGCTCCACTATTTTTCGGCTTTTAAAGGTTCGGTTTTGATATAAGAATATTAAAAAATTAATTAATTAAATAATTTTCCTTAGTAAATAAGTTAATAATTAATGAATTAGTCAATAAATATTATTAAATAGCTGCTAACTAGTTTAAATGCAAACTTTAATAATTTTTATCTCGTAAACTAGAAGCGACCGCTACATACTGCTTAAGTAAAGTTTAATTGGAATAAAAAAAAGGAATCCACTGGTAAAGTCTTATCCAATTCCATGATACATCGGTTAGACTAAACAATTACCGTAAATACAATTTTCATTTGAAGAAGGAATACTATAGTAGACCTTTATATATAGCTGATTTTTTTAACCATCAAAATATACATACATATATACATCGAAATTTAAAACAATAACAGATTAATTCAGTTTTATATCTATCTACATATCTCTGTGGTCCTATATTTTGATATTCTTGAACACCATAACTACTATTTTGCAAGTACTAAAATAAGCTAATTTCATTTCTATTCTTATTTTAGCTCAAATCTGATTTTAAATTAACTTCCTACTGATTTTATAATTTGGTTTAAAATGTGATCAATTTACAATTTTTTTTTTTCCTTTTAAATAAAAATTTCACCAAAATTAGACTGACAATTCGAGATAAATATTCATAATGTCCATCTTAATTCAAATTTAATTTTTCAATTAAAATACTAACTTTTGGCTGATATCAGTGACAATCAGAGTCAATGTTGAAGAAAGATTATTTAGATATTCATCAAAATCACCAAATAATTCATACAATTAAATCGTTTAAAAAAATATGTGATAAAAATAAAATAAATTATAATATTATTATTAATTTTATTTAAATCCCAATCCACTTATATTGTATATAATAAATAAATTAGAAAATTAAATTCTTTTAGTGAATACGACTTTTAAATCTAATTTTATATTTAATTAGTAAAATAAGGAAAGGATTTATTAATAAATCTAATGAGGGGTCTAATCAATATTATTTCTAATCCCTTTTATAAGTTTATAAAGAAACGGATTGGTTATTCCTACGCATTTGAAAATTGACAATCAATATTATTGATAGGCTCAATTTGTTATCCATGTATATTAAATGAAGGTCTCGGTCACTTGTATGTGGTTTTAGAATAATTAACGAACATAAAAATGATTTTTATTTTAATTATTTAAAGATAAAAAGGAAATTAACTGGTATCTATATATAAACGACTACGCTAGAGAATCTATAATTCATTTTTGTTTTAAATATTTATTATAATACAAGTTTGTAAATGCATTTTTTTAGATTATAGAATTTTTTATGTGTTTTTCTTATTAATAAAATTTGGAAAATAAAATATATTACTTGAAGTTAATAAATCTTATTTATCGTCTCGATAAAAATATATAAATTATATATTATTATGAAATTTTAATTAGGTTTGATAAAAGATTTTTAAAAAATGTTCTAATATTTATAACTTGAAATTTTTTTGTTAATTTGTACATTTTAATTTAAATTAGCTGGAGTGTCTCCACTCGACTATCTCGCAAATTTGAATTGGATTAAATAACATAATAGATTATATTTAAATTAAATTTAATTTATTATAAATTATAAATAATAAATATTAAACCAGCGCATGTTAGGCTTTTTGTTTATGGCACCACGTCACATGTTGGCGCGTGAGAATTGCAGTGTTAAAAAATTAATTCTGGTAATTTCAGCGAATCAATCAAGCTGAAATTCTATATATAGCAGTTTTATACAATTATTAATCATGTGAAAAATTATCAAATCTTTATTTTTACGGTCACTTTAGAGGAAAAAAAAATCAAAACGTTGTAGGTAATGACCCTCTTCCGGTTGAGCTACATTTCTCAAAAGTTGATAGAAAACTACGAATTTTGAATAATGCTCATGTACCAAATTTCATCATTCTAGCTCAAACCGTTTTTGCGTAATCTTGGTTACATGCATACACACACACACACACATACACACGCACACACATACACAGACATTTTTCTCAACCTTAGTGAAAATGATTCAGTAACCTTTAAAACGTATAAAAACGTCAAAATCTCGACATCGAAAATTTTCGTGATCGCAATACTATCTCTTACGAGATGGTAAAAAAATTGTATACATTGTAAACTCAGATAAGTATTTAATAAATTCAAATGTGAATTTATCCAAGATAGAAAATTTTTAATAAATATAAAAACAATAAAAACTATAAATTGTATAACTATATTATTGTACTAAAAATTACAAAATTTTAAATAAATTAAGAAATTTAAATATTAAATTGAATCATTTTACTTTACTTAATGTTATCTATATTGAACTACCATCTACAATTTTTGAACTCTCCACATCCACCTCCATCCAATTTCTATTATTTTCTAATTCTCTCATTTCAGATTATTTACTATTTTGCCACCTGCTCTTCGTTTTCTAATTAGCTTGCTCTTTAAAAAATTTTTTTCCCATTTTAACTTTTTTCATTTTATGGTTCCAACTCTATAATTTGGAAATGCATAAATGAGGTCATGAGATTCTTTATTATGCCTCCGTCATTTTACATTTTGGGCTCGTAAAATTTCCAAAACCTTACATTTAATCTTATCTGCTCAAGTCATATACTACCCTACGTCATCTCCATATTACATATACTTAACCGTTAAAATAATAACCTTTATAGATTTCAACTTTAATAAAAAAGATAAATTAAAATTTAGATAATATTATGCTACTCTCTGGATGGTAAATTGAAATTAAACTATTCATATATTTAATTAAAATAGGATATCTATTTTTGTGGCCTTTTAGAACTCGAAAGTTCAACAATTATACTTCTCTAATAAGCTACATCCATGCAACTTCCACTCTCCTCCAACTTCCACAAGGTGTTCCTTACATTGTATACCTATCGTGTTCTTAACCTACCACTCTCTCTCTCACACACACACTCCATTAGACACAAACACACTAAGATGAAAAAAAAATATTTGAATTTACTTGATAAAATAAAATATTTTAACAAATATTATATATATATATATATGTTGTTATAATTAGATGTGACTTCAGTTTTATATTTTTCAAAGTAGCAATTGTTTCGACCAAAGATGACTACTGATAATAATATAAATTCTGAAATTATATTGACACCTGTACTTGTCTATATTTTAATTAAGAAATAAGGTTATATTTTTTTCTTTTTATTTTTAATAATCAAATATCATTTATATTATTTATAATCTAAAAAACATTTTAATTAATATAATATAATTTATTTAATATTATTAAATCAAATTTATTCAACAATTTATTTGAAATTCCTTCCTTTATAATTGTTCATGTGTGTTATTATATTGCTAACTTTTATTTTTTTTTTTTTTTTTTTGGTGAGGGAATGATATATAAATTTAGTAATCTTATTCTAAAATATTATTAAAATAAATACATTTAATTTTATTTCGAAATTAAATAAAAAATTTTAAAATATTTTAAATATTTAAAAAATATGAATACAATATCAATTAAAACAATACCTTGCTTACAATTAACTGAATATAAAAATCTAGAAAAATTGATTCCCACGTTATTTTCTTCAATTTTTCCTAAGATCGATTAAAAAAAAAAAGGTGTAATAAAATATTTATTTAATTTTCTAGATAACATCGTGTCCAAAAATACTTTAGCCAATGTTACTTTTTATTTTATTTTTTATTTAATATTTTTTTTTTTTTTGCAAAAAAGCGGGTTTCATTTCTCTCATTCTCTCACCTCTTCGTACTCCTATTCCTGCCCTTTCTGAAAGGGCTGCACCTGTTCCCGATATTCTCGACTGGGAGGGGAGGACGTCTCCCGTCAAATAAATCACTCTCCATCCACAAGCACCAGCACTCTTTTAAGCCTTTTCCAATATTAGAAGTTCTCTCTTCTATACGTCGTTATTCATTCATGGATTTAGATGAAATTTCCGGTCCACAAAATCTCAACCCTCCCTCCTGCCCCCTCTTTAATAACCACCCACACCTTTTTTTCCCCTTTCATCATCATATTACCATCGAATCAATAGCTAATTAATTTATTATTATTAAGCTTATGTAATCGTTCTATTTATTTATTATTAATAAATCATTTAAAATTTTTAAATACAATAATTTAATTTGAGAGTAATATAAAAATATTTGTTCCATATAAATTAATTAATAATATTAAAGTGACTAATATATATGACTGTGATTTCAAAAAATTATTATTAAAAATTAGTTACTATTATTTATTTAATAATAAATAAATCCTTCTAATGTATTTATAATTAATAGAATGAATTTCATTTATAATTGGTAAGTTAATTTAATATTTTATTATTAATAGAGTATTTATGCATTGATATAATTTTTTTATATTTTTTTAGTCGACATTTTAATAAAAAATAGAAATTCAAGAAGTCATTGAAATGTTTAGTTTAGAATTAAAATCACTGTTTAAGAAATAAATTTTATTAACTTGTATTGAAAAAATTATATATTTCCTATCACTGATACACTCGCCTTAAAAAAAATCTGGAGTGTCTCCACTCGACTATCTCGCAAATTTGAATTGGATTAAATAACATTTAAAAACTTAAATTAAATTTAATTAATTATAAATTATAAGTTATAAGTAATAAATATTAAACCAGCGCATGTTTGGCTCTTTGTTGAAGGCACCACGTCACGTGTTGGCGCGTGAGATTGGCAGTGTTAAAAAATTAATTCTGGTACTTTCAGCGATTCAATCAAGCTGAAATTCTATATATAGCAGTTTTATACAATTATTAATCATGTGCAAAATTATCAAACATGTATCTTTATTTTAACGGTTACTTTAGAAGAAAAAATATCAAAACGTTGTAGGTAATGACCCTCTTCCGGATGAGCTACATTTCTCAAAAGTTGAGAGCAAACTATGAATTTTGGATAATGTCCATGTACCAAATTTCATCATTCTAGCTCAAACCGTTTTTGCGTAATCTTGGTTACATACATACACACATACACACACATACACACAGACATTTTTCTCAACCTTAGTGAAAATGATTCAGGAACCTTCAAAACGTATAAAAACATCAAAATTTCAACATCGAAAATTTTCGTGATTGTAATACTATCTCTGGCGTGATATTAAAAAAGATTAAACGAATGTATAATAACAATAATAATAATAAAAATCGGACTTGAATCGGATATAAAAAGGTTTAGATCCAATGCAGATGTAATTCATGCATATCTGCAAAATACTCGACCCAAAAAAATAACTACAAGGGTCTCTAAGCTAGCTGAAGACGCAGGTATAAACATCCAAGACAATGAAAAACTCTTAGAACTAAAAGATCTGTTCAGACAGAAGTCAAAAATTAAAGGAGCCCGCCTTAGACGATATAATGAGTTATCTAAAAGAAAATCCCAAAACACAGAATTTCTCACCAACAGGAAAAAATTCTTTAGACATCTCAGTAATCAAAACCATAACGCCCCAAATGATGATGATATTTCAAAACACCGGGAATACTGGCAATCTATCTGGTCCGAACCCGCATATTATCACAAGGGGGCAAGCTGGGTAAATATAATTCAAGAACAATGTTCAGACATAAGACCCATGACCTGCGATGGATTCACCACCGAGGATGTGGCCCATGTTACCCGGAAACTGGGCAATTGGAAAGCTCCAGGGCCTGACAGATTGCACAATTTCTGGATTAAACACCTATCTGCTGCCCATGCACCCCTCGCAAAGTGTTTTTCTGAGGCCCTGGTTGACCCTGGAAACATACCTAAACACCTTATGGAGGGTAACACATATCTTCTATATAAAAAAGGAGATGCCTCAGACCCTAAAAACTACCGGCCTATCACCTGCCTATCAGTTGTTTATAAGCTATTCACAGCCTTAATAAGCGATAAAATCTATGAACACTGCGCAACTAACAACCTTATAGAAGAAGAGCAAAAAGGATGCACCCGTAATGCGCTGGGATGCAAACAACAACTTATAATAGACTCAATTGTTCTTAAGCACGCACGGGAAAGAAAGCGCAACATATCAATGGGTTACATCGACTACACAAAGGCATTTGACTCCACACCACATGACTGGATGATGAAGACTCTCAACATCTATGGAGTCGCCCCAAACATCGTGAGTTGCCTCGGGGGAATTATGGGGTCTTGGAGAGCAAACCTTCATCTGGGCAACACAAATATCGGACCTATCAACATCAGAAGAGGAATCTTCCAAGGGGATGCTCTTTCACCTCTGTGGTTCTGTCTTGCAATAAATCCGCTGTCGACACTACTTAGGAACGAGAGTATTGGATATAGAATTAAGGCCGGAAACAACAACACAATTAATCATCTCCTGTATATGGACGATCTGAAGCTTTACGCTGGGAATAATCGGAAACTACATTCATTGATTTCCACGGTTAAGCGCTTTAGTGAAGATATCCAAATGTCTTTCGGGTTGGACAAATGTGCTGTGTTGCACGTCAGGGGTGGCGAACCATACCTGACAGGAGAGAGATTAGAGGGAATTGAGGAGCTGACATCTGATGGTGTATACAAATATCTTGGCCTACAACAAAACCTAAAGATCGACCACACACAAATTAAAATCAAGTTCCACGATGAATATAGGAGACGGGTAACAAAAATACTCAACACTAAGCTGACTGGGAAAAATTTAATAACCGCCATCAACACCTGGGCAATACCATCGTTGACTTATTCATTCGGAGTGGTAAAGTGGTCTAATACAGACCTAGATAAACTGGATACGACAACAAGAAGAATGCTCACAAAGTTCCGATGTTTACACAAAAGCTCTTCCACAGTCAGGCTTTACCTACCAAGGAAAGAAGGAGGGAGAGGCTTGGTCAATATACACAACTTATGCAAAACCCAAGAACTCAAAATAAGAGAGAGACTTCTGGAGTCAGAGGACAATCTCATGAAGATGTTAACCCAATTAGACCAGGGATATACGCCTCTAAACCTAAGCAGCTCTAACTTTGTGAGCGCCAAGAAAGACCTAGGCTCTTGGGAGAATAAAGTTCTACATGGAAAGTTCCCGACCCTACTGAACGACGAGTTTGTGAATAAGAACGCTTCCTTGAAATGGCTGTCCAACGGATTTCTTTACCCGGAAACTGAGGGGTTTCTAATGGCTATACAGGACCGGGTAATAAGAACAAGAAACTATGAGAAGTTTATACTTAAGCAAAACCTTGAGGACAAGTGTAGGAAATGTGGAAATGTCGGCGAAAGTATAGAACACGTCATGGGTGGATGTCCCACATTAGCAGACAACGCTTACTTAAACAGGCATAACCAACTGGCAAAGCTAATCCATCAGCAATTGGGAATAAAATATGGACTGCTTGATAAGTCGACGCCACCATATTACAAATACGTCCCGGCTCCAGTGGTTGAAAAGAATAACATGATTTTATATTGGGACAGACCCATCCTCACCGACAGAACTATTGACTACAATAGGCCAGATATCCTTCTCATCAATAACACCAACAGAACAGCCATTATAATTGAGATAGGAGTTCCTCTTACTCATAATGTCAAAAAAACTGAAACCGAAAAGAGAAATAAATATGAGGAACTCGCTATCCAGCTGAAGAATATCTGGAAGCTGGACACAGTCGCGACCTGTCCACTGGTGATGTCAGCGGAGGGAGTGGTATCATCCAACTTTGATAAAAATATTGAGAAACTAGGATTGCCGAAGACCATCGCAGGGCAGGCACAGAGGGCGATACTTCTGCAAACGTGCCACATAGTCAGAAAGTTTCTCAATTGAAAATTATCCGGAGGATCGTATGGGTCAGGGTGAACTCCCTTCCCACATCGACCGAGCCTAATCCCTAATAAGATCTGAAAGGGATAGGTGAAAGTTTTCCAGCAGCAATGCTGAGAAAGTGAATTAACTCGGATATAATAATAAATCATTCATTTTAGTACGATCAAAGTTAAAATGTTTATAATACTTTATTCATATCTTTAAAATAAAAAATAAATAAATAATTATACCAATTTTATTTAAATTGGTTTAATAAAATAATCTATTAGTGAAAATGATTCAGGAACCTTCAAAACGTATAAAAACATCAAAATCTCAATATCGAAAATTTTCGTGATCACAATACATCTCTGACGAGATAGTAAAAAGAAAAATATTTATCAATCTACTGTCATTAAAAATTAATTTATTTGTCCTACTAAATCAATGCTTAGCAGAGATAATAAATTGAAGATAATTAACAATTGTTTACAGATAAGAGAAAAATATAATTAAATTGTTTTAATTAAATTATTTTTTTTTTTTGTTTTTAATAATAAATTTAAGATATATAATATATTATAGTAAGTTGTTTAATTAAAAACAATTAATGAATGAAAATAAATAAATAAATAAATAAAAATGATCCAATTGTATTGGAGATGGAATAAATATTATATATTGTAAAATACAATTGATTTTGGATGTAACTAGGCCCAGTTTCCTGTTTACCTACTCGTTTAATCGAGTACGGAAGCACAGCTGAACGGCAACGTAAGCTTTTCACTCTTCACCTCACATCCAACAGCTGTTCTATGCAACACGATACCATTCCTCTTCACCTTTCCAGTTGGATTGACGTCTTTTTATTCTTTTTTTTTGTATGTTTTATTTCATTTTTAATTTTTCAAAAAAATAGTGTACCTTGCACACTGACCGGAGGCTCAAAGCTTTATTAAATCTATAATCATAAGCTGGAGTGTCTCCACTAGACTATCTCGCAATTTGAATTGGATTATATAACATATATTACATTTATTATTATTATTATATTATTATTTATTATTATTTTTTATTAATTATATATAAAAATTATAAATTCAAATTAATAAATAATATGTATTAAACAAGGGAGTGTTTAACACTTTGTTGATGGCACCATGTCACGTGCTGGCGCGTGATTTGCAGTGTTAAAAAATTAATTCTGGTACTTACATCGATTCAATCAAGCTAAAATTTTATATATAGCAGTTTTATACAATTTTGAATCATGTGAAAAACAATCAAACATATATCTTTATTTTTACGGTCAGTTTAGAGGGAAAAAAATCAAAACGTTGTAGGTAATGACCCTCTTCCGGATGAGCTACATTTTCCAAAATTTGATAGAAAACTACGAATTTTGAATAATACCCCTATATCAATTTTCTATGATTCTAGCTCAAACTGTTTTTGCGTAATCTTGTCTACATACACACACATTCTTATTTTAATTAATTAATAATATAAATTTAAATCATATTTTTTTTAAATAATTATTTTTATTTTTAAATTATACTTATTTTATTTGAATATTTCTTCTCTATTTAATATTTATATGGTCTAATCAATTATTAATAACTACTGAATTTTATGGATAAAAATGTAAATGTAATATTATATTATAAATATAAAAATTAAAATATGATTTTTTAAATAAATGATACCTATAAAAAAATTGTTTTAAATTTTTGGAAATTTTCTTTAGATTTTTTATATTTTTTATATTCAAATTATTATATATTCTATATATAGTGTTTTAGTTTATAAAAGGAAGTCGAAAAAAAGTATATTTAAACGCCTTGTTCTATATTGATTACAATTAATAAATTTGAAATTAAAATAAAAATAATTTACATTAATTTTATAAATTTAACATAAACAAAAACACAGTTGTGATATTATATGTTGATATAAAATAAAATTAAATCGTATATAAATTAAATAAATGAATATTTTATTTAATTTTTAATTCTAATAATCATTCAAATATAAATTAAATATAAAATTTTGAAGATCAAGTTGATTTTCAAAATCAGAAAAATGAGGTCAATTATAATACTTTAAAATTTATATATTTAATTTGAATATTAACTAATACTCATTTTAATAATAAATTAACTATTCATATATTCGTACAATTATAAACTCTATTTTAAATTTCCTATATAAATTTTGAAATTTAGGTGAGTTTAGGACAGTGGTCGGAAAACTGGAGTAAATTACCCCAAATGGAGTATAAATGAAACTTTTGTGAGTAAAAAGTATATATTTTGCTATTTTATAAACCTGTTAGTATTTTTACAAATTAAATATTTAGTTATTGTTTTTTTTGCAAAATTATCATGGGGGGGGGGGGGGCTATAATAGGAAAGATGCTAAAAAGAGGCGATTTTTTTTGCTCTTCACCATGGGGTAATATCAACTTATATAAAAATATTTTGGGGTAATGATTAAAAAAGTTCCCCGACCGTTAATATAGGAGAATATCAATGTGGATTAAGGCCATATCGGACAACATTAAATCAAATCTAATTCAATATTTCTGTACACCAATTATTATGGCTCAGTTTAAATTAAATTTTATTTAAATTAAAAAAATAAATATTTGAATTTATTTAAATTTGTGTGGTTGTGGTTAGACCAAATGAGTTAAAAAAGTCAGTTTTAGTTTTATAAAATGGCCCAAGTCTCTAACTTGAGATTTCCCTAAATTTCATTATAATAAAAATTATTCAATAACCCAAGGATAATAAAAAACGAATATCAAAATAAATATTAACGAATATCAAAATAAATATTAACGAATATTATACTCTATTATAACTAATAGATAAATGAAAATCTACATACACTTTCAACCAAATACCATGTACCACTTAGGTGATACGGGGGGGCAGAACAACTTTCTAGGTGTGAGGGCGGTCTGCGGAGTTAGTGCTAAATAAATAAGAATATCTATATTTTTTCTTACTGTAATTATGTTGTCAGATTAATAAGCAGCTTGAATTATTGCATAGTTTGATTATTTTGAAATTTTATGACATCTATTGATTGATTGATATTTATTCAATTAAATTAAATTTTTATTTAAATATTTTAACTAATCTGACAAAATACTAAATATTGATAATTTTTAATTACCCCTCCCCCCTCTCTCTCGAACATACACATACCTAAACTGACCACACAATTGAACAATAATTTAAAATTATCTTAGATCCATATCAATGAATTTTGGAATTTCATAAAAGGAGTATGAAAATAAAAAAAAATAAAAAATAACAATTCTATCTGAGATGTGAATATCAATGAATGATGAATAACTCGTTGTAGAAATAAAAAACACACCTTCACCTCCCACGTTATTTTTTTTTTAGTTTAAATCTATTTGCACTATTAAGCCATGTAAATAATTAGTGATTGCCTATTGGGCGTTCTGTTTTATTTTTTCACATCTCTCTTTTACACACGCAAGCGTACACACACTTTCTTAATTTAGAACTCTAAAGCGCATAGTATTTAAATTTGTTTATTAGTCAAGTAAATGAAATATTAAAAAACAAACCATTCATTAGTCGTTGGCAGCATTAAAAGATTTTAATTTTATTTATTTTTAAAATAATTTTTCAAATGGTTAATTGATTGGTTCAAGATGATATATACATACTTATATATATACGATATTATATATATAATATTATAGTAACATAATTAAAAATAATAAGATTTTTTAACTAATTAAAATAAATAAGAATCTTCAATAAATGGTGTACAAGACAAAATAAAAATTTACAATTATTGTTATATTTAATTAAAATATAAAAAATTTGTATCATAGAACTTTCTTCACTCCAATTAAATAAATTATTCATCATTTGTAAAGTGCATTATTAACCAAAAGAGAAATCAAAATCAAAAATTAAAAATTATAATCATTCTTTGTATAGGATTTGCTAGAATTATTAATTTTATATTCATTGTCGGAAATGAATCGACTCCTTCAATGAGCCATGTAGGGCTCTGAATGGACAACTTGGGGTAAATAGTTTTTATTTCAATAGTAGTAAGTAAAACATAAGAAGTATTTAATTACTATTTTAGTAATGTATAAAAGTGAATTATTATGGAGATATTTCGTTTAGATTTAGACTATAGAAATAATTTTATTTACATTAATTTTAAGATATTGAAATATTAATAACTTATAAAATGTTGTATAATAGAAGGTATAAAAATAGCATAATAGGGAAAATAGATTAGGTAGAAAGAAAAATGTATCAAGATACAACATTTCAGTTCATTCATGTTCAAAATTCAATTCCTATCCAATAAAAGTTTATTATTTTTTATCTTTTTTCCAGAGGATGGATGCTGTTTTATGGAATATAGAATTCCATAACTAAAGTTTCTTCACCCAACTCTCTTTAAAAACCAACAGACAAAATAAAAATTTTTAAGAAATTGTTTCTTTAAACAAAAAAAATTATATTTTATTTATTAAATACTTCTATATATATTTATAAAATTAATGCTGAAATTAATAACTGAAATTTTTATACGTATATTGAACTTGGAATTTGATAGTATGTACATATTCCTACAACCATCCCTATCATAATTCACTTTCATCCAAATCCTCCTTTTCGCTAAAAATTTTTCATTTCTCATTTTACACATATACTACTAGTATTACTAAAGTATAATTTAGATGAATTTTATATAATAACCAAAAAATATTATAATATATTATCAATAAATAATATAATATATAGTAATATATATAAAGTACTTAAATATATATATAATTAATTTTTTTATTTTTTAATAATAGTATAAGAAAAAAAGGATTAAAACTATTAAAAAAAATGTAGATAGAATTATTATGAATAGATTACCAAGAAAAAAAAAGAAAGAGAGTATAGGGATTAATTTTGAAAATTACTCTCATTATCTATTTATTATAATATTAATAATTAAAGAAAGAGGCAAAGAGAAAAGACAAATGGTTAGCTAAACTAAAATTCTTCATTCTCAAGTAATTGAGGATAAAAACAAACAAACAAAAAACAATTCAATGAATATGCTATATATTTGAAAAAAATTGTTAATTTTTAAATATGTTATTATTTTGAATTACTATTGTCTTTTGTTTTTTTGTTTCCTGACCTTTATATATATATATATTTATTTATATATATAATATTAAAAATTATACATTCTCTATTTTTTTATATTTTTTATATTATTTATAATAATAAAAATTTTAATTAAATTATAAAAAGTCTGGAGTGTCTCAACTCGACTATCTCGAAAATTTGAATTGGATTAATTAACATGGTACATAATATTTAAATTAAATTTAATTAATTATAAATTATAAATTTAAATTAATAAATAATATTTATTAAACCAGTGCATGTTCGGCTCTTTGTTGATGGCACCAGGTCATGTGTTGGTGCGTGATTTGCAGGGTTAAAAAATTAATTCCGATACTTTCAGCGATTCAATCCACCTGGAATTTTATATATAGCAGTTTTATACAATTTTTAATCATTTGAAAAACATTCAAATATATATTTTTATTTTTACGGTTAGTTTAGAGGAAAAAAATGAAAACGTGGTAAGTAATGGCCGTCTTACCGATGAGCTACATTTCTCAAAATTACTACAAATTTTGAATAATGCCCGTGTACCAAATTTCATTATTCTAGCTCAAACCGATTTTACGTAATCTTTTCTACATAGACACACACATACACATACAGGCATTTTTCTCAACCATAGTGAAAATGACTCAGGGACCTTCAAAACGTACAAAAACATCAAAATCTCGACATCGAAATAGTAAAAACTACCCATAAGAAGTTAACAAATGTAGAATATTATTAAATTAAATTTATATTTGCACATATTATAATATATAATAGAATTTATAAATCTTAAAAAATATATAAATATAATAATATATAAAAAAAGTGAATGTCAGGATATGACCTTGTATATATAATCGAATTTATGTTTGCGTGATTATTATTTATATACATACTTATAAATTATACTATCAGATGGTTTCTCAATTAGTAACTTTTATTCATAATAGAGTTGTAAAATAAAAAAAAGTGTTGTGTGTGCGGTATATGCTATTACTATAAGAATTTATAAATCAAATTTGGGATATTTTATTATAGAGATTATCAAGATATTTTTTAGATTATATTATTAAACCAATTTAAATAAAATTGGTATAATTATTTATTTATTTTTTATTTTAAAGATATGAATAAAGTATTATAAACATTTTAACTTTGATCGTACTAAAATGAATGATTTATTATTATATTATATTATTATTATTATTATTATTGTTATTATACATTCATTTAATCTTTTTTACTATCACGCCAAAGATAGTATTGCAATCACGAAAATTTTCGATGTTGTGATTTTGATGTTTTTATACGTTTTGAAGGTTCCTGAATCATTTTCACTAAGGTTGAGAAAAATATCTGTTACAATATCTATCTATCTATCTATCTATCTATATATATATCTATATATATATATATAAAAGGCAATGTCTGTGTGTCTGTGTGTCCGTCAAATACTCAAAAACTACCCGTCCGATTACGGTTAAATTTTCAGGGATTGTTGTGGGCATCCCAGGGAAGGTTTTAATCTATATATATATATAAAAGGCAATGTCTGTGTGTCTGTCTGTGTTATTGTTTTGTGTTTTGTACATATATATGTAAAATAAAGAACAAATAGAAATAAGAAAATAAATTTTAATTAATATAATTTATAAAAAAAAATAATGTTCATAAACTTAGAATATTAATTATTTAATTAATTAAAATCTACTTAAATAAATGCAAAGAGCCACAAATATATTAGTAAATATATAAATAATAATATGAAATAGTCAATAAATCTTATTTATTATACTAGGAAAATTTGTTGTTGATTAAATTAAAATATATTTTCCAAGAAAACAAATATATGTCTTATCTACTTATACTGATTGAAACAAAATGGATGAAAACCTTTTACATACAGACTTTCAACCAAATACCATGTATCACTCGGGGGTACAGGGGGCGGAGCCCCCGTCTAGGTGTGAAGAGCGCCTGGAAGGCGCTCGGAGCAGCTAGTATATATATATGTGTGTGTAGGTAGACAAGATTACGCGTAAACGGTTTGGGCTATAAACATGATATTTGGTACATTCAAAATTCGTAGTTTTCTTTCAAATTTTGGGAAATGTAGCTCCCCCGTACAGGGTCACTACCTACCACGTTTTGATTTGTTTTTCTCTAAACTGACCCTAAAAATATAGATATATGTTTGATAGTTTTTCACATGCTATATAAAGAATTTCAGCTTTATTGTATATTTTAACACTGCAAATCACGCGCCAACACGTGACGTGGTGCCATCAACAAAGAGTCAAACACGCGCTGATTTAATAAATATTATTTATTAATTTTAATTTATAATTAATTAAATTTAATTTAAATATAATATATATTAATCCAATTCAAAGAGTCAGATAGTCGAGTGGAGCTTATTTAAGACATTATTAATCAATATAATTGACTTCAAAATTTTCAAAATTTTTAAATCAATTAGTTTTTCGGGCTGTGTGTTTTTTTTAAATTAAATTTTTAACCGATAACTAATAAATTAAAATTTGATAAATAATTGGAATAAATCTACAATTTTTTGGGATATGTGGAATATGGTATAATTGGTACCTTGAGCTTATGAAATCGAATGTTATCCTACAATTTGAATACAAATATGTATATTGATAGGAAGATTATGAAAATTAATGAATCACTTTAGACCTGACTCAAATTAGTTTGAACAACAACAAATAGCTACTATTTTTATTTTTTCAGCCTCAAATAATTTATCTGTTTTTCATCTTCATTTTCTTTTAGAAATAATAAGAGAAAATGTAAATCCTGTTTTTTTTTTTTTGAACTAATGTCAGTTTATCTTGAATTCTGAGAAATTAGTAATAATTATATATATTTATGTAATTGAATCCAAATGCAAGGAATGCATTTTCCTGTTCTCATTTTTTCCTCTCTCTTTTTTCATCTTTTGCTTTTCAAATCCAAATGTAATATTATGATTTATTCCATTTTTATAATTTTTTTTAAATCGAATTTAAAAGGGTGTAAAGTGAAGAAAGTAGGGTAATTATTCAAAACTGTTTTCATGCCATGGATTTGAATAAAACTTTACCAGTGGGTTCCTTTTTTAATTCCAAAAAACTTTGCATATGCAATTTTTACGGGTTTAAAAGATAAAAATTATTAAACTTTGCCTATAAATCCATTGATATTCTAGTTAGCTACCATGTTTTATTAATTTGCCCAGAAGAGGACTCCACTAATTTTCTGGGGGGGGCTGGGGAATTAAAAAATTAATTAAATAATTTCCCTAAACCAAACCGAAAAAACCGAAAATTAGTGAATAAGTGAATAATTAGAGAATTTCGACGTTCATAACCAGCTAATTTGTCAAATTTAAAAAATATTTATTTATCTCGTAAACTAGAAGCGACCCGTAAAAATTGCATAAGGAAAGTTTATTTGGAATTAAAAAAGGAACCCAAATCCATCACATGAAAACTGTTTTGAATAATTGCCAAAAGTAGTGACTTAAACTTTACTTTATTATATAAATAAATAAAATACAATTAATTAATTTAAGTAAAATTTTATACCTTTAATGGAAACTAAAAATCAAATTTTTGTATTTTATCAGTTTATTAGTTATCTGAATAATAAATTGTTTGTTTGTTTAAATTAATTTAAATTAATATAGAGTATTTGAAAATAGGATTTTTCGCATCATTTATATAAACATGAGGTCACCGAAGAATGAGGGAGACTGCATAACGAGGAATCGCATGCCCTCTATGCATCTCCAGACATAATTAGGATGATATTTAAAATCGAGAAGAACTGCGATGGGTAGTTCACATGGCTAGAATGGGAGAGAAAAGACTGGCGAAAAATATATTGGTGGGAGACCGATTGGGAAACTCCGGGTTGGAAGACCAAGGACAAAGTAGGAAGGGATGGGATTGGCTGATGATAGAGACATTTGGAGAAATGTGATTATTCTAGCCAAGAACTTTCGAGTTCCAAGGAGCCACAGAAAGAGAGATAAATAGAATGGATCACAGATATGCAGAAAATAAGCTGTGGCCAGGCACAGATCCGACTGACGATTTGAAATAAATTAATTTCCAAATAACATTATATATATATATATATATTCTATATAAAATATAAAAAAAAATATTTTTAAAACTTGAATTAAAATGAATAAATTATATTATCTTGATTTTTATTTTTAGTTTAATTACTCAGTTATTAATTACTATCATCTTTTAAAGTGAAATATTTCCGACAATGAATATAAAATTAATATTTTGTAAACTACCACTTCCGGTTTCCGGATATACACCAAAAGTTGATGAATTTATGCTACTGATACATTAAGTAAAGATACCAAATTTTATCAAAATCTCTTGAGCCGCCCAGGCTATAAACGTTTATATATACATAATAGACAGACGGTCAGACGGACGAACAGTTGGACAGACATTATGCAAAAAAATACTTTTTTTGTTAACAAAATGCATGATTCGTGGAGATATGTCAAAATCTCCACATGTTAAATTTAGTGTGAAAACAATATCTTCCCATCCTATCGTAATAAATAGTAGATAATGGAATAATATTCATATTATCTTTCTCTAAAAATAATTAAAGGTGAAAGCAATTAACTTAAAAAAAAAATTATTAAAATAATATATATTATTTATAATGTGAAAGAAAATCAACGAGATTGATTTTTTTTTTACTCTTATTTTGAAATATATCTTTTGATGAGTGTTGAAATCTCCTTTTGAAGAGTTGAATGAGAAGACAATGATGAAATTTCATTTTGTCTATCGATTAGCCTATCATGTTTGAACAAATTCCATTCAATTCTTTTCTTGTCTATCGTATCTTCTTTTTTTTCATTTTTTTTTTAACTTGTTTTCATTTTAATCAGGACTAATGAATTCATATGGAACAAAAAAGTGGCCGGGTGTGACACGTCTTCTGGTCAATCTTAAAAACCTTATTTAAAGCTAATAAGCCTATCGAAGAAGCTAATAAATCATCATGCATGTTCACTCACTCTCTCTTTCTTTGGCATTTTAGAGAAGTTCTCCCTTCCTCTCCCATACCCTTTCCTCTATTAAATAAATTCAATTGAATGGATAAGAAATCTTTTAACGGGATTAGAATTACACTACACATGTAGATTCATAGATACAGAGACGATAAATAATCATTTCAGTAAAAACATTAAAATAACCAGTCGCATAAAAGTCAATTTATTTGGTATTAAATCTTCCTGAAATGTCTGTCATCAACATTATAATATTACGTATCTATCCTTAAGAGAGAAACTTTTTATAATTGATGGTAAAAAAATTTATTTTTGATATTTTTTAAGAAGAAAATCATCAAACTCTGAAGGATTAAATTATATTTATTCAATACTATTATATTTTATAATAAAATACTAAAAAGAAAAACATTTATTTATAATTTTACTTACAATTATATTTTCAGGTATCCAATAAAATGTAGAAAACGAATTTGTAGCTTACCTAAAAGAAAAAGAAAACAAATTATTAATTAATATTATAATTATTATACTATATATTTATATAGATCTTTTGTACATAAATCATATCTTATCTTATTATATTAGCAAAAATTATATATATATCTTTATTTGTATATTTTTGAGATATTAAACCGTTCTAAGGTTTTTTTGTGAAATTCACAACATAGATAATTTTTATAAAGAAAAATCGATGTGTATTAGTTTCAACCTCAACTTTTATAGTATTTTCTTAATTTAAAATAGTAAATTTAAATGACCACACAAATTTGTCTCGCGCGATTCTATTTTAATTGATAATGTATTAATATTTTTTTATATTTATAATATTTTAAAATTTTTTAATTGATTTCGAGATAAAATTAAAAATATTTATTACAATAATATTTTAGAATCAAATTAAGAAATATATTTATAATTCCCTAACAAAAAAAAAAATCATGAAGTTAGCAACATATAATACATATAAACAATTATAAAGGAAGAAATTTCAAATAAATTGTTGAATAAATTTGATCTAATAATATTGAATAAATTATATTACTATATTATGAAATTAATATGTTTTTTAGATTAAATTATAAATAATAAAAATGATATTTAATTTTTATAAATAAAAAGAAAAAATATAACCTCCTTTCTAAATTAAAATATAGACAAATACAGGTGTCAATATAATTTCAGAATTTATATTATTATCAGTATTAATCCTTGGTCGAAACAGGCTATAAGCTATTGCTACTTTGAAAAATTAATATAATTATAACATCATATTTTTATATATATACTAGCTGCTCCGAGCGCCTTCGGCGCTCTCCACACCTAGACGGGGGCTCCGCCCCCTGTACCCCCCCCCCGAGTAAAAGGTTTTCATCCATTTTGTTTCAATCCGTATATTACATAAAACATTCATTTCTTTTTGTGTTCTTATTTAAAATACATTTTAATTTAATCACTAAATTAATTATATATATTATTATTGTATATGTTATATCTATCTATCTATGTGACTCTAAGGAACTCGAAAGTTCTTGGCCGCAGCAACCACATTTCTCCAAGTGTCCCTATCCTGAGCCCTTGTCCCATCTCTCTTACGTCCCTTCCTACACGTCCTTGGTCTTCCAAGCGGACGTTTTCCAATCTAAAATCTTTTTCCTCTCCCATTCTAGCCGCGTCCCCTGCCTATCGCAGCTTTTTCGCTTTTATAACCCTAACTATTTCTGAAGATGCATAGAGGTCATGCAATTCCTCGATATGCAGTCTCCGTCATTCCCCGGTGACCTCATCTTTCTTTGGCCAATAAATGCTGGAAAGAATACTCTGAATCTACTCTCATCTCCCAGGGTCATAGACCTTGCGTCCCACCCATTTAATACAACAGGCAAAATAATTGGTTTATATATTTTAATTTTGATTCCTTTTGATAATAATTTTGATGTGAGATAAGCCTCTTTACTGCATGATAACAGGCGTTTCCCGATTACAACTTCGATTTAAATTCTTCTCAAATATTATTATCCTTCGTGATTACATTCAATTTTTCTACATATTCAAATTCTACATTTTGTATATAGATTTTGTTACTAAATATTTTTTCTTATCACCATTAATTTCAATCTGAATTAGAAGAAAATTATAAATTACCTCCTCTTCCAGCCCATTTACCTATCCAGGCATCTTAATTTCTTAACACTCCGTTTTTTTAAATTTAAAATAGAAAGAGAGAAATAGTTTTAAATTATATTCGAATGGTCTATTATATTCTATATATGTATCAGTATTTTTTTCTGAATTTAATACCAAGTTGATTTTCAAAATTTTCCATTCGTTATGCATACGATTGATTACATGTGTTAAAATTTAAAAAAATTCAAATATTCTAATTTTTAAATTTATATATAATTTAATATTATTTTTTATTAATATCATATCAAAAAAGAGAATTTATTAAAAATTAAAAATAAAAAAAGAAGCCTATTAATAAAAAAATATAATTGAATACAATAATTTTGATTTAAAACAAATTTTAATTTTAAAAAAATACTCAATATAAAAAAGACATAAATTTAAAACATCTCGTTTATATCATTTGTCTAAAAAACATATTTTAATTAACCAAGAAATCATTTTTTAATTAATTTGTACCATTTTAGGAAACAAATTTTTGAAGGGTCACTTTTAGAAAACCTATTTGACAATTGTATTAAATAATTAAAAAATTGTAAAAATTTTAATGTTTATAATATTAAATTTGTCAAATTTGTTAAAGGCTGGAGCGATATCTTGTTGTTCCAGAGGTACTTTATAATTATATTATATAATATTTATAATTAGTTGTATTATTGTCATTATTATTATTATTGTTGTTATTACTATTATACTATTTTCAAAAGAAAGGTCTATATTTTCGAAAAAGTTATTATTTAATATATAAAAATAATTTAAAAATATATTAGGGATTTTTAAAAATTGTCTTTAGCTTAAAAATAAATTATAATTCTAGCAGTATGTAAAAAATCTAAACAAGAATATTATTTATTTATTTATTTAAAATTTCATCTAATTTCTAAAGTTTCATTATCAGATTCTTCTAAGAATTTCATAATACAATTCGTGATTTATTTTTTAATACAAAAAATACAATAAATAAATACTTATATCACTAACTGCAAATCTTATTTATTTATTTTCAGATTGTTTTTCTTTTATATATTTAATTGGAATTATCTATTGGATTGGAGATTGGATTTGGATTATAAAATTAAAAAGGATTGCCTGTCCTATCTGGTCCATTGCTCTTACATTAGCCATGAAATAAATTAATTGCATTCTTTATTAAAATTTTAATAAGGGTTAAAATAAAAATAATCTTAAGAGATGATAATGATATAAATTTTCAATTAATTAAATATTTCATTTCTATTTTCTTAAAGATTTGATCACCTTGGGTTATCAGATAATTATATTATAAATATATTATATTTATATCGTTTTTCATATTTTATTTTATTTTTTTAATCTCAAACTCGTAAAGTATCTGTTTTAATGTCCATTAAGGATTTCGTTAATTAAAAGTTCAAAAGCAAAAGTTAAACTTCAGTTATAGATATAAAAAAAAATGTAAACAGAAGATATAAATATATACCTAGGTATATATATTTTGGCAACGTCTTCATTAAATGATGTTCATCCTCTCTAATGATGATTTGTCGAAAAATTAAATAAATAAAATGTCGAGTCAGAAAATTGAAAACTATTTTTGTAATATCAAGTTTATTTATATAATTTAAGAGATATACAAGAGATGGAAAGAAACTTAAATAGCATTTTTAAATTTTTCTATTTCAATCTAATCAAAAAATAATAATATAATTAATATTAAGCAAATTTACAAATAGGAAGAGGGACCTTGAGCCACCTCTACTCTCTTTTTAAATAGGTATTTGTCAAATTTTATTGAAAAACATTGTAGAAAGTTTATTTAGTGTAAAAAAAATGAGCTGTGGCCAGGCACAGAACAGAAATTAATTTCCAAACAACAATATATATATATATATATATGAAGTATCAAAAAAAATTTTTAAAAATTTGAATTAATATGACTAAATTATTTTATCTTGTATTTTCTTTATAGTTTAATTACTCAATTATAATTACTACTATATTTTAAATGAAACATTTCCGACAATGAATATAAAATTAATATTTTATAAACTACCACTTCCGGTTTCCAGATATACTCCAAAAGTTAATGAATTCATGCTACTGATGCATTAAGTTAATATATCAAATTTTATCAAAATCCGTTGAGCCGTTCAAGCTGTACGGACACAGAACGGACTGACGGGCGGACGTACAGAAAGACGGAAAAAATTTCTTTCGTCGAATGGTAATATTACCACTTTCGGTTCCGGGTTATACACCAAAAGTTGATGAATTTATGCTACTGATGCATTAACTAAAAAATATATTATATTTTATCAAAATCCATTGAGCCGTCCAAGCTGTACACACAGACGGACGGACAGACATCAGGCTAAATATACTTTTTTCTGTTAACAAATTGCATGATTCGTGGAGAAATGTAAAAATCTCCATATATGAAATTTGGAGTGAAAACAATATCTTCCCTTCCTATCGTCCTATAATCTATTGAATTTAAATAAAAATAATAATTATAATAAAAATAATTTATTTTTCATTTTTAAGCATAATAAAAATTTGAAAATCGTCATCTTGTTTAGTCATAATTATGAAGCATTAAATTAAAACAACAAAAACTACTCTTCTCTATAATTCATAATTAAAATTAAAATTAAAATGAATCAATAAACTTTTGATGCAATAATAAATAGAAAATTTAATTATTTTTTTATTTTTATTACATGGAATAATTAAAGGCTATAATAATTATTAATTAATTTTTAAATTAACATTTACTTTCTTTTGCTTATGATATTTAACGATAAGCTTATCTAATATTTTTTTTATTCAATAAAAAAATAAAAATTCACTAATTTATTCTAATGTTTTATTTTCATAAATTTTTTCGATTTTAAATTTCAATCTGAACGTATTGTATTTTTAGATTGCGAACTAACATTTGAAATTGCTTTCAAACATTGAAATTAAAATAAAAATTAAATAATCAGATAGAAATATTATTATAATCATCTTAATTTTCAATCGATAAATCTCAATACATGTTTAAATGGAGGAGAATTTATTATGTATAATCAATTTTATTTTAAAATTGAAAAATTATTTTATTAATTTCTTATTATTTATTATTTAAATTTTTAAGTACAGAGATTTCCAACGAGATTCTGGCAGTTGTGGATCTTCGAATAGGATCAACAGAACATGAATTTTCCTCTTTCAATTATTATAAATAAAGGTGTGTTTACGAAATGAAAACTAAATAAAAAATTAAAATCAAACAATTGCCAATGGATCCTAATAGTCTACATTGTATTAGTATTTATTAATGTTCAATTTATTACACTTTTATATACATTTGTATATAATCGTTCATCTTTTAAGTTATTTTTTATGGAATTTCCCATTGGAATTTTTGTTCCAAATTTCCAATCTAAATAAAATACCATTTAACTTAAATAGTTAGTTTGATTGCGTTAACTTTTTTGTAAATTATTATTTTCCAATAAATTTAATGTAATAAAATTATTGAGAATATTTATTAGCTATATTATATCGTATGTGAAAGTTGTGAAATTTATTATTGATGAATTTTTATTTATTATTATGATTTATTATGTACCTGATATTCAAAACATCAAAAAATATTAGCCTCAACCGTTACATTAATGTTTTTGCTTAGGAAAATCTATTAATCATTTATGAAATTATTAATTTATAAAATAGTGAATTGTAAGTTTTGTTACATAATATTGTAGTAGCTCTATTACTGCTACTACTACTACTACTACTACTAAATCTACTACTACTACTATTACTACTACTACTAAATCTACTACTACTACTATTAATACTACTACTACTATTAATACTACTACTAAATATACTACTACTACTAAATATACTACTACTACTACTAAATCTACTACTACTACTATTACTACTACTACTATTACTACTACTACTAAATATACTACTACTACTAAATCTACTACTACTACTACTAAATCTACTACTACTACTACTAAATCTACTACTACTAAATCTACTACTACTAAATCTACTACTACTACTACTACTAAATCTACTACTACTAAATCTGCTACTACTACTACTAAATTTACTACTACTACTAAATCTACTATTACTACTATAACTACTACTACTACTACTGCTACTACTACTACTAATGTAATAAAAATCTTTACTAGGTTATAAAATATACTCTATTAATTGCTTATTATTAATTTAGAAACTTTATTAATTATTATACTTATACTGCAACTTAATAAATTAAACGTGCATAAAGTTTAAAATGGATCGACGTAGAAATAAGGTTGGGAAACCCTGCTTTAATATATAATACAAAGAAGGTGTAAGTGATTAGGCATTATGAAATTAGATCAGAATAGGGATATAGTTGCTTCAGTAAAGAAATTTTGATTTCAACATCGACTAAAGAGAGAGAGAGAAAGAGAGTTTGATTCATAAGTGTCTTTGAGTGTGCTCCTTTCTCATTTCATTCAAACATGACACTCTTCAAGTGAATTTTCTGAAATGCTCTCTCACCTCCCAATATTGATTGATATACTATAGTAAATTTGAATATAACTATGCTTATAATAATAAAGTGTTGTTGAAATGAAGCTTTTCATATTTAACCACTTTATATATATATAATGTCATGAGTGACAACCAAGATCACTTCACACGAATATACTTGTTTGTTTTAATAAATAAAATAATGTCAGAAGTGGTGGTAAAATAATGTGTGTTGCTCGATTCAATGAGACAAGGTAAAGTTATCTTAAAATTTGATGTTTTTACAATTGAAATTCTAAAAATTAGATTACAACTTGCATATTCATTTTTACTATCTCGTAAGAGATAGTATTACGATCACGAAAATTTTCGATGTTGAGATTTTGATGTTTTTATACGTTTTGAAGGTTCCTGAATCATTTTCACTAAGGTTGAGAAAAATGTCTGTGTGTGTGTGTGTATGTATGTAACCAAGATTACGCAAAAACGGTTTGAGCTAGAATGATGAAATTTGATACATGAGCATTATTCAAAATTCGTAGTTTTCTTTCAAATTTTGAGAAATGTAGCTCAACCGGAAGAGGGTCATTACCTACAACGTTTTGATTTTTTTTTCTTCTAAAGTGACTTTAAAAATAAAGATATATGTTTGATAATTTTTCACATGATTAATAATTGTATAAAACTGCTATATATATATAATTTCAGCTTGATTGATTCGCTGAAATTACCAGAATTAATTTTTTAACACTGTAAATCACGCGCCAACACGTGACGTGGTGCCATCAATAAAAAGCCAAACATGCGCTGGTTTAATATTTATTATTTATAATTTATAATTAATTCAATTTAATTTAAATATAATATATTATGTTATTTAATCCAATTCAAATTGCGAGATAGTCGAGTGGAGACACTCCACCTAATTTGAATTAAATTAGTTTTTGAAAATAATTTAAAAATAATTATACTATTATTATAATAGGTTAAAAAAACTTATAATTTGTTATACGTTACATAATTTTATCCACATATTTTTTTTTTATCAAAAAGAGTTAGATTTGGAAATACAATTAAATCAATAGTCATGCAGGCGTTATTTAAAATGATAATAAGTGGATAGGGGAGGGGGATATGAGGGTGAGAGAGAAAAGCGTTAGAGATAATGGTCTAATAGTTAATTGAACAAATCATTCTAATGGATCTGCTAATTTTGTTTAAAAGTTAATCATTGATTCTCGTTTGGAAATCTATTTATGTGTTATAATAGGATTACAAGACAAGAATCGAACCAATTCCATAAATAGCGTTCGACATTATGCTATTTTAAATTACTTCCACTCTAGAATAGCTTTTAGCTATAGCCTTATTTAATTGTATATGCCTTCTTGCCCTTTAGTAGGAGGTCAATATCTGCTTAAAGTAAACGTCAAGGGTCCATATTTAAATATAAGAGAAGATTCCACTCAAATCATTAAACATGGATAAACCAACCTCCCTATTTTCGATCCCTCCTTCCAGAAACATCCATTTCCATTCACATTTTCAATATTTTAATACCGCCCTTTGAAAAAAATTGAAAATGATACTATTTGAAGCCTTCATTTGAAATATTATTATTTCTTAATATTAGATACAACGGTAGTCAAATATGTTTCCCATCAAAGAAATAAATTATTTATTTATTGTTATTATTATCATTTAAATATTTTTTTTCTCTGATCTATATTACTAGTATATAATATAATAAGTAATTACGAGGGTCATTCACCAAGTACTTAGCCTCACCGCCCAATGGCGCTGCTATCACAAAAGTTTTACCATCATGTAGTACATTATTTTACTAGCCTACTATCAAAGTTTCAGTCAATTCCCTTCACTAGTTTTGTTTTGACAGCCTTTGGAAGCGAGCATGTCGATCAGTTGTACAAAAATCGCCATGGCCAAATTGGTCGAATTGCCTACGAATTGCTGCCTCATCCACCTTACTCTCCAGATTAACCCCCCCTGTGATTACTTTTTGTTTCCAAACCTGAAAAAGTCACTCGCCGGGAATAAATTTGGGTCAAATTGTTCTTTTTCCATTTTTGTACAACTGACGCTCGCTTCCAAAGGCTGTCAAAATAAAACTAGTGAAGGAAATTGACTGGAACTCTGACAGTAGGCTAGTAAAAGAATGTACTACATGATGGTAAAACTCTTTTGTGATAGCAACGTTATCGGACGGTGAGGCTAAGTACTTGTTGAATGACCCTCGTAAATAGAGTTGTATTTATTTGTCATACAATATATCTAAAAAATTTTTTTTTTAATTAAAGTAATGTAATTATATACATTTTATATTATAAATATTATCAAATAATTATTTTGATTTTTAGATTTTTTTAATTTTGTATGAATATATAAGTATATACTTTACATATCGTTTAAGATTTGGGTGGCATATTATACTAACTATATTAATTTAAATTTTAAATCATGTAGATATGTAATAACGGTTTGGCTCTTCATAATATAAGAAAAACCTGAAAGTGGCTCTCATTGATTTCATCCTTGCTCATCTCTGATATATATATATATATAATATATAAATAATATATCTATTATATATATATATAAAAAAAAGTTTTTGTCTGCACATTGCTGAGAATTTAAAATTTTTTGCTTATCTTCGCGTTTCATGATCTCTAGAATCCAAAAGTGACTTTAGAATTTTTCCTGTCTGTCTGTCTGGAAATTCTCACGTTAAAGACTCAAAATTGGCTAAACCGATTTCGATGAAATTACATCACAGTATTCTTGCATATCTCAAAAATTAATTTTTTAAAATTTGATATTTACCTACATGTTGTCATTCATCAGCGCAAAGAATACAATTACAAAGGATGTCTAAAATATTTATATTTTTATTTTATATCAAAATTAAAATATATAAAACAATTATTTTGCCGTTTATATTATATGGATGTGAGGCATGGTTTATGACTTTAGGAGACGAGAGTAGATTTAGAGTATTTGAGAATAGGATACGTTATTTAGAAATAGATAAGTAACAGTATTTTTTATTATTTTATTTTATTTTTTCAAATATTTTGTTTATTTTTGTTCAATTTATAAAATTCGTTTTTTAATTATTTTATATTTATATAATGTAAAATCAATATATTCTTATAATAATTATTCATATATAAATATTTAAATAATTATTAGACAGGATTATTTGATAATATTATAATTGAATGATAATCTTTAATCATTGGTTTAATATCTAATGAATTGTTTTCAAAACATATTATTACTTTAATGTCTATTAAATCTAACTATAATACTTTTTTTTAATTTTGTCTGTATAAATTGAACAACCGTAAGTGAATGCTTGTTATGGTCAACGATTTCTTTTCATTTTATACCGTTTTTGCACCCAGGCTCTAGTACAAAGTTAATATTTGCAAATGTGTCTGGTTTACTGAAACCACTCAAATATATATATATATATTTTATTTTCTGTCGAGCCGGGAGACAGAAAAAGAAGATATTTCTATTGAACTAAGGAAAAAATATGTAAATACATATGCAAGGTGTGGCTTTTAGAAAAAGAAAAGAATTTAATTAAAAACATGATTTGATGTTTTTAAATATTATATACATTTTTATACTTTCTAGGCTATCTATGAGAAAAATTTTATATTCGTGATTCGAAAAAAATAAATAAATATAGGTTTTGGAGTACCACAAATAATAACAAATGCATTTTTTATTTTCAATAATTTGATTAAAAAAATTTAATTTATTAATTAGTCAACAAAAATAATTTAAATATTTTATCTTATCTTATTATACTAGTAAAAATTGTATATATATATATATATATATATATATATATTTGTATTTTTAAGATATTAAAACGCTCAAAGAATTTTTTTTAAATTAATTTTTATAAAGAAAAATCGATCTGTATTGGTTTGAACCTAGGAAAAAAAATCATCTTTGTTATTTTTTTCTTAATTTAAAATAGGAATTTTAATAATAAAAAAAAATGCCACAGCACTTCCTTAAATACAAAATATTATAAAAAAAATTAAATTAATAATATTTATTTTAATATTTTGTAATCAAATTACGATATATATATTATGTTATATCCACAGGCCATACTTTTCTGTCTTCCAGTGCATTAAGTATGTTTAAAGGGTCGATGTTTTATGACTATTTTTTTTATTTATTTATGTTCTTTTAAATTATTTGAAATTGTTTAATATATTTTGTCGTTTATTTATTTTAAATAATAATCTTAATCTTAAATATGCATAGCTCATAAGTAATAATTTTTTTAAAGTACCGAACGGTGGCTCGGTGAACCAGGTATAATGATTTTATACTAGTGGTATGTAAATAAAAGTATTTAATTCCGGTTTAAATGATAGATTAGATCATAATAAAATTTGATATTAAACCTTGGAAATGTACAATAGAAGAAAAACTAGATTCTATAATTTATCTATTTATTTATTTTGAAAGATTAAAAATAATTTTTTTATCTTTAAAGAATAATTTTACTAGCAGAATTTTAATAAAATCTTGTGGGTATTTTGTTCTTTTTAATAAATATGACAAAAACTTAAAGTTTCTAAATTAAGAAATTTCTTCTTCGTCATCACAGCCAATTTAAATTTAAATTTAAAATTATTTTTCTGTCGTTATTTTTTCTTCAAATTTATATCCTTTCATCAAAATTTCATAAAATATGTTATTTTTAGTATTATACAAAATCTTTAAATTTATTCTTGAATTAGTTTCGAATCTTATATAATATATAAATATATTATATCTACGAATGTATTTATTTATTTTTTTAAAAATATTTATCTCTAACCGTAAACATTTATAATACAATCAACCTTTTTTTAGTATTTATTAAAAATTATTATCAATATGTTCAAGTAATGGAATAAATAAAAGGTTGAATTCAATTAAAAACTTTTGTTTGAAACAAAAGAATAATATCAATGATTGATTTATGTCAACCGGATTCATAATCTATTATCAACCTACACACTATTAATAATAATAATAATATTGATGAAACCATTAATTATAATATTAGAGGATAATATGAAACACATTTAAATTTTCTTTCTGATTATTTTTTTTTTTAATATAAATATATATTATAATATACATATTATACAAAATAAATATGGGCATTAATTTTATTTTAAATTTTAATTAATTTTATCAATGATAAACCTTGATTAATTAATTATAATTAAATTTAATTTTAGATATTATGGATTTTTAAAATGAAACTTGTTTTAATAAATTTAATAAATAGATCCAAGTTTCTCAAGCTTTTTTTGGCTACAGCCCCCCCCCCCCCCAAACCCTTCCTCTGCCTTTAGTGTGTGACCCTTGATTCTTTCAGTCCACCATTAATTATCAATTCAAAAATAACGTTATAATTTATTGATTCACATAATTGGATAAATAATTTTCACGACTGAATTTATAAACACAATTTATGTCAGAAATTTCATTATTATTATTATTATTATTATCTTATTTTTTATACTAGCAATAATTATATATATATATATATATATATATATATATATATATGTACTTTTGAGATATTAAATCGCTCTAAGAATTTTTTGAAATTCACACCATAATAAAAAATTTTATAAAGAAAAATCGATTTGCATTGGTTTCAGCCTCGGGGAAAATTATCTTTATTAGTTTTTTCTTAATTTATTATAGGAAATTTAAATGACATCAGCAACTCCGTCAGAAAGAGCTTCCTTAAATAAAAAATCTTATAAATATAAATAAAATCAAATTACGAAATATATAAATATTATGTTATATCCACAGGCCATACTTTTCTGTCTTTCAGTATATTAATACGTACGTTTAAGGGGTGTATATTTTATGACTAATATTTTAATTTATGTTCTTTTAAATTACATGAACGGCGGCTCGGTAAACCAGATATTAATATTATCAGCCAAACCCGATAATAAGGAATAATCTTTTTTAATGACCGAGCGGCGGGTCGGTGAACCAGGTACTTATTTTATTTAAACAAGAAATAATATCATATAAAAGAGCTAATTTATGGATAAATTAAAGATTTTTTCCTTATGATAAAATTAGAAATCAAATTTTGTAAAAAACAAAAAAATTAGTAATATTTAATATTTCAATGTATTTAATAATATCTCGTTTGACCTCCACAAGCAATTCTATTTGTTACAAGTGATTTTGATAAAAGAATAGTTGAATTGTTAAGAAGATGTGTTAAGCGTTAAGTGGGAAGGTCAGTGAGCTATCAATTGTGCCAATGACCATCAAGAATCCAATAATTTCTATGAACAAATTCATCTCAAGAGAAAAATTTACAAATCGAATGACAATCGTTTTTTTTTTTTTTTTTATTTAATGAATAAACTTCAAAGGTAGTATTTTTGAAAATTTGCCAATTTATAATATTATAGTTGGCAATAAAAAAAAATAAAAAAAAAATGTGTAAGTTAAATAGAAATAACGTTCAAACAGTCCAGTCACCGTGATAGTGCATTTATAATTTGTAGGTGGAAGTCAAACGAGAGGGATGGTCGAGGTAAAGAGGGGAAATTGTGAAATGTATCCCCCGCGATCTATTTCAAATTATGTTTGAAACACCCACTCATCCGTGTAGATTCCACTTTGCAATTCATCCAACATTCAGAAGTTAAAACGTTTATCCTTTAACCTCTCATCCTCTACTTGAAATACCACGCGTAAAAATCATTATAAAAAAAAAAAAACAGAGAGACATCCATTAAAAATAAATAAAATTATCCAAATGATTTTTAACAACTTTGAAAATAGGATTCTTTGTAGCGTTTACAAACCAAAGAAAAATGAGATGCCTCTCCAGACATAGTGTCATGAAATCGAGAAAGTTGCGAGGGGCAGGACACGTGGCAAGAATGGGAGAAGAAAGTGTGGCGAAAAAAAGTCTAATTATGGGGAGACCGATAGGATGGGTCAAGGATGGATAATAAGAGAAATGGAAAAAAATAGGAGTTGGATGAGTGTAGCTCAAGATAGGAACATTTGAAAAATTTGATTTCTAGCACTTTAGAGTTTCGTAGAACCACTGAGATAGATAAATAGATATAATTTTAACATTACTAAAATAAACATGAAATTAGAATAGCTATATAAAATATTTTTTTATATAAATCGATTATATATTAGTGCACTTCTTATTTGTTTAAGTGCGCCACAGGGTGAGAGGTTAGCGCAGCTGGCTCACATTCTCGAGGATCCGGGTTCAAGTCCCGGGCCAGGCAAGATAATTTCTTTAGCTGGGATCTATGGGACGGAGTCCCCTTAGCCTCCGGAACCAAAATTGGGAAAGCTATAGCTGATAATTAGCGCCTCCGATCAAGAAAATCAAGGTAAAGGTTGATAGAAGCCGTTCTACTGATCATAGGACACCAAATTGATATAATCGATTTGATAGGCATTGTCCTTGCGTAGGACGTATAAAAGTCAGAGGGTTTTTTTCTTATTTGTTTAATGTCTGCCTGTCAAACTTTTTTCGTTGCGGAATACTATGAATTGGCCAATTATTTCGCGTCACTCTAAATAAAAAGATTCAAAAAATTAAATACAATTTATCAATATAAGCAAAAATATCTTGATAGTAATATTAATATAAAATTCCTTATAAAATTATTTAATATTATTTTAGTGCGATATAATGCACATAAATAGAAAATATGCAGAGATGTTATTATTAAAGAGAAATAAAGAGAAAAAATTTTTATCAAAACGCAGCTCCAAATTAAACTTAAAAAACAGTGTTGCACTGGAAAATGTTATATTCATTAAAATAACATTCCATGGTCGAATCAAAATTATTAAGTAAGGAACCTGGCTAAAATATTTCTATGGTATATTAAAAAATATTCTATAATATTGCAGGGCACACAGTTTCGCTACTCTGGTTTAAATAAAATTAGTTTTTTTTTTAATAATTTTTCATAATTTTCTTTCCATGTAAAGTTAATATATATATATATATATATATATATATATATAATTTCCTATGTATGTATCTATGCAATGTCTGTAACATTATGAAGTTAGCTACAAATTTAGAATTTGACAATTTAAAATTTTTATAGAATTTAAAATAAAAAAATTTGAAATATTCAAATTTTTGATATTAATATTATTTTTTATTAATGAATCAGCCTCATTCTCATCTTTTATTTGTTATTCTTTAAAAAAAAACATATTTTTTTCTTGTCATTTCTCAAATTAGTCCGGTTACCGTTACAAATTCTAAAAAAAAAATGTTTCCTTTTATCCAGAAAATATTTTGAAGAGGAAATGTTAAATAAATAAACATAGAAACGCGGTGACCATGATAATAATTTCGAAAAGATGACCCCACATACAATTGACCATTATGTCGCATAAAGCTCAAAAGATTTTCAATTCTCTTCCTTCTACCTCTTCTTTCTTAAAAGTTTACCTGATGACTCTCTTTTATTCGTTTCTTTTGTCGACCGAATCCTCTTTCTTGATTTCTGTTGTGATATTTTGAGTGCCCAACTCACCATTCGAAACTGTCATTAACTTTCATTTAAAGTAAAATTTATAGGTGAAAAGTTAGTCGTTATATTAAAACTAGAATGAAGTGGTTGTTTTTGTTGATGTGTGAGTTTTTCACTTTGGAATGTTTGATTCATGAATGAGTTCGTGAAACCTTTGAATTGAAAAAGAGAATAGTTTGTCATAAAAATATAACACCAATGATTCTAACTATGTCATCAGAGTATGTCCAATTTAAATTTTGTTATAATGCCGTGATTTAATAGGTCCTTATATAGGTGAGTCAGTAAAGAGAAGAAATTCAGTAAGTGACGTCATTTTAATTTTAGTTTTATTTCTCCATAACAGATTGAATTTTGATTTTTCCAAGTTAATTAATTAATCATTTTGAGACAATTTTTTGGATCAGAAAATTAATTTAAAAAATGAGCTGTGGCCAGGCACAGAACCGACTGACGATTTGAAATAAATTAATTTCCAAACAACATTATATATATATAATATATAAAGTATCAAAAAAAAAATATCTTTAAAACTTGAATTAAAATGACTAAATCATATTATCTTGGTTATTTTTAGTTAAAAGGGTGTAAAGTGAAGAAAGTAGGGTAATTATTCAAAACTGTTTTCATGCCATGGATTTGAATAAAAATTTACCAGTGGGTTCCTTTTTTAATTCCAAAAAACTTTATATATGCAATTTTTACGGGTTTAAAAGATAAAAATTATTAAAATTTGCATATAAATCCATTGATATTCTATTTAGCTACCATGTTTTATTAATTTGACCAGGAGAGGACTCCACTAATTTTCTGTGGGGCTGGGGAGTTAAAAAATTAATTAAATAATTTCCCTAAACCAAACCGAAAAAACCGAAAATTAGTGAATAAGTGAATAATTAGTGAATTTCGACGTTCATAACCAGCTAATTTGTCAAATTTAAAAAATATTTATTTATCTCGTAAACTAGAAGCGACCCGTAAAAATTGCATAAGGAAAGTTTATTTGGAATTAAAAAAGGAACCCAATGGTAAAGTTATCCAAATCCATCACATGAAAACTGTTTTGAATAATTGCCAAAAGTAGTGACTTAAACTTTACTTTATTATTATATAAATAAATAAAATTATAATATTTTAGACGTCCTATAATACAATTAATTAATTTAAGTAAAATTTTATACCTTTAATGGAAACTAAAAATCAAATTTTTGTACTTTATCAGTTTATTAGTTATCTAAATAATAAATTGTTTGTTTGTTTAAATTACTTTAAATTAATATAGAGTATTGGAAAATAGGACTTTTCACCTCATTTATATAAACATGACGTCACCGAAGAATAAGGGAGACTGCATAAAAAGGAATCGCATGACCTCTATGCATCTCCAAACATAATTAGGATGATATTTAAAATCGAGAAGACTGCGATGGGTAGTTCACATGGCTAGAATGGGAGAGAAAAGACTGGCGAAAAATATATTGGTGGGAAACCGATTGGGAAACTCCGGGTCGGAAGACCAAGGGTAAAGTAGCAAGGGATGGGATTGGCTGATGGTAGGGACTTTTGGAGAAATATGATTGTTCTGGCCAAGAACTTTCGAGTTCCAAGGAGCCACAGAGAGAAAGAGAAATAGAATGGATCAGATATGCAAAAAATAAGCTGTGGCCAGGCACAGAACCGACTGACGAATTGAAATAAATTAATTTCCAAACAACATTATAGATATATAAAAAAAGTATTTTTAAAACTTGAATTAAAATTACTAAATTATATTTTCTTGGTTTTTCTTTTTAGTTTAATTACTCAATTATTTGCTACAACTACTATATTTTTTGTGAAAAATTTCCAACCATGAATATAAAATTAATACTTTGTAAAACTACCACTTCCTGTCTCCGGTTATTCTTTAAAAGTTGATGAATTCATGCTACAGATGCATTATGTAAATGTATTTAATTTTATCGAAATCCGTTGGGCCGTCCAAGCTGTACATGTCTATACGGTCACACAACGGACAGACGGACAGACATCATTCTATTATCTGTTAACAAAATGCATGACTCGTGGAGATATGTAAAAAATCTCCACATGTGAAATTTAGTGTGAAAACAATACCTTCCCTTCCTATCGTCGGTCGATAAAAAAATAGGTATCATTTTATAAAATTTCAAAAAAGTATAAGTTTCACATAGAAAAAATAATTAATAAATTTAATGATATATATAAATAATTATTTTAAAAAATAAAAAAATAATTTATCATACCATAAATAAATAAATTAATAATGCATATGCCACGATTAAGTCTATCGATCTGTTGTCAATTTTCATCATCCAATTCTTATCCTGCCTATTAATATTTTTTCAACATTGATTTATAATTATACTGTTTGATATTAATAGATAATAAATAAATGAAAATTAATCTTAAAAAAATTATATTAAAAAATTAATTATCTATTATTATCATTATTATTTATATTTCTTTAGTATAATTACCGTGTGTAAATGAAATTGTGTTAAATATATTATCTACATTCGTAACAGGTTAAATTAAAAAAAAAAAAAAAAAAAAAAATTAAACAAAAAATAAAATTTATTCAATAAACAATGAACACCTTTTTGATTTTTTTATTAACACAATTCAATAGTGAAAGAAGATCGAAATGAAAACAAAAAGAAAAAATAGATTTGAATATAGACTTGCGGAAAAGAAAACAAATCGTCGAGATATTTGAATGCGGGGTGAATGGATGTGAATGACTCCTCAGAAGTTGGGGGAGTGGGGGAGGAGGGGGGTTGAGAGAGAGGTGTAAGAGATGAGAGCAGTGAACAAAGAATAAAAAGGTTTAATGCTATCTTCATCTTTATGTATGTTTAATAAAGGTTTCTTCTTGAAACAGATAGAATATTTTTTTTTTTATTTGGATGTTTGTTTGTATTAGAATTTGTTTACTCGAAACGTTCTGTTCATTGAAATTGATACAGTCAAGCATTGAGTGGTTGAAAACAATAGAAGTCTGTCTTTTAGAGGGTCGTTTTGTCTTTATTTAAGGTGTAAAACAAACATTTATCCATTCAATTGTACAACTTAATAATAAATTTATATGTATTTATGTTATGTATTTATTTTTACCAACCAACGATAGGAAGGGAAGATATTGTTTTCACACTAAATTTCACATGTAGAGATTTTTACATATCTCCACGAATCATGCATTTTGTTAACAAAAAAAAAAAAAGTGTTTTTAGCATGATGTCTGTCCGTCTGTCCGGTATGTGACCGTATAGACATGTGCAGCTTGGACGGCTCAACGGAATTTGATAAAATTTGGTATATTTAGTTAATGCACCCGTAGCATGAATTCATCAACTTTTAGGGTATATCCGGAAACTGGAAGTGATAGTTTACAAAATATTAATTTTATATTCATTGTCGGAAATTTTTCACAAAAAAAATATAGTAGTAATTAATAATCGAGTAATTAAACTAACAACCAAGATAATATATTTTAGTCATTTTATATAAATCAAGTTTTAAAAATATCTTTATTAATACTTTACATATATGTGGTTTGGAAATTAATTTATTTCAAATCGTCAGTTGGTTATGTGCATGGCCACAGCTCATTTTATTAATTCTAATGAATTGAATTGATCTACAATCAATTTTTATTCCAATTTTTTAAATACATTATAAATTATCTTCAAGTCAATTTATTAATGGATCTGATTTTCAAATTATTATAATTATTATATATATATAGATATAGATATATGAATATTTATTAATGAATTAAGATTATATTTAAATGGAAATGAAGTGTAATTGCATATTCATTATTCATTAATAATTGAAATTTAACTAAAAAAAAAACAAAAAATTTAAAAAAAAATTAATTTTTTAAAATATTTTAGGATAACTTTTAAAAGCTAACAAGAAAAAAAAATTCATTATAAACTTGGGTAACTATAATTTCAACTGCTAGAAAATAATATAATATTAAACAGAAATTATAGTTTTAAATTTAATTTAATGTTTCTTCATGTTTTTTTCTTATCCCAAAATTTTTTTTAAAAATATTTAAATATTTAAAAATTTCTAAAAAAAAAAAATAATTTAATTGATTATGATAAGTCAATTTTTTTAAAAAAATCATTAATATTCTAAACATCTCATAAATGTAAAAGAATTCGATCAATATACATTTTATAAGTATTAGTTGTATTTTTATTTTCTTTACTTGGCAATGAAACTTGTTTGTAAATTCACTAGCAGCCACTACAGTTGTTTATGAATTGACAAAAGGCGTCCTTGGGTGTATATTTTCATATTTTCCATTCATTTTTCTCCAACTTTATGTTTATCTATAATTATATGTATATAACATAATCTCTCGTAAAAAAGAAAAAAAAAATAAATTTACATGAAAATTTAATATCTCATTATGCAATTCAATGATTCATTGCGACGTAATTTCAATTTCTCTGTATTAAAAAATATTTTCCTTCTTCATTCAAGATAAATATAAATATTTTTTTATTCTTTTCTTTTTTTTTTTTTTTTAATATTTACAAATATATATATCAAATAATTATTCCCACTTTGACTTGATTTATTTACATAAAAAAAAAGATAAATATTTGTATAATTTATTTGATAATCTATGAAATTTGCGTCACAAAATGCATTATTATTATTCTTAAATATTATAATATTCATTATTTTCTTAGAATTTAGAATAAAAAATTAATTTTATATTTATATTGAATTTTTTACTAAAAGACAAAAAATAAAAGCATTTTCAGATATAATATATGTTAATTAATTAAAAAAATGGGGGGAAAAATGATTATTATTATTTTTTGATACTCATTACCGACTGACGATAGGAAGGTAATCCGGAAATGGTGGTTTACAAAGTATTAATTTTTTATTCATTGTCGACAATTTTTCACTTAAAATATAGTAGTAATTAATAATTGAGTAATTAAACTAAAAATAACAACCAATTTATAATTTTAATTCAAGTTTTAAAAATAGGCAATGGTAAAATTTATACCTTCATTTTTAAATAGAAATGAAAAAATATTCTCACAAAAATTATTTTTACAAAAATCGATATATGTAATATTTCTAATTACACTCATGGAAAACTAGCGCTCAACGTTAGATAAATTCGGAGGAAATATTTTTAAGAAAGATATATCATTTTAATTCAGTAAATTTCCCTCTCTTATAACACCATAATTCTATAATATTTTTATAAAATCTTTTTTTATCTAAAAACTTTTTCATATAATTACCTAGTATTTAGAATAGTTTCTGCTATTTAATATATTAAATAAATTAAATAAATAAAAATTTAATTTGAAAAAAATCGCAAAATAAATAAAATAATCATAATTATTTTCTTATTTAAATTACTGACATTTTTTATAAACGTAGTACCTTAATAATTAAATTTTGTTCTACCTTCCTATATATATATATATATATATATATATATACATGATTAGAAGCTTTTATTTCCATTCCATTCATCATCATCAATGTTTAATGATCTTTTTGTTAGCAGCTATATTACCGAAACATAATTAGAAATTCTTCTACTTAAGACATAAAAGAGGTTATTATCTAAAGTTTAGATATAAGTGAAAAAGATAAGGAAAAAAGTCAATTGAGACGATATACTTATTATAAGCAGCAATAGTTATTATATTATTTTGTTGAGTGTATAAGAGGTAAGGAAGGCTATTATAGAGGGATTCAAACCTCTACGTTTAGAGTGGCTTGTTACAAGGGTAAGTATTTCTTCAAGTTCAAATTTTTTATTCAATATACGAGTTTTGTTTAAAAGAAAAGGTGAATTTTGAATTATTTCGAAAAGTATTATATTGATTCATCAATATCTATTTTGTCCTCTTCAAAGTAATTCCCCTCAGATATAATGCACTTAAGAGCCAGCGCTTCTTCCAAACGTCGAAACGCTTCTGAAATGAGCTTTTCCGAATGGCCCTCAGCTCCTTCTTCAATTCCGACTTAATCTCATCAATTGTGGCAAAACGCTTTCCTTTCATTGGTCTTTTGGAAATAGGAAAAAGTCGCAGGGAGCCAAATCTGGTAAATACGGTGGTTGAGGCATGATTATGGTGTTGTTTTTGGCCAAAAAATCACGAACAAGCAATGATGTGTGAGCTGGTGCATTATTTATTATTTGTTTTTCCACATTTCCGATCGTTTGAGCCGTTTGCTTCACGCACAGGTTACATAACTTGCTTGTAATATTCCTTATTAACAGTACGACATGTTGGCAGGAACTCATGATGCATCACGCCATTGTAATCGAAGAAAACAGTGAGCAAAATCTTCACATTTGATCAGATTTAGCGTGCTTTTGTAAAGCGCTTGTACCACTTATAAACATTTTTTTTTGAGACAAAGTAGACTCCACAATAGAGTAGAATGCCACAATCAACATTTTAAGTGCGTTGGAGCACTTTATTTCATATTTAACGCAAAATTTAATACAGAATCTTTAAAAAATCGAAGAACACACAAAAACGTGACTAACTTTTTCAGTCGTCAAAAACAAACTACTAATCCAAAATGGCTGATGATGTCAACATATGAGAAACAAATTTGTACCAACATACCAAAAAAAAAAAAAATCGATAATCGAATCTACACAGCCCGCGAAAATTCAAAATTCACCTTTTCCTTCCTACAGATCTCGTATAAGTTTTTTAATGCTAACTTCTTAAATCAATATAAAATGCATTTATTTTAAAAAATATATTATTATTTTATATATATATTAGATAAAAATTTATTAAAATTTATTTAATTCTATTTAATACAAGTAAAATTAATGAATCAGAGATTTTTATAAATTGATAAGAAAAAAATAAAATGTTATCAGAATTTACATTTTGGTTTTATCTAAATAGAACAAAAGATAATATATATATATATATATATATATATATATATATATATATATATATATATATATATATATTTAACATTAGAGAGTTATTAACAAAATATAAAAGCGAGGAAAGGACGTCATAAGAGTGAATAAAAAAGATCTATTCCATTTTCAATCAGGCTTGTGATACTGTAAAGGTGTAAATGTCGTTTTATGAAGACTATAAGGGGGAGGGGAGCGAGTTGGTGAATGAATCATTTGACTTTGTAAGAAAGTTTTTTTTTCATATAAACTGGGAAATATTCAACGTTCCCAGATTTAGTTTCGTTGAGATAAGTCATTTTTTTTATTTAATGAGAAAATTCCTGTTTACGATTCATGAAATTTTTTCAAGTATTTATTATTTTTCCCTCTGCTGATTGAAATAAAAAAATAATTAAAAATATTTCTTGTAAATTTCAATTTTAAAGCTATTTATTCGTGCTCTTCTTAGTTTGAGGTTTTTATTGATATTATTATTATTATGATTATATATCTATTAATTAATGATATTGTAAAATATTGTAGAATTGGTTTTCTCTTCATTATTCATGTTTCAAATACAAACGAAACAATTTATTTTTCTTTCTTTTACAAAAAAGTGTAATTTGAATCTTTTTTTAAGGAATATACGAATTTATTTATTATATATTTTTATTTGTGAAATTTAAAATGCATTAATATAATTATACTTAGTGATTAAATTTAATAATTAAAATTTATCATTTAGTAATTATTTTTAATCAATTAATATTTAAATTTTTAATTTAAAAAAAAAATTGCATTAAGTAATAGAATTTAAATGGATACTAGGCGAACCCGTTGCAAACGGTGTTCGCAATTTAAGTTTAAACTGAATTTGTAACCAACTTCATAATGTTTCAAACTTCACATACCTAACTTCATAATGAAACAGACATCACATCACATACATACATACGACGGAAATTATATATGTTGATAAATACAAATTTTTTCATTTTTAAATTTTTATTAATAGATATGTAAATAATATTTTCTCCCATAGAAATTTTCATTTTCTGAATCTGATTAGAAATAACTTTGAAAGATCCTTTTGATTGAAAAATAAATTTAAGTAATAGTAAGCTATCATAATGATAATATTGTAATTAATTTTAGGAATTTTAATTTAAATTTAATGCAAATTTGCTTCATAACTTATTGTAATTTAAACTATTTAAGAGTTATAATTTGAATTTTTTAACTATTCATAAAATCTTTTTTATTGATGTCGATAATAAAAAAACTTTAATTTAAGTTTTAATCAATTTATGATGATTGATCAATATATAATAATTTATTAGTTTTTAGGTATTTTTAAATGATGTGTGTATTTAAATTCGAATATTTTAAAATATGTTCACGATCAAGCACTATGTTGATAACCTATGCAATTAGATTTAAAAAAAAACAATTTTTTTTTTTACTTTTTATTAAAATCGATATAAAAGTATAAAATTATTTTTTTTTAATTTTCTAATTTAATGTGAGAAAAATAAGTAAAATCCAGAATCAATGACCCAGTAGGTAACCCATACCTAATTAGTTTATATATATATATATATATATTAAACTTTTAAATAAAAACATATTAGTTGAAGTATACTAATCCATTAATCAAAAATATAATATTCATTTAATTTAAAATTGTATCCTAAATATGTAAAAAAAAAAAATAATTAATTTTCCATTCCCTTAGTTGATTTTAATGTTTAAAAAAATGATTTTTTTTTTAATTTTCAAATTAAAATCATAATAATTATATTGAATTATTTATTTATTTATTTTTCATTTATTAAATTCAAAAAAAAGAGTGAGATGAAGGGTGAAATGAATCGGTTTTCGATTGATCTCAATTTTGATTGAACGCCTTGGTTCTGGGTTGATATTCAATCATAAAATAATCAATAATTATATTTCGTATTAATTATGATTCTCATAATCATAATGGATTTTCAATATACTTCTATATATCTACCATTAATAAATCCTTTGACCTTTATTATTTGCTGTATATACCTGATTAATACTTTAACTTATACATAAATTGAAATTCATTTAAAGCAAAAATTTTCAATAATTATTTTAAAATATTAATTATTTAACACACAACGATTATATTAAATATATATAGATATTTAATATTTAAATATTTAAATTTAAATTAGATTTACAAATGAATAATTATGAGATATAGAATTGGTATCTTATTTTTGTTAAAAATTTAAATTAGCCACTGGATATTATCTCATCAAGTTTAGTTAAATTCCAAATGGCAATGAAATTCAGTGAAAATGAATTAAAATTTATGTATCTGCAATATATACTATCAGTTTTTACCTTTCCAACTGGCCATGGAATTGAAATCGTAATTTACAATTGTTTCTTTACTTTTTACTATCTCGCCAGAGATTTTGATGTTTTTATACGTTTTGAAGGTCCCTGATTCATTTTCACTAAGGTTGAGAAATCTCTCTCTCTCTCTCTCTATATATATATATATATATGTATATATCTGTCTCTCTCTCTCTCTCTCTATATATATATATATATATATGTATATATCTGTCTCTCTCTCTCTCTGTGTGTTTGCAAGATTACGCAAAAACGGTTAGAGCTAGAATAATGAAATTTGGTACAGCGGCATTATTCAAAATTCGTAGTTTTCTATTAACTTTTGAGAAATGTATTTCACCCGGAACTGGGTCACTACCTACCACGTTTTGATTTTTTTCTTCTAGAGTCATCGTAAAAATAAAGATATATGTTTGATAGTTTTTCACATGATTAAAAATTGTATAAAACTGCTATATATAGAAATTCAACTTGATTGAATCTCTGAAAATACCGAAATTAATTTTTTAAATTTTTTAACCTATCGACTGCCAATCATGCGACAGCACGTGACGTGATATCATCAACAAAGAGTCAAACACGCGCCGAATTAATAAATATTATTTATTAATTTTAATTTATAATTTATATAATTAATTAAATTAAATTCAAATATAATATATGTTAATTAATCCAATTCAAATTTGCAAGATAGTCGAGTGGAGACACTACAGATTTTTTTTATTTGTATTTTATTTTATATATTTTTCTTTTTTTTAAAACCAAAATTTATAAAATAATAAGATATAGGTAGGACGCTGAAAGTTTTAAATTACTAAATAATAAATAAATTTCCTAATATTTTTATCATTTATCTATGATAAATTTAATATTTTTTCAATTATACAAGGATATTATTTGATCGTTATTATTATTAAAGTTAACCATATAAACTAAATGAATTCCAATTAAACAATTATTATTGACATCTTCTTTGATAAAGAATATACTTCATTCATTAATTCATTTAAAATTTTAACAAATTTTAAAATTAAAACATGCCAATTTCAAAATATTTCCTCAAGTTTAAATTTCAATGGAGATTATTTTTTTTTTTTGTTTATAAATTTGTATACCAAATAAACATAAATTAATTTTTCTATTTATATAATCAATCTAGAAAAATCAATCAAAAATTATAAAATAACTAAATGAAAGACAAATTGTGATTTTATAATAATAAGAAAGATAACAGGAATCTAATAAATTTGAAAGCAAATGAATATTACAATTTAGAATTCCTCCTCCTTATGAATGGTGTCGAATTAATTTGAAATTATAGAGGCTAAAAAAAGTTGATGACAATATAATTAACGGATGGAATTTGACCTGATACAAAACACAATGTTTCAGCAGACAGTATCAAAGAAAATAGCAGAGCGGTTGGATAATTAAGCAAGCACACTCAATCATTCATAGTATGTTGAAAGAAGAATTGAATTGCTATTTGATTTAATATTATTGGTATATAATATAAATCAGATTTATAAAATATTTCTATTTGTACCAGGTTTAGAAGTATGAAACCGGAATTTCCCTATAGATGGTGCTCGTTATCAGTTTAAAGACTGTAAGACCGTTTCTGTAGTGCTATCTTCTCTGAAGAAGTTTGTCAACACACAATAATCTAAGTTTCATACAACGGTATATTTTTCTATACCCTCAAACATGTCGAGTTTTGTGCCTACGAACTATGATTTGAGCACAGCATTGGTTTTCTGTTATCATTTGAAGAAAACTGCTGCAGAATCGCACAGAATGCTTGTTGAAGCATACGGTGATTATGCTCTTGGCAGAAGTCAATGCTTTGAGTGGTTTAAAAAATATAAAAGTTTAATATGAGAAATGAGGATATATATAATAAATATTTTAACTTTTAAATTTAAATATGATTTTTGTTTTGTTTATAAACTTTTCATAATATTTCTTTAAATACATACCTCTTTACAAGGCCTACTAAAATCAGAATAGATTTTTATGAATACAATGAAAAATCAATTGATTCTCTCCACGTTGCTATTTTAATATTCAAATGAAATTCTTTCATATTATGTTATCATTTCATATAAAAAATAAGTTGGATAAAAAAAATAAACACAATTTATTGTAAAGTTAAGAATAATTAATGTTTTAGTATTTGTATTTGAGAAAATAAGATGTTAATTTTATGATTAAAACTGATGTTTATACAATTATAGATCTGACACTTAAAATTATTTAGTTTTTTTTCTGAAAGTTTTCATGGCTAATTGGTAGATTCTTCTCTATAATTTCGGTGAAGGGAAATCTACTTCAGGGAACAAGGGCTTTGCCCTCACATGGGTTTATAATAATTCTTCCAATTTTCTTTTGGTTATATGATATCATAACCACAATGGATGGTAACTCGTCAAAGAATCAAAAGTGTTCTTTGGGAATAGTTACAATTTAATAAATTTGATTTCATCCCGAAAACAGTACAGATTACTTGGGTATGAAATCAAAAGCATTCACAAACATATATTGAGAAATGGCCAGGCACAGAACCCATCGAAGTTTTAAAATAAATTAATTTCCAAACAATATTATATATCAAAAAAAGTATAAAAAATAAATATATATTAAAAACTTGAATTAAAATGACTAAATTATATTAATTGGTTTTTATTTTTAGTTTAATTACTCAATTATTAATTATTATAATATTTTAAGTGAAAAATTTCCGACAATGAATATAAAATTAATACTTTGTAAACTACCACTTATATACAGCAAAAGTTAATGAATTCATACTACAGATGCATTAAGTAAATATACAAAATTTTATCAAAATCCGTTGAGCCGTTCAACGACTATTCGGACACACAGACGGACAGCTTACATGCTAAAAATACTTTTTTCTGTTAAGAAAATGCATGATTCGTGGAGATATGTAAAAATCTCTACATGAGAAATTTGGTGTGAAAACAATACCTTCCCTTCCTATCATCGATCGGTAAAAATTATCTGGTATACCCACACAAGTTATTTTTTTCTTTTTTAAATGAGTCATCCACTCAGGATTATTATTATTATTATTATTATTATTATTATACCTTATATATTATTATATGTTGATTGACCTTCTTACTAAAATGACTATACTATTACGATTACAATTACAATAGAATACCATTAGAAGAGTGTGACAATTTAAAACAATGAAAAGGTAAAATTTTGGTGAGATATCTTTTTTTTAATTCCAAGAATCTTTTTGTTCAGTGTAAATGGAATTCCTTTGGAGTTTGCTTCTAGACTTTTGTGGGATCCCTGGTCAAACAAATAACATTTATGACTAAGAAACACAAGAATTTTATTTTAACAATTATTTTTGTTGTTCTCCACTTCATCAATTGTAAATAGGCATTTTCGGATATTGAGAGGGTGGAATGTTTCACTTTTAAGATAAATTCTCAGAATTTACTGTGATTTTATTAATAGACGAATTTTTTTTCCAAAAAGAAAAAAAAGAATGAAAGGTAAAAGTTGTATATTTTCACGTAATTGTCAAATGTCCTTGTTTTGAACCGATTTCATAAAACAAAACAAACAAAAAGAAAAACATGGTTTCCGGTTGTAGTTGGAAAACATGTTTTTAATTTTTAATAAAAACTAATTTTTTTTTTTAAAGAAAATTTGTTTGATTATTCCTATCACAAGGTGAATAAGAAATGGGAAAAATATATATATTTAAGCGCGCGCATTACTATATTTTCTTCTATTACATCGAATATTAGCTAAAACATAATCCATTTTCTATTTAGTGTTTATAATTATTGTTTATCTGTTACAATATGACTTTTTAAGAAAGATAGAGTAAAGTATACTTTAAAATAATAAAAAAACAATTAAATAAATATGATTATTAAATTAATTAAAAAGAGAACTTTAGAATAAAGTATTTATTTGAAATTCAAATAATGAGAAAATTATATTAATAATTTAAATATTATAATCATTTTTTATGTGGGAATTGCTAGAATTATTAATTTTATATTCATTTTCGGAAATTAATCGAATTGTTCACTGAGCCACGAGAGGCTCTAAATGAACAACACGGAGCATTAAATAAAATTTTAAAAATTAATTTCTGCGGTTATTGATTAGATATTAATAAAATTTATAGCCTATGTTTAAATAGAGGTATGGTAAAGTATACAGTCGTTGGCCTCAAGACAGTCATTGGCCCCCTATCACTAAAACACAAATAATAAGAGATTTTTATTTTAAAAATTGCGCTATTAACTATGGTTATGTAATCGTTGGTTGTATGGTTGTATAATCACTATAGAATACTTAGGTCAATAACTATAACAGGGGGCCAATAACTGTATTTTTTAGGATTTTTTTTTAAAGTGCTTATTGAAAATGTCATGAGAAAATGATTTTTCTTTTCTTAATTAAAATGCTCCTAGTATCTATGTTCTGCAAACCTAATTTGACACAGATTGTTCCGCAAATTGCCCAGATATGCATTAAAGGCTTCTAGGAGTTACTTAAGGGGGCCAACGACTGTATGCTTTATTCTATATCATTTTAATTCAACAAATTATATATAACACCATAATTATATAACATTTTTATAAAATCTTTTTTATCTAAAAATCTTTGCATATATTTACCTAGTATTTAGAATAGTTTCTGATATTTATTTATATTAAATAAATAAAAATTCGTAAAATAAATAAAATAAGTAATCATAATTATTTTCTAATTTAAATTACTGATTTTTTTTTATAAACACTGACTTAATAATTAAATTTTGTTTTTTATCAGCAACCCATATATATATATAAATTATTTTCTTTTAAATCGAATATTAGCTTTGCTCGTGGAACGAATCCTAAGAAATGCACACAAAGTTTATTGAAAAATGTATCGTGGACCACAGAAATTTTAATGGGAATTAAAAATTCTCTTCTCTATACTTTCATTAAATTAAAGAATTTGAGTAGGGATAAAAAACAGAGAAATTTTTTTTTTTAATTAAATTAGTTTTATAAATTTATTGTAGAATCAAATTTGTTTATATTTTCTTTGGATAATTTGAAAATAATAAAAATTGTATTAAATTAAGGAATAAAATATAAAAAAAAATATTAAATCGATAGGTAAAAATATTTTAATTTTCAAATTATATGCTTGTATAAATAATAGAGATTATATGAACCTTTCATTGTGATCGGTTTTAAGGTTCAAGAAAAAAACAGTTTTTATAAGTCCACTGAATCCAAAAAGCATATTCCACCAACATAATGTAAGTAATATCAGAAATATTTAGCCGATCTTGAAGTATTCATTTGTCAAATTTTATACATTTTTTATTTTTTTTATTAAATTTTTTTATATATCACGTATCTTAGGCTCTCATATTATTAATAGTAATAAAAAAGGGTTAATTATAAATTTGGTTGATAATTGATAATTTAGTTGAGGAGAAAATTGTAATAAAAGCGTAAAAAGTAGGATAATAAGTGAAAGAAAGCTATATATGTGATTATATATTGAAAATATATTAATAAATGTTGGGATAATAATAATAAAAATAACTCTGGAATGTCTCCACTCGACTATCTCACAAATTTGAATTGGATTAATTAACATATATTATAATTTAATTAATTATATAAATTATAAAATAAAATTAATAAATAATATTTATTAAACCGTGTTTTGCTCTTTGTTGATGATAACACGTCACCTGATGGCGCGTGATTGGCAGTCAACGTGTTAAAAAATTAATTCCGGTACTTTCAGCGATTCAATCAAGCTGAAATTCTATATATAGCAGTTTTATACAATTTTTAATCATGTGAAAAATTATCAAACATATATCTTTATTTTTAGAGTCCGTTTAGAGGGAAAAAAATGAAATCGTGGTAGGTAATCATCCTCTTCCGGATGAGCTACATTTCTCAAAAGTTGATAGAAAACTACGAATTTTGAATAATGGCCGTCTGCCAAATTCTAGATCAAACCGTTTTTGCATAATCTTATCTACACACATACACAGAGACATTTTTCTCTACCTTAGTGAAAATGATTCAGGGACCTTCAAAACGTATAAAAACATCAAAATCTTGTCATCGAAAATTTTCATGATCGCACTATCTCTGGCGAAATAGTAATAATTATAATAGTAATAATAAAATAATAAACAATAATATATAAATTCTAAATTTATAAAAAGTATATTTTCAATTACCTATTATATATATAATTTTTTTATTTTTTTTTGTTTTTTTGTTTTTTTTTGTTTCTAGAGAATATGATTATAATTTAGGGATAGGTTATTGGTAGGGTAGGTATTATTTTTTCTCCGATATCAATTTCTAAATCTTTATTTCTTTGAAATTGTTAGTATTTAAGAGTTGTCTATAATAGAGCAGAGAGAGAGACGGGCTCTCTTCTCTCTCCATCAGTGTTTATCCTTCTCTATGGATGGATCTGGTTGGAGCCATCCATGGCAGGTGAATGAAGGTGATTTGAATGAATTGGCAGGTTTGCCCTTCCAGAGTTGGTTTGTGTATCTACGCTGTGTTAGTGAGAACGGAGGAATGCACCGGGGCTTGAGCTGCGCCACCAACAACATCAACATCATCATCGGCATCATTCCTATCTCTCTCTCTCTTTCTCTCTCACACTTGGCGGGAAGTTTTCTTTCTCATCTATTCTACCTTGAAATTCGAAAAGAATACTTTAGAATTAATCAGCTAATAATTCATAAGGAGAGCTATTTCTTCTTTCTTTTTTTTTTTAACGACAACCAATCCGTTTAAGAGAAATCAATAAATCAACCCTTAACGATCATGATGATTGTCAATTTATTTAACAATTTAACAAATGGTTGACTTTACAATCAATTAAAAATAAAAAAAAAAGATCATTTATGTTATATATCTGTAAGCTGTAAATTTTATCAAAATCTTTAAAATAATAAATACGTGAATAGATAATACAAAAAGTCTATAAATGTCTAGTAATCAAAAATTAGAACTACTTTTATACATTGTATATTTTAGATAAGTTAGATATTCATTTGACAATTTATATTAAAATTATCCACGCACACACCGGAAAATATTTTTTTCAATTTTCCCAAAAAGGACGATTTTGATTAGATTTTTTGAAAATCAACACAAGGGGAGAATTGATTTTTTACTATCTCGCCAGAGATCGAAAATGTCGAGATTTTGATGTTTTTATACGTTTTGAAGGTCCCTGAGTCATTTTCACAAGGTTGAGAAAAATGTCTGTGTGTATGTAGACAAGATTACACAAAAAAGCTAGAATCATGAAATTTGGTATACGGGAATTATTCAAAATTCGTATTTTTCTATCAACTTTTGAGAAATGTAGCTCAACCGGAAGAGGGTCATTACCTACAACGTTTTGATTTTTTTTCCTCTAAAGTGACCGTAAAAATAAAGATATATGTTTGATAGTTTTTCACATGATTAAAAATTGTATAAAACTGCTTTATATAGAATTTCAGCTTGATTGAAGTACCGGTATTAATTGTTTAACACTGCAAATCACGCGCCAAAACGTGACGTGGTGCCATCAACAAAGAGCCAAACACGCGCTGATTTAATAAATATCATTAATCTATATATTTAATACGATAGTGTCCGTCTGTACGCAAAAAACTCCAGAGCCTAAACTACAAGGAGTAAGGTAACCAAATTTTTCTGAGGTGAAGGGTACCTCAAATAATGAAAAATAAAAAAGAAATTAGAATCTTAGGTAACTCCTGAGCTGAGCTGCGGGTGTTCCATTTTCCAGAAATATATATAAAGGAAAGTGTTTGTATGTATGTAATTTGTTTACTTTTTTGCTGTAATAGAAACAGATATATATATAATTAGAACCTCTCTCTCTCTCCCTCTATTTAAAATTTTAAAAAATGGAGTGTTGTAATGTGAATGTAATTAAACAAAAAAATTCAAGAATTATGATACGGATACGACTTACATACAATTAACATACAAAATGTAGAATTTGAAAAAGTATAAATATTTAAATATTTAAGATCTCTAATCACGAAAGATAATAATATTCGAGAAGAATTTAAATCGACCTATCACCCTATCACCCTATCGATGACTCTGGGAGACGAGAGTAGATTTGGAGTATTTGTGAGATTAATATTGTTCGCAGCATTTATAGGCCAAAAAAAGATGAGGTCACAGGGGGATGGCGGAGATGGCATAACGAGAAATAATGTCCAGATATAGTTAAGGTTATAAAATCAAGAAGGCTGGAATGGGAAGGGGACGTGGTTGGAATTGGAGAAACTAGAAATTGGGAGAAACCGATTGGGAAACATCCGGTGGAAGACCAAGGTGGGTGGACAATGAAGGAAGGGACATGGGAGAGATGGGACAGGGTAGGATTTGGTTGTAGCTCAGGATAGGGACGCTTAGAGAAATGTTGATGCTGTGGCTAAGAACTTTCGAAAACTGTAGAGACACATAGTTAGATAAATACAATAATAATATATAGTTAATTTACTGATTAAATTAAAATATATTTTACAAGAAAACAAATAAATGTCTATTTATACTGATTGAAACAAAATGGATGAAAACCTTTTACATACAGACTTTCAACCAAATACTATGTATCACTCGGGGTACAGGGGGCGGAGCCCCCGTCTAGGTGTGAAGAGCGCCGAGGGCGCTCGGAGCAGCTAGTTAATTTTAATTTATAATTAATTAAATTTAATTTAAATATAATATATGTTAATTAATCCAATTTAATTTTGCGAGATAGTTGAGTGGAGACACTACAGAAATTTTTATGTTTAATTCACATATTTTTCATATTTTATTTATCAAATAATACCATTATATTATATTAGTTTACAAATTATTAAAAATAATCATTAATTTTTCACTTACGAAGTAAAATTATAACCTGTAAAAGAGTTAATGGAAATACACACACACACACACAAAGCTTTTAATAATATATACAAGTATATTCAAATTAAATCTAAATAATATTTAGATATTAGATAATAATTATGATCATATCACATTTATCATCTGAATTCAATTTTTTAGTTGAAATTTTAATGTCTAATTTTATTTTTAATTTTATTTTTATCCGAATTTTTACATTTTTCCAAATTGTCTTTTTCTCAAATCATTTTGGAGACAATTAGAAACCTTAAAAAAATCAGATAAATTTTTTCAGCTATTCTCAAGAGTTTGAATTACCAACAAAATTCACACACACATAGGCACACACACACACACACACACACACACAATTGAAACTTTATTTATACAGATACAGAAATTAAAATTTTTTTTTTTTTAAGAAATTAAAATTTGCTTGGAATCTAATATAAAATTCCAAAGTTAAGTATAATAAAAAAAACAAATTAAATATTTTACTAAAAAGTATTATAAATATTAGACAAGATTATGAAGGATACTTTGTATTTGATCAAAGAGTCCTTTAAACTATAATCTTATTGTTTTTAAGATTTTATATTTAATTAAAGAAATGAGATTAAGAACATCCGTTAGCCATTATCAATCAATATTCGTCAATATAAATCAGATTATAATATTTATGAATGCGATATATAATAATTTATTATGTATATGATCCTTTAATTACATTAAAAATAAATAAATAAATATTTATCATAAAACTCATTAAAATTTGTCTACTATATTTGGATTTAAACGCAATTAATTTGGCTACTTATGAACGGCTACCAAAAAAGGTAATTCTAAGAGACCACGTTGTTTGTTTGCTGGCTTGAGTGCATAACTCGACAAATACTTTTCAAATATTATAGCTCCTTAGGCTTATCACAAAGGTTAAGAATTTAACATAGGATGCCACCAGCAATGATTTCAAATATAAATATAAAAATTTTTTTATAAAATAGCGTTTTTCCAATGGACTAAAAAGAATAAAATAATTTTTCTATAAGTCTGACAAAGTTTATGGATGAATTGCTTCATATTCAACGAAAAACGCTGGGCCCATTTCGTTTTATTTATTTTTATGAAAAATCAAGTCAAATTTTTGTAATAATAAAAATTTTATTAACCACATAAACTGACAATTTTTTTTTTAAATAAAATTGGTAGGTTAAGAGCTAAGAAATTAATCTTTTATTATTTTTCAATGTAATATACTTATATCAAAGTATGTATCAAAATTTAAAAGAATTTTTATTACCTTTACATATTATCAATCAAATCCCAAATGGTTGATTATATTTGAAAAAATAGTGTTACTTGTTAATGAAGTGTTTTAGTGTAGTATATATATATATGAATTATAGCTCTATAAAGGAAATTAATTGGATAGAAATCAAATGAAAACTAAAAGCGCCCAACATTTTTAGTTGAATATGAAGCAATTCATCCATAAACTTTGTCAGACTTATAGAAAAATTATTTTATTCTTTTTAGTTCATTGTGGAAAAATGCTTTTTTATAAATTTTTTTTATATTTATATTATTTTATTCTTTTTAGTGCAATTTTAATTTGATTAATTTATTTAATATTACAAGAGAAATAGAAAAGATGAAGTTATATAGATTAATGTACTCATATTGTCTTCATAATTAAAAGGTCATTCTTTTGTTGTTTTTTTCTTTCGGGGATACATATATATAAAAAAGGACCTTTTCTCTATGCCATTTGAGGGGAAGACCACCCCTACTTCATCGACACTAGTGCTGATTAATAAGAATTCATCATTAATTTTATTGCTATGAAATATTTTTATATACGTTCAAAATGAAAATCTATCCTGAAATTAATATTTCTGCTTCAGAATCCGTTGAAAAAAATTAATCGGAGCAATACAAAAGGAGTTAGTTACTAAAAGTACTTAATCGCTAATTAATTATAATTCAATTATATTTCTTCTATACCTTCCAGGGATCCATTGAAATATCTATAAAAATTTTCAAAAGTCTCTCTCAATAAAAAGTCGATGAAAAATCGATTTCAATTTGTCAAAAGAGTGAACAGACTCAGAGACACAGAGACAGACGCCAAGTAAAGTTAAGAAAAACGTTATAAAATAGTTCAATTGGAGTTCAGATTGTATCATTAATATTTTTTAAAATATTATTTGTTTTAATGTGGTTTAATATAATAAATAATCTCATATTATATAAAATTTTATAATATATCTATTAATAATTAATATTTATTTATTTTATTAACTTTTATTAAAAGTTTTTTTTTTCCTTTTTCCTTCTTCATAATTCATAACGTTTTTATCAACTTCACTTCATGGCTGTCTGTCTGTTCGCTCTTATGACAAATTGAAATCGATTTTTCTTCTACTTTAAATTGAGATAGGCTTTTGAAAATCTTTATAGATATTTCAATGGATCCCTAGAAGATAAGGAAGAAATATAATTGAATTATAATTATTTAATTATAATGTAATTAGCGATTAATTGTATTAATACATATTTAAATTTTCCTTGAGTCCAATTTTTTTCGATGAATATGAAGCTATTCATCCATAAACTTTGTAAGGATTATAGAAAAATTATTTTATTCTTTTTAATCCATGATAAAAACAGTATTTTATAAAAAAATTTTATATTTATATTTAAATTAAATGTCCGGATCAACAATTTTTCAAAGATGGCAACACTGCCGGGATACTCTTATACTCTTTTCTTATTAAAATATGTATAAACTATCACTAATAAGGATCACTAGTGATATCACTTTTAATTTATAATGAATAAACAATTTATATTGTTTATGGCCAAAACAATAAAAAAATAATTTCATATAATTTATTTATTTATTTATTTCTGCATTTTTGTAACCTCTAGTACCTTTATTCTTATCTAAGAGTTAATTTATATGGAAGAATCTCTAATCGAACTATTTTAGGTATACCAACATTTTTTTTTTATTTCTATTATCGAATAAATCGTTTTGCATATGTTTTTATTATTTGTGATTTTCAAGAGATACATAATTGAATTTAACAAAAAATTAGCTGGAGTGTCTCCACTCGACTATCTCGCAATTTGAATAGGATTAAATAACATAATATATTATATTTAAATTAAATTTAATTAATTATAAATTATAAATAATAAATATTAAACCAGCGCATGTTTGGCTTTTTGTTGATGGCACCACCTCACGTGTTGGCGCGTGAGATTTGCAGTGTAAAAAAATTAATTCTGGTAATTTCAGCGAATCAATCAAGCTGAAATTCTATATATAGCAGTTTTATACAATTATTAATCATGTGAAAAATTATCAAACATATATCTTTATTTTTACGGTCACTTTAGAGGAAAAAAAATCAAAACGTTGTAAGTAATGACCCTCTTCCGGTTGAGCTACATTTCTTAAAAGTTCATAGAAAACTACGAATTTTGAATAATGCTCATGTACCAAATTTCATCATTCTAGCTAAAACCGTTTTTGCGTAATCTTGGTTACATACATACACACACACACACACATACACACACACAGACATTTTTCTCAACCTTAGTGAAAATGATTCAGGAACCTTCAAAACGTATAAAAACACCAAAATCTCAACATCGAAAATTTTCGTCATCGCAATCTTACGAGATAGTAAAAATATCAAAAACTTCTAAACATTAAACTGTTTAAATTATTTGATTGTAAATATTTTTATTTTTTAAGTTTGAGTGGGGAAAGCTCTATTTTACTGTAAGTGGTTATAGTACTGATTTATTATTATTTATTATTACTGATTTACATTTTAATTTCATTCACTAAATTTAAATTAGCATTTTAAGATTGGATTGGTTAAAATTTTAATCAAATCTCATTCCAATCTGATTTTCCTTAATTAACAAATTAGAATTCAATTTTTTTTCAATTATTTGTTTGTTTTTAGAAATACACTCACTCATTTAGATATATTTACAAAAGAAAATAAAGTTTATGTTGTTGATTGTGAACTTAGTACCTTTAAGCAATATTCAGGTGGTGAAATATAAAAATTCAATAGTAAGAATCACAAATCATTAAATGGTTTCAAATTATTTTATTGTTTGGAAATTGGAATAATAATAAAAATAATTAAGAAGAGATTATTTTTTGTCCTTTAATTAATAAAAAAGTGAATTTATTTTACTAACAAAGTTAATTGCACTAGCTTCTAATTAGATATATTAATGAGTGACTATTTTTAAGAAAAGTTTTATGTTTTATTTATTTGATTGAATGTGATTGTTTTTGTTTCACTTTTGCTACTGAATTAACTGTAGTCTAAGGGAATGAAAAAGACAACGTTAATTGATCTAATTTACATGCTCCATTTCAAACTAAGATCTTTCATCTTTTCTCTTTATTTTTTTTTGTTTTCTTCAATTTATTATTATGCTTCACATTAAAATCTAATTTTAATAAATAATAAATATTTTTAATTAAAATTGTTAATTATTAAATATGATATTATTTTACATAATATAATACACCTATCCCCCGATTTACACGGTAGATACGTTCCTGAGAAAAACGTGTAAATCGAAAATTAAAAATTTTCAAGTCAAAACCGGGTAAATCGAAAAGATTGCAGAAAATGCATAATTTTGCTATTTAACAGTTGTGATTTTTTTCAATATTTTTAGGTGTACACAGAAATAAAAATAAAATGCATTGACAGGTTAAAATATGTAATATATTACGGAAACACTGTTCTTTTATTTAATTACAATACATTAAACAGAAGAACAAAAAATAAAACCAGAGGTGTTTTATTATCCTTCATCACTATCAGAAATTACTCTCATTCTTTTTTTCGGAATCGAAGGTTGGAATTCACTTTCATCACTCGAAGTTATTTGTGCCGATTCGATGTTTGAAGCAGAAATATTTACATTCTGAGAGGTGGTAATAAAATCGGTTATTAACAATTGCTAGATAAAACTTTAATTTTATGCGAAGAAATACAGACACAGTGTGCATGTGCAGCAAGTCAGCACATAAGCTCGGGATTCCCCGTGATATGCGTACACAGCGCATTTAGTAGAGTGCGATAAAAACAAAAAAAAAACTTATTTGGAAAACCGTGTAAAAGCGAAAACGTGTAAAACAAGTACCGTGTAAATCGGGGGATAGGTGTAATATAACCATTTTTCATTGATATTAATATTCTAATACAATACTATGACACTATTTTAAACTTATTTCTCTATACATTTATGTTGAAATATTATAATTTATTTATATATCTTATATATATTATATATATCATCACAAGGCCAAATGCCATGATTATATCTTAAAGTAAATGTATATATTTTTGTATATAAAATGTATTATTTTTTCAAAATAAAGATTATTATTATTATTATTATTATTATTATATATTATATATATATATATAAGGCGAATGTTTGTGAGGATGTCTGTAGCACTTTCACGCAAAAATTACTGAATGGATTTTAATGAAACTTTACAATAATATAGCTTATACATCAGAATAACACATAGGCTAATAATTACTTAAATATTAATTATGGATTAATCAAAATATAGCATTTACAATTTTAAGTAAATTTAAATGACGTCAACAACTACGTCAGACAGCGCTTCCTCAAATTGCGACATCAGCGTCTTTTAAATTTACTAAAAATTGTAAATACTATATTTTGTTTAATTTATAATTAATATTTAAGTAATTATTAGCCTATGTGTTATTCTGTGATGTATAAGCTATATTATTGTAAAGTTTCATTAAAATCATTCAGTAATTTTTGCGTGAAAGAGCTACAGACATCCTCACAAACATTCGTCTTAATAATATTTATATTAGATTAGATTAGATGTTGTTATAATTAAAAAAATATTAGGTTAAATAATAAATAAAAAGGGAAAAATATAGTTTATCCATTGATATTAAAATTAGTTGATTATTTGTATATCTAATTATATGCTTTTTTATGGGTGTAGCAACGCACGCCGGGTATGCTAGTACTTATAATATTGTAGAAATTAATATGAAACATCAAACCTTACTTTTTATTTATAAATAAGTTTTCAATGTCAATTCAATCTTGAAAAATTGTTATTTTTTAATTTTTATATCCTTTGATATTTACTGATGTAGTGGGTATTTTGGGTTGGTTGAACAGGTGAAGTTTTTTGAGCCTCAACCAACTCAAATCTCACAATAAAACGTGAAAATAACCCGGAAATAACTTCTCATTTCACACATACACACATATATATAGAGAGAGAGATCTATTTGCGCAGAAAGATATTAAATAAAATATAAACATTCTATTAAATTATTTTCATAAACTTTTAAGTATAATAAGATCGTATTTCAATATACGACTTTTTCATTATCGAATGAACATTTTCTTATTTTATTGGATATAAATAGTGAATTATTTAATTGGCAATTTTATATATTTTTTATATTTATTTTTATAATATTGATTAAAATCATGACCTAAATGAAATATACTATTTACCTATATGTTATATAAATACCTAAAATCTTTTTTTTTTAAATAAATATACATGAATTTAATATATCAGGTGGGTAGATTTTGCTAAAATAAAGGAGAGGTTGTTACTTTTATCATTTGATGTTCTCATAAAGGTACGTTAACAAGTGACGACGTTGATTAAAACCAAAAAGCCAAACAGCCATTACCTAACATGGAAATTATTTATCATATCTGGAAAATTTTCAAATCACTTCAAAGGATGTTAGTTAAATTATTCTAAAATTAAATTCATTGACTATGTAACATGTATGAAGTCAATAATTAATTAATTTTTGTTTGTCACAATAGAGTTTCTAATGGAAGGGAAAGGGATGGGAGGAAGTAGAAGAGAATGGAATTTGACACCTCTACTTAAATGTACATATTCTAGAATAATTTTCTGAAGATTAATCAAATATCAAGAATTCCCACGAGCAGAAACTATGTTAAAATTAAATATGAATTTGACAAGAGTAAGAGGGGGGAAGAGAAATATCAAGGCAGTAAATTTTCAACTAGCTCAATTTATATATATATACTAGCTGCTCCGAGCGCCTTCGGCGCTCTCCACACCTAGACGGGGGCTCCGCCCCCTGTACCCCCCCGAGTGTCCCTATTCTGAGCTATAACCATCTAACTCCTACCCTGTCCCATCTCTCTCACGTTCCTTCCTACATTGTCCACCCTGTTCACAATTGGTCTTCCAAACGGACGTTTTCCAATCGAACTCCCCACCAATATATTTTTCCTCTCCCATTCTAGCCATGGATTAATTTAATTATTTATTATATTTTAAAGGAACAAATCGGAAAAATATTCAAATTTTATATATAGTTTTTTATATATGTTTATTTATGCAGAAAAAATTAATTGACATAATTATTAATTTAATAAAATAAAATTTAATAATTAAATTTAATTTAATAAAATAAAATAATTTAATAAAATATTAAAATAATAAAAATTAATAAATTTGTAAAAAAAATATATAATACTTAAAAAAAATGTGCCTTTGCGAGTTTCGAACTGAGAGTGCAAAGTCATAAGATAACGCCTTAGACGGTTCACCCACGAAGCACTTTTGTTTGCAAGTCTCCTATTACGATATATATACATGTCAAATTATCGCCAGCAGTGCCTCTATGATCTAACATTGTAGCTAAACTATTTTTATTTAAATACCTCCCCCTGGACATACCTTACCAATTAGCGGTTTAATAAAAGAAGTCTGACATGCCCTGAGACCTACTGAATATGCATAAAAAATTTCATAAGAATCGGTCCAGCCGTTTCGGAGGAGTATCATTTCAAAGTTTTGTGACACGAGAATTTTATATATAAAATATATAAAATAAAAAATTAAATTGAAATATAAATTATAAATATTTAAAATAAATTCTTATTTTTTTTTTAGTAAAAATAACTAATATTTTTCTATTAGCTAAAAATAGAAATCAATAATTAAAATACTAAATATAATATTATTACTTTTTTATTTATATTTGATTTTATGGCAATTGTTTACAAAACGGGAAGCTTCAGGGTTTGGATGAAACTTTGCCAGTGGATTCCTTTATTAATTCCAAAGAAACTTTTCTTATGTAATATTTCTCGGTCTCTTCTAGATTACGAGATAAAAATTATTAAAGTTTGACAGATAAACTATTATAGTTATGAAAGAGCAGCCATTTAATAATATTTTATTGACTAATTCACTAATTATTCACTTATTCACTAATTTTCGGTTTTTTCAGTTCGGTTTGGATATAGAAACATTATTTAATTAATTAATTTTTTAATTTTCATTTATCCAAATCGAACTGAAAAAAAACACTGAAGACTTCTGCTAGCCAAATAATAAAACATGCTAGCTTAATTGAATATTAATGGATTTATATCCAATCTTTAATCCATATTTTATATGCAAATTTTAATAATTTTTATCTCTAGAAGAGACCGAGAAATATTACTAAAGGAAATTTTCTTTAAAATTAATAAAGGGATCCACTGCCAAAGTTTCATCCAAATCCCTGAAGCTTCTTGTTTTGTAAACAATACCCGTATTTATAAAGAAATAATTTAAGAATAGTTTTATTATATTTAACATGATATGAAAATATTTTTAAATTCCTATTTTAATTAATAATCTATAATTATTTATATAAATTGAATTAAGTAACATTAGATCGTAACATTTCGGAGTAAACCTAATCAAAAACATTACTTATTAATGTTTTCGATATTAAGAAATTAAAACTTCATCTATAAGCTAAAAGAAAATTTAATTTCCGAAATTCTATCGAAAACAAACAAAAGATTTTTAAAATATTTATTAATTTAAATTTAATATCAAAATTTATTTCTCAAAAAAAGTATTGATCTCCTAAATATAAAAAACACGATATTTTCAGAAAAAAATATACATGTTGATACCATTCAATCGCCTAAATTAAGCAAATGGAATTATTTTATAATAACAAAAATAATTATAGAGAGAAAAAATCTAATATCTTAATATTTTTTTTTTAATATTTTCCTCCCACATACATATCAGTTATTAACATTCTTACATAACAGATCAAACAAGATTTGAAGCTGCCACTCATAAATTGAATAAATTATTATTAAAATTATATTAAAATTTTCAAGAAATAATCAAATAAAACAGGGGATAAAATATAAATAGATACATTTGAGTTAATTAATTTATGAATGTGATTAATTTATCATTTATATGAAATCACTTTTTTCAATTTATTTATTAAAACATTCCTAAAGGAATTCAAATCATTTGATTTATTCAGTTTCAAAATTTAAACAAATAACAAACAAAAGTTTATATTACTTTTTTACTATCTCGCCAGAGATAGTATTGCGATCATGAAAATTTTCGATGTTGAGATTTTGATGTTTTTATACGTTTTGAAGGTTCCTGAATCATTTTCACTAAGGTTGAGAAAAATGTCTGTGTGTGTGTGTGTATGTATGTATGTAGACAAGATTGCGCAAAAACGGTTTGAGCTAGAATGATGAAATTTGGTACATGGACATTATTCAAAATTCATAGTTTTCTATCAACTTTTGAGAAATGTAGCTCAACCGGAAGAGGATCATTACCTACCACGTTTTCATTTTTTTTCCTCTAAAGTGACCGTAAAAATAAAAATATATGTTTGATAATTTTTCACATGATTAATAATTGTATAAAACTGCTATATATAGAATTTCAGCTTGATTGAATTGCTGAAAGTACCACAATTAATTTTTTAACACTGCAAATCTCACGCGCCAACACGTGCCATGGTGCCATCAATAAAAAGCAAAACATGCGCTGGTTTAATATTTATTATTTATAATTTATAATTAATTAAATTTAATTTAAATATAATATATTATGTTATTTAATCAAATTCAAATTGCGAGATAGTCGAGTGGAGACACTCCAGCTAATTTTCATTTCGATTCTAATAATGATTATAATAATTTTAAATTTTTAATCTAATCATCATCCTATCAATTATTATTATAATTCATAGGTTTATTAAAAATTCTTCCTAAGTGGGAATGGCAAAGATTGTATATTCTCAAATTGCATTCCCAAATATTGTGAGATTTATTTATGAGGGAAGGGGGAGTGAGAGAAAAGTTTTGATACAAAGAAGGCAATTGTAAAACCATATAAAGAAAAGTATGAGGAAATTGAGGAAAGATAGAAATTTGATAAAGATAGATTATATAGAATTAAGGTGGATTAAAAAATTGTCAAGAACTTTCGAGTTCGGGATCAGAAATATTATTATTATTATCATCATCATTAATTTGTGTATATATATCAATTACCATATATTAAATTATATTTAATACTATTTGGGATATTCAATTAATTTATTAATTATTTTAAAATTATTATTTATTTATTATATAACAAAATTATTATTTATTCCTATTTATTGTTTGTTATCAAGAGAATATAGAAATTAATTAAAAGTTAACGACTTTTTAAAAAAGTCAAAAATAAATTTAATGATAAATTACACATAAATAAGTGTCGGACAAAGAATGAAAGGAGAAATTAATATTTATAATAATCATAGAATTTATTATGTTATTACAGAATTAATTCTAGATGATATTATAAGTATATTAAAAAAAAAATAGTTTATTAATAATTAATTAATTGAGTTATTAAATTAACCAATTAATATCTTTAATACACTAGTCAAAACTTAATAAGGTAAAGTAAATATTTATTTATTTAATTTACTCTTAAAAATAATAAAAAAAATGTTAAATAATTAGTATTATTTTTTTCGTATTACTCTTAAGGCGAAGTTTTACAATTTTTATTTTATTTATATCAATATATAATAAATATTTTGGAGAGAAAAGAAAGAAAAACACTGAGACTCTTGACATAAAAAACTATAGATTTTCTAATATTAAAAAATAATAATATAAGTTAATCACTTTAAAAATACGAAGAAGAGATAAAATAAATATTTGATTTTTATTTTGTTCTCTTTTATTTTGAAAAGTTTTTATAAAATAAATTTATGAATTTGCTCTTGTATTCTCATTTCAAAATATTCCTTTTTAATAAAAAAATAATATTTTAATATAGTAGGATATATATACAGTTGTATAATTTGAAATGTATTGTATTTTCAAGTTAAATACTACATGGGCTGAAATGAACATGACTCATTTCGAGAGGCTCATCTGTCACTAGTTTATGTATGAAGTATCATGACATATCGTCCATTCGTTTACAAACTCCAGTCGTTTGAGTGACGCTACTTTCGCCTTCATAAGAAAAATGAAAAAAAGAAATATCGCGTCTTGATAAACTGTTGTTCTCGAAGGAGCAGATGTAGGATAACATTCCTGTAACCACTACAATAATTGTTCATAAGTTTTGCTCATTAAAAAACAATGTTTAATCAAGACGCGATATTCCTGTTTTTCCATTTTTCTAAAATATTAGATCCATTATCAGTACAAAAATCCCTCCTTAATCCGATATTAATTTAAAAAAGAAATTCTCGGGGCCTTTTCAAAATTAGAAGATTATAGATACCAAATATATATATATATATATAATTTCAATTATTGCTCATTAAATGACTTAGATCAAATAGATTGATAGATATATTTATATAAAAATTGATTCGTGGGTATACATTGCAGATTTCTAAAAAATAATGAAAAATTATGTGTTATATTCAATAATATATTTAGAGTCAAGGCACATTGATTAATTATTTATTATATTTAAAATTTTAATCATATCTTACATTTTCAAAAATTTGAATATTAATATATATATTATTATTAAAAATTATATTTAAATGTTAAATAAAAAAAGTGTATGTGTTCATACATAAATTGAATAAAATAAATTTCTAATTAAATAAATAGATAAAAATAAAAAAAATTGAGAGATTAGGGTAAAATGAAGAGAGAAAGAGATAGAGAGCTGAGTCTAAATACCAAATATCAAACAAATAAAAAATTCCTTTAAGACAATGGCACCATTAGCCTAAATTTCAGTTTAATCTCATCAGAATCGAATTCACAATTATGAATAGTGAAACTTAGGGTTTTATTTGAGGTTCATAGATTATTCTCAAATATAGCAACGAATATATTACTATTGCTAGTACATTAAATTAAATTTTTAAATTTTTAAAAAATGGAACTTCTACACCTAAAACGACCTTTGGGTACCCTAAAGCGGATATATGGAATACTTAAAGCTGACAGGACGGCTTGGCTTCACATTAAATAAATCAAAAATTAAATTTTAATATTTTATCAATTATAAATTAAAATTATATCAATTATATATATATATATATATATATTTATTAGTTATTAGCTACTCAGACCGCCTTCCACACTCTTCAAACTTAGACAATTAATTTTAAATCCATTAATGTAAACACATTAATATTGATATAATTGATAGCCGATGTTCAAATAGAGGAATATAAGAATGTTGTAATTTAATTTTATAGATATCAGACTAGTCAATTTTGTGTCTACTACGGACAAACAGACTCACATGAAAAATTCTAAAGTCATATTTGGATTCTCCAGGCCATGAAAGGTGAAGATAACCAAAAAATGTCTAAATTATGAGCAATGTACAATGAAAACCTTTTTATATATTTATAGAATTCAATTTTTACTATCTCGCAAGATTTTCGATGTTGTGATTTTGATGTTTTTATACGTTTTGAAGGTTCCTGAATCATTTTCACTATGGTTGAGAAAAATGTCTGTGTGTGTGTTTGTATTTAACCAAGATGACGCAAAAACGGTTTGAGCTAAAATGATGAAATTTAGTACATGGGCATTATTCAAAATTCATAGTTTTCTCATCAACTTTTGAGAAATGTAGCTCAACCGGAAGAGGGTCATTACCTACAACGTTTTGATTCTTTTTCTTCTAAAGTGACCGTAAAAATAAAGATATATATTTGATAATTTTTCACATGATTAATAATTGTATAAAACTGCTATATATAGAATTTCAGCTTGAAAGTACCAGAATTAATTTTGTAACACTGCAAATCTCACGCACCAACACGTGACGTGGTGCCATCAACAAAGAGTCAAACACGCGCTGATTTAATAAATATTATTTATTAATGTTAATTTATAATTAAATTAATTTAATTTAAATATAATATATGTTATTTAATCCAATTCAAATTTGCGAGATAGTCGAGTGGATCCAGATTTTTTAAGTTCTGGCATTGCAAATATATTTTATTTCCTTTCCCTGCTGAAACGGGTGGTGTCAACCAAGTGGCCCCGAATATCCTGAATTGTTTTCCTTCTTTAATTTTAAGATTAAAGTACAACAAATAAAAATTTATCTAAGTTACATTTCATTTTATATTTTCCATACCTAGCAGCTAATGTCCGCTTAACACGTTCCCGCCGGCTTCATAATTTGTCTATTTATTTTATGTGACGACATGAGCCACCGGTGGTACATGCCGGCGGGAACGTGTTAAGTCATATAAATTTGGTACCTGAGGTGAACACCACTTATAATTTTTCAACAAGTTCCATTGGTAAGAACACTTCATAATGTGGTTCTTTAATCTACCATATAATTTATAATATATATTTGAAAACATAAGTCGAACATATAAAAGCTTAATTATATTAACTATAATTGTCCTCAAATCAATTAAAATTCAATATATATATAAAAATATTAAATAAAAAAAAATATCATTCGGAATGGATATAATTTTAAAATAACTCTTGTAAGGTGTTTAGGGTGTTAATATAATTAAGCTCTTAGTAAGTAAAATGCTTTTATAATATAATAAATCTGGAGTGTCTCCACTCGAAATTTGAATTGGATTAAATAACATAATATATTATATTTAAATTAAATTTAATTAATTATAAATTAAATTTAATAAATAATATTTATTAAACCGGGCGTCTTTGACACTTTGTTGATGGCACCACGTCACGTGCTGGCTGCAGTGTTAAAAATTATAATTCCGGTACTTTCAGCAATTCAATCAAGCTGAAATTTTATATATAGCAGTTTTATACAATTTTTAATAATGTGAAAAAATATCAAACATAAATCTTTACTTTTACGGTCCCTTTAGAGGAAAAAAAATCAAAACGTTGTAGGTAATGACCCTCTTCCGGTTGAACTACATTTCTCAAAAGTTGATAGGATATACATATTCCCGTATACCAAATTTCATTATTCTAGCTCAAACTATTTTTGCGTATCTTGTCTACTATACATACACACACATACACACACACACAGACATTTTTCTCAACCTTAATCACAATGATTCAGGAACCTTCAAAACGTATAAAAACATCAAAATCTCGACATCGAAAATTTTCGTGATCGCAATACTATCGCTGGCGAGATAGTAAAAATGTTTGAGTGTGAATCTTTACTATCTATAATATAATTACAATCCGATACTTGCAGTGATTTGCAGTGGTAAAAAATTAATTCCGGTACTTTCAGCAATTCAATCAAGCTGAAATTTTATATATAGCAGTTTTATACAATTTTTAATCATGTGAAAAACTATCAAACATATATTTTTACGGTCAGTTTAGAGGGAAAAAAATGAAAACTTAATGAAAATGACTCAGGGACCCTCAAAACGTCAAAAAACATTAACATCGAAAATTTTCGTGATCGCAATGCTATCTCTAGTAAAAATGAACATGAATGATATATTTTTAATATATATTTTCTGAGAGAAGGGTAACGGCTAAATATTCATTTGAACTTTAGTTCTCTTCCCCCCCCCCACCAGTCCTCCAACTTTTGGATCTTAGCTCACCTTTTTCTCAGAATTGTGTCTGTGTATGTGTGGGTGTTTTAGGACTCAATAGTATTTGATAACATTTCTTTGTATATTAAATAAATAATAGGCACTTAATAAAAATCTTTCTTTTTCATTAATAAATCATTATTATAGTATAAATAATAATTTCTCTATTAACTTTTCTTAACATCCTCTCTTATCATATAAATAAGATAAATGGTAGCTTGAAATTTTATTTCCTCATTGATTCTTCTTTTTTTAACAACTAATATTTCATATAAAGTGAATAATCGTAAGTAATTATAATTCAATGAAATAGTTTTAAATAAATATACGCCGGTAAGTGATTTGTCTTAATGATTGCTAATTGAGTGGAATGATTGATGGAGTTATTAAAGAAAATATTAGTTAAAGAATTTCTATCATTTATTATATGCATATTATATTTGTGGAATGATAATAAATTACATAACATACATCTATATATGAAAAATCTATAAATAGTTTTAGTTTATAGAGTCTATTTATGTTTGTATTTATTATAAATAATATGATAAAGATTTTATTTCTGTTATAATTTAATCGAGGTATTTCCTTTAGATTACTATTATACGCATTATGTTCAAAAGAAAAGGTGAATTTTGAATTATTTCCATCAGTGTTTATTTATTTATCAATATCCATTTTGTCCCCTTCATAGTAATTCCCCTCAGATATTATGCACTTATGCCAGCGCTTCTTCCAATCGTCGAATCACTTCTGGAATGCGCTTTTCGGACTTTATCATAGGAAAAAGTCTCAGGGAGCCACATCTGGTGAATACGGTGGTTGAGGCATGATTACGGTGTTGTTTTTGGCCAAAAAATCACCAACAAGCAATGATGTGTGAGCTGGTGCATTATCGTGATGCACAATCCATGATTTGTTTTTCCACAATTCCGATCATTTGAACCATATTGCTTCACGCAAATGTTACATAACTTCCTTGTAGTATTCCTGTTGGGAAGAACTCATGATGCACCACGCCATTGTAATCGAAGAAAACAGTGAGCAAAACCTTCACATTTGAACGAATTTGGCGTGCTTTTGTAGAGCGCTTGTACCACCTATAAACATTTTTTTAACACAAAGTAGACACGCCGAATGCCACAATCAACATTTTAAGTGCGTTGAAGCACTTTATTTCACATTTAACGCAAAATTGAATACAGATTCTTTAAAAAATCGAAGAACACACAAAAACGTGACTAACTTTTTCAGTTATCAAAAACAAATTACTAATCCAAAATGGCTGATAATGTCAACTTATGAGAAACATATCTGAACCAAATAAACAAAAAAAATTTCGATAATCGACTATACACAGTCCGTGAAAATTCAAAATTCACCTTTTCTTTTGAACAGACCTCATATTTCTATTAAATTTTGGAACAACTTGTATGAACTTAATTAATTTTTCTTATTCATTTGCAATAGATTATTTATTTATGTATCAACCTTGAAAAAATTCCTTATGTTTTTTTTAAGTCAGCCTTCGAAAATTTATTCATCGTGGTCGAATTTCGCGATTGTCTATTTGCCTATACTTTTTTTTAACAACTAGAAACTACTTCACGTGAGCTCCATAATTAATCCATACATGAAGAAATCACATTTTTTTTATTAGGTTTTAATAAAAATTCTCGTCGATTTTCTTTAATTATTGACAAATAGAAGCTTGTATCATCAAAGGCGACTTTTCACATATTCGTTAAATATTTGGCTATCACTCTTCTTCCCTAAGCACCTTTAAATGTTCATTATTAGTTTTTGTTATCACATTGAAAAACTTGGAAATCTAATCTCGATAACAAACAAAGTATAAATACTTTTATTAATATTGTATACAGATTTTTTTTACTGATTGAAATTTTTAATAAAATGTCCGAAGAATCTTGTAAATAAAACATCCAATGTTAATTTTCCTAACAAAATAGAAAATAAGCTGGAGTGTCTCCACTCGACTATCTCGCAAATTTGAATTAGATTAATTAACATATATTATATTTAAATTAAATTTAATTAATTATAAATTAAAATTAACAAATAATAGTCATTAAATCAGCACATGTTTGACTATTTGTTGATGACACCACGTCACGTGTTGGCGCGTTATTTGCAGTGTTAAAAAATCAATTACGGTACTTTCAGCATTTCAATCAAGCTGAAATTCTATATATAGCAGTTTTATACAATTTTTAATCATGTGAAAAACTATCAAACATATATCTTTATTTTTACGGTCACTTTAGAGGAAAAAAATCTAAATATTTTAGGTAATGACCCTCTTCCGATTGAGCTACATTTCTCAAAATTTGATAGAAAACTACGAATTTTGAATAATGCCATTATACCAAATTTCATGATTCTAGCTCAAATCGTTTTTGCATAATCTTGTCTACATACATACACTCACAAACACACAGACATTTTTCTCAACCTTAGTGTAAATGATTCAGGAACCTTCAAAACGTATAAAAACATCAAAATCTCTACATCGAAAATTTTCGTGATTGCAATACTATCTCTGGCGAGATAGTAAAAAACAAATCGATATAAATTTCATTTGAATTTGTTGATTAATTATTAATATATATATAATATATATATATAAGATATTCTCTGATTAATAAGACATTTTTTTTTTAAATTGACGAAATCATGGGAATTTTTTCTTTTCCATTTTAAATTCACCTGTCAAATAAGATGAACAAGGAATCTTTGAGTCCCTTTAAATAGTTTTCAGTTTAGAATGTTATTTCAAAGAAATTACCGCTAAAGGTATAAAAGGGACAGGTCAAGAGGGTGAGAAAGAATTCACATAACTCTATTGTATTGTTCTATTTCGAGCTTATTTTATTTCCCTTTAGCCCTCAAATAAATAATGAGCAAATCATATATTTAATTTTCATTTTAAAGGGAAAGGAAAAGGCCAAATCGGTTCAGTCGTTTGGACGTGATTCAATAACATTTAAAAAGTAATATTTTATATATATCTATATCTCTATATTTATAGAAAGAAAGAGAGAGAGAGAGATATGTAGATAATATTACAATTTTATAATTAAATAGATTATATTTATATAGTATCTGGTTCACCGACCCGCCGCTCGGTACTTTAAAAAAATTATTTCTTCTGAACAATGAATATTTATGATTATGATTATTATTTAAAATAAATAAATAAACGACAAAATATATGAAACAATTTCAAATAATTTAAAAGAACATAAATTTAAAAAAAAATAGTCATAAAACATACACCCCTTAAACGTACGTATTAATGCACTGAAAGACAGAAAAGTATGGCCTGTGGATATAACATATTATATATTTCGTAATTTCATTACAAAATATTATTTAAATAAATATTTTTAATTTTATTTTTTTTTTATAATTTTATTCTTAACAATTCAACTATTATTTTATCAAAATCACTTGTAACAAATAGAATTGCTTGTGGAGGTCAAAAGAAATATTATTAAATATATTGAAAAATTAATTATTCCTAATTTTTTTTTTTTACAAAATTTGATTTCTTATTTTATCACAAGGAAAAAAAATCTTTAATTTATCTATAAATTAACCCTTTTATATGATATTCTTTCTTGTTTAAATGAAATATTTACCTGGTTCACTGAGGCACCGTTCAAATTATTTAAAAGGAAATAAATTAAAAAAAAATAGTCATAAAACATACAGCCCTTAAATGTACATATTAATGCACTAAAAGACAGAAAAGTATGGCCTATGGATATAATATAATATATGTTTCGTAATTTGATTACAAAATATAATTTAAATAAATATTTTTAATTTTATTTTTTTTATAATATTTTGTACTTAAGATGATTTTTCCCTACGACTGAAACCAAAACAGATCGAGTTTTCTTTATAAAAATTATCTATAGTATGAATTTCAAAAAAATCTCAAAAATACATATATATACAATTTTTGCTAGTATAATAACATAATGTATATATAAATACATGATTATTTTAGACATTTGATAAAATAAACGTAAATTGGTAAAATTAATAGTTCTGAATATTTTCATTCAGACTAAACACCTAAATAAACCGAAAAAAAATTCCGGCTTTTTTAAGCTAAAATAACAAAGACACACACGTATTTGTACTATCGATAGTATGTTTCCTATCACATGTACTAAAGTATCTAATCAATTAGTTAAAGTTGATTATCCATCCGTAAACCTACAATGTCACCTATAATGTCATTTCACTAAACGTTTGGTTCGAATTCCGAGGATTCGACCCTCCAATGGGACATCTGATTGACACGGTAGGGATTGGAAGGGTTGAAAATTACACCCTTTCTTGCTTAACCCGGAGATTCCAAACTATTATTCTCATAGAATATACATTTGAAAAGTTAATGAAAAAGTTACTTTTTTTTTGATACTTGAAATTCTCTTTAAAAAATTTTAAATGATTTCGAAAAAAAAAAACAAAAATATAATAAGTAATTAATATTTGAATTAATTACTCAAATTAAACTTATATAGATACATATTGAGTAATCGCTTTTTAAAAATAAAGCTTATATTATTATTATTATTAATAATTAATAAAGGAATCAATGTAAAAATTTAATTTAATATCATGAATTAAATTAAATTATTTATGATTATCAAATAATATATTTTTGAAACATATTATAAAAATTTTAAAAATATCATAATTGAAAAATATATTTCAAATAAATTAGAATTAATATTAGAATGGCCATGACATTGTTTATTTTTATTTATTTATTTATTTATTTATTTATTTATTTATTTTATTAATTAAAATTTAATTACAGTTGAGTTTATAAACAAAAAAAAACCGTATCAAAAGACGATAATAAAATAATAAGATAAATCTAATTTCATATTTAATTGCTATAAAAATTATATAATATAATAAATATTATTTTTATTTAAGTATTTATCATATTTTTTTTGTTTTTATATTTAATTTTAAAATTAATTCTAGTAAATAGTTATTTTTATCGTTAATTGTATATATCTATTTATTTATTTATTTTTATTAAAATAATATTAGTAATGTTTATTCACATGAATAAAATATATTTTATGCTATATTCTCTTTTCGAATAATTATAGAATAATGTGAGTGAGTAATAATTTAAATTATTTGAAAGTATGTATATATAATAATTAATAAATTAAAAATTTAATTGGAAGGATAAATATATAATATAATAATATAATATATATATATATAATAAATAAAATAAAAAACAAAACAAATGATTATATTTCTTGCAGAATCAAATTTTAGTTGAAGAAATTATTTTTTGAGGTGGTCTGTACCTCATTAACAATGTACCTATACCTCTAATTTATTTAAAAAAATATATATATATATATATATATATATATAATTTTAGGAAAGCCCTTTATTCTTGTGAAAGAATGGAGAACCACAATTCAATACTTTAATATAAAAAAATAATTATCGAAATCTGGGCTTAAATCCCGGTTGTTAATCAAATAAAAATAATTATTAATAAAATTTAAAATTTTACAAAAATTAAAACAATACAATATTCATATCTTAATTTTTCATTAAATATATATATATATACATATATATTTAAATAAATATAAGAATTATCTAAAGAGAGGGATAAAGACGCTCATTACACATAGTTTCATCACAAATTTTATTTTTTTTTTTTATAATTTCTTAAAAAAAACCAATATGAATATGCATTGGTAAAATATATAGTATTTTTTTTCACCTCGATGGAAGCCGGTTTAATTTATAAATAAAAATGCAAATATTGCCATATCTAGTATAACACCTGACAAGGAATCAAGGAATAGCCATAAATAGAAAGAACGATGCCGTTGATTGCAACTCACCGATTGCTGGTTAAAAATCTCCTGGTAGCTTGTTATAACGAGCCGTTGAAGATCCGATTCATTTTCATATGGCAAACTGGTAGATGATGAAAAAAAGAAGACGAAGATGATGATGATGATGATGATGAAGAGGATGAAGAGAGGAAAATGACAGAAGTGTGTGCAGATGAGAAAGAAGAGCGATGTGAGTTGGACGCGTGCTCCAACGTGACTGAACGGCCGCTGCAGCCGGCCAAGTGGTTCCCAAAGGAGAGGTGGGGAGGAACTCTGCGCTGTGGGTGAGTGAGACGAAGGGGGAGGAGGAGGAGGGAGAGAGTGAGAGAGATAGAGAGAGAAAGAGAAGAACAAGGGGTTTAACACCTTGGAGGGCCTGAGGTCCATTCACCAGCCACAGCGCTATCAAAATAAAGAATGATAAACAGCCACAAAAAAACAAAAAAAAAAAAAAAAAAAAAAAAAAAAAAAAACAACTGACCCACCGAGTATTTATCTCTCCAGAGAGTATTTTTCCTGTTCGTCGCCGCCGACTGGCATACGTAACGTTTTATTCAGAAACGTCACAGAACCATTTTGTTTTTGGTGGAGGATTAGGGGGTTTAAATATTTGTTAAGCCACGAAACAGACCATTTGTCATTGGAAAATAAATCGACTCTTCTATGCCTCATTTGTCCCACTTCAAAAATTTTCTTATTGCTTCTCAGGTTTCAGAAGAAGAAAAATAGTAAATCGTTAGCAACTCAATCAAGCAATTTGAAAATAGAGAGTGAAAGTAATTTTATTAATTATATTAAAGGGTTGTGTAATATTGGGGAGTCAAAATTCGATAGTTTAGTCGTTCAAAAGAGAGGTTTTAAAAAAATAAAAAATATATTATTGTTTTTTTATCACAGAAACATAAGCATTAAGCCCCCTCTTAATCGGTCAAGGTGGAAACACATCATTATTTTGATTTAAAAAAAAAATTAAATTAAAGAATATTCAAAAGAAAAGGGAAATTTTGAATTTTCACGAGTTGTGTACATTTGATTATCGAATTTTTTTTTTGTTATGTTGGTACACATATGTTTCTCATATGTGGACATTATCAGCCATTTTGGATTAGTAGTTTGTTTTTAACAACTGAAAAAGAATCTGTATTAAATTTTGAGTTAAAAATGAAAAAAAGTGCTGCAACGCACTTGAAATGTTGACTGTGGTAGTCTACTTTGTCTCTAAAAAATGTCTATAAGTGGTACAAGCGCTTTAAAATAGCACGCCAAGTTCAATCAAATGTGAAGGTTTTGCTCAATTTCTTCAATTACAATGAGATATTGCCAACAGGTTAATAAGGAATACTACAAGGAAGTTATGCAAGGTTAGCGTGAAGCAATACGGCTCAAACGATAGGAATTGTGGATAAAAAGAATCATGGATTGTGCATCACGATAATGCACCAGCTCACACATCATTGCTTGTTGGTGATTTTTTGGCCAAAAACAACACCGTAATCATGCCTCAACCAACGTATTCACCAGATGTGGCTCCCTGAGACTTTTTCCTATGATAAAGTCCGAAAAGCGCATTCCAGAAGTGATTCGACGATTGGAAGAAGCGCTGGCATAAGTGCATAATATCTGAGGGGAATTACTATGAAGGGGACAAAATGGATATTGATAAATAAATAAACACTGATGGAAATAATTCAAAATTCACCTTTTCTTTTGAACATAATGCGTATAATAGTAATCTAAAGGAAATACCTCGATTAAATTATAACAGAAATAAAATCTTTATCATATTATTTATAATAAATACAAACATAAATAGACTCTATAAACTAAAACTATTTATAGATTTTTCATATATAGATGTATGTTATGTAATTTATTATCATTCCACAAATATAATATGCATATAATAAATGATAGAAATTCTTTAACTAATATTTTCTTTAATAACTCCATCAATCATTCCACTCAATTAGCAATCATTAAGACAAATCACTTACCGGCGTATATTTATTTAAAACTATTTCATTGAATTATAATTACTTACGATTATTCACTTTATATGAAATATTAGTTGTTAAAAAAAGAAGAATCAATGAGGAAATAAAATGCGACTTTTTCCTATTCCCAAAACTGAATAGACAAATGAAAGGTCTTTTACCACAATTGATGAGATAAAATCGGAATCGAAGAACGATCTGATGGCCATATTGAAATGCGCATTTCAGAAATGCTTCGACGATTGGAAGAAGCTCTGGCATAAGTGCATTATATTTTAGGAGAATTACTTTAAAGTGGATATTGATGAATAAATAAATACTTTTCGTAATAAGTCAAATTTCATTCATTTTGTTCTTTTTGAACAAACTTCATATTTACTGTTTAAATCTTTTCGAAGTATCGGATTGGAATTATATATATATATATATATATAATAAGAATTTTAAAAATATGTTTAATAGCTCATTTAGTGCACCGTTATCTATTTATAACAAAATTAAACTAATCTTTAGAAATATCTAAGAAAAATTTCTATAAAAAGATAAACATTCAAAATTTAAATAAATAGAATATTTAATGATTTTAAATTTAAATTATTATTTTGAATTATTTAGATTTTATTTATGAATCATAAATAATTTAAAATAAATAGAGCTTACCCCAAAATATTTTAGTGTAATTTGATATTACCCCATGGTGAAGAGCAAAAAAAAACGAAATCGCTTCTTTTTAGCATCTTTCTTATTATAGCCCCCCATGATAATTTTGACAAGAAAACTAACTAAAAATTTAATTTGTAAAAATACTAACAGGTTTATAAAATAGCAAATTAAAAATATATACTTTTTACTCACAAAAGTTTCATTTTTACACCCAAAAATTTAATTATTACCCCATTTGGGGTAATTTACCTCGGTTCCCCGACCGCTGATTTAAATAGTTAGTTCCTATAATCACGAAGGTTAATAATAAGTATAATTTTTGAGAAGAATTTAAATTAAAGTATCGCAATTGGGTAACACCTGTTATCATACAGTCAAAGGGTTAATCTCGTCAAAGTTATTATCAAAGAGAATCAAAATGAAATTATATAAAACAATTATTTTGTCAGGTGTGCGGCATGGTCTATGACAATAGGAGACGAGAGTAGATTTAGAGTATTTGAAGCATTTATGGGTCAAAGAATGATGAAGTTACCTGGGTAATGGCGGAGACTGCATAACGAGTAATTGTATGACCTTTATCCATCTCCAAACATAATTAGGATTATAAAATCGAGAAGGCTGCGATGAGCAGGGCACGTGGCTAGAATGACAGGGAAAATATATACATTAACCAATGAGTTAATAATACCATGAAAATATTATAAAATATAATATTATTATACAATCTATATTAATTTTACTACAATCAATATTTTTTATATTTTATTTCTGATTTTCAATTAACTTTAATGAATGATATTTGATTGATGGATTTCTTTTTCTATTTCTCAAATTTTTTAAATAATTGATAATTAATTCTTCATTATTTTTTAAAATCTATTTAATATTTACTAACTTCGATGTTGAGATTTTGGTGTTTTTATACGTTTTGAAGGTTCCTGAATCACTTTCACTAAGGTTGAGAAAAAATGTCTGTGTGTGTGTGTGTGTGTATGTGTCTAGACAAGATTACGCAAAAACGGTTTAAGCTAGAATCATGAAATTTGGTACATGGGCATTATTCAAAATTCATAGTTTTCTATCAAATTTTGAGAAATGTAGCTCAACCGGAAGAGGGTCATTATCTACAACGTTTTGATTTTTCTTTTCTAAAGTGACCGTAAAAATAAAGATATATGTTTGATAATTTTTCACATGATTAATATTTGTATAAAACTGCTATATATAGAATTTCAGCTTGATTGACTCGCTGAAAGTACCAGAATTAATTTTTTAACACTGCAAATCTCACGCGCCAACTCGTGACGTGGTGCCATCCACAAAGAGCCAAACATGCGCTGGTTTAATAAATATTATTTATTAATTTTAATTTATAATTTAATTAATTTAAATTAATATATGTTATTTAATCCAATTTAAATTTGCGAGATATCTCGCACTAAATTTAGTAAAGAATAATTTAATAAAATTTATATTTTGTTTTAAAATTTATAAATAAAGTATTATAAAATTTTATATTTTTTAAACATAGTTAGTTCATTCGAAAATGAAATCTCAACTCAAACACAAGTCAATGACAAAATGAATGAACCCTTGCATGCAGCTGGTTTTGGATAACTTAGAATGGAAGGGTAGAATGTTTTTGACGTAAATAATTAAACTATCTTATGTAAAAGTTATTTTTTCTAATATTAAAAACAAAAATAAATGATTTCTTGTCAAATTTCGAATATAAGTCGTACTAAGAAAAGAAATTTATATGTAATTATCAGGTTATAATGATAAGTTATTTTATTTAGTTTGTGCTTAAGTTAGCATAAAAATAAAGACAGTAACAACTCCAGCGTCTTTATTGATATTAAAATATTTTCTATAGACCAGGAAGAGGACACAACATTAATTAATAGTAATTAATAAATATAATTAAACATATATCCCGTTTGAAAAAACCTAAAGAATTTTTTAAACGTGTATTAAATTTTGGAAAACAAAATAAATTCTTAAAGAGTTTTGTTACCAGCTTTGTTGCAGCTCTTAGCATTAGTACAAACGACAAACCATTTTCAGACGGCTAGTTTTTGAAAAAACGCTTTCATAAATTGTTCCGAACACTTATTTAATGACTTCACAAATAAAAAACAAATTTTAATTTAATAAATAATTTATACAAACAATGTGGTCTTTAAATAAAAATTCCCTTAATAATTATTAAAATAACCACAAAAGCTTTAATAAATACAAAAAAAAAATAAGTTGACCTGTGGCCAGGTCCGAACCGACCGACGGTTTGAAGTAAATTAATTTCAAGCTACAGAAATAATTTCAAATAATTTTAATATATCTATTAATGTAATAAAAAACAGATATGGATACATAAATAATAAATATAAACATTTTTAATTTTATTTTATTTATAATATATATGCAAGACCAGGCTGTGACGTCATGAATGGCTGGATGACGTCATATAATTTTAAATCAAGAAAAAACTAATAAATATGATTTTTAAATATGATTTTTAATGATAAAACCAATACAAAGTGCATGATTCGTGGTGATATATAGAAAAATCTCCTCATGTGAAAAATTTGGTGTGAAAATAACCCTTTCCTTCCTAGCGTCGATCGCTAATACTACCACTTCCGGTTTCCGGATTTGCACCAAAAGTTGATCAATTCATCCCACTGATGCATTAAGTAAATATACCAAATTTCATCAAAATCCGTTCAGCCGTTCAGGCTGTACACATCTATACGGACGGACGGACAGACATCATGCTAAAAATACTTTTTTCTGTTTAGAAAATGCATGATTCGTGGAGATATGTAAAAATCTCCACATGTGAAATTTGGTGTGAAAACAATACCTCCCTTACTATCGTCGGTCGGTAAAAAACAAATAATTGAGAGAATCAAAGAATTGTCATTGTAAACTAAAATAGTCAAGCGTCGCGTTTAAGATATGACCAAAAATATTGTTGAACAGATCAATAATGATTTGTTATCTTGTGACATAATTAGCATTGCAGTTGACGAAAGTACCGACATAAATAGTATTGGTAGGCTTGCAATAATTATTAGTTGCATCAATAAATAGCTCGAATGTCAATGAAAAACTATGCGTTCTTTCTTCAATAAATGACACCACCAAAAGGCACTGATATTTTTCGTCAAGAGTTTACAAATTTCAAAAATGGACAAGTATTGGATTTAAAAAGTACATTGTTTTCCATAACACCTGACATTGATCCAAGTATGAGAGGAAATTTAGAAATGATTGATTTTAAAAGTTCAAAAATTATGAACGTATAAATTCAATAAATTGCGGAACTATTTAGAAAATACAGAAGATAATCATTTTCTCATATCAACATTTTGGGCATCACTTCCTACGAGGTTTTCATCATTAAAAAAATTGGCTTTCTCATTTTCTCCACATTCGGGTCTACTTATAAATGTGAGCAAATATTTTCACAAATGAAATTTATTTTAAGCAAAAACAGATGCAGGTGATTAACTATTGAAAATTCAGAAACTTATGTTCGATGTAAAACGACTATCAAGTATAAACCAGACTTGACTAAATTGACGTCACAAGTTCAAAATCAGGGGAGCCTAATATCGTAGAGAAAGTTTATAAATAAAGTGTATTCAACTATGTTTGTAATTATTTTCTTAATAAAATATATCTTATTATTTACTAAAATGCTGTTTTATTACGAAAATATCTCTGACCAAAACGTCTCTTTAATACTCGCATTTTGGTTGATTTTGACCCGCGACCAAAAAAAGGTTGCCGACCCCTATATTCTGAGATACTCCAGTCTTACAAAAACATCTCTACAGTTTATGCATTTGTGACAAGGTAATCTTTCAACAAAACAACACTTGCCCACAAAGTCGTCAAGGGGCTTCCAAACTTATTTTTAAACCCAATATATTTTTCAGTTATTTTTACAGTATTTAATTATTGTATAAGTTTAAATTGTTGTATTTTTTCAAATAATTGTTTAATGCTTCATAAATGACGTTTTAGAAAAAAAAGAAAATGTTGTTGCTAATAAAGGCAGTCTAGAAAATGAATTAAATCACCAACCAACCAAGTATCAAAAAAAAAAGAAAATCAATCAGATAATGATAATATAAAAAATTAACATATATTTTAATATTAGTGTAAACACCAGCAACCGATACGATTTATTAGTTTACCAAAATATTATACTACAATGGTTGGGAAATGAAACTTCAAAGAGATACCTCCTCCTTGAATTTCTTTATCTGTCCTACGGTTAGAGTTTAAGGAAAAAACTTCGTTATAAAAAGACAAAAGGTATGATGTTACTGAATATAAGAAAAGCATTTGATAGTATGGGTCATTTGGAGCTGATTAATTCTTAAAAAGGGACCACACAAAATTTTTGGTACTTAATTACTGAATTCCTCCGAGAAAATTCGTAATTTCTTATATATAGGTCATTTTCTGAATGGTATCTAATAAGTGCTAGGTTTTCTCAGAGAGCGTTTTTTCCGTTACTTATTTACTGCTTATATACCAGCTATCCCACAATTACAACATTAAAAAACTGATTTAATATGGATGAAACGAAACGGTATTATATTATAATACAAATAGAAATTTTAAATACCTCAAAGAACTCAAAGAAGAAATAAAAACAATCATTAACTACTACAGGCTAAAAATTAAAACTGAGAAGAGTGAAGTAATTTTAAGATTATTTACAAAAAAAGAGAACAAAACTTAAACAAAACATTAAAAATTCGAATTCAAGGAAAGCTTTCGAAAAAAATAAAAGTATTGAAACTATTCAAGATTTAAAAGCAAAATGAACTGCTCATATTACAATTATTATACCAAATTAAATAATAACACTTTTTGAACTTAAATTAAACCATGAAGTAAGTAGGTATATTAGTCTGGAAAGAAAATTTAATCTTTGTAAAATGATTTCTAAATTTAATCGATACAAAATCATGATACAATAAAAAATATATGATACCATAGATAAATTATATAGCTGGAGTGTCTCCACTCGACTATCTCGAAAATTGAATTGGATTAAATAACATAATGTATTATATTTAAATTAAATTTAATTAATTATAAATTATAAATTAAAATTAATAAATAATATTTATTAAACCAGCGCATGTTTGGCTCTTTGTGGATGGCACCACGTCACGTGTTGGCAAGTGAGATTTGTAGTGTTAAAAAATTAATTCTGGTACTTTCAGCGATTCAATCAAGCTGTAAATCTATATATAGCAGTTTTATACAATTTTTAATCATGTGAAAAACTATGAAACCTATATCTTTATTTTTACGGTCACTTTAGAGGAAAAAAAATCTAAACGTTGTAGGTAATGACCCTCTTCCGGTTGAGCTGCTTTTCTCAAAAATTGATATAAAACTACGAATTTTGAATAATGCCCGTATACCAAATTTCATGATTCTAGCTCAAACCGGTTTCTTGTCTACACACTCACTCTCTCTCTCACACACACACAGGCAGACATTTTTCTCAACCTTAGTGAAAATGATTCAGGAACCTTCAAATCGTATAAAAACATCAAAATCTCGACATCGAAAATTTTCTCGCGAGATAGTAAAAAGAAGTATTTAATATTCCTTCCTTTGAAGAATATCTGAATATCGTCTACTAGTTTTATTAATTAGAAGAAGAAATCAAGTAAACATCAACCTTCTAATATCAAAAAAATTAAGAACAATTAAGAAAATTCCTGCTTAAGTTTATGATTTTGCTATTTTATTTAAGTAGTAAAAAAAAGGTTTTTGAAAGCAATTTTTCTTTTTAAATTTATCAGAATGTTAAATTTGTAATAAATCATAAGAATTATATTAGATCAAGTATATTAATTACAAAAACGAAATCGAAAAAGAAAATATATATACCGTCTAGCGATTCTAGTAATTTTAAACAAGGTTTGTTCATAGCATTTATAAGTTAAAAAAATTGAGCTGTGGCCAGTCACAGAACCGACCGACGATTTAAAAATAATTAAAATCAATATTATATATATATATATATATATATATATATATATATATATGCATGTATGTATTTTTTATTTAACCAGTTAGTTTAATATAATAAAAAATTTCCTACAATGAATATAAAATTAATAATTTGTAAACTACCACTTCCCGTTTCCGGATATATACCAAAAGTTGATGGATTCATGCTTCTGATGCATTAAGTAAATATACCAAATTTTATCAAAATCCGTTGAGCCGTTCAAATACACACGTCTATGACACACAATGGACAGACGGACATACATCATGCTAAAACTACGTTTTTCTGTTAACAAAATGCATGATTCGTGGAGATATACAAAAATTTCCATATGTGAAATTTGGTGTGAAAACAATACTTTCCCTTCCTATCGTCGGTCGGTCAAAAGATGGAATCACTAAGGAATTGCATAATCTCTAGGCACTTTTTAATATAGTTTCATTTTATAATATTTTAATTCTACTATAAGTATACAATAAAGCGTTGTATATTACACATGTTTATGTTAAGCAATCTCTACTATTTTTTTATTTCTTTATCATCAGCACATAAATATTATAAAGAATTTTATTTTCTAACTAAAATACAGATCTTATACCATCATTTCAAACCTCAAGTAAATGTTATTTACTAAATTTTAATTTTGAATTTCCATCATTTTTAATAAATTTCTATACTATATTTATATTAATTTATGTTTATATATACATATATATATATACTTATATATCTGTATATATTTATAATCCATTTATTCAATCATTCTTTTCTCATTATAATAAAAGTTTCCTCTTTCTTTCATATCCTTTTATCGTCATCCTTACAAATTAAATTGAACACAATGTTATTCAATTGCAAGCCACTAAACGTATGCGACACTTTAATAGAATATGAACTCTCATAAAGTTTATGATACCGAAAGATCTGATTAGGTTACTCCCTCTTGCCACTTTTTTTATATAGCTTATTTAAAAAAAAAACAAAAGGAAATATTTCATTAATATTACAATCGTAAAATAAATTAAAAAAATAAAATAAAATTAGGTAACTGAAAGCTGAAACTAAATAAAAAAAAATAATAAAAGAATTGACATAATTATTCAGTTTAGAAAGTAAATTGACTATAATAGTTATAATTATAATGTCAGAAAACTACAATAATGCTACTAAAAGGATTAGAAAAAGTCTAAATATAAAGTTTTATCAAACATGATATATCAAATGCATTTTTCTGGATTCTAAATAATTTTATTCACCAATTCTTTTTTAACTTTTACCCCTGTGATCCATGCAACCATGAAAACCGATTCTATTTTCCCCTCAAATTTATTTCAATCTAGAAATATTTAAGATTTAGGGTCAGAAAAAAAAGTACAAAGTATTTTTTTTTGTGTCAGCTCATCCCTCATATCTTCCCATCCTTTTATTTTTTAGACCTTAAATCAAATTTACATTGTTAATCAAGACTAATTCTTTAACAGCAAAAAAAATGTCTCTTTTATTTATTAATATTGACCTCTCCTCTTTGATTAACATAATTAATTAAATAAAATACGTAAAATAATTGCAAAGTAAATACTTTTGAATAATGTAATTGTTTCTGAATTTGAAAACCATGCGTTAATGTTATAATTGGTTTATTTTTACTGGTTTGTATTACATTCTTGTACAAGGGATAACATGTCTCGTTCAACACTTTAAAAAATATATTTATATATAGATATTCATATATATAAGGGAATTTTGTAAATAAAACCACATATTGATATTTGTTATTGTAAATTTATTCAAAAAATACAAAAAATATACACAACGTTTCGATTGCTACTTCTGCAATCGTTATCAAGCGACTGCACTGTTCGAGAAGAGCAATAAGGTTGAAAAATTGCAATCAACTTAGTGCCAGCAGCGCCTCTGATGGTGCTTATGAGCGAAACTCTGTTTCTGGCCCTTCGATAAGACTGCCCGGGGCCTGCACTGGACGCTCGAACAGTGCAGTCACTTGATAACGATTGCAGAAGTAGCAATCGAAACGTTGTGTATATTTTTTGTATTTTTTGAATAAATTTACAATAACAAATATCAATATGTGGTTTTATTTACAAAATTCCCTTATAAATAAAAACAGCCACCAAAGCTTTAATAATTTGATATTCATATTATCTTTACGTTTCTTGACTTGGTGAATCCAAATAAAACTTTAAAATTTGTATAACTGTCTATGACATTGTACCACAGTATTTTTATAGATTTATAGATCTTTATTTAAACATAGGCTTTCAATATTTAATAAAAAGAAAAGATAGAAATTTATGCAACGCTCACATGTATGATATCATTCGATATCTTCTTTCGAACCTGTTCATGGATGTTTAACAATGAATATAAAAATATCAATTTTAGCAATTTAAATTATGTACTTCTTTTGGATATTATTTAAACTTCACTCAAACCAAGTTATAAGTTTATATCATTAAAAGACATCGAGCTTTAAACATAAAATAAAAAAGGTGCTCAAGTATCTGGTATCTCTAATACAGGTCAGAGTGATGGCTGTTTAATCAGGAAGGATACTAATACAGGTCAATAAGGCTTTGACATTTTAAATTTCCTGTCTCTTAAATGAAATGGCAGCACTTCTCCTTTTAGAAGGTAACTATCATCTGGCTCCTGTCAAAATTTGAACTAGCTAGGTCATTTAGTTTTTGTTTGACATCCATTAATATCAGACTACGTTGTGATTGAAGAAGAAACTGGAAAAAAAGTGAATATCCATGAAAAGCCATGAATTGGAATACAAATTGCTCTCCCGTTCCCTCTATTCTCTGGATTTAGTCCCAAGTGACTATTTCATGTTTCCAAACCTGAAGAAATGGCTCGGCGGAAAGAGATTTGACTCCAACGATGAAATAATCATCTTAAAGACATGTCCTCAACAAATCTTCTTTTTTGGAAGGGATCAATAAAACTGGGGAAACGTTGAACGAAGTGTATAGAGCTCAAAGAAAACTACGTTGAAAAATAAAATAATTTTTTTATCCAAAAGACTGTGATTCATTCAAAAAGTCACGGACCTACCTTAACATAAACATAGTGGAAATTTCTTTTATTATTATTAAGAAAAGGTGAATTTTGAATTATTTCGAAAAGTATTTATTTATTTATTAATATCCATTTTGTCCCCTTCAAGGTAATTCCCCTCAGTTATAATGCACTTATGCCAGTGCTTCTTCCAATCGTCGAAGCACTTCTGAAATGCGCTTTATGACCATCAGCTCATTCTTCGATTCCGATTTTATCTCATAAATTGTGGCAAAAGACTTTTTTCCTATCATAGGTCTCTTCAGTTTTGGGAATAGAAAAAAGTCGCAGGGAGCCAAATCTGGTGAATACGGTGGTTGAGGCATGATTACGGTGTTGTTTTTGGCCAAATAATCACGAACAATCAATGATGTGTGAGCTGGTGCATTATCGTGATGCACAATCCATGATTCATTTTATCACAATTCCTATCGTTTGAGCCGTATTGCTTCACGCTAACCTTGCATAACTTCCTTGTAGTATTCCTTTTTTTAAGTAAAAAATCGAAGAATACACAAAAACGTGACTAACTTTTTCAGCTGTCAATAACAAACTACTAATACAAAATGACTGATAATGTCAACACATGAGAAACATATGTGTACCAATATAACAAAAAAAAATTTCATTAGTCGAATGTAGACAGTTCGCGAAAATTCAAAATTCACCTTTTCTTTTGAACAGACCTCGTGTATATTATTTATAATATCAATACTTGTCTATTATAATAATATTAATAATGTAGTAAAAAATTAAATTATTATTATAGACAATAATAAGAATGATGAAACAAATGAATATTCGCATAGAAAATACATGTATAAATATTAACTGATAAGAGAATGTCAACAAAGTAAAAGAAATGAAATTTTTTTTATTCCTCCTTTCATTTCTATTAACATATTTATTGCCTCATTTATTATTTACCTCTCTAGGACATATGTTAAATAAAATGATTTTTCATTAAATAGGTTTCATTTGATGGTGTAAGGTGTCTATTCAAATTTAAAAACAATATATATATATATATACATATCAAATATATCCTTTAAGATGAGTATCCTATTTCTATTGATAAATTAGGAAAAATATCAATTGCATAGGACTCAATAAAATAGTTGGATCATTTTAAGTCTATAAAATAAATCTTATGAAACATTCATTCATAGATTTTATAAAAGGAAATATAAATCAATAGATGGAAACATAATGATAATAAATGATTATCTTATTAAGTTTTCTTCTCATTGATCGTGATGAATTTTTGGAGAAAAGACTTTTATTTATTAATTTTTCCTCAATTATTTCTCTCTCTCTCTCTCTCTATATATATATATATATATATATATGTGACTCTGAATGAATAACCACTAATCAATTAAAAATAAGCTGGAGTGTCTCCACTCGACTATCTCGCAATTTCAATTGGATTAAATAACATATATTATATTTAAATTAAATTTAATTAATTATAAATTATAAATTAAAATTAATAAATAATATATATTAAACCAGCGCATGTTTGGTTCTTTGTTGATGGCCCCACATCACGTGTTGGCGCGTGAGATTTGCAGTGTTAAAAAATTAATTCCGGTACTTTCAGCGATTTAATCAAGCTGAAATTCTATATATAGCAGTTTTATACAATTTTTATTCATTGAAATACTATCAAACATATATCTTTATTTTTACGGTCACTTTAGAGGAAAATAAGTTGACCTGTGGCCAGGTCCGAACCGACCGACTGTTTGAAATAAATTAATTTCCAGCTACAGAAACAATTTCAAATAATTTTCATATATCTATTAATGTAATAAAAAACAGATATGGATACATAAATAATAAATATAAACATTTTTAATTTTATTTTATTTATAATATATATGCAAGACCAGGCTGTGACGTCATGCATGCCTGGATGACGTCATATAATTTTAAATCAAGAAAAAACTAATAAATATGATTTTTCTCGAGGATAAAACCAATACAAAGTGCATGATTCGTGGTGATATATAAAAAAATCTCCTTTGGTGTGAAAATAACCCTTTCCTTCCTATCGTCGATCGCTAATACTACCACTTCCGGTTTCCGGAATTGCACCAAAAGTTGATCAATTCATCCCACTGATGCATTAAGTAAATATACCAAATTTCATCAAAATCGGTTGAGCCGTTCAGGCTGTACACATCTATACGGACGGACGGACGGACGGACAGACGGACGGACAGACGGACGGACAGACATCATGCTAAAAATACTTTTTTCTGTTTAGAAAATGCATGATTCGTGGAGATATGTAAAAATCTCCACATGTGAAATTTGGTGTGAAAACAATACCTCCCTTACTATCGTCGGTCGGTAAAAAATGAAAACGTTGTAGGTAATGACCTTCTTCTGTTTGGGCTACATTTCTCAAAAGTTGATAGAAAACTACCAATTTTGAATAATGCCCATGTACCAAATTTCATGATTGAAGCTCAAACCGTTTTTGCGTAATCTTGGATAAATACATACACACACACACAGACATTTTTCTCAACCTTAGTGAAAATGATTCAGGAACCTTCAAAACGTATAAAAACATCAAAATCTCAACATCGAAATTTTTCGTGATAGTAATATTATCTCTGGCGAGATAGTAAAAAAAATGAAAATAAAAACATATTTATAAAATATAGAATAGATAGAATGAGAGAGAGAGAAAATTTTAAAAACGAGGCTTTAAGGTATATTTATTAAAATAAATCAATAGGACAATTACCATGATTCTAAACATATATATTATAAATATCATATTATTTATCGTATTATATCATTATTAGGTGCTGAGACGAAGAAATATTCAAATAAAATAACAATAATTTTAAAATAATAAAAAATAATTAAATAAATATGAGATTATTAAATTAATTAAAAAGAGAACTTATAGAATAAATTATTTATTTGAAATTCATATAATAAAAATTATATTAATAATTTAAATATAATCATTTTTATGTGGGAATTGCTAGAATTATTAATTTTATATTCATTTTCGGAAATTAATCGAATTCTTCACTGAGCCACGAAAGGCTCTGAATGGTTATAATTATTATTATTTATTTCTTTTAGACAATTCTTCTAAAATTTTGGAAATTTATTTGGTGCTTTGTCACGCAGAGGAATTATTGGTCTTTATTTTTTTTTTTTTTTTTTTTTTTTTTTGAGGAAATGTGCACATTCTCCAAAACTTTTTTCTCTCAAACTCGCTCGATTTCGCCCCTTGCGATGTTTTTTTATTAGGATATCTTAAGTCTGTTGTATGTATTGTATATACCGATCGCCCAAGAACACTTGCTGAACAGAAAAACAATATTCAAGAGTTTGTCAAAGTTTTAAGAATCAAGCAAATTGCTAATGGTTATATAATGTCCGATAAAATATTTAAAACAACTTGAAAATAAAATTTCCAAAGTGGTAGAATAATTATCAAAAAGAAATAAATAATAACTAAAACCACAATTCTGTTTTATTAACTCTCTAAATCAGCAAGTTAAGTTTTCCCACCCTTTATAATTTCTATCTACTATTTTTAATATTTAATTAATATAAATGAATATTTATTTTTATTTATTTAATTCTTAATAAAATGGATATTAAATATGATTTTGTTTAATGAATAAAGTATTTATTTCACAATATTTAGTAATTTTTATAAGATTTTTATTAAATAATAAATATCCTTCAATTTATATTTATAATTAAATATTATAAACTTAATGTGTAATTATACTTATCGACTTTGAATAATACTAAAACGTGTTTTTCTATTAAATATTTTTTAATAATTGGAATAAAATAAAATTTTATTGATAATTCAACATAAGAGAAAAGGTGAATTTTGAATGTTCGCGGGCTGTGTACATTCGATTATTGAAATTGTTTTTGTTATGTTGGTACGGTACACGTTTGTTTCTCATATGTTGACATTATCAGCCATTTTGGATTAGTAGTTTGTTTTTGACAACTGAAAAAGTTAGTCACGATTTTGTGTGTCCTTCGAACGCGTTTTGCCACAATTGATGAGATAAAGTTGGAATCGAAGAACCTCCTGATGGCCATACCAAAAAGCGCATTTCAGAAGTGCTTCGACAATTGGAAGAAGCGCTGGCATAAGTGCATTATATCTGATGGGAATTACTTTAAAGTGGATATTGATGAATAAATAAATACTTTTCGAAATTATTCAAAATTCATTTTTTCTTTTGAACAAACTTCATATTTACTGTTTAAAACATTTAGAAGTATCGGATTGGAATTATATATATATATTAAGAATTTTAAAAATATGTTTAATAGCCCATTTAGTGCACCGTTATCTATTTATAACAAAATTAAACTAATCTTTAAAAATATCTAAGAAAAATTTTTGAATAAAAATTAATGAATAAATAAATACTTTTCGAAATAATTCAAAATTCACCTTTTCTTTTGAACAAACCTCGTATGAATGGCCTGGAAATAAAAAATTTCGCTATACAACACTGTTTGACAAGATCTCAAATATCCCAAATTCATGGAATCCGCCTCGTATATAATAAAACCGACAAAATTAATATGCTATATTTAGGGTGTTTTAATCAATCTATTTATTCATCTTCATTTAAATTTAAAATTAAATATGAGTATAGTTAATATACGTAACCCAAACGTCGATAAATATTGGTTGAAATGAAAAAGTTAGAGAGTTTCATTTCTAAATCTTTTGTTTGACTGACTCTTAATCCATTATTTATTTTATATGTTTTTATTCTTAAAATAGTTTCGATTAAGTTTCATGACACACTCCACATGCCTTAATCATTTCTCTCCCTCCATTAAGTTAAATTGAATGAATGATGATAGATTAAAGTGACTTGTGATTAAATTCAAACATAACTATATTCCTTCTTATATTCTTATTTTATATTCTTTATTCATTATTTTTTAGAAGAAAATATTTATTTTTCAAATTAAAATCATTCAGTAAAATTTATTTAAATTTTACAGTGAAAATATTTAAAAAAAATTGTGATTAGATGATATAATATTGGTATTTTTTTTGTGTGTGTGTTTTAGTGTGCCAATGTTTAAGGAGGTTGTTTTAATAAAAAAGAGATATTTTCTTTTTATTTAACTGGTATTATATCGTAGTTTGGCCAGGAGCGTATATCCCTAGTGTTTAGGAAAAAGGGGTTTGTTGTGATTGAGTGTGAATGTATGTCGTAGGTAAATGTCAATTTTAGGAAAATAGCATTTATCTAGGCACAAGCCTTTTGCCTGACCAAATGGGTTCAACTATGATTTCATTTCAATTTGACTAGGATAGTAGCATTTGCTTAGTCAAAAGCCATTTGGCTATTTGTTGGGCAAATAGCTTTAACTATTAATTCATTTCAATTTGACTAGGAAAATAGCAGAAGAAACAGAAAAAATACTCAAATATTAATTATTTTCAAATAATCTTTTAATCAATTAAAACAATTTAATAAAGGTACGAATATTTTTAAAAAAATGATATAAACAAAATAATTGGGGAAAAAATATTATGACACGAATTCTTTGGTATAATATTGTTAAATATATTTTGTTTATAATAAACTGTCTCTAATATTAAATTTTTATGATTATATATATTTATTTATTTCATATCAACCGGATTTTTATTTTAAAATTTACATTAATGTTGAACTCAAAACTGCATTGAAGTTATGACAAGCTGAAGTTAAATGTTTATAAAATAAAGAACAAAAAATTTTTTTGGAATAATTTCGTAATTGAATATTGTGATAGTTAAAGTTATTTGCCTAACAAAGATTTAGCCAAATGCTTTTGTTTAGGCAAATGCTATTTTCCTAGTCAAATTGAAATGAAATAATAGTTGAAGCTATTTGGCCAGGCAATTTTTTCGCTTAAACAATAGTATAAACATTTGTATTGTAGAATTTGTGGCTAGTAGATTAAGATAAGATATAATTAAAACTATTTCTACAATTTAAAAGCGAGGGGATATATTCAATTCTATTTTGATATATATACAATGTAAAATAAATCCAAAAATTATATTTTGATGGTACCTACATAATTAAAATTAAATGAAAAAATAAACACATTGGTATAAAAGAGATTAAATAAAATATAAATTTTATAATATTATAATCAATATTATATCAATTAAAATTGTGGATTCATATAATATATGGTATAAATATATATATATATATATATATATATATAAATATATTATTCCGAATAATAAAATGGTATGTATAAATAGCACACACACATAGTCCATATATATATATATATATAATTTATATATATACATTATATTTATAAAAAAAAAAAAAATATTAAATAATTTTATTTAACAAACTAATTATAATTTCTATCGTTTTTATCTCGCCAGAGAGAGTATTGTGATCTCGAAAATTTTCGATGTTGAGATTTTGATGTTTTTATACGTTTTGAAGTTTCCTGAATCATTTTCACTAAGGTTAAGAAAAATGTATGTGTGTGAATGTCTCTCTCTCTCTCTCTGTGTGTGTGTGTGTATGTAGACAAGATTACGCAAAAACGGTTTGAGCTAGAATCATGAAATTTGGTATACGGGCATTATTTAAAATTCGTACTTTTCTATCAACTTTTACGTTTTCATTTTTTTTCCTCTAAAGTGACCGTAAAAATAAAGATATATGTTTGATAGTTTTTCACATGAATAAAAATTCTATAAAACTGCTATGTATATAATTTATATAATTTATATATCAGTCTAGTCAATTTTGTGTCTACTACGGACAAACTGACTCACATGAAAAATTCTAAAGTCATATTTGGATTCTCCAGGCCATGAAAGGTGAAGATAAGCAAAAAATGTCTAAACTATGAGTAATGTACAATGAAAAACCTTTATAGAATTCAATTTTTACTATCTCGCCAAATTTTCGATGTTGTGATTTTGATGTTTTTATACATTTTGAAGGTTCCTGAATCATTTTCACTATGGTTGAGAAAAATGTGTGTGTGTGTGTATATGTGTATGTATGTAAACAAGATTACGAAAAAACTGTTTGAGCTAGAATGATGAAATTTGGTACATGGGCATTATTCAAAATTCATAGTTTTCTAACAACTTTTGAGAAATGTAGCTCAACGGAAGAGGGTCATTACCTACAACGTTATGATTTTTTTTCTTCTAAACTGACCGTAAAAATAAAGATATATGTTTGATAGTTTTTCACATGAATAAAAATTTTATAAAACTGCTATGTATATAATTTCAGCTTGATTGATCCGCTGAAAGTACTGGAATTAATTTTTTAACACTGCAATCTCGCGCCAACACGTAATGTGGTGCCATCAACAAAGAGCCAAACATGCGCTGGTTTAATAAATATATTTAAATTAAATTTAATTAATTATAAACTATAAATTAAAATTAATAAATAATATTTATTAATATATTTATTAATATATTATGTTTTTTAATCCAATTCAAATTGCGAGATAGTCGAGTGAAGACACTCCAGCTAATTTTATTTTTGTTTTATATACATTCAAATTATTTTCCCTTTCTTTATAACCAAACTGTCCAATATCCTTTATTTATTTTTTATTTATGATAAAAAGGACACATTATACGTATTTATTTTCATTTCAATGTAGATTTGTCCTTTCCTTATTTTTATAAATGACAAATGAATGTATAATATAATGTAAATGAAAAAAATGGTTTTATAAATTTAAACCAACTCTTTCCAATCATCAATTTTCATTAATCTTAATTAATTAACAAGCCATTGAGCTTTTTATATTACCAACCACAGTTTCGACAACAGGATATGTCGGTCTTCTGTCAAAAGATATCCCTCTCACCATATCATTTACGTTTATTCTTCTTTGTGATCTTCTAATATGTATAAAAATACAAAAAAAAAAATAAGACTTTTCATATATTTTCTTGATTCTAATCCAAAAAAACTAAAGACTTAGGAGAATTATCTAAAAATATCATTCACTACGTTTATTTTTGAATGAACGATTCTAATGAAAGATTCAAATGTAAGAAAAGTACGTTTCCTCTCCCCCATTCATTAATTTAATTTATCTGTTATATTAATAAAATATCAATTGTAAAATTGTAGATATTTATTAAAAATACAGATAATTATATGTTGTATATTACATAATTAAAATTTATATATACAGACATCTGCTAAATAATATAATTTATTATTAAAGAAGATTGAAAGTTTCATGTAGGATGTGCTATCATCAGTCAGTCAGTTTAAAGATGAAAGGATGGATGGCAAGAAGTGAGCTTGAGCCATGATATAAAGTAGGAAATAATTTTCTTTAGAATATTCAATTAAAAAATATAAATAATTTTAATTTTAATTTAAAATAGATCAAAATAAAAAAATAAAAATAATGGCTGAACCTTTACTTTGTTTTGATTATTATATTATATATAGTTTTACCTAATGTTTATTTTAAGTGAAGTAAATTTATATCAATTAAATTACATTAAATAAAAAAATTGATAAGAGTGAAAGAATTAATATATAACTTTATTAAATATAAAATAAAAACAAATAGAATATGAAAATGTAGAAAAATTTATGTACTTAGGTTCTGTAATTACGAAGGATAATAATATTCGAGAAGAATTTAAATCGAGGTTGCAATCGAGTAACTCCTGTTATTATGCAGTAAAGGGGCTTATCTCGTCAAAATTATTATCAAAGAGGAACGAAATTAAAATATATAAAACAATTATTTTTCCGGTTGTATTATATGGGTGTGAGGCATGGCCTATTACCTTAGGGGACGAGAGTAAATTTAGAGTATTTAAGAATAGGATTCTTTATGGGCCAAAGAAAGATAAGGTCACCGGGAACCGCATAACGAGAAATTACATGACCTCCAAACATAGTTAGATTTATAAAATCGGCACGTGGCTAGAATGGGAGAAGAAAGAATGGCGAACACTTGGAGATATGTGGTTACTGCGGCCAAAAACTTTCGAGTTCCATAGAGCCACATGAGATAGATAGATATAAAATAAAAACAAATAATTACAACAAAACATAATTTGCTTGAGTAAGGTCACAGATTAATGTTAATAAAACAAATTAAATATTTAAAAAAAAAACAAATCAATATATATTATATAATAAGATTTCATTAGTGATTGCTCACATACTTTTATATGGGGAGTTAATTTTAAGTTATATAGTTTTTCTATCCCATAAACTTTAAGAGATACAGTGTAATTCTTGATATTAAAAATACCATATCACATAATTATTTAAAGAAAATCTACACCTTCAATTTCAAATTAAATAACAAAATTTTATACATCTATAATATAGTTACTATGTTTTAATGAAAACTATAATTATATACTATTTGACAAAGAATGAACATAAAATCAAAAAAAAAAAAAATTTCGCTATTATTTTTGAACTCTCATAAAAAATAAGATATCATTTAAAATAATAAAATTGTATCTTATATTTTGAAAACCACTTAAAAGAAATTGAATTTTCTAATTTTTTTAATTTAGAAATTATTTGCTAATTTAAACAACTCTCTATCTCTACTAATTTTCGATATACCTATATAAATTTTACATTTAACACTGTAAAAATATATAAGTACATACATATATATTAATAAATAATACATATTTTTATAATATAGAAAAAACAAAAAAAGATATAAAATATTTATATTTGTTAATTGATTTTTTCGATTGAAATTTTTTATTATCAAAAATTGATCCAATCGAATCTATTAAATTTTTTTAAAAAATAAATCAGATGGTATTCAAACAATCATATACCTACAAAAATACAGTAGTTAGTAAATTATAATAATTTATAATAATAATTTTAATATATTGTAACATAAAATTTATAAAACTGATATCTATAAAACTGATTCTAACTTTATTCATTTTGAACATTTAAATAAAAGATACACGAAAATTTGTATTTTTAAAATTCACAATATAGATAATATTTATAAAGAAAAATCGATCTGTATAGGTTTCACACTCGGGAAAAATCATCTTTGTTAGTTTTTTCTTAATTTAAAATAGGAATTTTAATAATAAAAAAAAATAAGTTGACCTGTGGCCAGGTCTGAACCGTCCGACGGTTTGAAATAAATTAATTTCCAGCTACAGAAACAATTTCAAATAATTTTAAAAAATAGATAGGCATATAACATAAATATTTTTAATTTTATTTTATTTATAATATATATATATATATATATGAATGGCTGGATGACGTCATATAATTTTAAATTAAGAAAAAAACTAATAAAAATGATTTTTCTCGAGAATAAAACCAAACAAAGTGCATGATTTGTGGTGATATGTAAAAAATCTCCTTATGTGAAATTTGGTGCGAAAATAACCCTTCCCTTCCTATCGTCGATCGCTAATACTACCACTTCCGGTTTCCGGATTTGCACCAAAAGTTGATCAATTCGTCTCACTGATGCATTAAGTAAATTTACCAAATTTCATAAAAATCTGTTGAGCCGTTCAGGCTGTACACGTCTATACAGACGGACGGACGGACGGACAGACATGCTAAAAATACTTTTTTCTGTTAAGAAAATGCATGATTCGTGGAGATATGTAAAAATCTCCACATGTGAAATTTGGTGTGAAAACAATACCTCCCTTACTATCGTCGGTCGGTAAAAATGGTCCTTCCTTAAATACAAAATTTTGTAAATAAAATAAAATTAAAAATATTTATTTTAATAATATCTTGTAATCATTGTGAATCTTTTAAAACACGAGGTAAGCGTTCTTGTATTTTAAGGTTAATTTCTTATGTAGAACGTTAAGGACATGCCACATTGTATTTTCAATCTATTATGTTTTATTTAATAATAAATTCAAATCAATAGTTAATACTACAAATTATATTAATCAATTTAAAATTTTTTCTTTATAAATAATCACATGTAATCATGAACAATTATCAAAGGGGTGGTCCATTTCTGACAAACAAATTTCACATTTTTGTAGAAATTGAATTAAATGGTCCGTATTAATATAATAATAAATATCTTTTATTACATTTATGTATTATTTAAATAAGAATAATTAGAAAAGATTAAAAATGACAAAAGAAAAAGAAATGATGGAAAAAGTTAAATAGCGAAAAAAAAATAAAGGAACGAGTTAATAGTTCTGAATATTGTGACTTCAGTTTTAAAATATCACAAAGATGAAAATAATTGTCTTGAAGACAGTGATGAAGATCAGAAAACTCTAACATTGCATGTTCAAAAAAAGATAAACAAATAATACGTGTTGTTTGTTTATATGCGAGATTACTTTCCCGAAAAAAGCATACAATTTCCTGAAGAAGAAGTTAGGATTTCATTTATGGAGAATACAAGATATTTATAGAAATGTCCAATAACTGCTGACAAGAAATGTTAACTCATTTCCGATATAAACTGTAAATAAAAATAATAATTAAAATAAATTATAAGAAATTATATATAAAAAATATTAATAAAACCAATCTTTAGTGCATTTTATTCCATTTATTTATTTTAAACCCAATTTATATTGATGATCAATTACTGGATTAAATTATGGTTGAACTACTTACTAAAACTTTAAATTTTTAGATTGTCAATTAAACATATATTTAGAAAAAAATTTTAAAAAAATATTTAAAAATACATTAACCGAATATTTTTGTTATAGTAATAATTAAAAATAGTTAAACAATATGATAGCACTTGTTTTGTTGTATTTCTCACTTTTGTTACAGAGATAGTATTGCGATCACGAAAATTTTCGATTTTGATGTTTTTATACGTTTTGAAGGTTCCTGAAGCATTTTCACTAAGGTTGAGAAAAATGTCTCTCTGTGTGTGTGTGTGTGTGTGTGTGTGTGTGTGTATGTATGTATGTAACCAAGATTACGTAAAAACGGCTTAAGCTAGAATCATGAAATTTGGTATACGGGCATTATTCAAAATTCCTAGTTTTCTATCAACTTTTGAGAAATGTAGCTCAACCGGAATAGGGTCATTATTATTTTTTTCCTCTAAATTGACCGTAATAATAGAAATATATGTTTGATAATTTTTCACATGATTAAAAATTGTATAAAACTGCTATATATAGAATGTCAGCTTGATTGAATCACTGAAAGTATCAGAATTAATTTTTTAACACTACAAATCAGGCGCCAACACGTGACGTGGTGCCATCAACAAAGAGCCAAACATGCGCTGGTTTAATAAATATTATTTATTAATTTTAATTTATAATTTATTTAATTTAAATATATAATTTATTATGTTATTTAATCCAATTCAAATTGCGAGATAGTCGAGTGGAGACACTCCAGCTTTTTTTATAAACATTTGAAATAATTTACTAATAATATTAATAATTTATTTTTATTTATTTATATACTTATAATAATTCCCATATAAAATGATAATTAAATTACTATGTTAAATTTCTATAAACAGTGAATGGGGTGTCTCTAGAATAATTCGTTTGTCTAAAATATTTTTTCTTTCAATAGAAAAGCGATAACCGATTCCTTCCAAGAATATAATAAAAAATAAAATTGGTGGTTTAATAAATATTATTTATTAATTTTAATTTATATTTTATAATTAATTAAATTTAATTTAAATATAATATATATCATGTTATGTTATTTATCCAATTCAAATTGCGAGATAGTCGAGTGGAGACACTCCAGCTTATTTATAATATATGAAAATTTCTCTTAAGGGGGTCAACTACTGGTACGTTTACCTTATGTAGATCTATGTTATTTTAATTCATTTTTTTTTATCTGAATAGATAATTTATATTATCTCACCCTAACATTAATATTTTATCCTCATCAATTGTCATCATCCGCTAGAATAACAATTTCAACCTCTAATTTCCATTCATAAAAAAGACTTTCTTTGAATGAGGACCCATTTAAAATAATCGTTGCTAAACGACTCGTTCAAATATTATCAGACTTGCAAAAGTTACAACTCTCACTATACCTATAAATTTCTATTTTATTATTATTTTATATTATTAATTATTGATTATATTATTAGGTCTGTTCAAAAGAAAAGGTGAATTTTGAATTTTTGCAAGCTGTGTACATTCGATTATCGGAATTTTTTTTGTTATATTGGAACATGTTGGTACATATGTTGATATTATCAGTCATTTTGGAATAGTAGTTTGTTTTTGATAACTGAAAAATTGGATTGTGCATCACGATAATGAACCATCTCACAAATCATTGCTTGTTCGTGATTATTTGGCCAAAACAACCCCATAATCATACCTCAATCACCGTATTATCCAGATTTGGCTCCCTGCGACATTTTCCTATTCCCAGAACTGAAGATACCAATGAAAGGAAAAAAGTGTTTTGCCACAATTGATGAGATAATGTCGGAATGGAAGAACGAGCTGATGGCCATATCGAAAAGGGCATTTCAGAAGTGCTTCGACGATTGAAAGAAGCGCTATTATAAGTAAGTGCATTATAACTGAGGGGAATTACTTTATAGGTAACAAAAAATGAATATGATGAATAAATACTTTTTGGAAATAATTCAAAATTCACCTTTTCTTTTGAACAAACCTCGTGTGTGTGTTGTATATATATATATATATATATATATATATATATATATATAAGTTGAATAATCCTATGATTTAGTGAAATTAGTTACTACTTTCAATCTTTGCTTATCTATTCGTTGATCTTACACTAGGGAAAAAGAAAATCAAGATTCATGATACATGAAGGAAATGTGATATAAAAAAAAATTAAAAGCAATCCTCTTCCCTTTCGGCCCACACGCAAGCACGCAACACTGAACTAAAATTATCTTCAATTCAATAGAATATTTAAGAAAAAAAAAGAAGAGGGAGGGAATTCATATATCATTGAATGATGAACCTTGGAACACATTTTTAAAACAAAAATTAAACTAATATCAATAAACAACAAACAAAAATTATAATAATTATTATTATATGCTAATATTTTTCACCTATTTTTTTATTTATTTTTACAATTTTATATATTATAATTAAATGAATTGCTTTTTTTTAGAATATCAAAATCCTAACATTACAAGGATATATAAACAAGTTTTTAATACTAAATTATACAAAATAATAATATATAACACATATATACTAGAATATAATAGAAATTTTAGTTATAAATATTATTAATAATAATAATATAATATGTGAACGAAGATAAATAATTTATTTTACCAAGGAGGTTATTTAGGCTTTAGTTTAGATATTAAATTAGATAATTAAATATATGGAATATGAAAATATGGAAAATGAAAATCAATAATGATTTTTGAAAAAATATGATATAAAGACAATAGAAAAATCAAAATAGTTATTATTAATTACTTACTATTAATCATACAACCACTTTCAAGGTGTCTTGTCTTATTCACTTTGCAAAGCAAACTAAATAAAAAAATAATATTTATTTTTATTTTTTATTTATATTCTTGGAAGGAATTGGTTGAGAGGCTTATCGCTTTTCTATTGAAAAATATATATTTTAGCCAAACGAATTGTTCTAAAGAGACCCCATTGACTGTTTATAGAAATTTAACATAGTAATTTAATTATCATTTTATATGGGAATTATTATAAGTATATAAATAAATAAAAATAAATTATTAATATTATTAGTAAATTATTTCAAATATTTATAAAAAAAAGCTGGAGTGTCTCCACTCGACTATCTCGCAATTTGAATTGGATTAAATAACATAATAAATTATATATTTAAATTAAATAAATTATAAATTAAAATTAATAAATAATATTTATTAAACCAGCGCATGTTTGGCTCTTTGTTGATGGCACCACGTCACGTGTTGGCGCCTGATTTGTAGTGATAAAAAATTAATTCCGGTACTTTCAGCAATTCAATCAAGCTGAAATTCAATATATAGCAGTTTTATTCAATTTTTAATCATGTGAAAAACTATCAAGCATATATCTTTATTTTTACGGTCACTTTAGAGGAAAAAAAAATGAAAACTTGGTACGTCTTCAAGTTGAGCTACATTTCTCAAAAGTTGATAGAAAACTACGAATTTTGAATAATTCCCATATACGAAAATTCATTATTCTAGCTTAAACCGTTTTTGTGTAATCTTGTTTACATACATACACATATACACACACAAAGAGACAGACATTTTTCTCAACCTTAATGAAAATGATTCAGGAACCTTCAAAACGTATAAAAACATCAAAATCTCGACATCGAAAATTTTCGTGATCGCAAAAATGTTTGAGTATCAAACTCTACTATCTATAATATAATTACAATCCGATGCTTGCTTCGAAAAGATTTAAACAGTAAATATATTGCATACCCAACAAGATTAACAATATTTCATTTTTGTGATGAAGGTAGCAAATGAAATTGATATTTGTTTCGAAGTGAGAGTACTATAGAGGGAGAGAATGAAAGTGATAGTGGGAGAGTAAGGGCCAATAGAACGATGGACATTGAATGAATCTAGTGAGCAATAAATGAGAAGTTAAACTAGATCAGGGGTCTCTTCATAAGCACGGCTCTCTAATTATCCCATTAGATTTAATTAAATCTCCCAACTAGTGCAAACAAAGCGAAATTGAAGCCTTCTCATGACAATGTCAAAGGTCATAGAATCTTTTGTTGTTAGAAAATCATAATTTTAGAATTTAACTAAAAATCGAATCTCATCCTTCTCCTCCTCCTCCCTACCATTAAAATAAAGAAAAAAAAATGTTAAATTATGAAAATGAATTTCAATTAATATCTATCTATCTATTTCTTTGGCTCTATAGTACTCGAAAGTACTTGGCAGCAACAACCACATTTCTCCAAATATCCTGAGCCACAACCCTCCAATCCCTACCCTCTTCCATCTCCCTCACGTCCCTTCCTACCTTGTCCATCCACCCATCTTCCAAACGGAGGTCTCCCACTAATATATTTTTCGCCATTCTTTTCTCTCCCATTCTAGCCACGTGCCCATCGCAGTCTTCTTGATTTTATAACCCTAACTATATCTGGAGAATGCATGCAATACTTCGCTATGCAGTCCCCGCCATTCTCCGGTGACCTCATCTATTTTTGGCCCATAAATGCTGCGAAGAATCCTATTTTCAAATTCTCTAAACCTACTCTTGTCCTCTAATGTCATAGACCATGCCTCACACCCATATAATACAACCGGCAAAATAATTGTTTTATATATTTTACTTTTTATTCCCTTTGATAATAATTTTGACGCGATAAGCCCCTTTACTGTATGATAACAGGCATTTCCCGATTACAACCTCGCTTTAAACTCATCTCGAATATTATTATTATCCTTCTATATTTTTGAATTCTACATTTTGTATGTTAAGACTTTGTGTGTGTTAATACTATTCCTCTCTGTTACTAAATATTTTGATTTATCACTATTAATTTCCACCCCCACCTCTTTTCCTGCTTCGATTAATTTTTCTACGCTATCATTAATTGCAATTGCCGAATCTCCTATTGTATTTAAGTCGTATGCGTAACCTAATACTTGATTTTTTTTTTTTGTTTAATTGGATCCCATTTGATTTTTCCCAATTTTTCTAATTACATATTCCAGTACTAAATTAAATACAATTGGGGATAATACCTATCCTTGTTTTAACCCATTCAGAATTCCGAAAGTTTCTGACAATTAATTCCCGCATCTTACTCTTCCTTTACTACCTTCAAGACAAATTTGAATCATACATAATAGTTTTTTTTTGGGAATTCCCATTAAGATCAAAATTTGAAAAAGTTTTTCCCGGTCTATTGAGTCACATGCTTTTCTAAAGTCTACAAAAAATTGATGAACAGAAATATTGAATTCATTTCAATTAATATATTTTGATAAAGGACATATTTTTTAATTAAAATTTTTAAATATTTTTGAAAATGTGATTAAATAAAAACAATAAATAATAATTTACAAATCAAAAAACAATACATCATTATAGACATTTTTTTAAATCTATATTTTTTAAAATTTATATAAAACAATATGTGGATAAAATGAAGAATTTTTACATTGGTTTATGTTTTATATGAAGGCGGGAAAATTCTTCATAGAACCCTTCTCTTGCTAATATTGGAGTGGAGGGCAGTGTCGGACTCTTGCCAGCTAAAAATCCTCCCTCTGGCTCCTTCTGGTTGCGCCCCAAGGTATTAATTTAATTGAATTTGGCCCTCTCTCTCCTAAATCCATGCTTTGTTTTTTTTCTTTCAATATTTTACTTCATAAGTGCAGTTCTCAAGCATTCTTTCAATAAAATTATTATGACTTCAGAATGGTCTCAGAATCGACTCTTAAATGTCCATACCTAGAACAAAAATTAATGTAAAATTTTAAAATATTTCATTAATATATTTTTCAAATAAAAGCATACTTTTGTTTTTTTAATATATATAATTTTCTAATTTCTTACAATAAAAGTTAAAAATTTAGATATTATTTTATTTTAGATTTTGTTTTGTTTCAAAATTTTATATAGATTTTATTAAATTTTGTTGTCACTGGACACTCGAACAGTGCAGTCGCTTGATAACGATTGCAGAAGTAGCAATCGAAACGTTGTGTATATGTTTGTATTTTTTGAATAAATTTACAATAACAAATATCAATATGTGGTTTTATTTACAAAATTCCGTTATAAACATATTTAAGACTTTTACAAATACAAAAAAAAAACAAATTATGGTTTATTAATTGTTATTGTTATTATAATAGCGAAGTATAAAGGTAAATGATAAATAGTATTCCATAAGTAAAGAAACCAGACATTTGCACAGATTGTTTTAGTTTTATTAATTTTAAAATGATGATTGGAATGGAAATAAGCTGGAGTGTCTCCACTCGACTATCTCGCAAATTTGAATTGGATTAATTAACATATATTATATTTAAATTAAATTTGATTAATTATAAATTAAAATTAAACAATAATATTTATTAAAACAGTGCATGTTTGCCTCTTGTTGATGGCATCACGTCACGTTTTGATTTGCAGTGTTAAAAAATTAATTCTGGTACTTTCATCTATTCAATCAAGCTGAAATTCTATATATAGCAGTTTTATACAATTATTAATCATGTGAAAAATTATCAAACATATATCTTTATTTTTACGCTCACTTTAGAAGAAAAAAAAATCAAAACGTTGTAGGTAATGACCCTTTTCCGGTTGAACTACATTTCTTAAAAGTTGATAGAAAACTACTAATTTTCAATAATGCCCGTATACCAAATTTCATGATTCTAACTCAAACCGTTTTTGCGTAATCTTGTCTACATACATACACATATACACACAGACAGACATTTTTCTCAACCTTAGTGAAAATGCTTCAGGAACCTTCAAAACGTATTAAAACATCAAAATCTCGACATCGAAAATTTTCGTGACCGCAATACTATCTCTGGCGAGATAGTAAAAAGTGTAGAGGAAGCGGGGAATTCGTTCTGACAATTGTATCTTTGATTGCCTACCTAACAGGGACTAAAAAATTATTTTTACTTTTTTTTTGGCGAAAATTATATTAAAATTACAATGACATTGTATTTCATTGACGGTGAAAAATTGACTTTTATGAAAAATTAAAATTACGATTAATTTATTATCCTCATTATAAATTATTTTATTGTTTGATTTTATGTGCCAGATGTACCGGTACAGTATATCAACATTCATTCATCGAAAAAACAGATAAAATTTAATACATAGCTACTATAAACCATACATAAATATTAACACAAATGAGACTGAATGTTTTTCTAAAGTTAAATAATAATGAGTGTGGGAGAAAGTGATTGATCATATAATTTAAATTATACTCTATTCATTAGCCATTATAAATTAATTTCAAATAATTTTTACACTTAAACTGATTTTTATTTAAATTTTATAAAAGTATTATTTAAAAACATCCTATAAATAATAATAAATATAACTTTTTTTTGAAACATATATTTATTTATTTATTTATATATTATACCAAATTTATTCATTATATGAAATACTCATAGTCGTATTCATCAATTTATTATTTAATCAATCATTATATTTGTATCTCATCTCTTTTAAAATGAAAATTACAAATACTGTTTTAAATTGTAATTTAAAGTTGTTATTTAAATTGTTATTAGAAAGTAAGATAAAATATTCATATTTAGAATATTTGAAGCAAGAAATTAAAATAAAAACGGATAATTTGGAGAAATATTTACCCTATCATTAAGAAATTTCTTGGAAATATTTTAAAAGAATGAATTATTAAAAGGGAAATTAGAAAACGCATCTCTTATTCGACCTAGTCATTTTTTGAAAAAATAAATGCTCACAGACAATAAATAATTATTTTTCTTCTTAATCTTAATTGACCAAGAGAACAAAGATACTAATTCTAAAGAAGAATTCTAGACATTCCAATAAATCTCCTTTGTAGTCAATTGCAAGATTTTGAGATACTTTTAAAAATAAGAAACCCTAATCTATAGGAGAAGATGAATAAAAGAACAATTCTGTGATGGGATCCCAACTAGTCGCTAAAATAGAACCTTCCCTATCTTTAAGTTTTTTCATATCAGTATCTGGTTCACCGAGCCGCCGCTCGGTCATTAAAATAAATTATTCCTAATTAAAAACGAAAAACGACCGGAATATGCAAAAGGTAACATAAAGTCATTTTGCTTCACGATAATTCTCCTTCACACACAGCAAAACGGGTAACAGATACGATCGAGGCGTTCCATTTGGAAGTACTAGCGCATGCGGCTTATTCTCCAGACTTGGCTCCGGCTGATTACATTGGGACATGCACTCCCCGAACACTTTGATTCGTATGAAAATTGACGAAAATGGCTCCACAACTGGTTCGCTTCAAAGGAAGAATTATTATTAGCAAATAGGACTTTTTCAAGATATATCGTATTTTAATAAAAGATACTAATTGATAAAAAAAAAAATATGTATTTTTAAATGTTTTTTTTTGTGTGTACAGCCATGAAATTCTAAACATTTTTAATTAAGTTAATAATTTATACAGTACAATTTTATGAAGTTAAATATTGAAAATTATTAATATGAAGAGAATTTACTTTTTATCATATTATTTATTGGATTGAACTTGTTCCCTCAATTCTATTACACAATTCTCTCTTGTATACTCATTTTACTCAACCCACTCAGTGAATCTCATTCAAAATTACAATTTAAAGTTTCGTTGATTTCTTCTCCCCTCATCTCTTTTTATCTTCGTTGAGAAATGAAATTTATAATCTTCATGATGCAACATCCGTTAAGTGTAGTACATTTGATACAATTTATGTGAAGATTAGTATAAAAAAGTTTTTTTAACTTGATTAGACATTAGCAGCTGGTCAATCTAACTACGGAGGCGATGTCCCATCTAACAAGAGTTGGACTTCAACTTGGATTCCCTTCTTAGTCCAATTTTATTCTAATATATAATTTAATTAAATATATATGTATATTTATATAAGTGATTTTTGTGTTTTTTCACGTTTTATTATAAGATTTGAGCATCGTCGTTAGGGCGCCCATTAAATCTATTAAAGAAACCGAAAATTTTAATATTAAAAAATAAAAAAGAATATTATCCTATCTATTTTTTTCTACATACAGAGTAGAGCCTGTTGAAAAATCAATGCATCACTTGGAGAATTCAAAAACATGAAGAATGATGTAGTTTTATTGCATATTGCATATTGCAGAAGTAGCAATCGAAACATGCTTCTGCAATCGTTATCAAGCGACTGCAGAAGTAGCAATCGAAACGTGTATTTTTTGTATTTTTTTGAATAAATTTACAATAAAAAATATCAATATGTGGTTTTATTTTCAAAAAACGTCTGCAATCGTTATCAAGCGACTGCAGAAGTAGCAATCGAAACGTTGTGTATTTTTTGTATTTTTTTGAATAAATTTACAATAAAAAATATCAATATGTGGTTTTATTTTCAAAAAACGTCTGCAATCGTTATCAAGCGACTGCAGAAGTAGCAATCGAAACGTTGTGTATTTTTTGTATTTTTTTGAATAAATTTACAATAAAAAATATCAATATGTGGTTTTATTTTCAAAATTTCCTTATAAATAAAAACAGCCACCCAAGCTTTAATAATTTAATATCTACATATTATGGTAAGGACAGATTCAAATCTCATTAATTAACTTGGAAACAACCTGGATAAACAAAACTATAACGAAAACTTAAATAAACCTATATATAATACCAATGAGCAATAAGTATAATGAAATTATTATTAATAAATGTATTTCAATACAATCAAAAAAAATGTAAATAATTTTTTCAGAAATATAAAACTAAGTGATGATAGTATTTAATAATACACCCATGTCTCGATTTGCTTCGTTAATTGAAACCTAAAATAGGCTACGTAAATTGAAACATATATTTCCATATTTTATATATACTAGGTCTGTTCAAAAGAAAAGGTGAATTTTGAATTTTCGCTGGCTGTTTACATTAAATTATTGAAAATTATTTTTTGTTATGTTGGTACATATGTTTCTTATATGTTGAAATTATCAGCCATTTTGAATTAGTAGTTTGTTTTTGACAAATGAAAAAGTTAGTGACGTTTTTGTGTTTTGCCAAGAACGATTCTTCGATTCCGATTTTATCTCTCGCTGTGGTGGCCATACCAAAAAACGCTGGCATAAGTGCATTTAATAATTGGTTACAAAATCAAATTTTACTTGAAAATAATACAATTTTTATTCAATGATACTTTCTTTATTCATATATTTATAGCTTTTAAATAGAATATAAATATATAAAATCAGTGACGCAAAACGATTGTGTAATAGAAGGATATTGGAATTAGAAAAGTATTAAAGTTTTAATTTAATCATGTTATAGTTAAAAAGTACCAATAAAAATAGTTTATATGTGTATAGTTTATAGTTTAAATATGAATAAAAACAATAATATAATTAATAAAAATATTGTCAAAAAATTATTTAGGCCACTTTTAATAAATATTGAATGTAAATTTTCATTTTAGATAGAATAGAAATATAAATATTGTATAAATGTTGTGCGCTATTTGATAAAAATAATTTCGCGTATCTTGAACATTTAATAAATGTTAATCATAATTTAATTACTAAAAATACATAAAAAAAACATATACCTATATATAAAAATCTATAAAAATTGGCATTTACAGTTTCATCAATATCAGTGGTTTCACAATTTCTTGATCCATTATTTTATTCTTAACAAAGGATTATTAATACAATAAATATTAATATTAATTTTAAATAAATAGTTTAAAATATGTGATATTTCAATTGGAAAATTTTATCCAGGAGAAAATAGAAAAATGATAATTTTAATGTAAATTTACAATCATTTTAATGTCTTCAAATGATAATATATTATAATATTTCTTTACTAATAAAAATTTTAAATTCATTTTATTTCATTACTATTGTTTGTTATTTTATATCTCTTATTTAGTTAATAAATATTTAAATAAAACATTTAATTATGAGAATTAAATATAAATATTAAATATATTGATAATTATGATTTCATTCTTTATTTTTTTAATTTTTTCCTATTTCAATTTTTATAATAATTTAATTCTTTTAATTTTTAATACTTCTTCTTCATCTTTTTCTTTCATTATAGGCCGGGGGCCTGTTCTTCTTCACAATCCTCAGCCTCAGGTATCAGTGGAAGAGGACGCCCAGCATTCAGTCTATCAATTTGTTTGTTTTTTTTTTTTTTTTGTTTTCTTTAATTACAATTTTAATTAATAATTGTATTATAAATAATTTATTATTATTTTTCTTCTTGATTTAAATTTGTGAATTATGACTTTATATATATAGGTATATATATTTATTTATTTATATAGATAAATTGATAGATAGTGAAATTAGAAAAAAAAATAATTAAATTAACATGAAATTATATCTAGGTATTCGAGGATTATAAAAAATGAGATTATATATTCTTAAACATTAAAAAAATATTAGATATTAAGAAATTAAAAAATAAATATAATTACATTTAAATTTTAAATTATATTTAAATTAAATTTAATAAAAGAGAGAAATAATTTTTTTTTTTTTTTGGAAAGAGTTAAGGATGTATAATTGGCAATTATAAAAAATATATAAATAATTAAATAATTATATATTATAAAATAAATTGTTTATATATATACTAGTACATATATATTTAGATAAATAAAAATTAACCAAAAAAAAAAAGAAATAAAATAAAATTATAGATATTTGTTAAAAAATGTTGCTCCTTCCCCACACCAGACTATCAGTGGCACCACTTTCTCGACATTTTTTGACAAGTTTTCATCCCCTAAATTTGTGATTGGTGTTTGATTTTTGTTTATTTATTTATTCATTTTTATTATTTTTTTTTTATTATATGTTTTTATATAAAAAAAAAACATTTTTATTGGAAAGGTAAGAAAATAAAATTAATGAAGTTATTTTATTTAATTTTAATTTGAAAATCATTTATATATATATATATATTTATATATATTATTATTATTATTAATATTATTGTTATAATTTTTATAGAATTCTTATCTGATGGATTCTAAAGAAAATATGAAAGAATGTTTTAATAAGAAATTAGAGGAACTTATTAAAAAAAAATCGGAAAATTGTGGCTTTATGTCAATTGAAAAATATAATGAATTAATAAATATTATTCGTGAATTAAAAAATAAACAGAAAACTAAATCACCTGTGGATAATCAAAGACTTAAACGTTATGATTTAATTAAAGTTGGCGATTTAGAAAAATTAATTTATCCTATAACAGAAGCAAAACCTTTTATACGTTTCTATATAACAAATGAAGAGATGTTTGATATTATAGATAATACCCATGAAACGATTGGTCATGGTGGTAGAAAAAGAATGATGATGCATTTACAGAAGAATTATAAAAACATTACCTCGGAAGCAATTATGATTTATATTAATTTATGTGAAGCGTGTCAAAAAAGGGCAAATGTACAAAAGAAACGTTTATTAGCAAGATCATTTCCAATATGTAATCCACGAGTGTTAAGTGAATCTCAACAACATAATAATATAAATATTATCAATTCTCGATGTCAAGTGGATATTATTGATATGGAGCCGGATAAGGAATTTCATTTTATTCTTATATATAAACATCAATTAACTAATTTTGTTCAATTACGTGCATTGAAGACAAAAGATACAAATGAAGTGGTATCAATACTTTTAGATATATTTACAATTTTTGGTGCACCAAATGTGTTACAAAGTGATAATGGACGGGAGTTTATTGAAAATTTATGTGAACAATTAGCATTAAAATGGAATGAATTGAAAATTGTTCATGACAATAGTGTATTAGGCTCATTAGAAAGGACTGCTGAGGAAATAATGAAAATGTTAAATTCATGGTTAGAAATTAATAATTTTTGTACATGGACAGAAGGATTACGTTTTGTTCAGGTGATGAAAAATATGTTATTTGATGAAAGAATGGGATGTACGCCATTTGAGGCCATGTTTGGTAGGCCAATTAAAATTGGACTTAAAAGTTCTTCATTACCTGAAGAGGTGATTAATAATGTGAAATCGGTAGAAGAATTAGAAAAAGTTACTAGGTAATAATAAATATCATTTCATAAAAATCAAATCCGAAATTGACATGCAATGAATCCTAATTGTGAAAATCTTGCAAAATACTAATCTCCCCTACACTTATAATAAAAAAATATATTTTTCTAAAAAGATTGAGGTCAAAACTAGTCTTCTTGTTAATTCAAATATTAAATCAAACCTCAATATTTAATTTAGAATAATCTTTAAGGCAATAAATTAGTAAATAAATAAATTTATCATTTTTATACAATGTGTATAAAAAAATTAAATTGTATTCATTTTTATTAATATTAATAAGCCCAGTGTCTTCTGATCAAATGATAAAATGTGCCTTTTTATAAACAGAACTTATTGCCTCACTCTTTAAAAACTTTTTCATTAATTGAAATTAAAAAAATCCGACTTTTGAAAATAAGTTCTTAATTAAAATTCGACAATGATCAGATTATACTTTTAATGTATATAAATATATAATGTATGTAATGTATATACATTAAAATATATATATATATATATATATATATATATTAAGGTCAGTTTTGCCTCACTTAGTCTTTATAAATTAAATTAAATAATTAGAATAAATCTAAGTTTTGTTTTTATATTTAATTAATATTAATCACCCGAAATATTTGAAATAAATTATTTATAAATTCCTATTTTAAAAAAAAAAATACAAAGTTAAATAGTAGCTTTCCAAATATCTTCAATTTTTATATATTTTAATAATTATTATATTATATTTATTATTTATTATTATGATAGAGAAGATATTTAAAAAAAAATTCTTGACAATTATTGTAATGTAAAGGGTTGTATTTTAATAAAATCTTTTTATTTCATGTTTCTGAGTTTCAAATATGAAAATAGCTATAACATTAGAATCAACGACCAAGAAGTGAAACTTTTAAATAAGTGAGTGATGGTGTTTACCTTAACAAGAAGACCACCTGAATCCTCCAGTTATCTTAATCAAAAGTAACTAAACAAAGTGTGAATTTCAAATCTTAATATAAAATGATACAATATTAATAAAAAGCGGATTATCAGCAGAAGTAGGAAGTTTCTCTATTTTTGTTAATTCTTAATTTTTCAATCAAACCGGGAGATCCCTATAGCCCTTAGAAAAATTCTAATCTTGAAATTAAATTTCTTTTTTTCTTTAGTCATATATAGATCAAAGTAATCATAAAGTATCACTGAAATTTGATATTACTTTTAAGTTATCAAATCTTTCTAAAAATAGGATATAATATTTAAACAAAATAACTAATTATACTATGGCTGGCTTATAGGCATTTAATTAATAACTCAAATAATAACATAAACACATCATTTATGCTTGAAGATCAATGTGTCAGACGGTTTGTGATTTTTGATATACAGAGGGGTATCTGTGTACAGGGATGTGATTTTCAAAATTATATTGAAATTCTATTTTTTTTTTAAATTAAAAGATATGGAATTTTTTATGGTAGAATAATATTTATAACATTCAATTTATGCCTTTTATTGAGAAATTTATTTAAAAAAAATTAAGGTATGAATTTTTAAAAATTTGAATAAATAATTTTCTAACTCTTAATAATATTTTATCTTTAAATAAGAATTATAACAGTGTATAAAATATTTTTTTATCAATGAAAAATCTTAATATAAATATAAAATATTACCTAATGAAAAAAAAAATTAGTTTAATAAAATAAAATATGCCTATATAAAGAGCTTATATTATATTTTTACCCTACCCTGTAATATTACAACAAAATTAATGAATAATAGTTAATCCTCTATAAAATTGGCATTTGTTTATAATACAAATATATGAATTATTTGTTTAAACTTGTTTTTTTTATTTTTATATCAATAAAAATAAATAAATGGAATATATTCTTTTAAATTATTATATATATATTAATATTTTAATACATTTTTTTTATTAAAATTTTCTCATAAAAATTCTATTTTCTTGAATGATTTTGATAAACTAAATTTTTTTTCTATATTTAATGATATTTTATACTAATTTATATAAATAATTTAATTTTGATTTTTTATCCAAGTATAAATGTATATTTAAAAAAACATACATTTTTGTTTTGAAGTTGAAGTAGAAATATATGTATATATATATATATATAGGAATTAGATTAAATTAAACAATCAAACAAACAAAATTTAAATCTTTTTCTTTCCTCTTTCAAATATATATATATATATATAATGGTATTATATTATATATACAAACATATATGTTAAAATTGTATTATATTATTTAAAGAAATTTAATATATATATAAAATATATATTTTATAATTTATAATAAATAAATTTGTTTTTTCATTTTTTTGTTTTTATCCATGTGTAGTATCATCTTCAACAAAGTCTGATGCTTCATCTTTGGAAACACACTCAACATGACTTACCTAAAAAATATTAAATTAATTATTTTAAATATAATTAATAGTTTTATTTCTTTTTAAAGAAGATATCAAAAATTTGATTTGTGGGAGAGGGTGACTTTCAATAAATTTGTTTTTAAAAAAAAACTCAAATATATTGATCAAAATCAAATTGAATAGGATTATCATTGGAATGGATAGAAATTATTATAAAATAAATAAAAACAAAAATAATCAATTACTTACTTTATTTCTAAATTTGACTCCATAAAATTTGTTGGCATGTACTAAAAGTTCAGGTCTAAATGTTGTTGTAATAAATTGGGCATCTTTAGATAATTCATGAATCATTTCAGCTACGGCCATTCTATGCTGTTGATCTAATGCTTGATCAATTTCATCAAAAAGATAAAATGGTGCTGGATCACATTTCTGAATGGCAAATATAAGACCTAAAGCCACTAATGATTTTTGACCCCCACTTAATTGATTCATTTCTCGCATTTCAGCATTGCGACCAGTAAATGATACTTTTATACCAATTCCTGTAAATTGTTCAGCACCTCCATCCTAATAATAATAAAAAAACATACATTTTATTTTTTCAATTTAACTAATTAAATAAATAATATATACATGCCTCTTGTGATGCAGAAGCAGGAGCTTCTTCATCATTTCTTTTCATTACTAATTGTGCATGACCATTTGGAACAAGTTTCCGGAATACTTCACTAAAGTATTTTGATACTTGCTTAAATGTAAATTGGATAGCTTCAAATTTTCGTTGTTCCAAAACATTCATTAGTTCTTTAATTTTCTCATCGCTATAAGAAAAAATAATATCAAAAATAAAATATAAATTTATTAATTAATTAAATACCAACCCTCTGTCAAGCTCTTCTTTTCTAGCAACCAATTTTTCTTTTTGATCAGAAAAACTCATAAATTGATCTAAAGCCTTTTTATTTACGTGATTATATTTTTTTAATTGCCCATTAACTTTCTCCATTTCTCTAAATAGCTAAAAATATAAATTTATAATATTATAGTTTTAGAGTATTAACCAATATATTTTATACATGATTAATAAATAAATATTTACATACATTTTTCGTATTTAACTTTTCATATTTTGTCAAAAGCTCATTGCTTGGAAGAGATCCTAATTCTGTAATTTTTTTAGTAGAATCTGTAATTTTTTGTTGTAAAATATTTTGTTTAGATGCCATTTTCTCAAGATCTTTGGCATCTTCTTCAATTTTTTCTTGAGCTTCTTTTTCTTTTTGTTTCCATTTATCTTGACTTTGCTGTTCTTGTTTTTGCTAATAATACATATAGAGAATATAATATCATTTATGTCAATTTAATATAAATATATATTTAATTATACCATTTTTAATGCTTCCTGAACTTTTTTATCCATTGCTTTAAATTGATTATTTACTTCTTCAATTCGTTTTTCTACTGCTGCTAATTCAGATTTGCTATTATCTAATTGTCTCTTTCTGTCTTCAACTGATATTTCTTGAAGAGCCTTCGAATTAAATGTTTTATCATTGTAATTAAAATAAACTATTTTATAATATTTTTTTATTTCATTTATTAAAATTAAATATTAGATATTAATTTATATAAAAGCAATATAAATTATTACCTGAACTAATTCATCTTTTCTTCGCATAAGGTTATTAATTAATAAATTTTCTAATTTATTTTTTTCTGCTTCATAACGCATTCTCATACTGAACGCCTCTTTATTCTCTTGAGTCAAACGGCGTATATCATCATTTAAATTATCTACTTCGTTTTGATCTTGCCAGGAAAGTTGCGAAAGTAATTCCTATAAGTTAATAAAAAATTATCTTTTAAATAGTAATATATAAGAAATCTTAATTTCTAATGTTATTTTTAAATATTGAAAATAATATTTTAATGGTTTAATGTAGATACTATTTCTTTTTAAAAATAAATAAATAATAAAGAAATTATAAAAAAATCAATTACTTGATGTAATTCAGATTCAAGTCCTTCTTTTGTAGTCTTCATTGCTTCAAGACTTGAAGCATATTGGTCTAAAGAACGTTCCTTGGGTACTCGATATCTTTCTATGCCAGCCAGTTCTTCTTTCATTAATCGAATATCTGCTTTTACTTTATCAAGTATATCTCTTTAAAAACAAATTTTTATTTAATTAAAAAGAAATAAAATATTAATATTTTAAATAAAAATTTTTTACTTTGCTTTGCTTGTTTTTGTTTCGGTTTTTTGCATTTCAGATACTATATTATTAATTTTTTCTTCAGTCTCTCGCAAATTTGCACGTAAAGTGGCAAGTTCAGATTCCGATTCACGAATTTGTACATTTAATTCAGAGCGATTCTTCTGAATTTCTAAACGTGATCTTGATGTATTGAAATAACCACCAGTGAGTGAGCCTTTTGAAGAGACCTTAGAAAAAAATTAATAATACATAGTTATTTTTATTTAGTAAAAGTGATGATTAATGAATGAATAGATATTTTTCTGGTTTAAAAAAATGAAATAAAATTAACAAAAATTTTTGTCTATGTTGTTAATAAGATAATAATAATAATATTTTTAAATATAATTATGACATAATATTTTCATAGATAAATAATAATTATTATTACTTGATCTCCTTCAAGAGTAACGCAATCGAGATGGAAATTTTTAGCCAAATTTGTAGCCACTTCAAGATTTCGACAAATTAGTGTTTTTCCAAAAATATACCTCAAGGCTTTATCATAACGAGTTTCATAATTGAGTTTAGTTACCATTGGTATTGCATCCTAAAATAATAAATCATTAAATATACATGTTATTTCAGTTATATAAAAATAATAATAATTGTATTAAATGATTTACAGGATTTCTTGGATAATCCATATCTTTTACATGTAAACGATTCAGAGGCATAAACGTTACTTCACCGGGAAGCTTTTGTCGATTCATTTCTTTTAATATCTGTGTACCAACATGATCTGAATCGACAATATGATGGAAGAGCCTTTAAAAAGAATTTTTAAAAATATATTTTGTTTTTATTAAAACAATTAAGATCTTACATTATTATTTTTGAATATGCTAATAATTTATTTACCGATTGCCTGCTGTCACTTCAACAGCCGTATATATACTTTGTTCACAGTCAAAATTTTCAATTACAGGGCCATAATACAGATTACAAATTTCAGATGCTGCACCACCTTTTTCTTTAAATGTTTCTAAGACTTTACGTACACTGTCTCGTCCATTTAAAATAGGCTTTAAAATATAAATGAAATAAATATTTTTTATTTTTTAATTTTAAATAAAAATTGAATAGAATTTCAATACCTTGCCAGCCATAGATCTCAAAGATTGATCTGCCTTAGCTAAATCTTCTTTTAAGGAAGACAATGTTTGTTGAATGGTGTTTTCTTTTCGCCATAGTTCACTTGAAAATAAAGACAATTTTTTTAATGTTGATATTATTTACATTCAATTAATAAGTACAAAATTAATTGAAAATCAAGTTATTTTCGAAAATAACTAATTTAATAACAAATATCTTAATTATTTTAAATAATTTATCAACTTACTTTCTAGTGCTTTGATATTGATCCTTACTCTTTTTTTGTTCATAATAATGTTTGTTACATTCGTCTGTAAAAGCTCGTTGACGTTCCATTTCGTTTGTTTGCTCTTCGATTTTTTTTTCCAAAACTAACTGTTTCTCACCATCACGTTTTATATCTTCGGCTAATTTATCTCTATCAAAACAAAAATTTATTTATATTTTTAAAATAAAAAAAATTTCTAATTAATTATATAATATAATACCTATGGTCCTTTTTATCTTTAATCTGTTTATTTAATGATTTAAGTTCTTTTTGAATCCAGGTATCTCGTTCTTCTTTTGACGTAAATTGACTTCCTCGGCCTTGTTTTGCATAAAGTTCTTTACGTTTTTGTTCTTTTAAAGCAAGCCTAAAGAGACAAAAACGTTTATAATTTTTTGATAATTTTATAAATTAATAAAATTGAATGATTTGACAGTTCAATTGAATTAATAAGAAAGAAATTATTTTATTAAAGCAATTAGGAAAATATTGTTATTTTAGTTTAGATTATGTTAAATAAAATTTATACTAACTCTCTGGTACACTCTTCTTCTTTCTTTTTCATTTCTTCATATTTAGGTTTGAGATCTTCAAGATCAGCCTCTTTCTGTGCTATTGTTTGTTTCAATCGTTTTAATTCATTTTCTGCTCGTTCCTAGATCAAATCATGATTAATTATCATTTGTCATTTAAATATAAATAATTTCTTTAATTCATATAACTTACTTTAGACGTATTATCCCCCATTACTTCATCACTTAAATCTTTAATTGTTAATTCAAGTTTAGTTTTCTCTTTTAGTAACTGTTGTTGTTCAGCTATTAAAGTATCTCGTTCTTCTTTATTGGTCTAAAAATTAAAAAAATAAATATTATAAGAAAAAATTGAAACGGAGTGAAATAATTATAATTAAACTATTATTTTCAATAAATTAAAAAAAAAATAATAACCTGGACATTTTTCTTTGCTTCTTTAAGTTGTTTAGTAGCTTGGCGAATTTTTTCTTGGGCCATTTTTAATTCATTTGAATATTTTTTTTGATCTTCACTGGAATTTTTTCTAGAAGCTTCCATCTATTAATATAGTAAGGTAAAAAATAAAAATAAATATTAATTGTATTATATAAATTGTTTTAAATATAGAGAACTCATACATCTTCAAGTTTAGTTCGGTTTTCTTTTAATTCTCTTGTATATATTAAATATTCAAATGTTCGTCGCATCTTATCATATTTCTGATATGATTTTAATTCTTCTTTTTCTTCTTCTAATGTTTGTAATCTTTCTTCTATTGTTCGAAGAAATTCTTCAATTTTCTCAATTTTTCCTTCAGTTTCTAAATTATAAAATAAAAACTATTATTAGATATATTATATAAAAAAATTTAATATATATTTTTTATTTTGACAAAAACAACCTTTTAAAATAGCTTTTGATTCTTCTCGTCTTTCATCATATACTCTGGTTCCTGCAACTTCTCGAAGTAATTTCAATCGATGCGAATCAGGAGCTGTTGCCATTTGGTTAATCTAAAATTTGATATTTTTTCATTAAACTGTTTGATATTAATCAAAGCATTTTTTAAATGATTGCACCCTCCCCCAAATAAAAGAAGAATTTTAGAAAATATAAAAAATGTCATTACAATATTTTTCCATTTAATGAAAATAGGGGGTCAACAACAAGTCATTCAACAAGTACTTAGCCTCAGTTTTGTTTTGACAGCCTTTGGAAGCGAGCGTGTCGATCAGTTGAAGAAAAATGGAAAAAGGACAATATCGATCGGTGATTAGATTCTTATTTTTTGAAGGGAGAACGCGCAGCGAAATCAAAGATCACTTGGATGCTGTGTTCGGTGACTCTTCTCCTTCGATGGCGACCGTCAAAAATTGGTACGATATTGTTCTTTTTCCATTTTTGTACAACTGATCGACACGCTCGCTTCCAAAGGCTGTCAAAACAAAACTAGTGAAGGGAATTGATTGAAACTTTGACAGTAGGCTAGTAAAAGAATGTACTACATCAGAGGTTGCCAAAGTGGTGGTCCGCGAGAAAATTTCGCTGGTCCGCAGAAAAATGTGGAATATACTTACTCATCATGTTAAGTTATGTTTTAAGATGCATTAAAACATGATTCAATTCATAACAATACGTGATAATAGTTTCATTTTATTAACTAGGTACATTTTATGTGTTCTTTGATTACAATTTTTATTTATAAATATATTTAACACTTAAAAAATCCTATTAGTGGTCCGCGGGATTTAAATTATGAATTAACTGGTCCGTGGTGTCAAAAAGTTTGGCGACCGCTGTACTACATGATGGTAAAACTCTTTTGTGATAGCAGAGCCTTCGGGCGGTGAGGCTAAGTACTTGTTGAATGACCCTCGTAATAATATAATTTTATAATGAAAATTCTTGAAAAATCTAAAGGACAGCTAATAATAAATTTTTTTTTACTTGAATGCAGTTTAAACTCATTAACGAGATAATTGTAAAAGGAACATATAATAGGACTAGAATAATTATTTTATATTATAAGATAAATATAGAAAAATAGTTTAAATATAATTATTAAATAAAGTTTTCTAACATAAAATATACATTAGATAAAGAACTTTTGAAAATCAAATATGTTATGATTATTTAGAAATATTTAAATTATAAATGATTTTAAATCTCTAAATAATCATATATTTTATTTTTAAGATGAAACAAATTGTTTTGTGATTATAAATTATATCATTACTACCTTTCCTTGCTTAACAATATAGTAGGGATTCGATCTAGAGAAGCCAGCAGATTCCAATAAATTCATTACGTCAGTTCTTGGAACCATTTTTTTGTTTAAGAAATATTGATCTTTTTTAGCTCCAATCACCCGACGAAGAAATACTTCTTCTTTGTCAAACTATTAATAAACAAAGAAAAAACAATAATTGTTAATTGTAAAAAGAGAAAAACAATATGAAAAGGGTAAATAAGTACATACAGGTAATCTACCATCGGAGTTATCGAAAATAATCTCTACATAAGCATTAAGTACTCGAGGACCAGTCCCTTCATGAAGAAGAGCTTGCCTTTGTTCTGGTCTGAGATGTGAGAACTCATCACTCAAAACAAATTGAATTGCTAAAACAATAAATATATGAAGCATTATTTTTTTATTATTTATTAATAATATTTTATTGGTTGTGTAAGAGAAGAGATATTTATATTTAAAATGGACAGTTGAGGTTCTTAATAGCTAATAATAAAAGATTTGGTGTACCCATAACACCTTGTGCATTATATAAACATTTAAATTAGGCAAGCGGTTCACTATTGTTTACCAGTAAAATTTTGTTTTTTAAATGTATTAAAATAATTATTATAATATAAAGTTAAAATAAGATTTGGAACAATTTTGCAGAATATTTCTATATAAAACTATACTATTTCATTAAAATATTAGTATTAAGAGAAAATAAATTAAATCATTTAAATATAAGGATAATTTCAATAAAAAAATAAAATTGTAAATATAATTAAATTAAAGAAAATATAATTTCTATTATTTTTGTTAATATATATATATATAATTAATTATAAAATATAAACATAGTTTCAAAATAAAATATAAACAAATTAACAAATCTATTTTTAATGATTTTTTAACTTTGAATTTTAATTAAATAATTACCATAGAAGAAATTGCTTTTTCCAGAACCATTTCGCCCAACTGAAAAAATAATAGGAAACAATTAATATAAATCAATTAGAATTTATTATATTAATAATAAACGAGAAATATTTAAATTTCGAAATTATTAAATTAAGAGTGTTTTTTCTAAAAATATAATTTATTTTTTTATTAAATTAAATACAAGGGTTTACATTTGTTTAATTTACTTTACAATTATTCACTTGTTTATGATTTACATTTTCAACGATTAAACATTTTTGTTTTTATTTTAACAAATCATATAATAATCAGAATACTTATTTTAGAATTTTTAAAAATTGTCAATATTGTTATGATATCAATTTGTAGAATATAGAAGATTTAAAGAGATATATTGAAATATATTAATACAATGTGAGATAATTCAAAAATTTATTTTGTGAACTCAAAATAGTCTAAAAACTAAAATTTAACTTACCAACTACATTATGACCTGGGTGAAAAGGTTCAACAACTGTCTGTTCACGATAACTTTTAAATCCTTGAATAATTACCTAAAAAATAGATATATTCAATTTTTTCTGTTAAAAAATTTTAAAAAGTAAACTTATGTTTTGAGAGATTTATAACAAACTATACCTGTTTAATGTACATTATATTATTTTTAACATTTAATTAAAATGCTCGATTAATCTTAATTAGTCAGTAGTAAAAAAAAATTGTGATTAAAAAAGGAGAAATAACATTAAATATGTATTGCTAAATAGTCATTGGCAATGTTTTGTTATTATATGATAATAAGTCATAAATGAATGGGAACACTATAAAAGTAAATACACACATGAACAAAAATTCACACATAAAAATAAGGAAAGTTTTTATAAACTTTAGAAATTAAACAATTTCACTAAAGTTAAAGAAAAATATTTTATATTTATCCTAATTATAGTTTATCGGCCATTTATGACATTTTGGCGGCGACGCGAAGCTAAATAAAAGAATCAGTGTTGCAACAATTAAAAAAAATCAGAAAATAATAATAAATACAATAATAAACCAACTCAGAAAAAGCATATTTATTTTTTTTAATTTTATTAATTAAAAATAATTTCATTATCTGTTTAATAAATTCTAGTGTCTAATATTTTTTTTATAATATAATTGAAATAATTTCATAAAAATATATTTCAGAGAATTTTAAATTAATTAATAAAATTTTATTTTATATTAGAAAATTTATTAATATAATTTTTTTAATTTTAATTAAATAAAATTTTTACACTTTTATCACATCTTTAGCTCTCAGGTGGCGCTAAAAACAATTTAAAAAATTAACGAATGTCTGTCTTACAGGCAACGTCTGTGATGGTCTGTGATAAACCTGAAGCGGTGAATCCCTTTTTATCTATTCTTTTTACGCCTGATCTGTGTCAGTGTCCTCGTCAGTCCTCGTCTTTCTATTTGACCTTAACAATTTATAATTTCCATCTTTTTTCTTAAAATATTTTATTTCATTATTCCATAAATATATTTATAATTAAAAATGACTGATAAAGATGAACTAGCTGAATTTAATTTGCCTTGTGACATCAATGGTAAGAAAAAATAGATATTAAATTGTTAAAGTTTGTTGGTTATGTATATTTATAAGGGAATTGTATAAATAAAACCACATATTAATATTTTATTGTAAATTTATTCAAAACACAAAAAATACACAACGTTTCTCATATATTATTTGAAGCAGGCACCTCGAGGACTTTGATGAAACTTAGTCAGTTGATTCTTTGATTAATTCTAAGAAACTTTTTCCTTAGTTGGACAGACTTCTGGTTTTCGAGATAAAAAGGATTAAAGATTGGATATAAATCCATTGATATTTAGCTACCATGTTTTATCTGCTACTAATAGTTTGACCAGCAACTAATTATCGATTTTTTCAGTTCGGATTGTATATAGAAAAATTAAAAAATTAATTAATTAAATAATTTCCCTATACCCAAACCGAAAATTAGTGAATAATTCAATAAAAATTACTTAATGGCTAAACACTTCGATATTCATAACCATCTAATTTATATACAATCTTTAATCCTTTTTATCTCGAAAACTAGAAGTCCGCCCAACAATTGCCTAAGGAAAGTTTCTTAGAATTAATCCAAGAATCAACTGGCGAAGTTTTATCAAAGTCCTCGAGGTGCCTGCTTCAAATAATATATGCCGAAACGTTGTGTATTTTTTGTTTTGAATAAATTTACAATAAAATATTAATATGTGGTTTTATTTACAAAATTCCCTTATGAGTAAGAAAAAAGTTTTTTTTATTGTTGATTAAAAATGTTTTTTTAAAAATTTCAGAAATTATTGCATACAATGAAAAGATAATACGATTAGAATATGATTTAAATTTGAAAGATAAATTGTTACAACAAATTAAACAAAATGCAAAAAGAAATCATTTTGAAGTTTTAAAAAAAGAAAACGTTCAACGCCATAATTATTTCTCAAAAATATTTAGCCAATTAGAAATGGAAATACAGGTATATCCTTTTCTTTTTAAAATTAACATCTTGAAATAATATTTTAATTTAAAATCGTACTATATTTTTACTTAGAATTTAGAATCAGCAACTAATATAAGTCCAGTATCAGAAGAAATTAAAAATGTTATTGAACAATTTAAATCATTATTTATAAAATTTAATAAAGAAAATGAATCTCATTATTTGAATAATGAACAGGAAATAGTTAAGAAAATACAAGAGATAGAAAAAGAAACTGTAGAAATATTTGATGTTAATATTGATAATTTAGATTTAGAAGAAACTACTAATCAAGAGGATTATGAAAAAGAATTTAAAGAAGAAGTTAAAAAAGAAATTGATATAATTAAAACTCAACTTCAAAAAATTAATGATGATTCAAACTAATTTTTTTATTATATAATAAATTTATATATATCTTAAGTAGTAATTTTCTCAAAATTTTTTAATTTTTATACTATGGAATATTTTTATATTCATTTTTCTCAGATTTCATTCTAATCAAATAAATAAATATTGACTATATTAACTTGAATTGATAAAAATATTAATGTATTTTTATCTTTATATATAATCTTATTTTTGTCAGAAAAATAAATTTATTATAATCTAATCTTAAAAAAAATTTAAATCTTTCCATGTCATAATTTAATTTGTATTATTATAGATATACAAACTTGTAACTATTCCAATTATGATTTCTTTGATATATAATTTTTATTTAACCATTGTAGGATTTGAGCCACGACTTTAACAAAATAAGAAAGATTTTGATTCTTAACTCGTTCACAATATATTTATATGAAATTTATCACAAGAATTCACATGCCTTTATGTAAAAAAAGAAATTTAATTAAATTCCTAAAAATATAAATTGTACTTTGTAATTTTTATTATAATCAAATTTTCCATTAATAAAGCTGTTTATTTTCAATGTTTTTTACTTTTTTTTTTATAAAAATATTAAGGATGAGATTTGTTAGAAGTAGTATTTTTAATAATATAAAAATTCAAACTGTAAAGATTGAAGAAAACAAATTCATAAAAATTAATCTAAAAAGAAAATTAACTATTTTTAGAGTAATTTTTATATATACATATATAAATATATATTTTAAGTAAAATATAAAAAAATTGAAGCAATCTAAAATATTTTGAAATTATTTTTCACTATTATAATATAAATAATATACTTTGTACAACAATGTATTTTATTGTTTATATATATTAATTCAAGTAGACTACTTAGTAGAGTGTTTTGAGTTTTCTAAAATCTCATCAAGCATTTCATTTAATTTATCTGAATCCCAAAATGGAAGGGAACAAGTACGACCACTACATATATAACAAGCAATCTGTTGGTTTTCAGGTAAGAGAAATTTTTTAGAACTTTCTTTTAAATATTTAGGAGGTGATAATGGGTCAAATGCTACAAGGGTTAAACCAGGTAAAAGACGCCTATGTATAACATTAAGTAAGTTTTTCATATTTTCTGATTTAATGTCGCCAGTTAATATGATCTAAAACAAACAAAAATAATCGTTAGTTGCTATCAATGTTTTAGTAAAATTCAGATTTTAATTTTATCAAATACTTGGAAATGAAATTATTTTCACTAAATTATTACTATTATAATTATTTATAATACACGAAATATACAAATTTGTAATCTTGATATCAAAAAGAATAATAAAAATTAGTAAAATAGAATATCGAAAGCCTGAAGAATTTGAAAAAGTTTTTTTCAAGGATTCTTACATTCGTTACTTGTTATTAATATTTATAATATAATAATATTTAATATATTTATAATAAAATGTATTATTTATAATTATTAAATTTACTTTTATCGGTCCATAATAAAGCGCTTGTACTACTGTGCATATTTCAGGTGAAGCTAGCGGTGTTTGGTCAAGAATTGAACTAAATACCCCAATAAGAGATTCGCATCTCTTTGACAATTCATCTGACTCTAAAAGAGAAGAGAGCCGAAATAAATTCGAAGCTGCCACTGAATTTCCTGAAGGTTCTGCTCCATCTTGATCTATTGCATAATGGAAAAATGGAAAAAAAATTACTACAATGTTTAAAAAATGAAATATGATTGCATTGGTATTATATACAATTTTAGAAAGAAAATTATAGTAATAGTTAAATTTCTCGATTATTTATAAATAGTTTAGTGAATTTTGTAAGTACCTTCTTTTAAACGGAAAAGTGCACTTTCATCTTCAGAGGAAGTAAAAAAATAACCTTTATTTTTTTCATCCCAAAAAAGACGATCTTGTGTTTGTTGGAGTTGTACAGCCCAATCAAGCCATTCAGATTCTAAACAAGTCTCATGCAAATCTAATAAACCTCTAATTACAAATGCATAATCATCCAAAAATCCAGAAATTGGAACGGGCCTAAAAATATATATTGTATTACATCATAAAAATTTAGATATATATAATATATTTTATATAAAAATAAAGATTACGGAAAAACTATTTCATCGTTATTAGGATTTCTATAACAACTTCGTAGTAATGAAGAACCATCTTCAGATGCTAAATATTTTCGTAAAAAATGTCCAAGTTTTTCAGCTCTTGTTTTTAAAGTATCATCACCTAATGCTTGAGCAGCCTTTGAAAATGCAGAAAGCATAAGACCTTTAAAAAAATGCAAATAATTTATTCATTATTAATTTAAAAGATAAAAAAAAATACAACCATTCCATGAACAAATCATTTTATCATCTAAATGAGGTCGTGGACGTTTTGATCTAAAGACATAAAGATGTTCATTTGCAATTTTTAAATTATGTACTATTATTTCTTCTTCTAATTTAAAATGTTCTGCAGTTTCTCTTAAACTTCCTCTAATAATCAAAATATTTTGATTTTTTAATTCTCCATGGGGATCCTTAAAATATAAATAAAAAATTGAATTAAATATTTTAATATAAGGAGATGAGAAAAGATAAGAGTTAAAAAAATACTTGAATTATTTTTTAACCTACAGCCAAATTGTTATTTTTGGAATTCTATAGTGAGTTTCTACTTCTAATGATGATGGTTTTCAAATAAGAATCAATAAAAAATTTTAAATTCTATCAATCCATATATATTTCTATGTTAGCTCCATAGTAATAACAAATTCCTTCAACTATCCTGAACCTCCTCTATCCAATTCTCATTCTCATAATACCATCATATCTGATTTTAAATTAATAATTGGTTTTCCTGTAAACAATTTTTGTGTAAAATTACTTGAATTTCTTCACATACAATCATACGAAGGTCAATCAACAAGTACTTAGCCCCACCGCCCGATGGCGCTGCTGTCACAGAGTTTTACCATCATGTAGTACATTCTTTTACTAACCCACTGTCAAAGTTTCAGTCAATTCCCTTCACTAGTTTTGTTTTGAAAGCCTTTGGAAGCGAGCGTGTCGATCAGTTGTACAAAAATGGAAAAAGAACAATATATATAATATATTTTAACTATTGAAGGGAATTGACTGAACTTTGAGAGTAGACTAGTAAAAGAATGTACTATATGATGGTAAAACTCTTTTGTGATAGCAGAGCCTTCGGGGGGAGAGGCTAAGTACTTGTTGAATGACCCTCGTAGTTATATCAGATCTCAAAACATAAAGTGTGAAGATGTGTTAGAAAAAATAAAATTAAATCCTCTGGCAGAAAAAAAGAAATTACTTTCTAAGCAACCTAATAATATATTTTATCTTCAATATTTTTTCTCAATAATTTGGATAAAATAAACTTTTTTACTGGTGAATGGTTTTTTTAAATTTTAATCTTTTAAATAGATTTTTTAAAAATTATTTTTATCCATCCCTTTGGGTTTCCAAAAATTACAATCTGTTATTAAAACAAATACATTCCCACTTATAAAATAAAAAAATAATCGTACCAGTTGAGGTTTAACATTGCCATTTTGTTTAACATTATAATGGAAACATACAAGTTCAGCTAAATTAATATTTGTATTATTAATCTTAAATTCTTCCAAAATTTGATGAATTTCAGAATATGACCAAACATAATAGGCACCTTCACGTTTTTTCTAAAAAAAATGATTAAAAAGTAATATATTAAATAAATTAATATTGCTTATTCTATTTAAATATATAATTATATACGTTGAATATATATATATATATGGACTGTTTATTTTGAAGGTGGGGTAAGTCCATTTTTGTTGTTTCGAGAAAATTAAAGGATGGCATGTTTTGTCATTTAAAAATATTGATTGATTATTTAAAGTTTGGTCAAATTATGATCAATTTATGAGTATGTAAATTGATTATATAAATTTCTTTTAGGCGAATATAATTGTAACTAAAATAATGTATATATTAAATAATACATTCAATTTTTCTTTTAGTGATCAATTTTAAATTGAATAAAATACTGGCATTTTTTAAGATATTAAATATTAATTAGTAATAAATAAAAAGTTTACAGTAAATTAAGTATAAATTATATAATATCCCATTTTTTAAAAAAATGGACTTATACCACTTTCAAAATAAACGGTCCATATATATATACCAATATTTAATTTTTTTATACCTTACTATTTGAATCTGGTAAAGAATCCGCATCTTCAGCTGAATAACATCCACCAAGAGGATGTGAAAGATCACGATTTACATATTCACAAATATCTCTAACTATATTGGCATAAAAATTATCACCTGTCATTTGATACATTTGAGAGTAAATAGTACAGAGTTGTGCTTGATCATATAACATTTTCTCAAAATGTGGTACATGCCATTCGGAATCAACAGAATAACGTGAAAATCCCTTGTAACATAAGTTTTAATATATTAATAAATACTTTTCAAATATTTTTTTTTAAATCTTAAGATAAAAGTCAACGAATAAATATATCTCCTTTCTACCTTTCCAATATGATCATAAATTCCTCCTGCAGCCATTTTTTTAAGAGTAATTTCTGTCATTTTGAAAGCTTCATTGCCGATATCTGAATTTTTATTTCGTTGATGTACTTGTAATAATAAATTTAAATTCACAGGTTGAGGAAATTTAGGTGAACTATTAAAACCTCCATGTATATTATCAAACTTTTGGGATAATTGATGAATAATTGTATTGATACATTTTAATGATTTTTCAGAATTTTCTCCTGAGTCATTTAAACTTGATATTAATGCAGTTTCTTTTAACATTTCAAGAACATGATCTCCAGATTCAATAAATCGTTTTGGATGTGATGACCACTAGAAAGAAATAAGATAATGACAAAAGTTTTCTAATGAAATAAGAATTATTACTTAATTTACATATTATATATACGATTGAGGATTTAGATTTATGAAACTAGACATAATCTAATTCTGTTTTTAAAAATATTTTATTTTTAATATTAAAAATACCTTTGTATGTATAGAATTAAGAATAGATTCAAAGCCTGTAATTCCATACTTATTATGAGGAGGAAAATAAGTGCCACCAAAAATAGGTTTTAAGTCTGGAGTGAGCCAGACAGACATAGGCCAACCTCCTCTTCCACCTGACATTGCTTGTACAAATGTCATATAAATACGATCAATATCAGGCCTTTCTTCTCTATCCACCTAAAAAAATAAAGTAAATTGAAAAATATATTATGAACTGGCTTTATGGTTTTCTGTATGAATTATGAATTATTTATAATAAAATTATATATAAATTTGATAGATAATATTTTATCTTTATAAATAATATTTAATAAATAATAATAAAATAAATAGTAAATCATCTTCAAATAATAATTATTTAAAATATGAATTAAAAATTTGATTATCTAGAAAGATAATTTATTTCAATATTAATTCAATAGTACAATAATATTTCTTAAGAACAAAATATATATTTAATATATACCTTAATATTAATAAAATTTCTATTCATTATTGTGGCTATTCCCTCATCTTCAAATGATTCTTGTTCCATAACATGACACCAATGGCATGTAGAATATCCAACAGACAAAAAAATTAATTTATTTTCACTTTTAGCTTTAGCAAATGCTTCTTCTCCCCAAGGATACCTTTTATTATTATAATTAAATAAATATAAATATATATGTGCAAATCACACACCTTAAAATAACAAATGAAATAAATATATTACCAATCAACAGGATTAGAGGCATGTTGAAGAAGATATGGAGATTTTTCATTGGCTAATCTATTTTGTGGAGTTGCTGAATTAGACCCCATTGTTTTAAAAAAACTGGAAAGAATTTTCAATTAAAAAAATAGTTATGTTGTTATAAAATGTAAATAAATAAAATTAAAAAAATGTACTTATTTTGATTTCAATTTAGAAAAAAAAAAAATTATTCAAATATTACTTTTAATAAAAATATCTGAGGAGTTCGAAGAATTAAAATTGAATTAGCAGATCAAAAACGCTTATTTATCATAATATAAAAAGTTAATTTTTACTAAAAGGGCTAATTTATATAAATATACTAAATAATACTATAAAAATAGTAACATTTTTTATCAAAATATAGAAAATTTATTCTTATCTTATCGACATTATTAAAATAAACTTAAATTTCATTCTAGAGCAAAGACAATAGACTTCATTTTAATAAAGTTAAGACGTAATTTGCTTGATTTTCATGATAGTCTACGTTACCTATATCAATTTTTAACAAAACAATATAACGTTATTCTTTAATTAAAAAATCAACGTTTTTAATTGAATTGTATATAAATTTGTTACAATTATTATTGCAATAATTTATTTTATTTTTCAATTAATTTATTTAACACACAGATATTGTCTAAAGTTTAACAAATTTAACAGTTTATTTCAATAAACTATATTAAAACTATTTATTCCAACAAATATACCTAAAATTAATATTATTAAAATTAATTAATACAGGATTTTGACATCTATGGGTGTAATTTGAAAATATATTTCTACTGATTATATAAATTGTTTTATGAATATACATATCATTGGCATATATTTACATCACATTTATATTAAATTATATATATATATATTGTGATATATATATCTGTCAAATGTATTTTTTTTTATTTTGATGGTAAAAGACAAATGTAGTGATAGTAATGCGCAAAACTGAATGAGCGCATTTTTCAAATATTTAATATTTGGAAACAAGTCTTCTCGTTATCTACAATAATTTTATTATCTAAGTAATCTATTCAAATATACTTATTCTAAAATGAAATATTTATGAATATTTGATAGATATAAAAATCTATCTAAAAAACGGTTCCCAAACATGGGAAAGCGGGTCTTATCGACGAGTCATGTCCAAAATAATTTTAAAATGTTATAATGTGTAAATATTTAAAATACATAATTTTTTTATGGACAACAGAATTTTTATGAAAATCACTTAGGGGTATTTTTTCTGGTAATGAATCTGAATAGATCTCATTTTCGGGTAATGTGATTTAATTTTTTAATTATAGTATTTATTTAATAAGATATAAAAAATAAAATATATTAAAGGATATTAAAATCCATTATAAATTAAAAATAATATGAAAATAAACAAATTAAAGAGATCAAGTTGAACGAATAATAGGATTATTTATATATAAATTTTGTTAAAATATACTAACAATAAGGTGAGAGGTTGAGGAGGCTGGCCTTACTAGAATACTATAAATTTAGCTAAATTTGGTATGTAAAACTAAGTAAATTTACAGTGAATTCAATAAATTTTCATCATGTTCATTTAAAATAAATTCTCCATGATATATGAACTCTTTCAAAAGCTATTACTATTAGTTTCGATTTTTCCTACTATATTTGAGAAAGTCAATTTACATTAAAAATAAAACTATTTAAAAATTTATAAATATATCACTATTTAATATAAATTATTTACTAAACTTCTTTAAGTTGAATATAATTCAAATACAAAATTTATACAAAAAAAAAAAGAAAAAAAATGCTAAATAAAATATAAAAGATACATTTATTTTGAATATTTCAAAAAAATCAAAGAAAGACATATAAGATTATAATTACACAATACAACCTTAGTAAGCTATATAATATATTTTATATTATAAATTTAAAAAAGTTAAATTATTAAATTTGGTGCGTTTTTTTAACATTTTAAAAAACAATTAAAAAAGTTTCTCCTTAAGTTTGTTTTTATAATAATAAATTCGGGGATATAATAATTCCATATTGAAAAATTAAATTTCACATAATGAAAAAACTTTATATATATATATATATAAAGATTTCTAAAAGAAAAAATTTTACAGCTTGATGAAAAAAATAATGAATCTTATATATAAAACCAGTACTTATACATAGAATTTAGACTTTAAATAAATTAATCGATGAATCCGAAATCATACTCATAAAAGATTTAGTTCTATTCATATTTGTAGAATTTATTATAGATAGTATTAGTTAGTTTATTTATTTTATTAATTTTCCTCAAATGCTTTAGTAAATGTATGTAAATACAGATTTATTACATTTATTTAAATTAATCATAAAAAATTATCTATGTGGAATGAAAAAGAAAATTAGAAAAAAATTATTCATTTTATTATTAAATCCCTAAATCAAATTTAAATTGTTTATTAAATGAACTTTCTAAATATATATAGGAATATATAAATATATATTGCTAAAATAATATCACGATTTTAATTAGTCTCATTAATATTTGTTCAAAAAAATGAAATAAATTAATTTTCTTAACTGAAAAATTATTAATGCAAATATAATCAATCCAGATGTTATTATTATTATTATTAATTGTTTTCAATATGTTTAGCTAATAATAGAATTGATTATTAATCTTGTTTAGTGAACAAATTAAATAAACCGAGATCGGTGATTCCTTGGGTTTCCTCTAAATTTAAATTTTTTCGTTTAGGCGCTGAAATTGGCATCCGAGGTAATTCTAGGATTTTTACTTCTTTTTTGAAGAGTTGTCCAACACTTCGACCAATCAACTAAAAATTTTATTTTTATTAGTTTTGAGAATGATTAATTAGGACAATAATTATTTTTAAAACATTTTTTGTGAGGTAATATTAAATGGAACTAAAGTATTTTCTTTTTATTTTATTATATTTATCTATTTTATTAAATTTTAAATCAACTTACTGGATTTGTTACCCTTTTGAAAATTTCTTTTTTGGCCTTATCTAATTTATTTCCTTTCGGTCCTGTTTGTTGAATTTTATCATCCAATTTTTGTAGTTCATGAACATTACAATTTGGAATTTGATGCATTATCTACAAATAAAAAAAAAAAATAATCCAAAAAATTATAGTAAACAAAATAATAAATGATACCTCTAATATATTTGGGAATTTCGGCCTTAATAATTCATATAATTGAGCGCCTAAGGCTAAAAGTGACCCTTGATTAGCTTCATGCTGTCCATGTACTTGAAGTCCTAATAATAAAGATGTCATAACATGGGAGGCTAATTCTGGAGTAAGGACATCATCAAAGACTAATTGTCGAATTACAGGTCCCACTAGAATAGAAGCTTTCATTGAGGCAATTGAATCATGCCATGAAAGTGCCCTGAAAAGTGAAAAGTTATAATAATAATAATAATTAAATCAATAATCATATTTACTTACTTAAGAAGACAATGTATAATTGGCAAACAGGTTGATTGACATCGCAGGACGAGAAGACCTAACTCACTTAATGTACTAGCACCACTAGCAGATGCTGAAGTCACATTAGAACTTCCCCCAACTGCTGCTGATGGAATACCTTCTGAATCCATTTCTTGGTCCATAGTTTCAGTGATTGGCCCTCCACTACAAACTGTTTCAGTGGCAGATGAAGTTCCATCCAAGATTATACGTAATACATCAATATATTCACGAGTTAATGTACGATTTAACATATCTTCTACAACTTCCTAAAATATAATTTCTTTTAATGTTTATTTAAATTTATAATTAGATTTAGTATGTTTTTACAAATTTTGTAAAATCATCCACTATTAAAAAAATGCTGATCTATAATAATTAATATTTCTTTTTCAAAAGAATATAATTTATTATTTAATAGAACAAATTATAAATATATTACCTGCACATCAGTATTTTCGTCATCCATGCGGCCCTCGGCGATCAATTGCGTAATATATTGCCACTTTGAATTTAAATGAGTAAACACTATACACAATATATTAATAAAAAATTTGTTTGGTATAGATAAATTATAAATAATGAGTTATACTTACTAAAAGGACAAGCATGCTCCAATATAGGCAATAAAACAGATTCATAAAATATAGGAGGACATGAATATATAAAAGGTTTAAGAAATACCCGAACCATTGGTCTTAGACGATAATCAGCCACTAACTATAAAATAAACATATTTAAAATAGAAAATTTTTATTCTAAAGACATATAATTTATTTACCTCTATATCCGAGAAAACAGCTCGCATTAAGGCATCAGAAAGACCAGGTATTTGGTAAAGTTCACGACCTAAATTAAGAGCAGCATTTGCTAAAATATGATAAAGTAGGTCGTGAAGAGTAGAAAGGAAATTTTGCATTCTTTCAAGAGGTGTTTGGGCTTTAGGTTTAGAAACATCCAATCCAACTGGATCACTATGAGTTGAAGATGATGTAGCTGTAGCTAAAGCCCCAATTCCTAAAAGATTATTCCGTTCTTGTTCAACAATTGCATGAGCTTGTTGATATCCCTAAAATAATTTGTATTTCTTAACAATTCATTATCATTTTTAATGATAATTTTAAATAGAGAGAGATTTTGTTTTACTTCTGAGAGTAAGGCAATGGCATCAGGCCTCCATAAAGCGTTAAAAATTCTTGTCAAAGCTAGAATATCAGGTAAGAAAGGCAAAACATGTGGAGTTGCTGGATTACGACAAATAGGATTCCCGGTAGCTGTTCGTGTAACTATAAAGCCACCTCGAGCAGCTCTATCTGGATCATCCGGCCATGAACATCTTTTAACTACCGCCAATAGAAGGTTAACACAAAAGAGAAGGTGAGAACGATGTTGTCCTGAAATTAAAAAGCAAAATATTAATTTAAAAAATAAAAATTTGTACTTAATATTAGTAGTAGATTATAAAAAGAAAATTGTGTAAGGAGGAAATAATCAAAATAATCTTTTTTTAATAGCCATTCTTTAAAATTATTATAAAGAATATTAACTTAACCATTGATATCTTCTGTGCTCGGCTCAACAGGCGGCCTATCTAATCCAATAAAAGACATAAATTCAGCTGGACCTTTCCGTGCTGCATTCCTTAATGCTTGCCAATGTGGTGCGTCTGCAGAAACCACTTCCGATACAAAACGTGTTTGTCGTTCGAAGTCACAAAAATGATTACTAATTAATAAGAGAGCCTCCTGAATAAATGTAAAAATTTAATTTATAAATTGTTAATGAAATATAAAATAATTAGTTATTATACCTGCAATGTAACCATTTCAAGCTTTGAAAGCTGCCCTGGATCATTTTGTAATCCTTTCACTGTGGCATGAATTCTCTCAAAAACAGGTAAAAGAAGAAGTGGGTATTTATTTCCAATTTTAACCATAAGAGCTGCAGCATGGCGACGTACATTCTTAACAGCTACACTTCTACTATCTTTTGATTGTCCTGGATCTCCATATACCAATGCAGAAAATATTTTATTGAGTACGCGAGGAAGTAAGCTATATGTCATAAATTCAATAAATTATAATATTTTTAATTTATAAATTATTTATACAAATATATAAATATATACTTAGTAACATCTGGAGCAGTTGCCATACTTAAAAAGACAAATAATGCTGAGATACAAGACAGAAGTATTGAAAGAAGCAAAGGATCTGTAGGTTCAAAGCCTAAGCATAATTTTAACAGTTGTAATCCAGATGCCACAGATGGCCGTTCATTTGGCTGAAGAATTCGACTTAAAACACTGTCCAATAACTGAAATTACAAAATTTTTACAATTAATAACATTTAAGAAAATAGTTAAAAGAGATGTTAAAATATCTTTAATTGTGACTTTGTAAATTATCTGTATTATTTTTTAATTCAGTTATTGGTTTGATAATTATTTTTTGAATTTTGGTTGAAATTTATGAATTCAAAGAAATATAAATTATATAAAATAACCCTATGTTTTATATTAGCATCCGGTGAAATTTTATATTAATTAAAAATAATTATTTACATACTAAACTGAGTTAAAAATGAACATATTTTACTATTCATTTAAGTAATTATTTAAAAGAAAAATGATAATTTTCTATTAGTAAAAAAAAAGAAAATATTAAAGATACCTGAGCAAGTGCTTCCCATTCGAGGAATTCAGGAGATTGTAGTGTAAAATCAGGCCGGGGAACTACATCATTTGAAGATTTATGAATTCTTGTTGTTAACCATTGTTCTACGTAACTATAAGTTACTAGAGGAGCTACAAGTGTTGCTTGACGAAAAGTTTCTAACATTTCCATTCGGCATTTATGAAAGAAAGCTCCATATTCTTCATCTGAATCAAAATCAAGACAAGCATAGGCGATGGCATCTGGTGAGCCACTTATTCTTTGAGCAGGAATTGATGTTTTAATTATTTTTGGTGCTGTGCATTGAACCCATTTAGGAATGGCATTTTGGAATACAGGGTCTCGTGAAATTTGGTCATGTTTGAAAAGAGATTGCCAAAGACTGTTGGTGTACTGTGCTACAGTTAAACTAGGATGCGTTGAAAATTGTAAAATGGCATCAAGATAAAGGACAAAATTAAGAGGCCTTCCAGCAGGACCATCATCTTTGGTCCATAAAGAGCATAATTGTAATCCTAAACCTGTCAAGACTTGAGTTAATTTTTTAAGAAAACTGTAATGGTGTTCTTCTGGAGGATGCTTATTTGATGCTCTTGCTGCAGCACCAAAAATACATCGCATTGCATCCTCGCTGAAAAAGATAAGTAAAGGTCGTCTTTCTTCCAATTTCCCTTTACGATTCACAATCTAAAATATAAGATTAAATTAAGATTAATAATTATTAAAAAATAAATAATTAAATATAGAGTGTTAACTCTTATTAACTTATTTTTTCCCTTTTATTTATTTTTCTAAATATTATGAAAGTATACCAAACTGCTATTGGTAAATAATATTTGAATAAAACACAAATATTATATTATATCAATATTATTTATTTGTATGAATATTTTGACTCAAACAATTTTTTATAATTATATGATTAAACAATAGGTAGGCACTTATCTAATTAATATACATATATATATATATATACCTGGAGAAGGCATTCTGCTGCATACAACTGAAAATGTTCATTTTCTAAAAGAACACATAATATCTGAAGAAGTCTGCCATCTTCGGCCATTATATGAATAATAGGAACCCATTCAGCAAATACTGATATAGTTGCTAATGCCACCTAAAAATAATAATTTGTATTTAAAATAATTTTAAAATGTAAATTTATTATTATATTATTATTTTATAAATTGTAGATTGATATAAAAATAATTTATACTTTTATTATGTTTCTTAATCATAATAATTTATTATCAGCTAATGATATTAGAACTGGTGAATCAAATATGGATAACTCGTTTGACATACTCAAACAAAAATTTGTCCAGTTGTAAAGAATTTTTACTAAATAAATCATTAATTAAATAAAGAAAAAATAATTTAATTATTAAATTTATAATTTATAGTAATCACAAAGGATAACAATATTCGAGAAGAATTTGAAACGAAACACCTGATATCATGCAGTAAAAGAGCTTATCTCCTCAAAATTATTATCAAAGGGGATCAAAATTAAAATATATAAAACAATTATTTTTCCCGTTGTATTGTATGGGTGTGAGGCATGGTCAATGATGTTGGGAGATGAGAATAGATTTAGAGTATCTGAGAATAGGATTCTTCGCAGCATTTATGGGCCAAAAAAAGATGAGGTCACCGGGGAATAGTGGACTGCATATCGAGGAATCGCATGACCTCTATGCATCTCAGATATAGTCAGAATTATAAAATCGAGAAGGCTGCGATGGGAAGGACTCGTGGATAGAATGGGAGAGGAAAGAATAGCGAAAAATATATTGGTGAGGAGACCGATTGGGAAACGTCCGCTTGGAAGTGGGGTGGGCAATGTAGGAAGGGACGTGAGAGAGATGGGAGAGGGAAGGCGTTGGATGGTTATAGCTTTTAGGATAGGGACACTTGGAGAAATGTGGTTGCTGCGGCCAAGAACTTTCTAATAATGAATATATATTTTAGAATTCGAATAATATATTTAATATCATATGTATTATGATAAACATATTCAAATTAAGATAAAAAAAAATAGTTTCTTCAATAAATTTTATATTTTACAATACAATTTAAATTTAAATAATTTTGAAGGAGTTGTTCTTAGTGGAAATATAAAATTATATAAGGAAATTTATCAAATTTTGAGGATAAATTAAAAGAGAAATTTTTACCTGAACAACACGGGCATTTGTAGAAGCTTCATCTAATAATCTCTGCTCCTGTTTAGTTTTATGTTCACTACATTGAGCAATAGTAACAGAAAGTAAAAAAGAAAAAATTTCAGCCATATTTGAATTAAGTGCCTGATAAATATCTTTCCTTCTCTGATTTGATTCAACTGTCTATAAAGAACATAAGTGTTAAAATAAAAATTTAAATCTTTGGTTAAATAAAATATAAATACCTGTAAAAGGGCCACATCTTCAACTAATCGTAAGAAAATTAAAAGTACAAGTTCACATTGAATTGGCCCATGTGAACAGACACTACTTAGTTCTCCGAGAAGCCCAGGCCATTGCTGGGGCCATTCCCTTTTTACCATTTCAACAACAACTCTCGAAAGTGCATCTTTTATATGAGCTTGAGATGCTAATGGTGGTTGTAATCCTCTTGTTAACAATTGCATTGTATTATCCTATATATATATACAATTGTGATATTATTAAACGGCTGTAGAAAAATAAAAGAATAAAATGAATAAATACCTTGATAAAAAGTTTTTCTTGTTGTGCAAGATCATTCCAACGATGTCGAACACAATATTCTAATAATTGAAGACCAAAATGTCTGACTAAGTGACTGAATTCTGGTTGTTGAGCCAATAAGAGTCCACATTGTGCACACAATGGGGAAGTTTCTTTAAATTGTTCACAAGCTCTATGAAAAAAAAATAAGAATTTATAAAATAAAAACAGTTCTAGATTTACTATCTATTATTAAAAAATTGAAAATAAAAAGAGATTTCAGAATAATTATTTTAAGAATTATGAGGAATTTTTTAATCGTTGTGCTCTTTCTTTGATAATATTTCATTTTATTAAGTGAATTATTGAACTTTTCTTTATCTAAGTTATACAAATTATAAATTGTAATATTTAAATGATTAGAAAGTTGTTTTATTTCATTTAAATGATTTTAAAAAAAGTACCTATATGCCTCATGACGTCTCTTTTGGGGTACTTGAGGATCCATAATCATTTCAACTTCACTAGCGAGCCTTTGAGCTAATGATAAAAGAGATTCTTCACCTTCCATTCTTAACTAAAAAAAAAAGAGTCCATATTTTTAGATATATAATTGATATATATACTTATTGTAATAAATATAAAATTAAATGACAATCAACATTAATTAATTAACCTTTTTTAATATAAATTCAACTAAAAAGAAAATAAAAAAGTAAAAATAAATTGCAAATTTTATTTAGTTAAAACAAAAATTAAAAAATTAATATAATTATTTCTTTGTCTTGAAATTAAATAAAATTATAGAAATAAATTTATCTAAATTATCAATATTCAATTTATTTTTATTTTATTTTATTGAATAAATAAATTTGAAATCACTAACCTTAACTTATATTTTTATATTTACAAATGAGAAATAACCATTATAAACCAAATAGAATCATTGATACGTTATCAAAAATGAATTAATATCAATAACAAAATACAAATTAAGCATTTAAGTTAATATTATTCTTTTATATTAAATTAAATATTTAAGCCGACATCTCAATCACACAAATTTCATTTTTTCAATTGACAATTCATATGATAAACATAGGAAATTTTAATAAAAATTATGAATTAAATATATGGTAATGATTTTTTTCTTAGTTAATTTCTTAATAATATATTTAAAAAATCTCAGAATTTTATTTTGAAATTGTTGCTTTTTAATTGGATAAATAAAAGTTAAAGTGAAAATATCTTGAAATATTTGGAGGAATATTCCAGCAGGTGGCTTAATCAATTGATGGCTCATTTAAAAATATTAAAAATTAACTTGAAAAAAATCTTATAAATTTGTTTTTATTTAGAATAAACTATTTTTAAAATTTAATGTGGTAAATAAAAACTATTCTTATTTCTTATTGGTAATTCAGTAGAATCGGTTATAAAATTTATTGAAATTTTATTCTCAAAACTTAAATAGAAATTAATTAAAAATAGAAAATAAAAATATTAAACTAATATTAAAATTAAATATTTTATTAATATATTTATTTTTTTTTAAATAAAATCAGAGATGCGAAGTAGAGCGATGAAGCCTTTTATCACGCTCCCACCACTTTCTTAGATTAAAAAGGCTTCTACTTATATTTTTCAATATATTTTGGGAATGAGCAGACACATCTCAAATAGGTGTTGATTTAAAGAAGGATAAGGAGTATTTCTAGGAGAGGCATCAAAACTTTTTAATACAAATTTGTATACCATACTATATATAAATAAATAAAGCTTTATATATCGTAATACTTCATTTTTCAAATTATTTCAAAGATCTTGATTTCTCTAAGTTTTTATGAGTACAGAATTCATTGGTTGATTAAGAAGAAACTTAATAACGTATTTGAACCATTAAAAAGAAAAAATTGATAGAATTATCATGCGATGGTGAGCATACTAAAAGACAAGTTTCAAAATGATTTTGGATCAATCCTGGCGGAGAGTATGAAACGTTCAGTTTTTTTTAATAAAAAGTTTTTATTTAAAACGTGTTTATATTATTATATCTATTAAAAAAATAAAAAATGGGAAGATACTGAAAATTTTTATTTTCGGGGAGGCATACTAGCATAAAGATTGGAAAGTGCTGATTTAAGGATTTTCAATAAGAGTAATATTTTTTGTATAAATAGAGTATAAAATAATTGGAATATGGGGCTGAAATTTTTTCCTAGAAGATATAACATGTAAGTATATAGACAATCGTTTATAATTATTATTTTATTATAACCACCTGTGAGCACATTTGCAGAGATCGCATCATTCAAGTTCATTTTCCATCACTCTGTTCCATCTGCAGGATCGTTGTTATTGTTCCTGAGCCACCTTAATAACTGCGACTCTATAAAAAAAATTAAACTACAATAATGAGCGAGGTGGCTGGATCATTTCTTTACATTGCACACATTTATCTAACTTCCTCTTCAATAGATCATTTCGTGTTAATTACGCATATTCTGCTTATTATTAAGCCAGTAATGAACTTCATCAATAATTTTTCAATGAATTTAAGAATATTGTTTAAAGTTGAAATTGAATGGTGAGCATAACTATTAAATTTTCTTAAATGTTCTTTTTAAAAAATCCTGTATTGATATCTATATTTAATATTATATAATGAAGAAAATTTTAAATAAAAATCCAACACAAATTCTCTTATAAAATATTATTATTATTGTGGGGAAAGAGTATATGTTTACATTTTAAACTTTCAAATTCCCTTACCCTATATAAATTTATATATTCATATTTATATTTATAAATTTCTTATGTGTGGTTACTTACTTATTAAAACAAATATAATAACCAATTTATCTAATCATCCAAACGAGTATATTATATCTATTATTAATTTTAATTTAATCTATTAATTAGATATAAAATAATTATTGTTTTTTATTAGATATATTTTATTATATTTTTACTTAATAATTAAACATATAATTAAAATATTTGTTTGTAAATAAATATTTATTTAGTGAAGAAAAAAAATTTCGGATATTTTATTATAATATTACAATTCTATTAATCGGTTAAAAATATTAATAATATATATTATAATTTTTGTCACTATGCTTTTAATGGATTAATTATAATTTACTTTTTATTTGAAAGAATATGGGTGTTGGAACTTCTTGTGAATTAAACCTGAATTCCAATCAAAATGCATTTTTCATGCCATTGCATTGTCAGGGGTTAGCCCCTCGCTGGGCTAGCAACGCAGGATTGGGAGCAAGAGGACTACGACCATGTGCCTTGCGAAATTATTTAAAACCAAAATGCGGTAAAAAATATTAAAATAAATTAAATCAATAATTAAATAATTTTAAAAGAGATTAAACTACAGGCGAACATCTTGGTATTGGTTGGAAATGGCCGTGCACTCGACCAAAAAGTTTCCATAAAGAGAACTTCATCTGTATCCCACGCAAATGTAATACTATCAATGGCGATTCGCCAGCCATTTCAAGAAGACAAAGTTGTCAAGATGATAATAATAATAATAATAATATAAACAAGGTAAGTATTATATTTATTATAATAAAACTTTTCAATATATTCTCATTTTTTTTAAATATAGGTATTTATCACTTTCAAAAATTCTCTAACTACAAAATTTTTAAAAAATTACAATTAAAATTACCTCTAAATTGTATCTAGATTTGTATATATGTCATTTTAGGAAAATAGCATTTGCCTGACCAAATAGCTTCAACTCTTATTTCATTTCAATTTCACTAGGAAAATAGCATTTTTCTAGACAAAAGCCATTTGGCTAAATCATTGTTAGGCAAATAGTTTTAACTATTACAGTAGCCAATTACGAAATTATTCAAAAAATTTTTTGTTCTTTATTGTATATTTATCTAACTTCAGCTTGCCATAACTTCAGTGGAATTTTGAGTTCTAAATTAATGTAAATGTCAAAATAAAATTTTTTGAAAATAAATAATATTTGGGATTTTTTCTATTTCTTCCCTCACACTTTTTTTTCCATGTTTGCTACTTTTACTAAGAACGGAATGCAAAGAAAGCAGACGAATTTACTGATCGTGTGTCTTGTTCATCTGTCATCGGTTCAATAAATGTCCGACATTTTCTGAGCTATTTTCCTAGTCAAATTGAAATGAAATAATAGTTAAAATTATTTGTCCAACAAAGATTTAGACAAATGGGTTTTGTCTAAGCAAATGCTATTTTCCTAGTCAAATTGAAATGAAATAAGAGTTGAAGCAATTTGGCAAGACAAATGGCTTTTGCGTAGGGCAAATGCTATTTTCCTAAAATTGTCATTTGCCTACGACCTATATATATAAAGTAAAATCGAGTTATGAAGCCTTTTATATATTTCGAAAACTAATCCTTTTTGGTTTTGGGGAAAATCGAACCCCCCAAACAATTTAGTAAGTCGAGGTAAATATTCATAGTCCCAGACTTGTGTAAATATATTATTTAAGTTATGTATTCTTTTAATTCTTAAAACTTAGCTAATTAAATATTTAAACATTTCAACTTTATTAGTTTTTATTTTTGTTTTACATGTAATTTCTCATACTCCACATAATTCACACACCAGATCCGCAATTATCCCCACTGTGTTAGAGATATTGCTAAAAACTTGACTTTTATATTTTTGTAAATCTTGGTAGTTCTTTTTTTAAGAATAAAGCTCTAATTTATGCTATAAGTACCTAATAGTCCTAGATTCCATTAACAATATGTATCGTAATCAATTTAAAGGGAATTGGCGTTGACGAGAAAAAACTATCTCGTGAAACATCATTTGGAAATATTTTAAATAATATTGATAGAGAAATTTTAAAGAAATCTTCAATTAATTTAAATAAAAAATCTGAAGGTAACAATATAACTACCAATATATGTATATATAAAATCACATAGACTATTTTAATATATTTAATAAAATAATTATATCTTTAATTATTTTTAGATAATGGTTATATATCACCCAATGATAATTTAACAAAATCTTTTGATAGGTAAGTATATATTAATTGAATATATTCAAAAAAAAGTATTATGAGGCTAAATTTAATGATTGGGAATATATAACATACAATTCCAAAAATAATTTAAAATGACTGACAGGTATATATATATATATATATAAATTTTAAATATAAGCTAATAAAGAAGAAAATGTAAAGTAAAAGGGTATTGTAAAAACTTAAATATATATATATATATATATCGATATATACATATATTCCTTTATTCAGATGAATCTATTGAATTAAGAAAAATAATTGATCCCTAAAAATAATTGATAAAAAAATTTTATAAAAAAATATAAATTATAATTTATAAATCTAAATACTATTAATTAAATTGTGTTTAGTTTATTGTGTACTTTTGTGTTAAAAGTATCATTTCTTTGAGACCTTCGTTTAGCAGACAAAGACAATTTTCTAAAATTATTATCTTTCGACTTTGAAATATCAAATTCGATAATTTTATATAAAAGGTAAAAGTTAGATATAGATTTGTTTCTGTAAGCCTCTCAATTCTTTTTTTGAATACTATTATTTAATTTATTTATCTATTTAAAAAAGTAAAGGTGAATATCTTTATATATTTTAGGCAATCTCAATTAAAAGATACAGAGGAAAGTGAAGATATTTCAAATGATGTACATAATAAGTAAAACTTAATTTTTAAGTTTAAATAACATCGAATATAGTTGAACTTATCAATAAATATTAACTATATAGTTAACCAATAGAATTTGTATTAAAAAACATTTGATTAGATTATAGTTTCATTTGCTCATATTCTATTGACAATTTATTCTTTATAGCGATTTTAAAAAGACCAGAAGTGAAGGGGGGAGCCTGGAAGAGTCTTAAAAAAGGAATGATTTTATTAAAATTAATATTTTTCCCATTTTATATTTACTTAAACTCTCAGGGCCCGTTATTTAATGAATTATAATTTCAAATATATTTTCATTTTTATAAATAATAATTATATTGTCCTCATATATGATATAATAAAAGAAAAATAATTTATCCTTTTTTTTAAAGAAACAATCTTATATAGAAGAAGAAATACAAAATGATGAAAATATTGAAGTATATGAAGATGAAATTGTGGAAAAAAAATTTTATAATAATTATGAAAATGAACAAATAACTCATAATATAGATTATCAAGGGAACCAAGATGAGGTAATCTAACTAAATATTATTATTAAAACTAAAAAAAATAATATTTGTTGTTAATAAAAAAATCATTAAAACAGCATATATCAAATTTAAATAATGTAAAGGAAGAAGAATATCAGGAAAATTATGAATCATTAGGAAATGCATGTTTAGATCCAAATTGTATGCCTTATATTCCATTAACTCCAGAGGAATCAGATGATTATTTGATATCTGATCATGGTAATCTATCTGAAACTTTTAACTTAATATAATTTATAATTTTGGAATATTTCTTCCTTTTTCCTTTATTTATTTTTTATTTCAAGATAAAAAAAATTTCAATTTTAATATCAATTATTACCACTAAAACTGTGCTCATACAAGCATTGATAATAATTATTTTGAGAAATTTTTGCTTTTATTAGGCTATGAATGATGCCACGCAGCTTGGGGGTTAACGGCGTTAACAGGCATTTAGCAAAGCACTGTAAGCTCCCATAAATAAATTATTTAATATTTTCATTAGTGAGATTTCAAATTGTTTCTATCTAAATATATCCCCTCATATCATAGCCTTCGCAGATGATCTGATTGAGTATGTCTCAAGTAAAAATCTTTTAGAAATTAAAATTGATCTCCAATCACTTTTTGAAAAAATCCACTTATTCTATGATACCTGGAGATTAAAAATTAATTCCAACAAATCTGAAACCATTTTATTTAGATCAACAAATAAACAAAGGAAATTATAGCCTCAAAAAAAAAAACACTGAAAAAATTCCAACTAAAGTTCAATAATGTAAACAATCCAAACAAACCCCTAGTAAAATACAAAGGGTTACCACTGGATAATTATCTATATTTTAACAACCATATACATATATACAATCAATTATCGAAAGGAAAGGCATCATTTATAAAATATAAAACTTTATTCTATAACAAAATTCCTTAACCCCAGGTTTAAAATAAGAGATTCGGCAATTGTAATCAATTAATCGGAGCAGGAAAAGAGGTGGGGCTGGAAATTAATAGTGATAAGACAAAATATTTAGTAACAGAGAGGAATAGTATTAACACACAAAGTCTTAACATACAAAATGTAGAAAAATTTAAATACTTAGGTTCTGTAATCACAAAGGATAATAAGAGAAGAATTTAAAGCGAGGTTGCAATCAAGTAAGTTTCCTAGTCATTAAGTCAAATAAGTCGAATGAAAATCAATCTAAAAATACGAATGTAAATGTATACTAATTACTACCATGAGTCACCAATTGAATGTAAAAATTATTGTAAACCCTTTTTTGTTATGTTATGGGATAAAAAAATTTTATGTATCACAAATTGACTTATAAACATACTTTTTTAAACTAAACTAAAATTTAACGACGTTAACCCATATCCTCGTGGTCTCGGGTTCAAGTCCCGGGCCTTACAAGGGAATTTCTTTAACTCTATGGTCAACCCGGCCTCCGGAATCAAAATTGGGAAGGGACTTGATAAAAAGTGGCGATCTAGAAATTCAAGATAAATGTTTATAGGACCCGTTCATTGGACACCTAATTTATTTATAACCGACTTGATAGATATTATCCTTGCGTAGGATGTACAAATGCCAGGGGATTTTTTTTATTAGGCTATGAATAAAAACAGAATAAATCTTATAATTAAGTTTTGGTGAAACTTTTAGAGGGTGGATTTGAATTAAATATAATTAAAAATCCATATATTATGCTAAAAAAAGATAGAAATGGATATTATTTTAAATATAATATATAATAATTTATATAATAATTTAAATAAATCTAATAAATCATAATGAATATAGCAAATTAATCACATTTTTTTATTTATTTCCCAACATATCCATACTTATCCTTTACTTTCACAAGTCTATGTTTCAATTCAATTCAATTCGATCAATATATATATAAGGGACTTCGATTACAATTATTTTTTCTAAAATTTTATTTAAATTTATATTTAATTAAAATATTAAAATAATAAAGATATAATTGGCCATATTGAGTAATTTTTAATTATAGGAATTAACTCCTTAATTAATACTACTATTATAAAAATAAATTATCTAATAACATTTAGAAAGAGGTTGGTCGCAATCACCATCAACGCCTGACCGGGTAATTTTTCCACAAGAAACTAGACAAGCCATTCGTCAAGAATTTAATGAAATGTTACATAATCAAATTAATCCGAAGATAAATATTCATCGTAAGTGGAAAATCATTTAAAACTAAATAAAAAAAATAAAAGAACAAATAAAAAAATAATTAATTAAATACCAAAAGCTATCTCGCCAGTTTCAAGTCCCAGAATTGCTAATTACGATTGTATGTGTCATTTGCAAAATGACCAACATCCTCCAATACTGACGAGAACTTATGATATCTGCCAGACTGATTATGATTGGGATGGTACTCCTCACGTAAAACAATATTGCATACATTTAATATTTCTTTTAGTAGAATTGAATATAACATATTCAAATTTTTAAGGATTTAACAACATCCCATGGCTATGATCAATGTTGTGATGAAGATTCAATAAATTATCGCACTCCGTGTCGGGGATCAAGACTCCAACAATTGGTTGATTTATTTGAAAATATTGGAGATGGTAGAGTACCCCCTCCACCGCCTACAACGCCAACACCACAAGAAACATATTTTATTCCATGTTCTCCCAGAAAATGTGCCATGATTGCTTCACCTGAACAACCAAAACGTCATAAAAGACGAAGAAGACATAAAAAAGTAATAAAAAGTTTGATTACAATTTTCTTCCCATCTCCTCATCCCTTGAAACAAATTTTTAAAAGATAAAATTTGATATCTAAGGGATTGGCTTTATTATAAAATCGAGGAACTTTTTCGAAACATTTTGGCTCGGATGGGGAAACCAATTGGGAAACTCCCCGTAAAAAGACCAAGAATGGTGTTTAAAGATAGATGTTATGCAATGGGTATATAATAAAATTTGAATGGTGGTAGGGACAATTGGAGGTATGTGAGGTCAAGAACTTTCGAATTCAGTAATATCACAGAAACAGACATTGGTAGATAGATTATTAAATCTAATTATTTTATTTAATAATTTTTAGTATTAGTATTGGTTAGGCTGCTCCTCTATAGACATCTTCAGAGAAGATGAATTGCTTCCATCCAAAAGGATACAGAGTGTTAAGAAAAGAAGTTTAAATAATAAAACTAATACAAATTGATTTTTAAGCAAAAATATATATTATTTATTTATTTGCTAAATATATTTAGGTAAATCTAGATTTTCTTCTAGATATTGTAAATCATATATAAATAATAAAGTAATATTTTTTGAAAAATATTTTAAGGTTAATGTTGAGTACTCATGCTAAATGGGAAATAAAGAGATTTATTATCTGTCTAGACTAGTGATTCTCAACCTGGGCGATCGACATCTTAAAGTGGGCAATTATTTGACTTTACGCTTTTGGGGGGCGATAGTTAGTTATTTTTCGTGGGCGAAATCATTTTGATTACATTTCCGATTTTTTTTCATAATGGTTCTAAAAAAAAAGGTAAGATGATTTTGAGATGATGTGTGCCCACCCCTGTTATATTATTTCAGAAATGTGCCCGACTATCGAAAAAGGTTGCCGACCCCTGATATAAACCATACCTACCTTATATTAGGGATTATCATGCAATTTTAATCTATTAAAATTTATAGGGAGACGAATTATGAAGCCGGCCTTACGAAGTAGGCGTTTGGTCCAAAAAGGTTGAGAAACGCTAGTCTAGACAATTAAAATCTTTAGTCTGGAGTAGAGCTGTTTAAACTATAACCAGGGGCAAAACTTGGCCCACCATATCATTTTATCCGGTTCTCAGAGGTTTTGAAAAATATTGTAATATGTATTCAAAAATAAGAAAAAAAGGAATTTTAAAAATAATTATATTTAAGTATGTATAATAATATAAAATTATACTGTAATTGAACCATATTTGTTTATTATTAGTGTATTGGGAATGAACAAATAAAATAATTAAATCTATAAATAAAAATGAGGTTTTGCAATTGGGCCTTTCCTACAAAAAATTTAGATTCTTCTGCTGTAGGGTCTAGACAATTGAGTTTTAAATGTCTCTCAGACCTCTAATTAAATTTAAAAATCCTTCATTTTATGGGAATTGTGAATTTTTTTAACATTATTAAACATTCTATTTACCTTTTTAATTTTTTTTATTTTAGAAAGCACATCATAATAAAGGGACTCTAGAAAATGATCGATATCATTGTCCAGCAGAAAGATTAGAATGGCCCATATTTCATCGATGTGGTAAATTATTTATTTATACTCATTGCTCTCTATTATTTTTTCAACCAAAAATGTATTTTATATTAAATAATATGTGAATTAATCCTAAAAGTATTAAATTAAAAAATAAATAAATTAGCAAGCTTCTGAATATTTATTTGGGAGGTAAAGGGAGAGGCATGTATTTGAATTGAATTTTAAATATATATCGTATATATCACCCAAAAATTTATGCAATTGAAATTATAATTGAATTACAAAGCAAAAAGTAATTCTCCAATTTCTTCGGTACACCTATCTCTTCAATCTCATGTTAATTTACTAGCAAAATCCTTTATATATACATATATATATGTTTGTAAATCTAACTTAATTTTGGGAAAATAATTTTAATTGGGTTTATCATATTTAATGTAATTAATTAAATGTGTCAATAACAAATAGGATCAAAATTTAAATAGTTATATAATTCATGATGACTTGTAATTATGACTCTGTGAAAAATATATATATAACATACGTATATATAAGTCACCCTCATTACTGTAAATAATATTATATTTTATTATTTTAACATATATATATATATATATATATGTGTTTGCGAATATATTCACTTTATTAAAATTAGGAGTTTAGAATGTCTGAAATATTCAGATTGCGATTCTTAAACTTTAATCTTAATTAATTTTAATCCAGAATAATCAACTCTAGAATAATCGCATTTATAAGTAGAAAATATTATATTTTATTTATTAAGTAAAATAATAAAATGATTTAATTTTAGAAAGATGCGAATGGTTACACTCAAGAATGTAAATACTACTTTAAGAGGACAAAAAAAAATATGATTTTGACATGATATTTAGGACAAAAGGAATTTTTAAATAATAACATCAAAAATAAAATAAAATTATAAATGAGTTTTATAATATAGAATTCTAAGCTAAAAAATTTAACATTTTTATTTTATTTTAAAATAATAAAATTATATATTATATATTTATATTTATATATAAGTAAATGTTTGAAGATAATATTCTATCAAACTTATTTTTTAAATATGAGATGCATATAATGGAAAATAATATCAGTTGATTTTTTTATAATTCAAGTCCATTTTTCATTTACAAAATTCATTCTAATGAATTTAACATTAATAATTGTTTTAATACTTTGGTTTGGCTTGTTTCTCTAATCTCTCCAGCAAGAAACATTTCATCAACTACAGTATAAACCTGAAAATGTTAAATTTAAATATTTTAAAAATATATTGCATTTATCTATCTATTTATATCGATATATATTAAGATATAGGTAACTAGTTTTATAATACCTAACTATTACCTTATAAAAATTGAACACAAGATCTAATTCGCAGACATTATGAAAATATTCATTTAACACTTCAACAAAATTGTGTATTGCTTCTAAATAACAAAGGTTGTTATCATTCACATCAACACAAATACAGAAATAGAGACCTGCATATCGGCGATAAACAATTTTAAAGTTGCGAAACTAAAACAAATTATAAATGAACATATTATTCTTATAATTATAAATTTAAAATTCCAACATATTGCCTATATCTATTTATTGGATGTTAAAGTAATTTTTGTTAAAAAAAAAATTAATAGTGATTGATTATAATAATGAATGATATAATGACATGAAATCTGTATTCTATACTGATAAATACATTTTTTAAATAACTCTTATTTATAATTAAATATTTAATCTTAACATTTGCATAATTTCAATTAGTCTATTATAGAATAATAGATTATTCAATCATATAGGAAATATTTATTTTCATTTAATGAATTTATATCATAATTCATACATTTTTACGAAAAGATTAATTCTATTTAAAAATAAAATATACAATTATTCTTTTGTCATTTATAATCTGAGTAAAAACATAAGATTATCAATCATCACATGTAATGGGTGGAATTCTTATGCCTACGATAATTTCATTACTGTTTTAAAAGTTTAAATTTAATTAATAAATTTAAAAATTACCTCAACAAAGTTTGTGTGTTTAGCATCCCTTACAGTAACAACTGCATGAACTTCTTCAATTAATTTCTGTTTTTCATCATCGTCAAAATTCATATACCATTTGGCTAGTCGAGTTTTTCCAGCTCGATTTTGAATTAAAATGAATCTGATCTGGAATATATTTATATAAATTATATATATTCTTGAAATATAAATTAAAAATTTTTCAATTAAATAAGAAAAAATAATAATTTACTTTACCATGGTATAATAAATTAGTTAATATATATATATAGTTATTAATTTAAATAAAATTATTAATTGAAGATTTGGAAAAATTTACAGATAAGTGACGTTTGTGATTAACGTTATCAATCGAATGTCACTCACTACTGTAGACATTTAGCGACCTCTATTAAAATTATCGATTTTTCCCGTCAAAAATACGAATTTTAAACTTAAACAAATCGGAATTAAAACTTAGAGAATATTTATAAATAATAAAAGATATTCAAATCTTAATATTATATACTCGTATAATAAGATATATTATATAAATTATTTATAATTATATATATTCTTATAAGTTTATATTTGATTAGAAACACAAAAACAAGTTGGAGCTCTATATCTTAAATAGTCTAGTAATTTATTTAATATTCAAAGTTGATTATTTTATAGATTTAAAAATCATTAATTAAATATTTTATTTATTCTTTTATAATTATTAATAATATTATTATTAATTTGCTTGGTTTCATAATAGAAATTATTCTTAGGTTCATTTGTCCGCATGATTAATTGTTTGCTGATATTTAAGGGTTAAAAATGTTTATCTGTATATTAATACATTATAAATCTTTAATTACTTAAATCATATAAAGACCAGAATATTATAAACCTAATCCGTCTGAAAAATGAGGTTTTTAACTATTAAATAATAATAATAATAATTCTAAATTAATTGTAAAAATTAATAAATTTTAAAAAAATGGCAATATAGGCTTTAAAACCAGTAGTATTTAATAGCTTAGATATAAATAAATATTTTAAAATAAGATGGCTTATATATCGCTTGAACGTACTGACATAAACATTTCTTATATATTATATTATATTTTATTAATTTGATAAACTTGTTTTTTGTTAGGCAGTGCTTGAATATTCTATATCTTACAATTAGTGTCATTCTTGGCCAAAAATTGTATCTTGGTATATGACAAAATATGAAAATTGTTAAAAATGTTATTTGTATTTTTTGATTAATCTTTTAGAATATGACCTTTTATATAAAATTATAACAAAACTGAAGAAATTCATAAATGTAAATACACTTCCATAGTTTTGGATCTTTGGATTATTGATTTTATCTAAAGAGAAAAAATCTTAAATGAATATTGATTAATTGAATGCAAATGATACTTCTCTACCTATTCTCTGGGTCAGCTGATTAGATCTCACTATATAATTATAAATTTAAAAAAATAAATGTATATAAATGAACAATTTAAATAATAAAGAAATATGTTCAAATATTCTTTGTATTTAAATAAAAAATATAATATAAATAAATAAATTCTAATTTTAATAGAAGTAGATATTGTTTTTATAACAAAGAATACATTTTTATATTAGAGAATGTTTATAATATAACATTACTAGATTAAGTACTATTATTAATATAATGGCATGAATTTCGTTGTTATTTTTCCTATTTTTTACATATATGTTACGATAAATGAGTAAAATAATTCATAGGATATAATTAATGAATAAAATATTAATTCAATATCGTGAAACTAGTATGGAGTAGAGTTAGACAAAGCGAGTCCTTTTTGAGAAGCAGTTCCAGGTATCCAGTTTTTAATTTGGAATGGTTTTGATATAAAATTTGTCATTGTGATAATGAAAATAAAAAATAGATGGAATAGCGAAATCTTGGCTGAATCTTGAATAAATAATGAAAAACTATTGAAATATATTGTTGAGTTAAATTTTAGTGTTAGTTTTGGATGTTAAAAATAAAAATAGAAATCTTTGTGACTGGAACCCGTTACTAAAAATGAGTTGTGCCGATTAAGTGAATTCGCTAAAAATTTAGAAAATTGTTTCTATTAATCTCTCATCAATATATATTTTTTCAAATTCATATCAAGTAATTTGAAATAGAGACTAAATATTTCATTAATATTAAAAAATTTGTCAACTAATAAAAACAAATTAAATATAAATTAATTATAAAATATATCTTTTTATATCTAGAATATAATTAATTAACCATTTAAGTTATATTTTAAACAAAAATCAATTGCAATTACTAATACACTACTGCTTTAATTCTTGTACATATAATTATTTTAAAATTTTGGTTTCATTAGAATTTTCAATTCTTAGCTGAACGACCATGATACTGAGTATTTAAATAATGCATTGAATAAATTATATATATATATATATATAATAGAGTATATCAATTAGATTATATTTATTAAAAAAAACAGTTATTATTTATTTTATATAAAATAATTGTAATCATTTTGAGTTAAAGTGATTAAAAATACTTTATACATTGAAAATATTCAAAAATTATATAAAATTTCATTATATATATTTTAAAACATCGGCGGGATCAGTCTCAGATCTAATCAATTTTTAATCTAGATATCTCTAGAGAAATTAAAAAAATGTATATATACAACTTTATAAAAGTATTAATATTAACAAAATGACATGAAATAAATAATTAATTAAAGAATAATAATTCTGTTTTAGTTGAGTCATCATCACATTAAACAATAATATTCATAATGTCATTATAGTATATGAAATCAATCTTAGATGATTCAATAATATTGTAGATGCATATAATATAAAGTATTGTCAATATTTGTATTCATGAGTGTGCTCATTTAAAAAACAAAATTAATGTGGATATGGAGCTCTGTAATATGGTCCCCGATTATGTTCTTCTCGTAAAATTTGCCAAAAGCTGAAGACCACCAGCCACATATACACATATATAACTGAAAAAAAAGAAAGAAAAGAATTCACTTCAATAGTTAAATATGAAATTAAATTTAAAATAATTTATATTAAAATTAATTATTATAAATAAATAATGAAAAAAAAATTATTAATCTAAGAAAATAGTAATTAAAAGAAAAAAATAATTTAATTACTATACTTACCTAATGATATTAAACCAAAAACAAGAATGAGTGAAGCTTGTAAGAAATAAGAATGAATAAAGAACACAACAGAGGTATAAATAACAGAGACGAGGAGTCCTACAGCGAGCATGATAGCGAGGACAACCCAAGGAACCATCAGGTAACGATTTCGCTATAAAAACACATAAATTTTCAGTTTATTTCTTTGTATTCCCTTTAATATTATATATATACATATAATTATATAAATACCTTAAGGACACCAATAAGCATTAGTAGAGAAATAATTATTGTCATTATTAAATTAATGGATAGAATAATCCGAACTAGAATAAACAAACAAAAACAAGTAATTTTATTATTTATTTTTTAAAATTATTAATTTTAATTATATATTATTTCTAATGTTTTGAAAATTTTTTAAATTTGTTGGATTAATTATTATTAATTTAAAACTAAATAATTAAATCTATTTGATCTAATGAACAGATAAATACTATTTTTTTTCTTCCCATTATCAACTTTAGTTATATATTTAAATTAAAAAAATAAAATTATAAAAATCCAATATAAAATAAAAAAGTCGCCTAAAAGGTATACAACCAAAGTTACAAACTTACATTACCAATATAATAATTGGTTGTCAAATATCTCCCTTCCGCTTTTTTGCTCTTTATTCAATGCTTTATAAAAAATGTTACGATGATCGGATTTAGTTCAAATATGCGCCATTTTTTTCCTTATTTGCGAATAACTCGGACAGCCACTTTTCACAAGCCTTTTTTGAGTCTAACTTTACACCATCAAGGGCGTTCGCCATGGACAGGAACAGGTGGTAATTTCTTGGCACTATGTCCAGGCTATATGGTGGATGTGATAAATCCTCCCATCTGAGCTCCAGTAGCTTCTGACGAGTCATCAACGAAGTGTGTAGTCTTGCGTTGTCCTGGTGGAACACTACACCCTTCCTTTTGGCCAATTCTGGATGCTTCTGGTCGATCTCCTGCCCAGTTGTTCGCAGTAGATGGTAGAATTAAGCGTCTGGCCATATGGGAGCAGCTCAAAGTGGATGATTCCCTTCCAATCCCAACAAACACACAGCAAAACCTTCCTGGCCGTCAAGCCCGGCTTGGCCACTGTTTGGGGCGATCCACAGGCCTTCGATCATGACCGTTTTCGCTTGATATTGTCGTATGTGATCCATTATTCGTCGCCAGTCACCATCCGCTTCAAAAATGGGTCAAGTTCATTTCGTTTCAGCAGCATCTCGCAGGCGTTGATTGGGTCCAGAAGGTTTTTTTGCGTCAAATTTAAAATGGTTTGGTGACTAACTCCCATCTCCTGGACGATGTCACGAGATGCCACATGCCGGTCTAACTGGATGTTTTCCATGATTTGATCGGTATTCGTCGTCACGGATCTTCCGCCGGGTGGCTTATCCATGGTGTCGTTTTCACCGGCTCTGAATCGTCGAAACCATTCCTCCGCGGTTCGAAGTGATAGAGTACCATCCCCCAAAACACCATTAATCTCACGGAACGTTTCTTTAGCGGATTTTTCTTTAACGAAGGAAAACTTTAAAATAGAGCGAATTTCGGCGTTAGTGAACTCCATGTTTACACCTCTATAACTGTTTAACGCAATATCCAATCTAATCATGCATAGCGTCGTTTTGTAGATTATGTCAAGACCTTTCAAATGATGTATAGTATTACCAGATACGAGCTCTGTAGCGCTTTATACATAGCTCCGAAATTCATAAGACAAAAAGGCGGAAGGGAGATATTTGACAACCTAATATCAGATTCATTTTTTTTAAATAGAATAACCTCTATTAGATTAAATTAATGATACATAATATATTATTTTTGTTATTAATAATTATCTTTTATAAACTTGTTTTAAAGATTACCGATCAAATGATGGTTCATATAAATCATAATTAATTAATAAATTATTAAAAATTTTTATTTATTCAAAAAATTATTATACATTAGTGATTTTATTAAATGTTATACTATAGGTATATGCATTTCAATTATTACTTTGTTTTTTTTAATAATTTATTTCTCAAAGTAAAGTCAAAATATGTTGATATTCATACAATTTGATTTATATATAAAATTTTATAAAAATAATTTCATATTAAATTATTCAACAATAAAGCCAAAAAGGGTAGTTGACATGGTAAAGGTCATAAGATAGGTAAATATCAAATAATAAAGTTCACCCTCAACTTAAAGGACAAGTATAATAATAATAATGATGAGATAAAATATTTTTTTTTAAAAAATAACAAATTAATTAATAGTAGAACAAAAGATACATACCCACTGTGTCAGGTAGAGCATCAATCACAATTGTTTTTAACTTTATTTTCGTCACTAAAATAATAATTAAAGTAGCTAGAGCGACTACCTGCAATAAATATATAAACACATAAATAAAACCAAAAAATAAATATTCTTCATTTAAAAAAATTTTTTATAAATTATAAAGGCTATAATTCTCAACGTTACCCCCTCCTCTCTCCAAGAAAATGTGATAACATTAAACGTGGAGGAGATTATAAGCAAACAAACATTTACAATTAATTTATTGAAAATACGCATTAACATTTAATATAATTTACTTGCAGTATGAATGTATTAATTGTATTAAAACTACAAAATTTAATTAATACTAATTTAATTTAAATAATAATGAACTAAAAAGAAGTTAAATAATTATAATTGTCCCAGTTTTTCAAAAGACAGTTTAATAATAGAAATAGACATTAACAGTGGGAAGATTTCTTTTTCTGAGTTATTTTTAAGTTTTATAATTATAATTATTGAATGTATAGTAAAATATTAGTATTAACTTTAACTTTAAAATTTAAAAAAAAAATCTTTAATTCATAAGATACCTAATATTTCATTTTTTATGGTCATTGAATTTTAAATAAAACAAAATAAAAACAATAAACTATACTTGTATTATTATTGTTTTTAATAATAAATCTACTGTTAAAAATTAATTTTACGAGTAGCAATGATTATATCTAACATTAATGTTGAATTATATTTTGATGTAGATATTATGTTGTTATAAATAAATATTTTCAAAAGGTTTCTAAAAAAATTTTTAAATAATCATTTCTTAGTAATTTTTATTTTACAGAATTTTTATATATATATATTTTTGATCTAATTAAAATTTTTTTGTTTGTCTCTGAATTAAAACATTACACTTTAGGGATTAAGTTGTATTAATCTTAAAATTGATTACCATGGATATTACAGCAGCTATAATGGAGCCTGTTCGTAGAGAGCCGCATCGGCAACATGAATCTAAGAATGGCATCTGAAGAAAAAACAATAATGTTACTTTTTAACAAAAACAATTTATTTTATAATATTATATCAAGAGAAATTTGATTAGTTTTCAAGAATAGCTTATAATTAACCATAATAATATAAGTATAATAATGAAAAACTACTAAGCATATGATTTAATTAATATTAAAGGAGTGGAACTAAATTATTGTAAGATATTTTTCATTTTTAATATGTTTTGATCCACTTTATGGAAATTTCAAAATTACAATATCAAAATTTAACTTCATTTATTAGAGTTGGATTTTAAAAAAATTAAATAAAAGGATTCTCATAATACAAATATATAATTATTAATGACACTTGTATTTCTTTTAATATTCAAATTATTTCAATATATTAAATTTTCTTTTATTCCTTAGCAATAGAATGTATAATTCAATTACTCATATAATATATATAAGATAACGTATTAATAGAAATGGTTTCTTCAACTGGATGGTTTACTCAACTTATTATTCTAAAATTATAATAACAAAATGACAGGAAAAAATCTTGATTGTCAGTTGTAGATTGAAAAGAACAATAAAAAATAGGAAAAACCATTATTAGATTTTATTTATGATAATCCATCAAAATAAAAATCATTTAAAATTTTGGTTTAATAAAACTATAAATCAAATTTATATTTTTATTACTGATTTAGTCGTCTCCATAAAATATTAAAATAACCAGACTACAAATGTTAAAACATAACACACTGTTTTATAATAAATTTTATTAATAATGAACAAGTACATATTAGATGTTTAGTTTGAAATAAATTGCATATATAATTTCTAAGATAAATTACTTCAATTATATTCTTTGACCTCAATGAGTTAATATGTCAAAAATTAGATTTGATTAATTTTGAGTTAAAAAGAAAAAAAAATTCAAAGATCATTAATATTGTTATTATCAACTATATATGTATATAAAATAAATATTGAATGGACATTTAATGTTTAAAGATAACAATAATATATAAATAGATATGTATAATAGAATTGAATTATGTATAAAGATATCATATGATATGTAAATAGAAAAAAAAATTATAAAAATGAAATATTTTTAATAAATAAATCAATTTGATAAGTAAATTTTAACTAAATATTTTGATATATTTTTGTGAATATACTTTGATCTCTAATTAGGACTCAAACTCCTTCCCCTTCCCTTCTACAAATTAAAACCATACTAGATATTCAAATACTCTTAGCAAAGAATAAGAAGATAAGCTTGTATTATATTTTAATAATAATAATAAAATATATGCTTTTTAATTGTCTATAAGCATATATTTAATGAATATGAATATAATTATATATATGAAGAGGAGAGATTGTGAATATAATTATAAAAAAAGAGAGAATAAGAAAAAGTAATATGTATACGTATTGCAAAACCTTGAACACTCACACGCATACTTATGCCAAACTAGCGCAACATAAAAAAAAGTAATTTTAACTCGATGAGCTCACTGGTAAAAAGAAACCTAATTGGGGATGGGGTGTGTTGACTGATTCATAATAGGAATGCCCTAAATATGACATCAAATCAATTGAACATAATAAAAAATTTCAATATATATATATATATATATATATAGAGAGAGAGAGAGAGAGAGATAGAGAGAGTATATATTATATTTGAATTTTAATCAAGAGAGAAGATTAATGTTCTAAATCCAATCAAAGTATAATTCTAATATGATTTATTAATCCCAAAGTCAGATAAACAGAGATTTAAGCTATATACAGTTGTGTATTGTGAGGGGAACGCGGGGGAACGACGTTCCCTTACCTTTTTTCAGAACCATACCGCGTTTCAGTACTTTTTTTTTATGTCCCGACAACTCCCACTTAAATCTATTGTTAGAATTTCTTTTTTTGTGTTTGTTAATATTTTGTATAGTAAGAATAAGAAAAAATAAAAACTTAAATGGAAAAAAATTGTTTGCTGAAAATAGGATTTATTTTTGCTCCCACTATGCGTTCCCTTACTTTTTATTTTACCAATACATCACTGGCTATATACTATCGATTTATATATTTAAAATGTTTTTGTGTAATTTAACTAAATCATATTTTACAACTTTTATTTTATAAAAAAATTTTGTTTGGCGATTCAATTTAGTCTTATACTGCATTTCACTGCACTATAAATACATTAATAGAAAAAATTTGAAATAAACAAAAGGAACTGATATGTGTATAGTACACATAAATTAAATAAAAATATTTTTTATTTATATATGAATTACTTTTCATATTTATTTATAGCAAATATAATTTAAAAAAGAAATTTAAAATAATAATGATGGATATTTGTTGCATTTGATGAATTGCCTTATTGATTAGTAATGTTGCTAGTATTTTGGTAACAAAAAAAAATTTGAATTTATAATACCTTTCATTGATTATAAATTCCATAATTCTAATTTTGAAAAGATCGAACTTACTTTCTGTAATAAATAAATAAAAATACGTGACCAAGTTTAGAAAAATCCATTCATCATACCATTTCATTAGGAGAGATAATTCAAATAAGAGTGAAATAGGAAGAGAAATACTTCTCAGAAAAAAGTTTATTTATAGGGAAATCAAAAATAAATCACATCATTAGATTAAAATTAATAAAATTAAAATTAATAAAAACCAATAAATTGTACCAATAAAAACTGAAAAACATTTTCGAAAATCTTAGATTAGTGGATCTTGAAAATTATTTTTTCCTCTCCGGGGAATTAAAACATAAAAGATAAAACAATGATAACACTCCTAAATTAAAAAATATTTATAAATATATTACACCGAACATTAAAAGTTGCGAAAATACAAATAAAAATTTCTTCTTTTCAAAAATTAATAAATTCTATAAAAGTAAACAAGGCTTTAAGTGAGTATAAAAAATTACCATTTTAAATCCCTTAAATCAGAGTTTCACAACCATTTTTTATGCCTTGCCTCACCTTCTAAAATTCTTATCCACCCCTATGTAACATATACATAATTTTGCATATTAAAAAATTGAATTGTTAAATTAAGAAACTTAAATGATAGGTTTTAGTAAGAATTCACTAGAAAATTGTTAACAAAACACAGTAAGTAATTAAATTTTCAAAATATATAATATATATAATGAACAACTAAAATTCAAATTCGAAATAATTTTAATAAAATATTTTCTATAACAATTTAATATTTTAATTTATTGAGATCCTTGCGTTTGATGCTTGCTGCACAGGGATTTTATGTTAGGTTCCAATTTGATTATCTTCAGTCTCAAGTCTCCCCGTTCTGTTATATACAGATGATTTCTTTAATTTATTATTATTATTATTTTTTATTTAAATGGCCCAGAGTAAAGGGTTAAACTCGTATCGAGTCCATTTTCGAGTTGCCCCCCTTTACAATAAAATTGTCCCCCTGTGGGGCGTGGGCCCCACGTTGGGAAACTAAATGATGCCTGTACTTTGTTAATTGGATAACTTCTTGTTTTTTACCGACCGACGATAGTAAGGGAGGTATTGTTGAAAAATATTAATGGCTCATCAAAATAAACACATAAATAACGAATAATATTAATAATAATAATATGTAGAATGAAAATTTATGTTTATAATATATGAAGATTTTTCTAATTCTTTTTTTCAAATTATTATTTTCTTTTCTAATAGTCCTCCTTAATAAGATTGTTTCATATTTATTTAAATTAATTTTCAATTCCCAATTATGATAAAATGCAAAGATTTTATGCCTAATGTTTCTAATTTTTATTTAATTTCGTTTAACATATTCCAACCAAATCATTAAGCAGTCAACATCTCTGCATCTCTTTTTGTAATAGCATTCTTTAGTTAAATGTTTGTACCTAAAGCAAAATTCTATTTCAGGTAGAAAGTTCATTTCTATTCATACATCCAGTCTTTTGTTTACAAAAAATATTCTTTTGGTTAGGTAAAAGGATTTATTTATATTATAAAGATCTTAGATTTGAAAAATAAAATGAAATGTAATTGCTTTTTTTGGAAAAGCAACTACCTGCTTCTTTTTTCATTTTTTGGGAAAATATAAATAATTCAAAGCACATTTTATATGGAAAAAACATTCCTTCTATTTTGTATAATATTTGTGACAGTTGTGAACCCTGATTTCATTTTACTACTTTCAATTTTTTTAATTGGTCATAAATAATAGAGATTCTTTCTGAGATTTTTGAAAAATTTATCTATTGTATATCTAGCTTTGTTTAATATTTCTAAATTGTTGTTTAGAATATGTCTTTTTGTGTGTGTGTTTTTTTTTCTAACTTTTGAATGTTCCATTTTTGGAAGTGCCTCTGATGTGAAAAGGTTTTTTTCCAGAATTTCAATCTGATTTTTTCAATAATTATTGATTCTTTATTTATATTTTTTGGTAATTCTTGAAGTAGATTTAGAAATATTAAGCAAAACTAGAATTATAATAGATACATTTAAAATATATAATCTCAGAAGGTATCTTTATAATTTAATGTTTAAAAAATTATCTAAATTATTTTCTTTCATAAATGCTCAGGGCAATATCCAAGATAAAAATATTATCCCTGTAATTGTACAAAATGGTATTTAAAAATAGCAACGACAATAGAATAACATCCTAGATTCTGAAGATAAAATAGAGTGATAGATAAGAAAGAAAAATAAAATAATAAAACCTATTTGTAGCATAATAACAATCTAAATATTACTATATTAATGTAACTTTTTTGAATATAAGAAACATCTGAAAAGAGGAAATGAATAGCAAATCTCTCTTTCTTTTCCAGTCCTATTCACTTTTTATAAAATTCCCCCTCGAAATTTATGAACTAAAATGAATGATAGAGAGTAAAATTAAAAAATCGATTAAGAAGGACATGAAAACGTTTAACTTGAATGAGAGAAAGAAAAAAAAAGAAATTTATGGGAAAATCAATTGGAAAATGATTGGAAGATAGTATCAAATGAGAAATGAGGAGAAATAATTAAATGAAAGGATAAAGAGGGGGATATACTTGATATACTTGATTCGGTTTTATTAGCGACTTAAAGATAGATAGATAAATATGATAGATACTATTTATAATACATTAAATTATATTATATGATTAATAGGAAAAATTTAGGGAAGATAGAACAATTTTTTGTAGACGTCAAATTAATAATTATTAGTATTATTCATGTTTTTTATAAATTTAATAAAACATTTATCAATGAAAAAAATAAGTAAATACAATCACTTATGTCTAATGGATTATTTTCGATTTTTAATTTAATTAGATTTGATTTGACCCAGAGAGAGATAGTGAAAGAGGGGAGAGAGAGAAAGAAGAGCAAATAAACAAAAACAAATGGACATCCAAGATATTTTCGCCGAGGTCAGTGGTATTTATAAAATGGGTGGCGTCTCCAAATAAAATAAAATAAAAAATGACCTCTTGATCGAGTTTTTTAAAATATTAAAATCAAATGACATAATTAGGGTTATAATAATATTAAAAAATAAAATATATATATATATATAAATAAATAAAGATATAATAAGTATTTAAAAAAAAATGAAATATTTTAAGTTTTTTATTTTTTAAAAAGGGTAAATATATACTAATATATACCTATATATGTTCAATGAAATTTTGACAAAATATTAAGGGTTCAATTTCTGATATTTTTATAATGATGGGTAAACGCGATCATTTCTTAAATGATAAACCAATTTAATTTAAATTAGATTGATAGTAATTAGATTGATAGTCTATTATAAATAAAGCATAATTTGAAATACAATAATTAGGCCAAATTAACTAGAGTTTAATTAAAATAATAGAAATATTGTTCTTAATTAATGGAAAATTAGAATAAATCATTTTTGAGATATTGTATTTATATATACTATATATAGACCAGTGTTTCTCAACCTTTTTGGACCAAACGCCCCCTTTGTAAGACCCGCTTCTTAATTCGCCCCTAATATAAGGTAGATACACTAAGTCAGAGGTTCTTAAACTTATGTACTCCGCGGACCCCCACTTGAAAAAAAAATTTTTGACGGACCCCATCCCAACTTTAGGTACTTTACGTCATTTTATTAGTTAATTTCTGGCTTACGATCTCATAAGAACAAGGATATATGATGGATATTTCTAACAGTGATTGGTGAATAACGATTTTTTTGCATATAGTAGAACACATTTTATTAGAAATTATAATATTGAAGAAAGAAAATTCAGCTAAATATGAAGATGGAAACGGTAGCAATAGTTTTCTTGCACATTTCGTTGAATTTGGGTATTTGATCTCTGTTTCCTCACAAAGCCATGCCATCGCTTCTTTTATATTAATTAAAGTTTTAACTGACTCATCATTTTCTCGTGCACCTGTACGATGGCTTTGCGGACCCCCAGTAAAGGCTTCGCGGACCCCCAGGGGTCCGCGGACCACAGTTTAAGAACCTCTGCACTAAGTGATACTTAGAGCCATATTGAAAAATCGAGTCTCAGAACCTGATTGCAAAATCATCTGACCTTTTTTTTTAGAACCATATTGAAAAAAAATTGAAAAAAGAGGAAATATTTAAAAAGCCTGTTCGCAAAATCATCTTACCTTTTTTTTAGAGTTGAAAATGATTTCGCCCCCCAAAAATAACTTATTGCCCCCCAAAATCGTTTAGTCAAATAATCGCCACCTTTAAGATGTCGATCGCCCAGGTTGAGAATCACTGTACTAGACACTTATTGTTAGTTTTTAAAATTAATTTTAGTGAAATGATTTAATAGAGGAGTTGGATGTTGTAGCTCAGGATAGGGATACTTGAAGGTGCGGCCAAGAACTTTTAAGTTCTCTAAAGCCAGAGAGAGATAGAAAGATAGATTTAATAATCAAAGTGGAGCATTTAAAATTGTAATTAGAGAATTTCTTAAAAATTCTAATAATTTCTAATACTATTTAAAAATTTTATTTATTATTATAGTACCTGGTTCACCGAACAGAAGTTCCAATAATTTAAAATAACATAAATTAAAAAAAAGTTATAAAACATACAGCCCTTAAACGTACGTATCAATGCACTGAAAGAAACGTATGGCCTGTGGATATAACATAATATATATTTCGTAATTTGATTTTATTTATATTTATAATATTTTGTATTTAAAGAAGCCCAGTCTGACGTAATTGCTGACGTCATTTAAATTTCCTATTTTAAATTAAGAAAAAACTAATAAAGATGATTTTCCCCGAAGTTGAAACCAATACAGATCGATTTTTCTTTATAAAAATTATTTATGGTGTGATTTTCAAAAAAATCCTTCGAGCTGTTAAATATTTCAAAAATACAAATATATATATATACACATATATATATTTACAATTTTTGCTAGTATAATAAGATAAGATATATTAAAAATTAAGTTATATTTTTAATTATTAATATTTTTTATAGAAGCTGTGACTGAGTAAAAAATAACATCATTTGCCTGTTTACGTCCCGTTTTATAATAATAACTATTCGAAGATTCATAAATATAAACTAAAAAAATACTTGTTTCAAAATATTACTTGAAAAAAGTTAATTAAATTAAAATAAGTAATTATATAAAAATAGAAATGTAGTTACATATATATATTTATACATAATTAATCATTTATTTGATGATCACATTTTTAAAAGATTGCAAAAGTTTACATTCAAGTGGAAGTGAAGTGGCTGCTATATAAATTGAATAAGCGACATTGTTTGTAAATATATAGTATCTATGCTGTGTAGCCAGTGTTCGCGTATTTAATACGTAGGAGTCCTTGGACCTTCTCTGGTCCAGTCGGCCCTCCTTTTACGGCCAGGCATACTCCGTTGAGACTGGCTTTCCCACTCTTACTTTACTTACTTTGGTTGGCAAATTGAAGATTCCTTTCTGATTAGAGCATCGGAATCATAACCAGGGAAACATTTAATCAAATTATCAATTCATTCAATCTATTCTAATTAATAAATGAACAGATTACCTTAAAATATTTCAAATTATAATCCAAATTTTCAAAAAATGAATTTTTAAAAATTAAATCATTCTTAATATATAAGTATCTTAAAAATCATCAGGTTGAACAATTCCATTCCGAATAGAAAATATAATTATTATTTTAGTATATAGAATAAGAAAATATATACATATTGGAAATTAAATTTTATATATAAATATTAAATATGAAATGAAATAAAATGGGAGCTTATTTATACGATTTGGAAAATGAGAGTGAAATATCATATACGTTTGGAACTATCCATAATTTTTGAATTTGTCATTATCATTCACAAATAGATTCTAATTGCAAGTACATACATATATATATATATATATATATATGTACATATAATAATGAAAGTTGTTTTAAACTGATTGTTAGAAATTTGAATTCGAAATTTGAATAAAATCTCAAAAATATACTTTTCAGAAATTGGTGTGTGTCTATTCAAACTAGAACAAGAATATGAACAATATATGTAAAAATTTAAAAAAAATTAATTTTTTCTAAGAAAATATTTTCTTATTATATTATCTAAGAAACAATTAATTTAAAAATAAAGATAGATATCAAAAGAAATAGAAATCTATTTATTGATAGAATTGTAAATTAATAACAAAAATCCTGAATAATATTTAAAGAAAAAATAATTTTGTTTTATTTTATTTAATTATAAAAGGGTAACCTGGTTTTGGAAAATAAAAAAAAAAATTCAAACGGATTTATCATTCGGAAAGTATGTAAATATTCAATAATCATGATGATGATGACTAACTCAACGAAACTTTAATCGTTCTTCTTTCTTTCAACAGGATGTACTCTATATATATATCTTTTATTATTTAAATATTTATATCTTATAAATATCATATATATTACAAGATTTTTGATATCATTAAGTGAATTATATTAAATACTAAATTTACTATTATTTATAATATAAAAAGATTCTATGATAAAACGTGGGATTTTTGATATGATAGTTTGGTAGAAAATATAGAAATAAATAAAAATAAATAAATTATAAATTATATTTTACGAGATTTTTAGAGAATGAAATAAATATTTGTTAAAATAATATAAGTGCAATATAAATATAGAAAAAGTACTGATCTGGATTATATTACTTTAAATTAAAGTAAATTTTCAATTCTCTTATATCTCATTTCCCTGAATAATTTATTAAAATTTTAAAAATATAATATTTTGAAATTTACTTTGAAAATATGAAAAAATAAAAATTTTGATAATTTTATTTATTTATTTGTTTATTTTTTATTTATTTATTTATTTATTTGACACCTTGAAAAAGTAAATCAAAATTTGCTTACCTAAGTAAAATGAATGAAAAAGATGAAATAAAAAAAAACTTAAAGAGAGCTTAAATCGGGTCAAGGTTGAACTTTCGCTAGAACTTGCCTTTTTATTTGTCCTTGTCATTAACATCACAAATATAAACAACCTTGATTCAGGTGATTTATCGGTATTTAATTTTTTAATTATTTTACACAGATGCAAATCATACAGATTTAAAAGAAATTTTAAAATAATTTTTCATTAAATTTGTAAAAGATGTGTGTTGATATTCAAAAAAAAAATAATAATAATAATTTTGTCTGTGAATAGGAATTTATATGGTGACCTTTAGTTAAGCAGGTTACATTCTACTACCCTTACCCCCACTCCCACTCCCACCTCACCTGTATCAAACACTGATTATTCTGTGAAGACAAATTACTCATATATATTATTTATTTAAAATATTTATTTATATTTTTGAACCAGAAGCAATCATTTTTAATCAAATATAGCCAATTTTTTTAATTCTATAAAAGTTTAAAAAATAAAGAAAAAGGATTATAGAAAACAAAGTAGACGTCATAATTTTTAAGGGATGAGAATGTTCTCACTTGAGGGCAAATAAATAAGCATTTTAAAATAATTTTAATAAATAAAATAAAATTAATATTGTTATTGAAGTATTGAATATTATTTAAACTTTTTAAACATTTAATTATGAAGTTTTATTTTAAATATATATATTATTTAATAAATATATACATTCGAATATTTTATTAGAGTTTTTATTTTATTATTTAATAAAATATTCTTAAATTGTGTGTATTTCAATTAATCAAATTTAAATTTAATTTTCAACCTTTCTCATTTGTCAATATATTTAATTAAATTAATTGGCTCTGTACCCCTCCGGTTATTTGAGACAAAAAAACTTTCCTTCCGTTTTATTCCTAGCTTTAAATATTAAATATTTAAAATTCTATTTAATTAAAAATATAAAGATTTTCTCTGTATTTTTTTCAATATTTACAAACTAATATTAAAAATTTAAAACAATTTTATTGAATAGGTACTACACCCGTGGGTGGATCTATCAGGGTCTGTGAATCATCTTAGAAAATAATGATGAACAAGATTTAAAATTGTTTATTAATATACATTAAGCCAAATTACATAAAAACATAAGGTAAAAAAAAGACTATTTCTTAAAATAAACCACTTCAAAACCATATGCTTAAAATTAATTTATCTCAAAAATATTTAATCATAATAAGTGAGTGAGAAGAAATTTGAAGAATTAAAATTTTATTCATATTAAACAATTAAAATAATATAAAAACAAATTAAAAATGAGCAGAATATTTATAACAAACTGATAATAATGAAGATGTTCTCGAAACTATAAACTTGCTTTTTATCGTTTCTTTACATTCATTAGTTAATTAATTAATATTCAATTAATTAATAGTATGCAAATTTTTATTTATACATTCTTGTATTAACACTAAAATATTACAGCAGATTGAAATGAATAAAAAACGCTCAAATTATGTAAATATTTGCGTTTTTGAAATTTTTTAAATTGAAATTGAAATTTTCTTTAAAATTTAGTTGTTTTTTTTATAAATTTATAAATCATTTACAAGTTTTCTTATTTTTTTTATTTTTGTAATATACAAGGTGCCAAAGAACAAAAGGGGTGAGAAAATTTTATATTCTTAATGCAATTGTTTTTATTTTTATAAAATTTATAAATATTTTATTAGTTTAAGAGTAATGATAAATTTTATATTGAATACTTACTTTTATAATATTAGGAGCTGCTTGTAGGCACAAATAAAATAAATAAAATCCAAATCTGGGATAAAAAAAAATTAAAACAAATATCACTTAAAAACAAAAACTTTCTTTTTTTATTTTCTAAATTCAATTAATTCACAAATTACAATTTTTCTCCTCTTGACTCGTAGTTTTAATAGTAATATTCGCAGACGCAGAAGTAAAGGAGGCGAAGCGCAAGAAACGACTCCCCAGTAATAGTACGAATACGAACCGGTTGTGCAACCTGAAAGGAGCAACAAATGGGGGGGGGAGAGACGTCGGACGATGACGTAAGCCTCCTCTTGCCGATTTTAGCCGGTTGTTCTGTGCGTAGGAGAGGGTCTCTTAAGGATAAGGGTTCGGCCCAAAAAGCAAGGTCAACTAATTAATAATATTAATTTGGAAAAATTGATTTGAAATTAAATATATCATAATCTTTCAAAATTGAACATATACACAACTATAGATACATTATAATGATTTTTAAATTATAAAAAAATAATTTAAATTGATTCTCTTTTAACAATATAAAATGTTGTGTTTTTAGACTAATTATGACCTATGAAATAAAAGATATAAATTGAATAAGATTTAAAAACATCAAATCGGATTTTAGTGAACCAAGGATATAAGAAAAATGAAAAACAATAAATTATTTTTTTTAAAAAAAATTGATGTCTATTTAATATTTTATTATAAATCTAGTTAGATTTTATTCAATTTTTTTTTACATATTTATAAGGCACTTAGATATTTAATTTAGTTATAAAAAAACAATTATTTACATATGTAACATAAATTTATATTTATGAAAATGGAAATAATAATTTCTATATATAAGTATAATACATTATTAATTTAATACTAAATAAATTGAAATATTATTTACTAGAGAATTGACATAGTTTATTATTGGTTTATTAATTAAAACAAATTTTAAAATTGGAAAAATATAAATTATTTTATTTTTATATATAAATACCTTTAGAGTTGATTTTTTTATTTTAAAAAATAGTTATGTTATTTACACCCTGTTAAAAAAATCATAAATACTTTATAAATTTTGCATGATATATTACATGTCTAGAACAGAAAAATGTTAATATCCCTGAATATTAAAAGCTCATTTGTTATTTTTTTAATTCCAAAAAATTTAACAAAAATTTAGCATTTTTTTTTAAATAGGAATAAATTATTTTTTAGATGAATTATTTAAAAGGAATGATTATTGAAAATTAAGCAAAATTTTTTATAATCATATTGCATGATTATAATTTCATGAATACATATAGTGGAAGATATAGTTACAAATTTATATTTTTTTCATATATATAAAATCTTAATATTATAAAGTAAAAATGGCGTTATTTCCTTTGAGTATAAATTAAATTTTATATATATCATCCTAGTTTACTAATACAAATATCTATTGACAATTGTATTGAAAGGAATTAACGTCATTTTTAGTAATACAATTTGCAAGGAATAATTTTTTGGCACTTTTGGTGATTTGATAATTAAAACTTAACTCGCACGATCAAAATAACAATTTAGAAAAAGCACAATGTTCATATGTCCTTTTTTTAATTAATAAAATAAAAAATTTAATAAAAAAAAATGTCTATTATTTAATCCGAAGAAGATGAGATTAGTGATTCCGTTGAGAGAGATCGTTTTTTAACCATCGAAGATATATTTGATCGAGATGGTTTTATATTAAGATTCGCAATAGTAAGTGTGTTGGGCGCTGGATCATTACGCATTTTTTGAATAAATTCTTGAATTTGTCGAATAGATGCCCGGTACACTGTTTCTGATGACTCCAATGATTGACGGAAGTCAGATTGAGCCTGAGTAAGAATATTAATTGAAAGTTTTTAAAATATAAATATTTTAGAAATTATAAAAATTACTTAAAAAAAATGAGTTGAAATTTGATTAATGATTGTAAAAATGATATAAATAAAAAAAATTCGTAATTTAAATTTAAAGCTAGTAAATAGACATTTTCTATGAATATCAAATAATTCAGGTGACATCAAGTTACTATGTATCAAATTTATTTTATCTAATGATTTTTATAAAAAATAGTGTTAATGAGAACATTGACTCTTGGTTTTTGATCCAAAAATATGTGCCTTACACGAGATTTTGTGAAACGTACATTTTTTAACATTTGACAGTTCATTATTAAAATTAAATAAAAATATTTATAAATATAATTGAATTCACATTAAAAAATAGATGAGAAAAAGTGAGAAGAAAATTAAGTCGATATTATACAAATGGTGTTCTGATTTCAGAATCAAATTAATCTTTAGATTATTTAAAGATTTATTCTCGTTAATAGGAACACAAGTTAATATTTATGTCCATTCGAATAAATTTGAGTTTCTTTTAATAAAATATTAAGTCTATGATTGTTTCTAAGACATTGTGTTGATAATAAATCAGACTTATACCTTGAACATTAAGAAACTAAAGTATATACTAAATATTCTATTTCAGGAGAAGTTATGAACAATAGGTATTTGATTACAATATGAAGGTATTAAATTAAATGTTGAATGTTACAGCTTTGAATATTTCCGTTCCTTTTTGAAAATCAGAATGCATTATGGATATTTACAATTATTTAATAATTTAAATAAATTTATACACGTCAGAAAATAATTTATTATATAAATATGATAAATAAATAAATTAAATAATCATAAATAAAATCAAATAAAAATAAAATAAATTCTCAAAAGCATTATTAATTTTAATAACTTAATTCTAAATTAAAATAATAATATATATATTTTTATAGGTATTTATAAAAAAAAATTATTAAAAAAATATTAATATTTGAACAAAAAAATATTAATGTCGAATTATATATTTTTAATCATAAACATAAAATATCATAATCTTAAATTGTATATAAATAAGCCCAAAAACATTAAAATGAATAAAATTAAAATGGTAAATTTTTTCAAATAAAAATTATCTATAAATGTTCGTATATTTTACGTACTTGAATATCTCTTTTTAGTTGAGCTTTTCTTGATTCTAATTTCTCTTTTTCAATTATCAACTCTCGATTTGCCACTAAAAGTCTTGATTTCTCCTCCTTGTCTAGAAAAACCGGCCTCGCGTTAGGAATCTTAGAGGATTAAATATGTGAAATATATTTGTTTGTTTTTGTGTAAAGCGCATTTGATTTATCAATCCCCAAAAGTTATATTAAAATATACTTTTATTTCTCTGACCTATTTTTAATTTATTTGTTTGAGGAGGAACTGTTGTAACTGTCAAAGACGAATTAAATGAAGTCTTCATTGAAGAAAATGTTGTGGAACATTTTAATGATCCATGAGTTGATATCGTCATTGATTTGGGATCAGTCCGATGTAAATATCTTTGAACAATTTGTAACCCGCCAATATGGCACGCTCGACATTGGCTAGTGCTTCCACACTGATGACTATGATAAGGTGACGTGCATTCGTTGCATACCGATTGAGGACCTATAGATAGAATCGAAATAGAGAATAAAATTTAATTTTATTTCAAAATAAATAGTTTCATTGAATGTTTATTTTATTTAAGTAGTGGGTATGAAACCCAGAAAAAAATTATTTACCTTGTTTCCGACAAATCACGCAGATGAGTTCTTTGTCTACGCGTTCGATTGTGAGCGATGCAGGAAGTTTTTGGATATTGAGAGGAAGTGTTGGAGTTAAACTTCCTATGGGAGATGCACCAATCCTAAAAATATAATAAGAAAATATATTAGTTTAATTATTTATATTTCAAAATTCAATTTTAAGTTATAAAAATGGATAGTTTAGAATATAATAAGATTTGAAAAAAAATATTAATGATAAAATGACCATTTGAAATTTAAACAATATTAAAATAAAAATTGAATAAATAGTGAAATATATTTTTTTATTTATTTTATTATTTATTTAATATAAAGTCTTAGAAATGTACAAATGAAATAATAATTTCGAATTTACTCACCCCCACCACCCCAAGAGGTTTGCATTAATAATAAAAAATTATAGAGTATTAAATTTCAATTATACCATTAATAAAAAATTAAAGTTTTAAATGTTTTACCTGTCGATATGCACACTCTCTACACAACGTTTATATCTATCTGATGATGGGGGCTCTGAACGTGCAGTTAATGAACAACCACGGAGTGAAGAGGATTCATCACGACGAATTATTTCGTCCATGGACGGAACTCGTTTTTCTTGTGAATTAGAAAATGATTTTGGATAAGTATCAATTTCTATCGTTGGTTGAGTCTTGATTTCAATAGTGGTAACTTCACTCTGTAAAAAGATAAAAATAAAATTATTTTTTCATAAATAAGTTATATAATTAAATCAAATTAAAGTTAAATTAATATCCTACAGATTGTAAATATATATTAAATAAAGAAATACCAGTTTTTACAAAAATAAATTTTTAATTTAAATTCTTAAATATAAGAGAGTATAAGGCCAACATAATTATAATTTATTTATTGAATATAATCAAAAATTAAATTAAATAAATATTATTTTTTAATTACTAACCTGAATTAATTTTTTCACATTAATTGGAGCTGCCTTTAGTGGCGGAGGTGAAGGTGTTTTTGATTTCCTTTTCGTAACCTCCTTTGCCTCTTTTAATCCATTAGTATTGCTAACTGCAACCTCCTTTGGTGGATGACTTGTTTTTTGTCTTTTAGATGGTTGAGAGTTTCCTTTGTTTTTGGAACCAACCGCTGGTGGTGAAACTTTTCCAGATTTCGAATTATTTGCATTCACTTTGACTTGGGAACGAGTTACTTGTCGTGTAGCAGGCCCTGTGCCTTGACTATTATTTAAATAATTATTTCTTTTTTTTTTCTAAAAAAAAAAAAATATAAATAAATATTTGCAAAAATGTAAATAAACCAGATATAATAGAGAGAAGAATTATTATTTACCGAAGTATCCCAGAGATCATCATAAACATATTGACTATGATTGGCAGTGCTTCGTCGCTTTCGTTCTACTCGTTTATTTTGTAGTTCATATAATTTATCTCGAGTTACCAAATCTAAAATTATAATTATTTTATTAATAATTTTTTTCAGAATTTATATTTATATTTACTTATTAAATAAAATGTATTATAGAACTTACTAAGTGCTCTAAGAAAATCTATTTGAGAAATTTGATTTTCTTCTTCTGATTCCTCATTAATTAAAGAATCATTTTGAAAATTTTTAGAATTCTCATCTTTTTTCAAATTGTTGGAATTATTTTTATTTGAAGAAGTAAGCGGCGGCGACGATTTCGGAGTAGTTACTTTACGTTTGGGCCTAATAAAAAATAAAATAAGAATATATATTAAAAGAAATAAATAACAATATAAATTGATGATAGTTATTTAAAATATACTTTTTTTAAATAAACCAGCCCTTTTCTATATTATTAAATGTTCATATATATATATAATAATTCGAACCAATTGAAAATAAAATCCCAGGACTCAATATAAAAGAGAAATAAATTATCTCGAAGCCTGTATCTGTAGTATGCAAAACATTTTTTGATACAAAAGACACAGAAGAAAAAAGTCTACTGTGTGATTGTAAAATTGTAATCTTTAAGAATGAAGTAATAAAAATTGAATAGACCCCTTATGAAAAAAGTAAGATTTTTTGGGAAAATAGTTATAAAAGAAGAGTAGCCTTTATACATAACTAGATTATACTAGACTCGTATATACAGATTGAACTGCATAGACGATTTGAATGAAAATGTAGGAAGAAAGAAAATGTTAAAAGTGGTGAATTATAATTTAACCAAGTTATTATAATAATAGCAAATAAATAAAAAAATCTTACGCTTTGTTAGGAACTTCTTTGGAAATTATTTTGATTCCTGGTGCAGAAACTAGTGGAGGTGGCGGTGGGGTTCGAATAGAAACTTCACATGACTTATCACTTGCACTGCTAGAATTGCTACTAGTACAATTATTATTGCAACCACTTGCTTTTGAAGACATGTTAAGCGAATTGATATTCGTCAAAAGTAACCTTAAAGATATAAAAACAATAAAAAAAAATTAATATATAATTGTGATACAAAAGAATCATTAATAATTTACATCAAAATACATACTACATAAAATCATTAAATTCAAATATTTTGTTGTTTCAATTAAATATTCTTCATTGCATTAGAAAATATTTTGAAACAGTTCTTATTTTATGATAATTGATGGTGGTAGGTAAAATGATATTCTTTAAAATATATAAATTTATGTTTAAAAACAAATAGGAAATTTCAATCTTGAATTTTTTTAATTATTTTTAAATTCAAGCTATATTCCTTAAAATGATTATTTTTAATCAATAATTGAGTAATAAAACATTTTTACTTATAATTAATTTTAATTATAAACATAAATTAAATTTAATTATATAATAATAAATTTAATAATTACTTAATAATATTTAAAATATAAATAATTTTTCATTCATTTAAATAAAAAATAATTAATCTATAAGAATAAATATGAGAGACTTACGAATTCGCAGGAACATTTTTAAATGAAATTCCTCGTTTTTCATTTAATCTTTGTTTTGCAGCAATTTCTTTTCTTAATCGCTCAACAAGAAATTTCTGTAAAGAAATTTAAAAAAAAAGAATTAGGTGATTTATAATAAAAATATAAACACATTATAACAATAAACAAAAAAGGAATCACTTTCATTGTAATATTCAGACATTCCAATAATGAATTTGATTAATAATCTATTTAAAAAATATTTATAAACTTAATAATTAATTTGAGAAATTATATATAAATTATATATATTATATAAATTATTAATATTTATTATTTTATATTAAAAAGAGAATTAATGATAGAACTATAACAAATTTGTGGGTAATTTGTTACATTTAAAATTTATAAACTCATATATATATTAAGATATTAATATTCCCCATCTAAGCAAAAGTTGAAATGACATCACTAATTCTAGATTCTATTTTAGATATTGAAGCCATCGCTCTTTACGGAATAAATTTATTTTGTAAATACTTTTTATAATGAATGAATGAAATTCATTATATATAGGTAATAGATAAATTTAAACAGAATTGAGTTTAAAATCGTATTCTAAATATATATTGTTTTAAAATTATATTAATAAAAAAAAATTAATTGATATTTTGTTTTATTAAAATATAAAATTTTTTTTAGATATATATTTAATGCTTTAATATTTATTTATTAAATAAATAATTATTGATTTTGTAAAATATAATTGAAGAAAAAATATATAAAATAGTGGTTGTAAGAAGACATTTAAAAAAAATAAATTCCATGAATCATTCAAATAAGCAGAAAATCTATTTTATTTATTTAAAACTATCAATATGTTTATATCCAATTCAAACAATAAATTTAATTAAAAAATCGAAAAAAAAATATTTTATTTATTTTTGTAATAATACATCAAATATTAATATAAATATTAAATGAGGTAACTTATTATCATAAAATAAATAATTGTAAAATATATATAAAAAATTTTCTTTAAATAAATTTATAATTAAATAAGAAAAATATATTATAAATTGTGCAGCAGTACGGAGATTTAATAGAATTAGCGGCTCTTTTATAGAAAGGTGTGGATTCTGCCCTCCAACTTTGCGCAGCTCACCCCCCCCCCCCACCATCCCCCTGAAGCCCAAAGATCAATATAGAAGAACAGACAGTTGGTATGCGTCTTAATAGCAGCATATTGAAAGGGTGACCATGCAAAAATTAAAAAAAAAAAGTTAATATGTATAAATTTGTTAAATATAATTTATATAAATATCTATTTTAAAAATTTATGATTTATTATTTATAATATATATATATATATATATATATATATATTTTAAAATTTATGGTTTCACATGTTAATTCAAACATATACCACCATATTAATTTAATAATTTTAATATTTTTTTAAATATAATGTATATAAAAAAAATAACTTACTTGACTCTCATCAAGAGCAACTATATGTTTTTGTAGTTCGATTATTTGTTTTTTTACATGATGATTCTGTAAAATAGAAATAGTAAATCTGTAAATACTAAATTAATATATAAGTTTTTTTTAAAAAATAACAATAAATAAAATGTGTGTTATCAAGACATTAATTAAAAAATTTATAATTCAACATTTTTATAAATACAAAATTTAAATAATATTTAACTTATTAGAAATATTTATAATTTATGTAAACTATTGTTTGAGATTAAAAACTGATAAATGAATGTATTTTCATGAGATAAATTTTTGAATACAATTGATAAGGTTTTATTTTATGAGAGGGGGTTTTATTCTTTAATCTGCACATTTAAATAAATATGTCAAAGAAAAAATTGAACGTACCATAGGATCCTTTGTTTGCTTTCCGACCCAATACTGAAAAAAAAAAATATAAAAATATATATTAATTGCATTATCAAAACATATATATATAGATATAAACAAAATAATCAAGTGAATATTTTTTAATAATTTCATCTTGAGAAATAATTATTAAAATTATTTAAAAATATAATTTCTATTAAAGTCATATAAAATATTTTTTTCTTAAATTACATTTTAAACTTATTTGGTATTGATGCATTTCTCTGCCTGCACCACATTAAATATTAATAAAAATAGTATAGAATTTTTTAATAATCATTGTAGTTTATTAAACTACTGATAATAAGTTAAACTTCACAAAACTATTTTATTAAATTAAACATAGTTTTATTATTTATATTTGTATATCTTGTTAGTAAATAATTGAGTTACTTTCAGTTAAATCATTTTATTATAATATAATTAGAATTTATTAAATCAAGGCAGAAATGTGGATAAAAATATATGTTAAAAAAAGTATTTACGGAGAGGAATATATTGAAAGGATAAAATAATCATTATTGAACAGTAGTGATGATGATAGGTGATGTGTTAAATTACACAATAAATTATTATATTATATTTATATAAATATATATATAATATATAATATATAACGTTATTAATATTAAGTGAGATCCGATAAGTCTTAATTGGATTTTTGCATGTCAATTTTTTATTAAAGTTCAAATTAAAGGAGATTTTTTCTCATATCCAAAATATATGAAAGAAAGATACTTTACTTTAAATAATATATTATATCTATATACATTATATATATATAAATATTATTATTGAGAGAGGTAGTAATATTTTTAAAGGGTTTAAAATTTTTACTTGACCCTTGGGCACAAAAATATATTTATTTTAAATTGTTTTTGGCTTAGAAATTAAACAAAGGGCTTAGATTTTCTTTTTATAAATACAAAAATATCACAGAGAAATCTCTACCTGAATGTATTGTTACAAATTTTTAATTTTAAGAATTTCTAAAAGAAATAAGAGAATAGTGAATGTATTATCTTAAATGAAGTAGAATGGAAATGGCAAACATCTGTCTTGGTTGAATACAAAAGAATCTAAAGTCCAAAATTTAAAAGAGAGATCTTAATGCAGGTAGGTACTTTTGCAACAAAAACTCATTTTTTTTTTTGTATGAATATTTACAGAAATGTATATAATTTCCTGTAGCTAATTTTAGAAAATATATTTCATTAACTAAATATAATACTTTTATTATTAATATTATTTAATTTATTTAATTTCTTATTTAAATATTAATTATAAAGAATATGTATCTTTTTATCTAAAAAAAAAAAAAAATATTTTGAAGGTCAAGATAAAAAGGTATAATTTTTTTTCAATATAAATAAATTAGCAGAGAATAGCGAGCAGGAATACTTTTTGTAAATTTCATTAATTTTAAATTAAATAAATATTTAAATTAATATAAAATAAAAAAAAATGTTGGATTAGTTTGGATTAATAATGAAATTTGAAGTTTTATAATTCTTTTTTTTTTTGATAATTATACTTTTCATAAAATTCTGTAAGGGATTGAAGTTATGGTTTGTCCGTTCCCCTGTGACCCTCTCTCCAAGCATCGGCCTTCAGGACGGGCAAGCAACTCCAGATCCCCTTGTAGCCGGCCTCTAGAAGATCCCACATGGGTATCCGAGAAATGAGAGTTGAATGTCTCAAAATACAATAACACCTTTATTCGCATAAAATAAAAAAAAGATCATATTTGACAACAAATACGAAATGATAATAGAAAAAAAAAAGATTTCAAAAATAATTTGGAAAATAATGAAGGGTTTGTGTTAAAGTAAAATGTTCAAATAAATAGAAATCATTTCAAGTTATCAGTATCAAAAGAAATAATTTCAAAAGATTTTAAATAATATTTTTTAAATAAAGGAACAAAGAAATGACAAATATTTAATTTACAAATGTTCTTTAATAGAAATTCATATTTATCATAAAAAAGTATATGACATAAAGAAAATGATATTAAATAATAATTAAAAAAAAGCTATTCGGTTATAGAAAATATTAAATTTTAGCATTAATAATTTATATGAATTAGAAAATGATAAGTAGAACAAGTATAAATACAGAATAGTTGATAAAACTTATAATTTGTTGGAAAAAGTGTGAATCGAAAGATCCAATTCTCATTTATAAGATTCTAAAAGAAAAATATACTTAGATATAAATAAAATGAAACAAAAACAAAAAAAAATCACTTAAAAAAAATGATGCTCTAAAGAAGAAATTGTAATATAAATCACAACATAAACAATTATTAATTAATTAAATTGAAATAAAAATTAATTGCATTTTAAACTAAAATATATAGTCTACGAATATGCAGGTTCTTTTATCTCCTCTTAAAAAGGTTATTTTTAATTAATGCTTCATTTATATATACTTATATATATATATATATATATGTATATATATATATATCAAGAATTTTAAAAAATGGTTGCATCTATTTATGATATGTTTATTAAATCACAAAAGAAACTTCATTTTCTAAATGATATTGATTTGTAAAATATATATTATATTTAAATAGAAAAAACATGAATGTTCGTAAACATTCTTTAACATTTAAATTAATAATAATTATAAATGATGAAATTATTTTAAAATACAATTGAATCTTAAATTGAATTGAGTTTTATATTATATTTTCCTAATTTTTAATAAATATTATAATTTTTAAATAGTATAATATACATGTAAATTCTATTTAGGGTGAAGAAAATTTCTTTTCTTTTTTATTTGTCAATCACATGAAGAAGAAAGTTATTGAATCTAATCAGGAATTTTTTTTAAAGAGTTATTTGAATATATATAAATATATAAATATTATATATATATATATATATATATAATTGTGATTATTAATATTTTTAATTTAATGAGAAAAATGTGGAAAAGGAAAACAAGTGGCCTTGAGTGGTTAGTCGTCGTTATTGTAGACGTCTCTCCCACTGGATCGTTGTCAGTTTAAACTTGTTGGACATGGGATTTCTCATAAGGAGCCATCAACCAATTTTAATTTTGACATTAAATAATATTTATTAAGAAAATGAATTATAAATTAGATAACTAATCAAGTTCGAAAATAATTGGCGATTAATTTGTATGATTCAATCGATAAAGAATGAAAAGAGATCGAGCCTAGGTGGGGGCATAAAGAGAATGGAATAGAGGCAGCAGGCAGGCAGAGAGGGAGAACGAGCTATGAACTTATTTAATGACAAGTTTAAAAATAAATTAGTTCGCAAAATATTTAGATAAATACATACTAATGTGCAAATATAAAATATTTGTTTATTTTTTTACAATAAAAAAAAAAAATTGATTATATAAGTATAGTTAAATATTTTGGAAAAAAGATTTTTAATTTTTTCCGAACCAATTTTTTTTCTCACTCCCTCTCTCGTCTAAAAATATACATTTTTATTATGAAAATGATTTTATTTGTTTGAAAAAAATATTTTATATTATTTTAATAGTACTTGATTAAGTGCGAGCATGATACTTATACTAGAGATAGCAGTTTATAGGAAAAATAATGAGAACTTACTTGATGGTTTTGTAAGGCGTGTTTCAATTGATTCTGAATAGAGCGGACTTCTACTTGTAACGCAGGTGAAACTGGATGCGGTAGACTCTTCATTTTTATTTTTATTGATAAACGCCGTGTTTTTTTTCAGGTGCGATGAACAAAAACCAATAAAACTATTAAATGAATAATACAGCTGATTTAGAACTAGATCGGAGGACGTCTGTGGTTGTTCTGCCGGACGCATTGGTCGCTCGTGTGCAAGTCCACTGCTCATGGCAGAGAAGTTAAAAAGAAGATCGTAAGAGCCATTTAAAAAGAAGGCAACTACCTCGCTCGGAACTAGTACATATAAAGCAACTATTTATTAAAAAATATTAATCTATTGTTTATTAAACCCATTTTTTAATTTTTTTTTAATCATTTTTTTATACTCATATATATATATATATATATTATTAATTAGGACCTTGAATGAATTCTCTCAGGTTCACAGATGTGATAATGCCGGTAAATTTGAACTTCTGTGTATACTAGTTTGTCATGGGCTAAATCTATAGGATATTTTTTTAGCTGTAAAAATGTCGAGTTTTATAATGATTTTTCAAATAAACTTATATATATTAGGGATGAAGGTCTTTTATATATTTTCAATAAAATAAAGTTTGTTATTTATAATTTTTTTAAGACTATGTAATGAGTATTTAATTAAAATGAATTAAATTTGCAGATTTTCTATTATAAGTCGTTAGAAATTTATAAACTTCAGAAAAATAATTAAAATAAAGTTAATTATAAAAATAATAATAACTCATTAATAATGATATTAAACCAATTAAATTATATTACGTATTGAATTTATATTTTTATATATGAGATAAATTATTATTAAATATTATAATTAGAATTGTTTTAGAGAAATTACAATTATAATTTTTAATTGTATGTTCATCTTAACTCAAAATTATTCATAGCAATAAATTATTTATATTTAATAAATCTTTAAAATATTTTAATAATTTTATCTATTATTTTTTATTTACATAATTATGTCTTATATTAAATAATTTATTGTAGTATATATATTTATATTAGGTCACAAAAGAAAATTCAATGTAAATTTAAGAGGAATAAATTCTATTCCAATAAATATACATATATTGAAATAAAAATCAATAGATCAAAAATTATAAATATATGTGAACATAATATAATCATTATAGTAATATTGACTAACACTTTTCAATTCACTTAATAAAAATCATTTTTCTCTTTAATTTGCTTTTATATAATGATTGAAAGTATGTATATATTTATGAGAAACATAAGTATATAAAAATCTAAAATAATAAATAAATTGGTAATATATTTATATTTTATATATCTAAGAATTAGAATTAAAAATATACTTTAATCTAACCTTTTTAATTTAAAACAATATTTATTTAATTTATATTTCATTTTTGTTGGTATTTTATCATAAATAGTTAAGTATATCCATATAATATCTTTGACATATAATTGCATATTAATAATACCTAGATAATTAATTCACCTAATAAATTAATAGTTAACATTTTAAAGATTAAAAAATATATATAAAGCCAAATTGATTTAATTTTTTTATAACAAAATCAGATATTTATAATGATTGTAAATCTATTATCTTAAAAACATATTATCTTGAATTATTTACTTAATGTTTAAATATTAATTGTCAATAATTATTATTTTTAATGATTTTTATGATTGCAATCTTTTTATTTTGAAAAATAATGATACTTATATAATTAATATATTATTATTATAAAATTCACATGCTATATATATGTAATTTAAGATATGTAAAATAAATACAGAAAAAAATTTTCATTAAAATGGTTGAATAATTAAAAATACGTTTTTGAAAATATCAATAAATATAAAGAAAGTGTGTAATATCTAATATCGTGTAAAATAAGATATTATTATGTGTTTATATATCATTCATAAATTTATTAGTATATCAATTTTATTTAAATAAATTTCAATTTATCTTGACTAATTTGATTATATATATATTAATTCTTATTTTTTAGAAAAAAATTAAAATGTTTTAGTTTATCTGATTTCAGGGATTTGCCTGATTTTGAAACGGTTTTTTACATAATACCTACCAGACCTAAAATTTCAAATCATTTAGCCGTCAAAATTGTTTCTTTTAAGGATGCTCTGTGGTTTCTATAGATGTCGCATTCCTTATTGAAGCATAAGTGTTATTTTAGCCCATCTATAATATTATTATCTATGGTTTACTCTCCAACATATAAAAATAATTTCACATGGTTATTAATTCAAATATTTAAAAAAAAATTATTAAAATCTCATAACTTTATATAAAATTATAAATACTATATTCTAAAAATACTTTATTTGAAAATTCTAAGCTAATACTTATAGTAAATTTAATTTCCAAAGAATTAAATGAAAAAAACCGACAAATGCAATATAGTTTAACTTTCTCTTAAATAGGTAACTATAATTAATAACCGATCTATCTATTATTATATTTTGATTATATTTATTATTTGTAATTCACATAAAATAATATTTATTTATCACTATAAATTTATCTTTTTATATCTGATATATTATTTTATTAATTTTAAACTATTTAAATTAGGAATGTCTAAACGTACAGCAACTACTGAATTAAATCACGATAATTGGGATCAAGAAGATGACTATGAAGAACCTGAAGAACCCAAACAAGCTTCTGCGGAAGAATTAAGTAAAAGGATAATAAAAACCGCCAAAAGGAGAATGGATCAGGTATATCATAACTTTTAAATAATTGACATAATATTTCAATCACACTTTTAGAGATAATTTGTGAAAACTTTTGCAAAATATATTTTTTTGACTTTTCTAGTGAAATGCTAGACATTTCAATAATAAACTATATTTTATATATATATATATATATATATGAAAACATTAAATAAAATTATATTTTTTAAAACTAACTTTCTTAAAATTTGTAATTTAGTAATAATTATGGAAATTTATTGAGGTGTAAGATTTAATTAAAATAGTTAAATTTTCATTAATCATTTAAGAAGATATTTTCAAGAATTTCATGTCAATGAATTCAATAGAAGTCAAAACATTAATATTTCTTAAAATCTGTATATATTTTTCATGTTATATATATATAAATTATAATTAATAATTTCCAACTTCAATGCTGCACTATTTAAATACTTAACTTATTACATTTTTAATTTTTTATCCTTTCATTTTTTTAAATAATTTTCGCTTTGAATTTTGATGTTTGTTTAATTTATTTTTAGTTTTGTTATTCAGAGAGTGTGATGATAACAATTATATAAATTATATATAATTAATTTTCTTTTTGATATATAAATATTATACTTTAATTTAACAATTGCTATTCATTACAATATTGAGAAAGAAAATTAAATATAAATTTATTCACATATGAGTATACCTTATTTTAACACTAATTAATATATATATATAATTTATTTTTTAGAATTCGGAACGAAAAAATCCATTTGCTGGATTTGGTGGTTTTTCTACCATTCCAAAACCGCCAACGATCAATACAAATAAGATTACAGAGAGTGCTTCTTCCTTTTTCACTAATTCTAATTTAAAAGATACATCAGACAAAAAATTAGAATTAAAAAAACCGCCCACGATCAATACAAATAAAATTACAGAGAGTGCTTCTTCCTTTTTCACTAATTCTAATTTAAAAGATACTTCAGACAAAAAATTAGATTTAAAAAAAAATTCAAATAAATATTCTGATGATTATTGTAGTAAAGTAAAGTCATTAAATTTATGCTTTCTTAAATGGATATCAAAACATATCGAAGAGAATGCAATTTGTAATTTAGAGCCTACCTTCCGAGATTATGAAAAACATTTTCAACAAATTGAAACAGAGGAGCATAATATCAAGGAAGAAAAGGACAATAATAATGTTAAAAAGTTTCAATTTACCCAAAAAGTTGATTTTTCAAAAAAATCAGAAACACTCAATTCGGAACCAGCGATTACTTTCAAATTTGGATCAACAGAAAATATGAAACCTAAACTTTTTGAAAATCCATTTACAACAAATTCCAAACCAGATACTTTCACTGGAATTTCTTCCTCTCCAACTACGAATAATCTCAATCTTAATAAAAATTTAAATCAAGAAGAAAAAACTACACCAGTGTTCACTTTTGGAAAAAAAGATGATAAAGATAACAAAAAAGATGAAACGAAAAATTCTACTACATTGTTTAGTTTTGGCCAATACACTTCACCATCTACAAATACAAATATTTTTGGAGGAATGAGGTTTCAAATAATTTTCGTTAGTATATTATTAATGTGAACATAATTTTAATTGATAATTTATTTATTTACTAGCTCCAACAATTCTTTATCTGCAAAACCTTCAGGATTTTCTTTTATGACACCTCCAGCACCTTCAAAAGAAACTTCAGAAAAACAAAATAAAAATGAAGAGGACGCGTCGGACGAACCTCCTAAAAATGAATTCACACCTGTAGTTGAGGATGATGCAAAATTTAGTCAGAGGTTTGTATTTTTAAAATTAAAAATTTATGAAATTTACGATCCCTTTAAATGTACCTGTTTCTTAAATGATATCTCTATTTCTTTCTATTAAAATTTCAAATATTTTGGTTTCTTTTCGAGAATATTGGTTGGTTATAAACTCATGATGAATCGAATGATGCTTTATAAATTAATTTTAATTTCAAAAACCCCCTAAATTCCATAAAAATATAGTTATTTTTTAGATTAATATTATTTAGATAGATTTTTGTTAGTATAATAACATTAAATAGATAAATTAGTAGAAAAAAAATAATTAAATTCAAATGTAAGCACTGTGCTGGATTGATATTTCAACGGGAACTAGATTTTGTTTCCAAATTTTATGTGAGCTAGATTATTCTTGAATCCTATAAAAATTATTCATAATTGAACGTTCATTATTATTATTATTATTAATTTTGATTCCAGGTGTAAAGTGTTTATTAAAAAGGATGCTGACTATCAAGAAAGAGGAATAGGAACACTTTATTTGAAATCAGTTCCAAATAGTAAACGAACCCAATTAATAGTTCGTGCTGATACTAATTTAGGTACCCTTCTGGTGAATTTATTATTAACTGATAAAGTTCCATTAAAATTAATGGGTAAAAAAGATGTAATGCTTGTTGGAAAAGCAACTCCCAATGAGGACTCTCCGAAACCCATTCTTTTACGAGTAAAAGATCAAGAAATGGCAACCAAATTACATGCAGAATTGGAAAAAGCTATCAATGAAGGTTCTTGACTGAATATAAAATTCTGATATACTTAAAGCAAATATATATATATATATATATATATATATATATATTATTAAATTTCCATTTTAATTATCCTTAAAAGCAAACTACCTGTATGTTAAAAACAAAAATTAAAATATAATGTTTAGTCTTATTTTAAGAAAATTACCCTGGATAATAAAATAAAAAGAAAATGAACTATTGTTTGTATGTGTTTATTTTATTTTTATAATTAAATTGTAATTTCTTTATATTACTATTTATAATTTCATTAATTTTATAAAAAACATTGTGAAATATATTATATCATTTTATTATTTTTGTAATTATTTTAATTAAGTCGAATATATAACAATTCAGAAATTGTTTTTGAAAAGATATTTACCATCTTTTTTTTGAAATTATAAAGTATCCTCGAATAGGTAATTAATAATAAGAAAATCAAATATGATTATTCAAAATTGCTTATATTTTATTTAATGAATTTAACAATTAATAAGAGAAATTATTTTATAAAAAAAAGATTTATTTCTCGCTATTAAAAATTTTTATTTTAATTAAAGAATTTTTTTTAATAATTTGGAGAAGATTTATGTAAGCTTAACATTTTCAGACTGCTTTTAAAATAAATTATACATATCTTTTTTTAAAAATTTCACAGATTTTTTACGAATCAACTCCTTTTCTTCACTCGTATTCCACTGCAATCCAATCCCCACGAATAAGTTATCACTCAATTATAACATAAATAATTTATATTTTGTGAAAATACGGTAACATTAACATTTAACTTTATTTTAGCTCAAGATAACGTAAAAAAATCGTAGACTATTTGAATTGATATTTTTCTTTTCAATATATTTTATAAATAAATCTTAAGACAGATTAAAATTTTCTTTATATTTAAATCAAATAAAAATAAGGTGAATAAAATGTTATATTTTAATGAAAATTTCAAGTTGATATAAAAGTAAGTATATTTACGAATTAAGAGTAGGCACTAAAATATTAAATATTTTAGTTGATTTATAAAGATTTGAAGATAATAAATTTTAATGTTTTCAGGGTTAGCTTAACTTTTATATGAAATTGGAAAAATATTCATTATTTTATTTACAGGTCTTTTATCCTATTCATTCATTTGATATAAAGCCTAGTAAAATATATTTATCTTACGATTAAAATATGTAAATGAAAATACATTTAAATATTTATTTATAGTAATATAGGATCAATGTATTTATTTATTAATGTTTATACAGAAATTAATTTAACAAGAAATAAAAAATCATACATTAAAAATATTGCACATATTAAAAATAATTAATTTACGATTTATTAAAATATATGTCATAAAAAATTAATAATAATATTTAATATAATAAAAAAAAAAATGTTATTAAAAAAAGCTATTTTAGGTTTAGTATCAAAATGTTTTTATATTGTCATTTTTTTTTAAGTTTTAAAGCAAAAATAGTAAAAAAAATAATTTTTATATTTTCTAAAAACAAATCACAGACCATCGGTAACAAATGGAGATATGAATGAAATTTGTTTATATTTCTTTATTCTTTACTTAGAAAAAAGAATAATTTTCAAGTGACCTAATGATTCCCCTCCTGTTAATAATAACCTGTGAATAGGTGATAAATAAAAGTGAAAACAAAATAAAAAAGTAGAATTTGAATCTAATTAATTGAAACATTTAAGGGATTGTAAGTAAGGTTCTTAAAGTATAATATACGCCAAATAAAACAACTTTTCCTTTATTATTTTAAATCTTATATAGTTATTTTCATATCATGACCCTGAAAAACTAAAAGCTTTTTGCAGATAAAAAGACGTTAAAAATAAATCAATAAATATAAATAATACTTAGAATATTTTAATTTCAATGTATGCTTTAAATTTGATATGAAAATAATTTAAAACATTTTGTTCGAAATTGAAATAAAAAAAAAAATATATTTTTAAATCATCTTAATTGTACTAATTAATTAATGAAAATATTTGGGGCATATCTCGAAGTAAAAAGAAATATATATTTGTTACATGATCTTATTGATAAATCGAAAATATTAAAATCAATTTTCAAAGATATATTAATAATCAATTCCTATTCATTTTAATAATAATATTACAATTTATATTACCGTAAATAATCAAATTGGATATTTATTGGTTCATACACTCTCTGTAACTTGAAGCGAAAATCTTCCATTTCAACTATTTATAATGAAAGCGTTTTTGATATTTTTTTATTTTATATTCTGACGATTTAATCAATTTAAATATTTTATTTAAATAAGATGAATGATAATAATTAAATAAAAATATTTATATGATTAATTGGTGGTTTAGATATTAAAGTAAAAATATAAGAAATCGCATCATAAAATTAATTATTATTAAATATAATAAATTGATATAAAGCAAAATAAGAATTAAAAAAAAAACAATAATTTACTTTCAATTAGGTTTTATGAGAATTGGAAGAATTTTCGAGTCAATAAATATATGTTTATATATATGGCGTATATAATATAACGTTAAATAGAAATGAATTATATGCGAAACATGAATAAGAGATTTTTTTAAAATACCAATTATTCAAAAATCTATTAATTGCAATTTGTTTATCTTTTTTAATAGTTTTCCTTTAAAAAAATAATTTTAATTTAAAAAATAAATATTTAAAAATGTCAAATGGTTTGAATAAATTTGGCAAAAATACATTAAAGATTACAACATATTTAAAAATTTAAAAATCTTTTTTTTCTAAATTATATCACTTGTCCAATATTTTATCTTATTTTGATTATAATTTATTTTAAATTAAAATTAATATTAATATATATTTATTTATTAATTTAATATTAAAGTGAAATTAATAATATATACTTTTAGTATAAAACTTATATATATATAAAAAAAAAATCACTTAACGACATTATATTTAGATATATTTAAAAAAAATTATCAATATATTAGTGGTTTAGAGTAAATATAAATATAATATTGCGTTAACTTAAATTAAAATTTTATAATGTATAAAAAAGATGAAAAATTATCTATGTTATAAATTCTATTCTATTTTTTATTTATATTTTTATTAATGAACAAGAATAATTAAATGAATTTGTTATTGTTTACCGGAAACGATTTTATTAGTGTCAAAACTTTATTTACATTATATATGTATATATAATATATTTATATATATGTATATATATATTTATAATTATAAAAAGTGCTATAGTGAAAATCATAAAATAAAACTTAAAGAAATTAATTTCTAAGATTCTAATCCATACTACTCATTCATTTTAGTAATATTATTTTTTTAATAGTAATATGGCATTTAATTTTAACATTAACAAATAAATAAAGTAAGGATTATAAATATTAAATTTTAATATCAAGAAATATTTTTTTTAATTTCTCAAAGATATTTAAATTCCAAAATTTATAATCATATATAATTATATATATAAAATTAATTATAAATTTTTCAACTTTTCTTTTCTATATTATTCTTTTTATATATACATTTTATAAAAAGTAGATCTTTTTGGTCTTAAATACAATTATTTACAAAAAAATTTATTTTATTCCGCAAACTTAAATAAATAAAAATATTAATGTATAATATATATTTATGTATCTATATACACTAATTAAAAAAAAAGTAAAATTCCTTTAAAAACAAAAAAAAATGTCGATATTAAATTAAATTAAGTTAAATTCAGACTCCTGGGTTTTATCTAAATCACAAAATCTAACAATTCGGAGAAATAAACATGCATGAAAACAAAACATATATATTATATATATATAAAATTAAATCATAAAATCTTTAAGAAAATAATTATAACACTATGTCCAATTTATTAATAAATTATTAAAAATCAAACCAATGTGTTGATGTCGTTAAGCGATTACTAATGCATTTTTAATTATAATATAATATATATAAATATATTAATATCGTGTATGTTTTTTATTTATACATCTATATATTCTATATAGATATATTAATTTACATATATGTATAGATATATCTCTAAGATTTGAAGAATAATTTTTTTTTCTATATGAAAATCAAATAATCCCTTAAAAGTAATTAAAATGATAAAAAAATAAAAATAAACCTAAATTTAAGGTCGGTGGGTTCCAAATGGATTTAACGCACCGAGACCTAAACTCTGTTGGATATGTTGAACATGAACTTCTACACAATCTTGAAAACATTGTAAATTATCTGGATGTAATCCACGTTGAATTTCACTTAATGATTCTTCTAAAACTTGAACTTCAAACGTGTTGCGATCTTCTGTTGATAAATTCTAAAAAGAAAAAAATATTAACACATATAAACTGTTTACTTTTTTATTTATTTCAATAATAAAGAATTTTAAATAAATAATTATATATTCCAATATGAAGTTATAATTTAAAAAAAAAAAGAATTTATTTTTAAAAATACCGTACCTGAACTTGTATCATTAACGAGGTTAATTGAGTAATTAATTGTAACATCCGTTCATCAGCTATTTGAAAATCTGCTTCATTATTTACTTGTGTGACAACTTGACGGGCCTCATCCATAGATTTTTCACGAAGATGATTTGTTGATAGCATTTGTCGTAAATCAGATTCAGGTTCAATCTATTAAAAATTTTTCTCTTTATAATTTCATAATATTAAAATATTGGATTTAGAATTTTAAAAATGCTGACCTCATCACAATATTTATGAATAGTTTCCAATAAGGTAAACATATCTCGGTTGAGTTCATCTAAATTGATTACTACTAAAGCATAGCGTTGTTTGAAATCATCAGAAATTGGCCATCCAAAAGAATTAGATTTTTCAGCTTCACAATTCATTTCTCTTAAATTATTTAATATTTCTCTTTTTTCTTTTAAAATTTTATTTAATCGGACCTAAAAAAAGATAAATAAATTATAAACGTAGTCAAGTTATCAAACTTATTCAAGTAATTTTTGTAAATTACAATATTTAACAATATTTACAATTTTTTCAAGAAATTTTACTGGAAATGGTCCAAGTTGGCCGTCAACAGAGGTACCACTTAAAAGTGGTGTAAGATTCAATAAAGGATCCAAATTAAGACGATTTTGCTCATTAAGATTCGGACCAGTTATAAGGCCTGTTCGAAATCCTCCTGATGCATTGGCAATCATATATGGAGGAACCACAGGCCGTGGTCGGAATTTTTGAGCAAAACTTGATAAAGTGATCATTTCTGGAGGTTCATTAGACTAAAATATACATTTTGAAAATAAATCAAAAATTATTTTTTGAGAAAAGTAATTAATTAAATTAAAACAATGAAAAAATTTCCTTACGAGAACTTCATAATCTGGAACACTATATGTTCCTAAACCTTGACGTTCAAAAGTTATACGATATGTATTATTGGATGTGTCTACAGCATCGATTGATCCTGTGAAAAGTCCATCTTGTGGTTTACGTAAACGAGCTGTAACTTTAGTTCCTATCACAAGTTGTAAAGGAATTTCGCCAGGCAAATCTTTACAGTTACTAACATCAGATGTTTTCCTTTGTTGAAGTAATCGAATTTTACATCGTTTTCTTTCTAACTCTCTTCTTTCCTCTTCAAAAAAGGCCTTTTAAATAAAATAATCAATTTTAATATAATAAATATTAATACTAATCAAAATACATGTTAGAAAATTTTAAACAAAAGTACAATTAGAGCATAAATGGGTGTAAATAAAAAAAAAAGATGGTGGATGATGGAAAGAAAGAGTGAAATAGAAAAAAAATGAAACCTAATAGAGGACCATTTTCTTTAACAATATAAAAATAATTACCACTGAACAACGTCTTGGTTTTCCCATCATACGACGAATTTTGCACCATTCAACTCTTGTTAATGTTCGAGTTTTTAATTGTGGAAAGGATTCTTTTAAACAATTTATAAAATCATTATCTCCATCAAATAAAGCTCTAGAGAAATGTAAATTTAAAGATTTATTAATTAATTATTTTCTACTTTATAAAAATAGTTAGAATAGAATTTAAAAACTTACTTGTCAATATTACTATAAAACCATTCATAACAGACCCATTTATGTGCTTTTGGTAATTTGAGTAAATTGCGTAAACGCATTCCAATTCTTTGTCCTGCTCGACGATCTGGAGAACTTAGTGGTGCCATAAGAGACCAATCATCTTTGGATTCCTAATAATAAGAAAAAAAATATATAATAATTACAGACTAAATTACTAAAATATAAAAATTAAAAATTTACTTTTGAATCTTCTTTTTCTGTTTTAATTTTAACTTCTTTTTTGATTTCTTTTATAATTGGTTTTTTCTCAGAAGGTGTTGAAGGACTTGGCGATGATGGAATGGATTTAATATCAGAAGAAATATCTTTTTCTCGTTCGGCACGCTCTTTCATTCTTTCTTCTCGAGTCATTTGTGATCGTCTTGTAGCAGGAGAAGGTACAGAATTTGTTGAAGATGATGATGAAGTTTGAGAACGAGTTACTAATAGAATAAATAATTATATTATTTTAGAATTCATCTTTAAATAACATGCTATTACAACCAATACATTTTACTCAGCTCTAAATAACTGTTTATAATAATAATTTTAATATTTCAAAATATTTATTCAAACTACATATCAATATCATTTTCCTTCCTAATCATTTAATTTGTAATATAATATTATAATTCTTAGTAGATTAGTTTCAAATGCCAATTTATTTTCATTCTTTAAAAAGGTCAATATAATTTATACCTGAAGCTGGACTGTTTGCTCGTTTTCCAGATGAAGTGTTGTCAAGGGACTTTTCTTTTTTTTCTTCTTTTTCTTTTGATGTTGAAGGTGTGTCGATATTAGCAAGTCTTTTTGTTGGTGTAGGAGTTTTAGTTGTCGTTTTTTTAGGCCAAGCTTTAAATGGTGTTTCTATTATAACATCATCATCAAAGAACAAACGATTCTTTTTCCTTACTCGAGCAGGCTATGATATAGAAATAAAATATATTAATAAATAAAAGTATATAGATTTAAACTAAAATGAAAGAATAGTTAGAATAAAAAGTGTTATCATTTAGGCTAATAAATTTAAAAAGAGTTCTCTTTAAAAAAATATTATCGTAAGGTTTAGTTTCCCTACTATTGTTTTCGAGGAAGTTTAAGAATTCTTAAATGTTAATTAAAACTCATTAAAATAACTAACCATTCCACGCCGATTTAAAAGAGGCTGTTCAGGCGTTGAAGCAACTGGAGATGTTTTCTCATTCATAGATAATGCATTTTTAGATTTAGTCTTTTTAGATATTGAAGATTCAGTAGATGAAGATGAGGGCCCTTTATCAGATTTTTCTTGTTTAATTGTTTGTTTTTCAATTTTCTCTTGTTTAATTGTGGGTTTTTCTAATTTCTCCTGTTTTATTAATTTTTCTGTTTTTTCTTTTGGTGTCGGTTTTTCAGTTTTCTCTTTTAGGGGAGTTTTTTCCGTTTTCTCTTTAGGTATCACTTTTTCTGTTTTTTCTTTTGGTGTCGGTTTTTCAGTTTTCTCTTTTAGGGGAGTTTTTTCTGTTCTTTCTTTTGGTGTTGGTTTTTCAGTTTTCTCTTTAACAGTTGTTTTATCTGTTTTCTCTTTATCTTTAGATGTTGATTTTTCTGTCTTTTCTTTTAAATTAGACTTTTCATTTTTTTCTTGTTTAGGATTGGCTTTCTCTGATCTATCTTGACGCAAATTTGGTCTATTTATTTTTTCTTTATCTTGTTTTTCTAATTTTTCATCTTTTTCTAATTTATCTTGTTTGTTGTCAGATTTATCTGGTTTGTTGTCAGATTTATCTGGTTTATTTATCGATTTTTCTGTTTTATTATCCGACTTATTAGTCGGTGGCATTTGTTTACGTAATTTTGGTGTTTTTTTAGGTGTTGGAGGATCATCATCACCTACTCGTTTTAATCCTAAACTTGCTGGATTTAAGACGGGAATTTCTTCTTCATCAACATCCATTTTTTGATTTGTATTTTCTTTTTTTAATTTAGAATCAGATTTGAAATTTACGGCTCCATTTTTCATACTTAATAATGTTTCAGCTGATTCGTCTAAAATAAACAATATTGAAATTAAAATAAAAAAATTTAAAATGTATAAAGTTAAAGCAGATATTTTTATTTATTATTTTTATAAAACTCACTTTAATTATAAAAGTAAATTTTTAAATATTATAAATAATATAGTTTATAAATAAGATTTTAGAGTAGTATATTTTATGTGAATTTTAAGGTTTTCATTTGATTATTTTTATACCAGTCTTTTATATATTAACAAAATAAATAAAAATGTATTATTAAATTTATATTAAGTATTAAGTAAAAATATTATATATATATAAATAATATAGAAATAATTACACATGGATTTGTCTTTTTTACTTAAATTTGTCAACATCTTTATCTGTAAATATATCCATACAATCTATATTTATATATATATATATATTAATATATATATATATAGATGATATAAAAAAACAAAAAAAAAAAACAAAAATTAAAGAATGATTATTTAAAAAATAACTTAATAGAAAGAATACTGAATAAAATATTGAAATGATTTAAAGAAACGTCAATACAAATAGATTTAATCGACTAGCTAACAAATTGAGCTGGCTGAATAATTGTAAATAGCCAAGTTAACTAAGTCATCAATAAATATCAATGGCCTAAATTAATTATAGAAACGATACACAAAAGATGAAATAAATTAAATTTAAGAAATTAAATTCAAATAAGTTTTCATTAAGCAATATTATCTTTTCGAAATTTGAATAATGTTGTCCCGCGAGGGGCAGGTCGAAACGAGGAGGGATTTTTAGCGTTGAATTTTTAAATGTTATCATTTAACAAAAGTAGTAATTTTCCATTTTACATATGAATCATATTATAAAACATGTGAAAAAAATTGAATTTTAATTATTTATCATTTTTATAAATTTTGAAATTATATTTTAATAAAATTCTAAAATTTTATATAGGAAAAAGAGAAATTAAATGATAAATAAATTTACTCACTTTCGAGTGGGTCCGCCATATTAGCTGGGATAATTTGGCAATGTTGCCAAGTGGGCACCACAGGCAGTCGAATAAAGGCGCGGGGAATGAAGCCAAGCAATCAAAGTGGGAGGGATACTCCCCTCATAAGAGTTACTTTCAATAAATTTACTTACTGTAGAATTACTTTATATTACAATCTTTCTTCTTAATAAAATCTAAATTTACACAAAAAAATATAAAAAAAAATTCTTAAAGTTTAATTATAAAATAAAATTAAGGTAATTTAAAATTGAGACAATTTCAAAAAAATTATAAAAATTTATAATTATATATATTTTAATGGTTAAAAATATATGCTAATAAAAATAACTTTTTTTAATATAGAAATAATAATTTATTAGCTTGAAAGAAGTAATAATTTTAAAATGATAAATATTATATTGATAAAAATCATTAGATATATATATTTGCGGAAGAAACAAATTATAAAATATTTTCTTTTTAAAAGAATGTTAAGATAAATATGAAAGTAATTTATATTTGTAAAAATAATCTCAATTACAAATATAATAGAATGAATATGTTAAAATTACTTAATTAAATCACACCTAATGTTTTAATTATTTCCATACAAATAATTCTTTGTTTAAAAATTTAGAATTGATTTTTTTTCCATAAATTCAAAATAATAAACAAATAAATAAAAAAAAGTATATAATTATGGTTGAAGTTTAAAATTATAATTATAAATTTGTATATTAATTCTTTAGAACATAAGTAACTAATATTCATTAATATAAATCAAATTTTATATTTCGATATTTTAGTCAAATTCTTTAGGCGGCAAATTTAATACATTTTTCATTAATTGTTTAGTTTTGCAATTTTGTATGTTATGTACTTCATCAAAATTTTTCAAAAATTAAATTTGTCAAATATTTTAGTTTGGGTTATTTTAATTAAAATATAATTATTAATTAGAAAAATCAATCAAAAATAAAGTTTAAGCCTGTTTTAAGTCGTCTAATTAGCTTGATGAAATTGATTCATTCAATGATTTTGGATTTACTTAATCATACATTTAATTATCAATATTACAAACTTCACTAAATATTATAAATTTGTGCGAAATATTTTTCTTCTAAATTAAAATATCAATTTTAATTTTATTTAAAAGTTTTTCTTGTTTTTCTAACAGATAACAAGTAAAAATTTCTTATAACACTACCTATAATACCTGGTTAGAAACAACCATTTTTCTCTAGAACTTGTTCCCATTCATTCAATCCTAAATGTTCTACTCTAAAAAAAGCATAACAATATTAAAACTGAGTGTTTATTACACATATTTTATTTTATAAAATAACTTCTAATGTCAGATCCGTCTTGCAGGCCTGTCTATATTTTGCACATGCCTATTCTAGAAATATTAATATTCATATTTTAATTATATTTTAAATAAATGTCTAAATGATTTAAGATAATGACTTAATTTAAACATATTTGATAGAATCGAAATTAAAAAATTGAGCATAATGATGGGGCCTTGTAAAATACCGAAGCTCCTTAAAAAAAAATTGTTATTGCCCATTTCATTTATAAAATATTTATAAAATTGTCCCAAATCAGCTTTGCATCCTGCGCATAATTTTGAGACACCTTAAGACAGTGGTTTCCAACCTTTCTGGACCGGCGCCCCCTTTGTTTAAAAAAAATTCTTGCACCCCCCCCCCCCTTAATTTTTGTAATAATTTAATTTCATAAATACTCACATAATATAGTAACGATATTGAAAAAGTTATCGAAAATGTTCAAAAGACTTATCGCAAAAAACATTTTATCTTTTTTTTACCATATTGAAAAAATTAGAAAAAAATCGAAAAAGTGCGGACACTTGAAATAGCTTCGTGGGTTTCAGGTTACCGACCCCTGTTTTAGATTATTATAGATTTAAAAAAAAAATTGGTTCTATTACATTCCCGTCCCCCTTACAACAGTCTCTATGTAATTGTTGTAATTGTAAAGAAATATAGAAATATGTGTTTATTGTTTTCTATTTGAAACAAAAAAAAAATATTGTAAATAAATTCAATAAATGCAATTTTATAATTTTTTAAAAAAATAATATTCAAAAAATATTGAAAGTATATTTTAAATTCCAACCAAAAACTATACTATCATATATGTGAGCTATACCTATACCAAAAGATATACGGTAATAGATAGATTATAATACAAGCAATTGCAAAGTAAATTATTAAATATAAATTAAATTATATTATATAAATAATAATAATTAAATTAAATATTATATATTGATTATGAGTGAAAATATTACATACATACATATAGAATATTATGTAAGTAAATCAATATCACCCAACCCCTACCACAACAAAATACCCGCAAAGTTTAAAGCTCTAGTTACTAGTCAGTTAACAATAATTGAATGTAACCATGATTTCATTTAATTTAATAAAATTCCTGGTATAATGTTTAATTTAAATTATTTTCGGACATTTAAATTTAGTGGTTATATTAAACGATTTAAACATGTATCAAACAAAATTACAGAAAAATATGATAATGAAGAAGAAAATGAAAATCGAATTAATAAAAGAAGAAATATAAATGATCGTTATTATAATCATTTTTATGGCTCATGTGGTCCAAGAGGAGAAAATAAATGTACAATTTGCGGTGGAAAAGGATGTTTAAAATGTACATGTACAAAGATTAATAAAAAATTGTTAGATAAAAAAGGCAATTGCTGTGGACCTGAACCACAGCCTTTGAAATTAGAAGAGAATGATAAAATAATAAAAAATGTAATAGAAAAGAATGAATATTCTTGCCGTCGATGTGGTAAAATAGCTTGTAATTGTAATAAATCAATTTGTCCATTTTGTGGTGAATCATGTATCTGTAAAATCACTCCAATGATCCGATGTCGTTTTTGCAAAGGCAAAGGTTGTTTTAATTGTTTTGGAAGAAATATCTGTAACATATGTACAAATGATCCTTGTATATGTAATCAAAAGAAGAAAAAGTTATGTCCATGTTTAACTGGTGGAAAATATAAGTGTAAAGAATAAGGAAAGAAATGTTCATGCCAAAAATAATTGAGTTTTTGTATATTTGTTACAATTAAACGATTTTTTCATTTTTGTGTTTTTTTTTAAACTTATATATCTTATTTTATTATACTAGCAAAAATTGTATATATATTTATATTTTTGAAATATTAAACCGCTCTAACGATTTTTTTGAAATTCACACCATTGATAATTTTTAAGAAAAATCGATCTGTATTGGTTTCAGCCTCGGGAAAAATAATCTTTGTTAGTTTTTTCTTAATTTAAAATAGGAATTTTAATAATAAAAAAATGGCAACACCGGAGAGCGCTTCCTTAAATATAAATAAAATAAAATTAAAAATATTTATTTAAATATTTTATAATCAAATTACGAAATCTATATTATGTTATATCCACAGGCCAGACTTTTCTGTCTTTCAGTGCATTAATACGTACGTTTAAGGTCTGTATGATTTATGACTATTTTTTTTTTAATTTATGTTCTTTTAAATTATTTGAAATTGTTTAATATATTTTGTCGTTTATCTATTTTAAATAATAATCTTAATCTTAAATATTCATAGTTCATAAGGAATAATTTTTTTAAAGTACCGAGCGGCGGCTCGGTGAACCAGGTACTATATATCAAGGATGGTAAACTTCTTTATATATAGGATCGACTATTTTTCTTGAATGTTTTGCGATCACCAAAGACAATTTTGTTCAAAACCTTAATCCAAAAAACTGTTGAGCTTTGTTTTATTTTTATTTTTTTTTTAAAGAGGTAAATTGAAAAAAATTAAGGGCTATGATCGACCACAAAAGCGGCTAAATATATATTTTAGATTTTAGATGATTGCAAAATTTGAAAATGAAACTCAATTGGTTTAGGAAAAAATTTAATTAATTTAATAATTTAATTATTTGGTTCATTACAAAAAGTTTATTTATATTAAATAATTATATAATTTAGGACTATGACCATGTTTGATAGGCTGGTGAATTTCTTTTTTCATAGAAACTGCTTGATTATTATGTTGAATTTGTATATTTTTCTATCGTTTAAACAGAACAAAAATTCTCATCGTTCAAACTAAACTATTATACCGAAATAAATAAAAATTTAAAGGAGCAATCTGGTCGGTCGTCGGTGGGCAAGTAGCCTCTTTTTTGACTGACATAGTTATTGTGATGAAACAGGACGGTGTTCCCCATGATTGTTTCATTAGGTGTGAGAAGTTAAAAAATTAACTCCCGAAGAGAATTCCACTTGGACTAATTTTAAGATATTAGCACAGATTGTGCAATTCTTTTTTCGTAATTTTTTTTTGTTTATCATGGATAGGCAAACTTAATAAAAGTATGATCAACCTTGATTTTTCTTATTGAAGCGTGATCATAAAATTAATTTTCTCTTTCTTTTGTTTTCCTAGTCTTTGCATTTGCGATGTAGTTTCGTTTGCCCATCCCTGTTGTATTTATTTATCATCCCCTGAATAGGTGAATTCAAGCTTTTTTGTAAATAGCAAAATCCCATCAAATTATCAATCTCGTCAAATGTGAAGTCTTCAAACGTATTTCTCTCTCTATTTTAAATTAATTCTTGTTTATTTTCCACCAAATTTATAATGAATATAATGTAATATCAAAAAGATTTTAGACTTAATTTCATAGAGCTCTATTACTACTATTGCGACCCAATATAACATTCACATAATAAATGTATAGCTTTTCTTAATTTATTAAAATTTATTAGACTCAAAGAAAAAAAATAATTTTTATTTTAAAAAAAAATAATTTTTTTCGAAAATCAAAAAAAAGCTTTATATTTAAATATATATATATATATATATATATTTATATATATTTATATTTAATAAAGACGACACAATATATACAATAAATTATATATACATATATATATATTTATATATAGTTTTATTTATAATACAATCATATGTAAAAATTATTACATTATTATTACTAAATTTCAAATAAACTAAAGCGAAATTTTCTTAATATAAAAATCTTAATAGTTTTTTATTTTTTTTTAATAATAAATCTACTTCGTTCGAATAAATTAATATTTACAGTCCTAATATTTTTATTTATCATTCAGTCTCCATTACTTGAGAATCAATAATAATTGAGTTTTCAGAATCTATTGTAGTATTCCCTGGAAAATCATACTGAAACAAAGCGATTTAAATATTAATTTATATAATTTGTAACTTTTTTATGTAATTCTTATCGATTCATGTTTATGATACCTCTAATCTTATTAAATCAGGAGGCAATAGAAGATAAGAAGGTGAACTTTCCTCTCGTTCTTCTATACTTTCTTCATTACCTTCTAAATTAGCATCTTCTTGTTCTTCAATTTGTAAGGAAACATTATCTGAAGGTATTGCAATAAGAGTATTGTTTTCTTTATTAAACAAAAACTAAAAAATAAAGAAAAGATGATGTAGTCACACTATTATATTATCTATTATTATATTGTTATTTAATTTAATTTCATTTTATATCCTTTTAATTTTGCTAATTAGGTTGGGGAAAAATAAATCCATTATTTCAATTTCAATTCAAAGTTTTATTTAACATGCTGCTCTAAGAGTTTCTGACGAGTCACTACACACGTGTGTGTTGCCCAGTGTTGTCCTCATGGAACACATCTCTTCTTTTAGCGAATTCTGGCCGTTTCTGGTCAATCGCTAGCTTCAAACAGTCCAGTTGTTGACAGTAGATATTTGAATTTAGTGTTTGGGGATACGGAAGCAACTCATAATAAATGATTCCTTTCCAGTCCCACCAAATAGACAGTAGATCTTATCTGTCAATTAGTCCTCGTTGGGTTAACATTTGAGCTGGTTCACCGTTCTTTGACAAGGATCGTTTCCGCACTATATTGTCGTATGTGACCCAATTGGTGTGGCCCCCAAACTTCGAGCTTCTTTTTAAATCCAACTTTGCCCAAATGATTTAAAACTGTTTTATGGTCGATTTTTAGCAGCTGTGCAATGCTACAACTACTCAACTTTGATTATTTCTGTGATTTGGTTGACATTTTCAACGACGAGCCTGTCTGTGTGAGGTCCATCTTTAACATCAAAAATGTCTGAACGGAATCTACGAAACTCAAATTTCACGTAATTAGCTGTTGCAGTATCGGCACTATAAACACCATTCACAATTTCAGCCGCCTGGCTTGCATTTTTGCCTTTAACAAAGAAGAACTGTAAAATGTACCAAATTTTCTCTTTGTTGACTTCCATTTTTAACACCCTATAACTCACAATTGAATGGACGAAACAAAAAAAAGCAATATAATTTATTTTTAATGTGAAATGTCATCTTGACTGCGAGGCTAAATTTGAAATTGTTTGATCGATACTTTACAAGGTGTCGTTCACTACAGCCATTTGCAGAAAAAATAATAAATTTATTTTTCTCCAACCTATTATTATAATTTCAAAAGTTTGGAACATCTACTTGTATCAACTGTTCCAGTGAATTGGCATTAACAAAAAAAATTAAGAAATTAATTAATTTTGTAATTATTAATGTTAATTGATATGACATAAAATAGATGTTTTGATTTTTAGAATTATTTACATTTTGACAATTAATTCCTCGAATTTTTTTAGAATTTTTTGAAAGAGCTACGACAGCATCGCTTAAAACCAATTGAGTTCCATCTTCAGCTTCAATTATACCATGAAATGTTCGTTTATGCATTGAAAGATTTGATAATTGTCTATAACGACGAGGACATAAATTACATGCATATGGTCGAAAATGCATATGAACAAGTGCATGTTTATATAAAGAAGAATATTCAGTAAAACGTTTTCCACAATCCTAAAACATAAATAAAAATTTATTTATTTTCATTACCATTAATATTCCAAGTTAAAATTTGAACTATATATTTTAAAGAGAACATAATACAAAAATGTAATATATTTAAATTAAATATATATTAATTTACCTTCTCTTGACACACATACGGTTTTTCTCCAGTGTGAATTCTAATATGATTTTTATAATTTGTTGCAGAGGCAAAAGCACGCTGACACGAGGCTTCGGGACACACATAAGGTTTCTCTCCGGTATGTGTTCTTACATGAACCTATAATTAATAAATAGATATGAATAGAGTATATACAATTCAAGATTATTAATTTTTGATCAAAAAACCTTGAATGAATTCTCACATATATTAACTTAATCTTTAAGTTTTGTTATTTTTAATTATTTGTTGACAAAAAAACTGATTCAAGTGATTTATAACTCTATCTTATTTGAATTAAACGTTATATCGTCTTAAAAAAATTTGTAGGGTGTGTATGGAGACTAAAAGTATATATACCTTTCGAATATTAGACGTTGTAAATCTTCTTCCACAGCCTGGTATAGGACAGAGAAATGGTCTTTCACCAGTATGCGTTCGAACATGCTTTTGCAAATCTCCTGATGTCTTAAAACTTTTTGTACAAGCTTCCATTGGACATTCATGAGGTTTTTCACCTGTATGTGTACGAATATGAGCTTTTCTACCATAACCTGTAGCAAAAGCTTTTTCGCAATTTGCGACTGGACATCTATACGGTTTTGCTCCTGTATGAGTTCTTTCGTGAACCTAAGAAAAAAATATAAACACGAGTTAAAACATTTGTAAAAAGTATTTGTAAATAAAAATAAAACAAAAATTAATTTAAAATTATTACTTACTTTTAAATGGTTCATTGTGGTATAGAACTTACCACAATTTTCATATTGACATGGAAATTGTCGAGGACGTATTGTCTTCTCTGTGATCTCATCTGTCAGTTTATTATTTATTTGTCTAATGATATTCTGTTCTTGAATTGATTCTTGTACAACCTACAAAGAAAGTAAAAAAAGACAAATAAGTAAAATATAATTTATAAAATATAATATAATAATATATATATAAAAAATGTTCTATTAAGCATAAATTTTAGTAAATGTCTTTATGGAAACTCATCTAAGAATTCATTTTATGTTCATAAAAAAAGATAATTTAGTTTAAACTTATAAGATAAAAAAATAATTATAATTATTAATAAATAAATTGTAATTTATATAATAATATTCATTTCATTTAAAAATATTTATTAATTGATTTCTCTATTCAGGTATATAAGCCTAAGAGATATAATTTTTAATTTTGTTTTTCAATTTCTATTTAAAAAATAGGGAAAATTTGGGGTTTATTACACCAATGTAATACTTAAAAGATACGCTAAGAAAAGACCAATGTAACCTTTTTAGATTTAATAACATGAGCTCCTCACATGGGTAAAATTTTGAAATAATTATTGTAAAAATTCTAATATAATTATTAGAAGCAATTAGGGATACCAATAAAAACTTTTCTTTTAAGAATCAAGATTCTTCTTATTTTCAAAATTTTCCACTCTTTATAGTAAAGATTGGCATCTCTTTTTTGATACAATCCAAGATTCACTACAATATATGTCATTTAATATAATAAAATAAAATTGGACACGCAAATAGTATAAATAAAAATAGATTTCACATTTATACATATACTTTACATTCAATAAATTAATTTGACTAAGAATAAAAAATTGAACAATTCAACTAAAAAATGGTTGTTAAGTAAATTATGTTGACTTCGTGCGCGTGCAGAATCCAAAAGAATTGAACAAAATTTTATTATTTTGTTATATAATTCCCATTTAAAAAGTATTCAGAATCAGCAGACCTGTTTATCTTCTTGTCGCAAATTATTTTATAATTTCATGGATGTGAGATTTTATGTAGCAATTATAATGTTTTATTGTCCTTTAATTGCAGCAGTTTGTACTAACTATAGAACAACAACAGATAAATTACGCAAATTATGAAAATGTACTCCAAGTCTAACCTCTCTAGACAAATCAATATCAGAGTACATATTCAATTTGAATTAAAAAAAACTCTTGTATTAATTAATATTACATGGTATATTATCATAGATATATAAATAAATATGTAGAGAGAAAAATGATAAACTTTATTATACATACATTTACTTCAATCTGTTTAGGTTCTTCACATTCTTCATTATTATTATTTTTTTCTTCCATAGTTAAACCAAATGTAGATAAAAGATCTTGTGGAATTGATATATAGGCCGTTGAACCATCTTCAAGTTGAAGCATTGGATAATAAAATTCTTCAGGTTCTTTTTTATGATCTTCATCATCTTTTTGTGATATGGAAATTGATTCATTATTTATTTCAATCGATTGGTCTGTTAAAACATTTTCTGATGATTCATCATCATTTTTAATAATGAGATTTATCTTTGGTTCTTCATCATTTTCAATTATTTTTAATGATTCTTTTAAAATTAAATTATCTTGAGTTTCAATTAAACAAGCATCTTCTGAGATATATTCTAATAAAGTAACATATAAGTAACATATAATAAGGACTAAACATAATAAATTAAATATTGCTAACCTATATCTTCTGGTATGTTTTTTATAAATGCGGTTGATCCATCAGTTAACCAAACAGCCATTAAATTGGATCCAAGTTCCAACTCCCCTGTATCCTGAACATTTATTTGTGAATCTGCGCCTACAATCTATAAATAATATATATAGATATATATAAATAAATATATGTATAGAAGAATAAAGGAAGAAAGAAAGAGCCAACACTGTTTTCTAAAATACCCAATTCATTTACAATAAATGATCTAGATTAAATAATACCTCTTCATTTTCAGTTGTGTTTTCTTGAGTTATAATTACATCTTCCTCTTTTAAATTCTCATAAGCAATTTCTTCAAAATGATCAAGATTATTAGTTCTAATTTCAAGTGCTTAAATTCAAATAAAAAAATATTCAAAAGTTTAATTATCATTTAAATAAAACTTGATATAAAAATAAGAGTAAAACCAACCTGTATTCTCATTATCTGTGTCATTTAAATGAGGAATTAACATATCACTAGAAATTTCAATAATCTCTTCCACAATATTTGTCATCTCCTAAAAAAAAAAAATATTGATTTAAAATACCTAATTTTATAGCTAATAATTGTAAAAATGAAACTAATCTTATAATAAATCAATTTTCATTATAATTTACTGTAAATTTAATCATGAACAAAAACGAAGTCAATTCCTTAAATTATATTTAAAGATTGTTATAATTTTTTTAGGTAATTAAAAAAAATGCTAAATTTATTTCTAATAGATATAAACTTTATTTATATAAAAAGACAATGTACATTTAAATTTTTAATCTTTATTCTTATTTGCATATATATCATGAAAATTTCAAATTTATTATCTAATAACTAATTGCTTAAATGTTATCAATAAGTTTGCTTATTAATATAATTAAATTAATATTTTTTATATTAACAATAATTTTAAAAAAATGTATAGGAATTTTTTAAATCTTTTTTTATTGATAAAAAAGTTAACCTAAAAATAAATAAATATATTTCAAAAAATAATATAAATATATATATATATATATATATTGATTTAATAAAATGATATTTAAGAAAAAGAAAAAGAAAAATAGTTTAATTATAAAGAGAGAAAAATATTATATTTTATTTTTCATATCAATTATATTTCATAGTTCAAAATATGTCAGATGAACGCCATGAATGAATATAATTGATTTTTAACACTTTTATTATATTAATTATAAAAAAATATAAATAAAAGTATTATATAAATATTTCTTTAAAAAAACTAATTAAAATGTTTCTACAGTAAATATACATATTATAAAATTTAAATGGATGGATAAATTACAAATGAATCTTGGGAAATTACCCGACGTTCGTCCCGAGTTGTTCACGGATTCAAACCAATAATGACTCCCTCTACGAGAGAACATTAGAATCATTTTCAACTGGGATAACACGATTTCACTCGGTATATAATTTGCACTTAATTAATATAAATCTTTATTGATTTTGTGATTAAATTTCAAAAAGTAAATATGTAAATGTAAAATTTCAAATGCCTTTCTTTTCCAATTGTATTAAAAATTCAGGTTTCTTCATGAACATGGGAATATAAAACTGCGCCCGGAGCATACTCTATTTACTCCCCACCAAAAAAACTTACTGATCTTATTGTATAAAATAAATCTTTATTTTTCTAATGAAGTAGAAAAGTTATATTTCACAATATACTTATCTTTAATAGTAATAATTTAAGAAATAATATTTTAATTTTATTTTTTATTTTAATATATTATTCTGATAATATTGTCTCATCTTTCATTCTCTAATTTGCTTTTTTCTTAATAAACGAAAATCAGCAAAAATGTTGTAATGATCTGCAAAAACATTACGGATACAACTAACTTTTATAGGTTGGTATGGTAAATAAATCCACAATCAGGAGCGTTAGAAATCGCTTCGTTAATGGATCTTAAAAAAAAAAATTAAACAAATAATGTAATCAATCCAATTTATTTCCCAGAATCAACATATTTTCTCTATTTTTAATTTATAAAATATTTTTTATTTTATTTTTGTCCTATTTCTTATAAAATAAATATCATTTAGTTTTACTATCATTAGAAAATAGTTATTAAAATTTTTTCTAAAACACAAATGAGGTAATTAAAATGTATAATAGAAATTTTAAAAACAACTTAATGGAGTTACATTCGAGTTTGTGCTAAGAAGTTTAATATAAAAAGCTACTGTTTAAAATAACTTTAAAGTCATTTATTTTTTTAATAATCTAATATATGCATTTTATAGTCTATCTTGGTAAGTTTAATAGATAGAACCGTGTAATTTGTATATTAAATTTACCTTTTACTCAACAAATAGGAAATGCAAATAAAATAATAAAAATATAAAAATTCTAATAGCGAATAAAAGTCTATAAAATTGAAAAAAAAAATATATTTCACAATATACTTATCTTTAATGGTAATAATTTAAGAAATAACATTTTTCATTTTAAAATATTTAAAAAGAATCTCATAGGTATATTAAAATATCAGTTATCAAATAAAATCAAATTGAAAAAATAATTAAATTTAATATATGGCTAATGATACGTACGTTAAACTGAACAATTACCCAATATAAATATAGTCTCACGTTAAATATGTATTCGTCTCTATTTTCTCGTTTCCTTTTCATTAAGTCCAATTATATTAAAAGAATATAATAAAACGAATTAGAAAAAGTATTATAACCCACATAATATCTTATGTTAGTGAATTTAGTATATAATTAACTTAGTGAATTAAAAATAAATAAGAAAACTAAAAAAGAATGAAGATTTTAATATACTGATTGAAGTAAAACAAATGAAAACACACCCGAGTACTCGGAGCAGTACCTCTCTAGGTAGTAAGTGCACCGAATATTTAATAAAATTTATATTGTTTATTTTTGGACGAAGCTATTCTCGCAATAATATAAATATTTGTCAGTGAATTCATTAAAAACATTTTCTTACATTTGAATATATCTTTATATTTTTTAAATTAACTTAAATAATTTAATAAAATAATTTAATTAAATAATTTTTTTTAAGAATTTATTATCTCTATTGCTTTGATTGATTAAACATTTTAAAATAAATGTAGGTATGTATATATATTTATATTTAAAATTAAATTTATAATAATCATTTCATTTAAAAATTTTTATTTCCTTAGTTAAGTATAAATAAATATATTAAATAAATCATTTTTGCTTTAAATATAAAATGGTTTATTATCATCTATATTATTTTTATTTCCAACAGGTTCTTTAGTTTGAATTTTTTCTGCATAAAAATCCAGAATATCACGAACTTCAGTTAAAACTTCTTTAATTCCAGTATTATATTTAGCAGATATTACACTAATATGATCGAATTTAATTAAACGTTCTGGTCGAAAATCTTCTGGTAATTTTTCATTAAACTCTGAAAAAAAAGTATATAATGTATAATATATATTTAAACTATTTAAGTCATATATTGAAAAAATACCTTTTAAATTATCAACATGTTTAATTGTTTCTTTAATTAGATGATCAGTGTTTTCTAAATCACATTTATTTATTATGAGCATAGCTGGTTTATCAATAAGAGATTCTTTATATAATTCTAGTTCCTAAAAATACTCTTTAATTTTAAATTATATTTGTTATTATTATTATATACATTATATATATATTATTGTTATTAAATTTATTGATAAAAATCGTTAGACTAGAGGTCTAATAATTCGAAATAAGATTTTGTATGTTTACTATAAATATATATATATGAGTTATAAATTTAGTTCTTAATTATAATTAATTAAATAATTTCAAAGGATGATAGTTTACTTTATTTAGAAGTAAAATAGTTTCAATACATGATCTTGTTTTTGTAAAAGGATTTAATTGGAAACCCATTATATCTACAATCATTAAAAGTAACTTTGTTCTTTCTATATGTTTTAAAAATTTATGTCCCATTCCTGTAAAAGAAGTACTAAGTAAATAAATATTCTTAAGTAAATATTAGTTAATATAATTTATATACCAATATTAACATGTGCGCCTTCAATTAATCCAGGTAAATCAGCAAAAGATATTTGTCTATAATCTGGATATTGAGCAATTCCTAACTGTGGTTTTAATGTTGTAACTAAAAAAAAATAATAATTTAATTTCGACGAATGAATGTAAGAGATAGTCTGTGGATTACAAGTAGCAGAAGTTAAAAACAAATTAAATTTTTTTTAATTTTATGATTTGGACTTTAATTGTATATTAAAAATTATAAAATCTTTCTCTAAATTAATTATGCTTACCAAGTATGAGACATTAAATTGTTTTTGGGTTTCTAAGTATATTAAGGTGAATTCATAATCAATGTGCCAATAGAAGGGAGAGGGGTTGACATTTTGACAGTTTGAGACTAAAGTGGGAAGGGAATAAAATGATGATAAATAAATTTTTAGAGTTATAAGGAACATATGACGACATTTTATTGGGGGGAGATCAGAAAGTGATTACTTTAGAAAGAAGAGGTTTAAAATACATATTTTTGCGTTATTTCATTTCATACTTTTACAATTTACGAATCTATTCATGTATTTATATATTTAAATTAGAAAATTATTAAATAAACTCTACTTTTAGGAAAAAAAAATTTCAACGTCATTAATATTTGCTTACAAATTAAGAAAATAAATTTTAATATTTAAATTATCCTTAATTATAAAAATAAATATTATACTTACATGGATATGAGGCTATTTTTGGTTTCGAGTTTGAAATTGCTTTTAAAAAAGAACTTTTTCCAGCATTGGGAAATCCAACTAATCCTACATCGGCTAACAATTTTAACTCTAATTTCAAATTGTCACTTTCACCTTTCATTCCACAAAATCCTGTTTTTGGGTTACCCCCGAGTCCTCCTTTTGCCACTGTAATACGAGCACCAGGTTGATTTAATTCACCTATAAATAAAAAAACAATAATTTAGATGAATTGATTTAATATGTTTGAAATAATAAAACATTTTTATCTTATATGTCGATATTAATATAATTCGTACTTTAGAATTTTATAGAACTTTATATCATAAGTAATGATAACTTAAAAAGATGATTACAATATGAAATAAAAAAATAAAAAGAATTTAAAATATATAATCTTAACTCATTATCTGCTAAAAAAAACCATATATTTAAGTCCAAGTTTAAAAAAATACTATAATATGACAAACTTGCAGTTTTTTATAGTTGTGCATTTAATTTAATCATGAGCTAGATTGATTATTCTTAATCATATTATAGTCTTTTTATGATCTTTACTCTTAATAAGATTAAATAAATTTTATTTTATAAAATAAAAAAGAAATATTACCAATTTTGAATCCATCACTATTATAAATTGTGACACCAACTGGAACCTGAAGAATATGATTATCACCAGATCTCCCTATAATGGCCCGAGAATGACTATTAGCTCCATGGCTTCCCTGAATTTTTCTCACGGATAACATTTTAACCATATCATTTAAATAATAGCCTACAAAATATATATATATTAATATAATTTATTTAAAAAATATTTATAAATTATTTACATTGCCCAACAAATTACCTTCTCGTGCCTCAAATATAACATCGCCTCCATTTCCTCCTATTCCACCAAATTTAGGTAAACCCATTCCACCCGGACCTCCTTTAACTAAAAGATTTAGAGAATCTATAAATGGTGTTTTGAGGTAAGTACGTGGTTTCTACAAAAAAAATTAACAATATATGATAAAATGTCAATTTTGCAGTATGTCAAAAAATCTATTTCACCTGTTTCATAAATAAAAATTTCGTTAAAAAAACCATATTGGGTTTTGTATTATGCTATATTATATATTAAATTTAATATCATTATAATTCATATAATCTAGCTTTATTTTCATGGATTTCATAAAAAATATCTTTTTAAATTTAAATTATAGGTTAACTTCGCATTTATATCATTAGGTTCACAAATTGTATAAAAGATGGTAGTAGAATTAGCTTTGCGAATATTATTAAAACTAAGGAGCGCTAAACAAAAAATAAAATGTAAATTAAAATCCAAAAAATTATTAATTTAAATTAGTAAAATGACTATTGAAGATTGGAAAATAACAAATTTCTGTATCAACATAACTTAAATAATAATTTATATTTTATAAATCCAGCAATATAATTTGTTTTCTAATATTTTAATTCAAATATTCTATGATATTATTCAAACTTTTTGATTAGTTGATTATTTTAATCAAAATCATGAACAATTTTCAGCACAAAATCAAAAAATTTACACCAAAATTTGTACCAGGAGTGTGTACTGTTATTTTTAAAGGTGTGATTTAATATAAATATATATATATATATATATATGAATATTTTTATGTACCAAAAAGGAATGGAAGCGAAAATCATTGTGAACCCCACTTTATGTAAATATGTACTTTATGTATATATATACGTTTTATATAATAATAACATTTTATAAAAAAGAGTTTTAAACATTTTTAAATACGTGTAGTTTTTCTTAAACAATTGCATAAATATTTAATATAATAAAATACAGGATGATTAAAAAAAAGGGAGATTTTCTTTGCAACACCTGGAGAAACTAGAAATTTTGAAAATTAAATAATTTAATGTAAACAAATTTAAAAAACAAATGTATGTTATTTGATAGAAAAATAATGCCTTTTGAGAATACACTTTCTCCCCTCAAAAAAAAAAAAAAAAAAACTAAAGAAAGAATGGGAAGTCAAGATCCTAGAAACAATTGGCGAAATTTCAGTTGATGCAGGATTTATGAAATATATATATTCATGTTACGTCAATCAATTCATGAAGAATGCAATGGTAAGATTGCAAGTATGTTCGCGTAGAGAAGGAATTCCCTTCAAAATATCAGCTTCAAAAATAAATTATACTGTGTATATTCTCAAATGGCATTATTTTTACTATAATAGTGACATAATAATATTTTTTTTTTAAATTTAATCAAATTATTTAATTTATAAAATTTCCGGGTTTTTTTTAATCATCCTTTATAATAATTTTTTTTAAATATTCTAAATAAGATTATATCAGGATTTTTTGTTAAACTTTCTTTATTTTGTTAAATATCATCTGATGAACAATAATAACTCAAACAAAGTATATAAAGTAAGTATATAATCACCTGAATTAAATAATTGTTGCGGTAAACCATATATTTTTTTAATAGGAGATTTAATAGATTTTTTGTTTATTTAAAATAACATTCATATTACTAAATGCTCTCTGCCAAATTGCAAGGAATTTTATCTATATATCAAATTAAAAATTCAGGAATTTCTTATCAATATAATCTCTAAATACTTTGAGACTTTGGTGTTATTAAATTAAAACAAGCGCATAATACTCGATTTCTTTTTTTTTTTTTTTTTGATAAAACAGAAATCATCTTTAGTTCTGGAAAGCATTACTTTCCAAAAAAGGCAAAATCCCAACGAAGATACCACTGTCTATGATTTGTCGCCTGTGCAGACAGAGTTACTAGCCAAGTCCGCCTTCTTTCCGAGGAAGATAAAAACAAGCTGTTGAGGATTTAGCATCTATTTAATGTAAATTTTCTTAAAAGTCTCCGTGTGGTCCGGTATAGTTCATTTAGATCTGTATAACTTTACTTTATTATTCCAAATGAGTATGTAGGCAAGGATAATCCCCAGGTGTTAATGGTTGTTATAGAGTTTTTCCACGATAATTTAGTGTTTAATTTCTTGGTTACTCTTTTATTATATTTTAAGGAGAATTTTTTTTTGTTGACTATGGTCTATTGTAAGGGTGCCACAGGGTGAGAGGTTAGCGAAGCTGCCTCACATTTTCGTGGTCCCGGGTTCAATTCTCGGGCCTAGCAAGGGAGTTTCTATAGCTGGGGTCTATGAGTCTATGGGACGGAGTCAACTCAGCCTCCAGGATCAAAATTGGGAAAGCTACTTGATAGCGCCTCCGATCAAGAAAATCAAGGTAAAGGTTGATAGGACTTCTACTGATCATAGCACCCCTAATTGATTTAACCAACTTGATAAGCGTTGTCCTTGCGAAGGACGTACAAAAGTCAGAGGTTTTTTTATGGCCAATTGTTATTATTATTATTATTATTACTATTATTCAAGACTCTACACTAGGGCTGTAGCGCTGCTGATGATGTTGATGGTCTATTACAGGGATGGGCAAACTTTTTTAGGATGCGGTCTACTTCTAATTTTTTTACAATAAGTCGGTCCACCAGATATTTATTAAAATAATAATAATAAACAATGTGGTATAAATGTACATAGGTAACTAAAAAAATAGAATAAGAAAGGAACTTAGGTATATATTTTCAAACAAAATTTAAAGATTATAAAAATATCAAGTTCATAAGAAATATTCTGATTCGAATTATTATTTAAGATAAAGTCATGTGAAATTGTCCGCATTAGAAGATTTACACTGCATATCCTCTGCTATTTTAGTAAATCTTGGTGTATAACTGCCAGTCTTGTACTGCATTCGAGGTGATTGTCTGTAAGATGGGAGCGATATTTTGATTTAATTATATTCATCGTAGAAAATGCAGATTCACATAGGTAGGTAGAGCCAAAGAACGATGTTAAATTTAATGCGAGACCTTTTAAATTAGGATACTTAACTTCGTCCATTAAATTCCAAAAAATATTTGTAGGATCTGAATTATGTGCTTTTAAAATTATGTCATTTTGAAGAAGAAGAACTTCATCTTCCTCAATAGTTATAGAAAACAATTCGTTTATATTTTTGGTTATTTCTTCCCCGAGTAATGGAATTTTTTATATGCTAAGGAGTAGTTTAAGTAAAAAAGGCAATGAGTAAAGGCGATCACTTTAAAATGACTCGGCGGTCCACCAGTCGATCGCGATCGACTTAATGCCCATCTCTGGTCTATTATAATATTTCTCTTTTTACATTAATTATTCCAATACTCACGTTGTTTTTAGAGTCATTTATTTTCCATAAGAAGGCTTTACTTTAATTAATTTAACAAGTTCACTTGAGTCAGAGCCAGTGTGCAGTACTTAATAACGACTGCAGAATAAGCAGTCGAAACATTGTACATTTATAAAATTAACAAATAAATTGTAATGTAGTCTGTATATAAAATTTCCTTTAATAATTAATATAACATGTTTAGAGGTTTCCTTGAGTATACTTAAGATGGTATTGATGGTGAGTTGATTTTGATAATACCTAATACACCCCGGATGCACCCTTTTTTTAGAGGTTTCCTTGAGTATACTTAAGATGGTATTGATGGTGAGTTGATTTTGATAATACCTAATACACCCCGGATGCACCCTTTTTATTCCTCTCCAATTAGCTTATTTATCTCACACTCATCGTATATTACGTTAGTAATCAAAGATGTAAAAAGATTGTAAAGCACTGAGAGGCAAATTATAGGTCAGTAATTTTCTGAGTGTGATGGTTCTCTCTTTTTATAAATTAATTAAGTATTCCCTTCCATTAAATGTTTTGGAATGATATCCGTGTCTCTAATTGCCAGAGTAAAACATCGAGATAGTGGTTCATTGACTGCTGTAAATTGTTTCTGGCAGAAGTTATTAATGTGGTCTGGACCAGGAGATTTCCAATGGTCTTCTACTGTTTCTATTCATTTAAATTCCTTTTTATATTGCTTTGACGTTGACCAAATAGTACTCCAATATTTAATGAAATTACTTTAGTCAATTTTCGGTTCTGGTCTTTCTTGATGTTCTTGTATTTTCAGATTTATTGTTATTATTTATTATTTACATATATACAGAGCCGTGGCGTGATATTACAGCACCAACTCATCTTCTATAAACAGTAATACAAAATTCATCTTCTCTATATCCCACTTATGCCGTTAGCTCCCCTCAGTATTGTTAATGTCAAATATTTATCAATGTATTTCTTATAAAAAACTATATTTTTATTGTTTTTCATTAGTTTAAATGGTCAATGAGAGTCTTCGACGGATTTTTCCAATTTGTAAAAAAAAAATGATTCGACTTACATACAATTCAATTTATAATCTGACTCCCGGAACGAATTGTGTTTGTAAAGTGTGGTTCTTCTGTAATCCATAAATAAATAATCCATAATTTTAAATAATTATTTTATATAATATAAAAATTGAAATAAACTTTTATTCTCCATATTGGATGATATTCATAATCATTGGACTTGTCCTAGACAATTTATTAATATCCTCGGACAATCGCGCGATATTCTTAAACCAGTTGATAAAATATGATTTTTTAAAGTATAGAACTCTTTAGGCTATAGAGTATAATATTCAACCCAAATCGTATTTGAAAATATTTTTTTTATCTCTTCAAATTCATTCCATGGTTTTAAAACATTGGACAAATACATTTTTTGCCAGGACACTTTATAATAACCGAAAAGTAAAATAACCTTTATAAATTTTCTCATTTCATTAGTACCTTTTAGAGTTGTTTGAAGATTAATAAATATGTTATTTAAAAATAGATTAAAAAATTTCTTGATATTCTTGAATTTCAGCATTAATTGATTGATATTACTGGATCATTTTTAGTACATCCGTGTTACATTTTTATAATTTTTTTGTTTTTAGAAATGGGTAGAGAAAAAATTGAGCTAACTTAAAAATTTTTGGAAGCTGTACATTTTCATTATCATTTGAAATTTTGTCAATAACTCTGTCATTTATTTGAGTATACACAATTAAAATAAACATATTCAACATATTTATTCAATATTTTGGTTATTGTTTACAAAACGGAAAGCTTCAGGGATTTGGATGAAACTTTGCCAGAGGATTCCTTTTTTAATTCCAGAGAAACTTTCGTTATGCAATATTTCTCGGTCTCTTCTAGTATACGAGATAAAAATTATTAAAATTTGACAGGTAAACTAGTTATGAATAAACAGACATTTAGTAATATTTTATTGACTAATTCAATAATTTTCGGTTTTTTCGATTCAGTTTGGATATAAGAAAATTATTTAATTAATTAATTAATTTTTTAATTTTTCATATATCCAAACCGAACCGAAAAAAATTAGTGAAGCTCTCTGCTGGCCAAATTAATAAAACATGGTAGCTAAATATAATGTCAAAGAATTTATATGCAAATTTTAATAATTTTTTATCTCGGAATCATTTTCTAATTTAATAGTCTCTTGGAATTAAAAAAGATCTCCACCCAAGTAAATTTTTTACATATCCCTGAATCTTCCCGTTTTGTAAACAATCATCAATATTTTTATTATTGACTCAAGGAATCTAAGCTCATTTTAAACGGTTCATTTATTTTGATTTCATTACATAAAATAATTAAATATTGTGTACTTGGAAAGGTGAAAACCTTAAGTTCAATAAATCAGCATTTTATCTCTGAACTACTCTTTTTTTTAAAAAAATTAAAAAAATATATGCCAATGATGATACACATATTTTTTTTTCTTCATTATATATAAAAAGACGATTAGAATATAATTTATTATAGATAATATGTATATAATTATATAACTCGAAGATTATAATTATATAAATAAGTTAACAATTTGTTTATAAAATATTACAAAACATATTTAAAATCCCTTGGTAAATAAATATCATATCTTGGATATATCTTGGTGCGAGATTTTCTCAAAATATCATTACCTAATTAAATATTGGTTTAATTTGAAGAAATAAGAATTAAAATTCACTCAAAGGAAGATCATATACTATACTATCTTAAGAATTCTTAGTAGCAAATTGCCAAGATTATAATATAGAAATTATAAGTTCTAACAAGTGAAATATTGATTATATTAAGTAATATATATGGATAAACTAAATCTACATATATTAAGGGAAATTTTATTTCATTCTATTATACTAAATACCCACTAACTTATATATATTCATTCATTTTTTGAAATTTAAAGAATTTATATCATAGCACACAATCTACCATATATAATACTTCAATTTGTTTTATATGTTATTTTTCTTTATTATTTATTAATATTGATATGTAGTACATTTTTAACTGCTAGGGAGGCCAAAATGAATTAATATTTTCGCAAATATCCTAAAGCAAGATTATAATTTATAATTTATAGAAGTGTATATCATAGGGCGTTATCATTTAAATGGATCTCTCTTTAGAATTTGACCCTTTATTAAAAGGGATTGAGGGTGACTATTTTCTTTCTCCCAACACATAATGATTGAACTTTTCTAGATTGTGTCATTAATACATGGGGTTCACCCTGTTTTACTTACCAGCGAGATATACCATCATTTTGCCCCGTTAAACGATTCATCATGCCCCGGGCGCACGGGAGGTTGGCAACAACGACGACAACGTCATCCCTGAATTGCAAACGGCGGCCGCTTATCAGCAACACCCGATCGCAACCTCCACCCACACCACCACCACCCCTAAAATGGTTCGAATATGTATTGTCGCTGCCCCTTGGAACGGAAGCGCGATATCGCGACTAACCAGACAAAGGAAGTGACGTCATAGCGGATAATTGAATATCACCACAGAGAAAGGATAACTCAGGGGTAAGGGTGGAATGGGGTGGGGGAAGGGATTGTGGGCTCATCTGCTGAACAAACCACCAGCCCCTAACAACCAACCCCGTTCTCCTTTCACTCGGAATGACAATATCTTGATAGCATTGCAATTCCATCATCAACTTCCATTGCAAGTTGGTCATCATCATCATCATTATCATCACCAACATCATCATCATCATCAACATCATCAAAACACCTACCGTCAAATATTCATTATAACTGTCATTTATTTATTAAATCATCAGTCATTGCTATACAAAAATACTTCCTTTCTTTTCATATTTTAACAAATCATTTTAAATAATCATTATTATTCCAATAATTTTATTATTATTTTATTATATAAAATCCTTTATCATCTTATGTCTCTGTAGCTCTACGGTGCTCGAAAGTTCTTAGTCGCAGCAACCAACCACATTTCTCCAAGTGTCCCTATCCTGAACTAAAACCATCCAGCCCAACTCCTACCCTGTCCCATTTCTCCCACGTCCCTTCCTATATTGTCCACCCACCGCGTCCTTGGTCTTCCAACCGGACGTTTCCCAATCGGTTTCCTCACCAATATATTTTTCGCCATTCTTTCCTCTCCCATTCTAGCCATCGATTTTATAATCTTAACTATGTCTGGAGATGCATAGAGATCATGCAGTTCCTTGTTATGCAGTCTCCTCCGTTACCCGATTGCAAGCTCGATTTAAGTTCTTCTCGAATATTATTATCCTTCGTGATTACAGAACCTAAGTATTTAAATTTTCTACATTTTCGAATTCTACATTTTGAGTGTTAAGACTTTATGTGTTAATTACTATTCCTCTCTGTTACTAAATATTTTGTCTTGGCACTATTAATTTCCAGCTCCACCTCTTTTTTAATTTTTATATGCTATCTTTAATTGAATTGCCGAATCTTCTTTAAATATAAATATAATAGGAGCTTAAGTCGTCTGCATAACCAAATACTTGATAGAGATAGTATTGCGATCACGAAAATTTTCGATGTTGAGATTTTGATGTTTTTATTCGTTTTGATGGTTCCTGAATCATTTTCACTAAGGTTGAGAAAAATGTCTTTGTGTGTGTGTATCTCTCTGTGTGTGTATGTGTGTATGTATGTAACCAAGATTACACAAAATCGGTTTGAGTTAGAATGATGAAATTTGGTACATGGGAATTATTCAAAATTCATAGATTTCTATCAACTTTTGAGAAATGTAGCTCAACCGGAAGAGGGTCATTACCTACAACGTTTTGATTTTTTTTCTTCTAAAGTGACCGTAAAAATAAAGATATATGTTTGATAATTTTTCACATGATTAAAAATTGTATAAAACTGCTATATATAGAAATTTAGCTTGATTGAATCGCTTAAAGTACCAGAATTATTTTTTTAACAATGCAAATCAAGCGCCAACACGTGACGTGGTGCCATCAACAAAGAGCCAAACACGCGCTGGTTTAATAAATATTATTTATTAATTTTAATTTATAATTTAATTAATTTAATTTAATTTAAATTAATATATGTTATTTAATCCAATTCAAATTTGGGAGATAGTTGAGTGGAGACACTCCAAGTTTTTTTTGTTTAATTGGATTCCGTTTGATTTTTCCCCAATTTGTCTAATCACATATTCCAGTACTAAATTAAATAAAATTGGTGATTATCCTTCTCCTTGTTTTAACCCATTCCGAATTTCGAAAGTTTCAAACAATTTCTGATATCTTACTCTTCCTTTACTACCTTCAAGACAAATTTGAATTTTTGGGAATTCCCATTAAGATCAAAATTTGAAAACGTTATTTTTTATTTATATTCCCTGGTCTGTTGAGTCATATGCTTTTCTAATGTCTATAAATAATTGGTGAACATAAATATTGTATTCCGTTTTTTTTTAAATATCATTTCTTAAACAAATATGAATGATAATTATAAAAAAAACAACATTTTTTTATTTTTATGTAAACTAATAATAATTCAATATTTCTAGCAATGTTGATAAATTCAATGGTATGGTATAATTTTATTTGTATGCCAACGTACGGGTTAAGTGATTTATTAGCGTATTCGTAAGCTTTTGCTTTCGTTATCCAAAGCAATCCTATGATCTAGAACGATAATTGCCCTTCAGTTGGGCCGTTGGCCATTGATGTAATTACGCGTGGCTGATCCTGACCCTCTCACCTCCCCTCTCTCCATTGGCATAGTGTCCGTTCATCCACCCCCCCCCCCTCCTCTCTTTCCCCCATTTACTCTGACATTCTAGTGAACTAGCCTGGATATTGAAAATTATTGAATTGAATCAACTTGAATTTAATTAATATTGTATAGTTGTAAAATTAATAATTATAAATTATCGCTATTCCATTTATGGAAACGTTTATTTCCTATATATATATGTGTGTGACAAGTGTATACCTTCAAGAGCATACGTTGGTATTTATAACATTTGAAGAGGAGGGAATTTAATTAATAGTAATGAGCGATATATAATTTCACCAATATCATATTCATTTCTATTCACTTATAAAATATTCCCATGCACATTTAATAGATAAACCAAAATAAGTGGGGTGGGTGAGGTGTGAGAAGTATTTCTTTTTTTAATATTTTGAGAAGAATATAATTTTTACTATCTCGCCAGATCACGAAAATTTTCGATGTCAAGATTTTGATGTTTTTATACGTTTTGAAGGTTCCTGAATCATTTTCACTAAGGTTGAGAAAAATGTCTGTCTGTGTGTATGTAGAAAAGATTAAGTAATTTATATTATTACTATCTCGCCAGAAATTTTCGATATTGAGATTTTGATGTTTTTATACGTTGTCTGTGTGTATGTAGAAAAGATTAAGTAATTTATATTATTACTATCTCGCCAGAAATTTTCGATATTGAGATTTTGATGTTTTTATACGTTTTGAAGGTTCCTGAATCATTTCCACTAAGGTTGAGAAAAATGTCTGTCTGTGTGTATGTAGAAAAGATTATTAAGTAATTTATATTATTACTATCTCGCCAGAAATTTTCGATATTGAGATTTTGATGTTTTTATACGTTTTGAAGGTTCCTGAATCATTTCCACTAAGGTTGAGAAAAATGTCTGTCTGTGTGTATGTAGAAAAGATTAAGTAATTTATATTATTACTATCTCGCCAGAAATTTTCGATATTGAGATTTTGATGTTTTTATACGTTTTGAAGGTTCCTGAATCATTTCCACTAAGGTTGAGAAAAATGTCTGTGTGTGTGTGTATGTGTGTATGTAGATAAGATTACGCTAAAACGGTTTGATCTAGAATCATGAAATTTGGTATACGGGCATTATTCAAAATTCGTAGTTTTCTATCAACTTTTGAGAAATGTAGCTCATCCCACAACGTTTTGATTTTTTTTCTCTAAAGTAACCGTAAAAATAAAGATATATGTTTGCTAGTTTTTCACATGATTAAAAATTTTATAAAACTGCTATATATAGAATTTCAGCTTGATTGAATCGCTGAAAGTATCGGAATTAATTTTTTAACTCTGCAAACCACGCGCCAGCACGTGATGTGGTGCCATCAACAAAGAGCCAAACACGCGCTGTTTTAATAAATATTATTTATTAATTTTAATTTATAATTTAATTAATTAAATTTAATTTAAATATAATATAAGTATGTTTTTTTTATGTGGTTGAATAAAGAATTGGATCCTATTAAATAAAATAAATAAAAAAATTAATAAAAAATAAAATAAAATATAAATCATATTTTTGATAAAAAGAATTAAATTAAGAAATGTTAATAAGATTCAATAATTTAAACTATTTTATTAAAAAACAAAATAATAATTGATATTACTAAATTGATAAATATATTTGTAATTTAAAATTAATAAAATTAAATATTTATGATAATTGATGGTTTTTGAATGTTTTATAATGAATGATATTTATTCAAAAATATTATATAAAATCCAAAATTGAATATTTTTGAGTAAGTAATATTTTTTCTATACATTTAGATTTCTAGAAAAATTTTCGAAACGAAAAAGAATGTATAATAGTAAAACAGAGGTATTTTAGTAGTCGTTAATTAATTTATCAAAAAGGCTATAGTATTTACTTTAATAATATTGAGTTCATGTATATATATATATATATATATATATATATATATAAGTATGTTCAGGGATTCTGGTAACTAAATCGATTTCGTTCTCTGTAAAGATTTTTATTCAATATTAATTTTTTTTTACATTGATTATTTACAATATTAGAAATATAAATTACCTGTAAAGAAATCGATTCTAAAGTTGATTCTTCCAGATAATTCTTACAAATGCCAAATATAAATTATTAACTAATAATTCTAATTAAAAATTATCCTATTACAATTTATATTCGTCTTTAATCCATTCTAAAATTAGTTAGTTGATTCTTATAAATAATACAAACAATATCACTAACAGATGGCGGTGACTAAAGGGTACTATATAGCAGTGACTTTGTTACATCTCCCCCATCCTCACAAAAAAAAATTAATTAAATTTTTTTTTTTTTTTTTTTTTTTTTTTTTTTTTTTTTTTTTTTACAATTTATAAGGTATTAACTTATTTACATGAATTAATGTGGAATCCTTTCCTTTTTTCTTACAGTCTATTTCATATATTGAGTTTGAAAATTGTCCTATCACATGAAATGGACCCATTCGTATTTGATCCAACTTTCTTCTGTTTATCTTATTTCCTGTTTCAATGTACACTAAATCACCTTTTTTAAATTTTAATTCCTTTCTCCTCTTGTCAATATTAATTTTATTTTTTTGAAAACTAACTAAAGAGTTTTTAATAGCTTCTTCTCTATCTTCTTTTACACTACTTACTCTCGCTAAACTATCTGGTGTTATTTCTGATTTTATTCCATATAATAGATATTTTGGAGCAAAACCTGTCACTGTATGAATTGTTTTGTTATATTCCTCAATGCACTCATTTAATACAATCACCCAAGATCTTTTATTTCCTTCATTTATTTTACATCTTATTCTATTCACAATCGTCTGATTTACACGTTCAACCATTCCATTTGATTCCGGGCAATCTACATCCGTAAAAACTATATTTATGTCTTCGATTTTTACAAAGTTTTTAAATTCTCTAGAATTTATTGCACTATATTGATCGCATAATAATAATTTTATTTTGTTAGGCTTTTCTATTTTTTTAATTAATCTTATATAATCCCGTGCTGATTGTGTCTCCGATGGTACTGCATAAATATATCTGGTTAAATGATCAATCAATAAGTGGAGATATTTTTTTTTAGATCCATTTCCGGCAAATCCTCCTATTGTGTCCATTGAAACTATTTCATATGGTTCTTTAGCTGGGCCTAGTTGTGACAATAAACCAATAACTCTGCCCTTTCTTGACTTATTTAAAATGCAAATTTCACAATTTTTACATATATTATTAATCATTTTATCCATTTTTTTAAAATAATATTGTGGTCTTATTATCTTTATCATTTGTTTTACTCCAATATGTCCATAAATTTTGTGAACTTTCTTGCACAATTCCAAACCTAATCTCTCTGATATATATATTCTAAGATTTGCCTTTGTACATTTAAAGTAAATATTACCTTTATAATTTATGTCAATTGACTTTTTTATTTCATGCTCATTTAATTTCTGATCATCTATAATCTCATTCATTGTCACTAAATTCACTACTTCTAAGACATCCTCTTCATTCTCAAAACTTTCTAACACTGGATTTCGAGACAAAGAGTCTGCTTCCACATTTGAGGATCCTGGTGCATACATGATTTTGAAATCATACTGAGACAAATAATGCATAAGATCCCCAAGAGGTTCATCTGTTCTAGCTTTCACACGCAAAGTCTCCAAAGGTTTATGATCTGAGATTATATTAAATTTTCTTCCTATTAACCAGTGTTGCCAGTAAACAATTGCTTCCTTAATAGCCAAACACTCTAGATAAATAGCTTTTCTTTTCTTTTGGCCATTACTCAACTTTTTAGAGAAATATGCAACTGGATGTAGAAAACCATCATCATCAGGCTGTTTAAAGACGGCGCCTAAACCTTCTCCACTTGCATCCGTGTATATGAACACCTCTTTTTTTTCATCATATATTTTTAATATGGGACTCGAACATAAATACTCTTTTATTAATTTAAAAGATTCCTCACATTTACAATCCCATTTGAAATTAACATTTTTTCTTAGTAGATTATGTAATGGTTCCAGGAGTTTCACAGCATTTTCAATGTATTTATAATAAAAATTTACCTTTCCTAAAAATTGTCTTATGTTTTTCTTACTTTTAGGTGTTTCAAATTTTTGTATTGCTATGAGATTGTCCTTGTAAGGCATTATTCTCCCTTTTTCTATAATATGTCCTAAATATTTAACAGCATTCTTTGCAAATATGCATTTTATTAATTTTAATTTGAATCCTTCTCTTTTAATCATATCCAATACTAACTCAATATGTTTCATGTGTTCCTCAAATGTATTTGAAAAGATTAATATATCGTCAATGTAGTTAACACAAAAACTGTCTAATTTATTTCTTCTTAATAAGTTTGAGAGTATCCTTTGAAACACACTACTTGAGATTCTTAATCCGAAAGGTAAAACATTCCACTGCCAATGGCCCTTTTGTGTGACAAACCCTAATTTTTCTCTATCCTTATTTCTTACAGGAATTGACCAGAAAGCCGAGTTTATGTCCAACGCAGAAAACCATGAACAATCGCCTGCTTTTACCATTATATCTTCTATTCTTAAAAACGGTTGACTCTCTGGTACAACTAACTTATTCAATTCCCTGAAATCGCAACACAACCTTTTTCTTCCAGCTTCATCCTTCTTGTATGCCATTGTTACAGGAGCAGCAAAAGGGGAAGATGATTCTTCTATAAGACCTGCCTCCTGTAACCTCTCTACTTGTTTTTCAATTTCCTTCTGATCAGGCAAAGAACTTCTATATGGTTTCTTTGATATATATTTATATTCTCTCAATTTGACCACAGCTTCATAATTTTTTACTTTCCCTGTATCATATTTATCTTTAGCAAATATGTTTTTTTTATTAATTAATAATTTTTTTAATTCATTTCTATTATCCTTATTTAAATGATTTAAATGGGATTCATATTCATCCAAGTCGATGTATTCATTCAAGTTTATTTCTTTATAATCTTTTCTTTTGTATTCAATATTTTTATTTTTATATCTGTCTCTATTATTTTGACTATTTATATTATTATCAATTTCAATATCTTTTATTTCTTTTGTAACATTTCCAATTTTTTGAAATATTTTTAATTCCTCATTTTGTATTAATTTAAATTTTTTTATTGCGTCAAGTCCAAGTAACATGTCATATGAAAAATTATTATTTTTAATTATATAAACATTCAATGTATCCGAAATTTCATTTATCTTCAATTGTAAGTGGGCCCGGCCTTCAACAAAACTTATCCCGTTAATCGTCTTAAATATAATATTTTCCCTTTTTATTTTTTTTTTTATTTCTTTCATAATTACTTTATAATTAATAAGAGATACATTTGAACCCGTATCATATACTGCTTTGATATTTTTATTTTTGTTAATTACTACATTTAATTTTATTAACGGTATTGTTCTGCCGGGGCTTATACGTTTTTTTCATTCGAAACCATCTCTTCCAAACAGTTTATACTAATTTTTTTATCATATATTTTTTTATTAAAACACTTCTCAACTGGATGATATCGGTCTCCTTTTTCCAATCCTTTACATATATAACAAGGAACCTTCTTGACATTTATATCTGTTTTTATTTCATTATTTTTCTTTTTTTTAATTTTTCTGACAATGCAATATTTATGTTTCTGAAATTTCCCTGTTTTAACATACTCTTACATCCTAATTTCACTGTACTTAGCTGAAAGAGGTCCTGATGTTCACTTTCATGCTGGCTCTCCGTTGGGAATGCATATATTTCATCACTGCCCAGAAATTTTATGGTCTTGATTTTATTCACCAATTTTCCTTCTTCAAATTCCTTAACGATGTGAATCTTTATATCAGAAGGCATGTTTCCAATCTTGAAAAGAATCGATTTATAAGTATGTTCAGGGATTCTGGTAACTAAATCGATTTCGTTCTCTGTAAAGATTTTTATTCAATATTAATTTTTTTTTACATTGATTATTTACAATATTAGAAATATAAATTACCTGTAAAGAAATCGATTCTAAAGTTGATTCTTCCAGATAATTCTTACAAATGCCAAATATAAATTTTTAACTAATAATTCTAATTAAAAATTATCCTATTACAATTTATATTCGTCTTTAATCCATTCTAAAATTAGTTAGTTGATTCTTATAAATAATACAAACAATATCACTAACAGATGGCGGTGACTAAAGGGTACTATATAGCAGTGACTTTGTTACATATATATATACAGATACAGATAAATATGTCCAGATTCTAAAAAGAGTGAGAGCGAGTTTGAAACTAAAGAACTTAAACTAAAAACGTTTCATTGTTACCATATAATCGATTTTAAAATTAATTTTTTTGAATAGATTTTTTATAATTGAATATATATATATATGAATTAACATAGATTGTGTTTAACCTTTTCCCTTTTTTTTTACTTTATAATAATTTAATATTAAAATTATATTAAATATCTTATCTATTAAAATTAAATTATTTAATTATTCGTAGAAATAAGAATATATAAATTTTATATAAATCCAAATATAAAAGTTAATAAATATAAATAAATCAAGATATGAATAACAAAATACAATATTTCTAATATATAAAATTCAATATTTATAATAAATTTCTTTTTATTAACAGTGAATGGGGTCTCTTTAGAACAATTCGTTTGGCTAAAATATTTTTTTTCTATAGAAAAGCGATAAGCCACTCAACCGATTCCTTCCAAGAATATAATAAAAAATAAAAATAAATATTATTTTTTTATTTAGTTTGCTTTGCATAGTGAATAAGACAAGACACCTTGACAGAGGTTGTATGACTAATGGTAAGTAATTAATAATTATTTTAATAATTAATAATTATTATTCGTTTTTGATACTAATAAATACTTATATATAAATATATATTTGTTTAGAGTATTTAGAGTATATATATATTTATATAAAAATGAATTTGGGGTTCTATTGCATATACTTTTACTATTCACTCATTTTTGAAAATGAACTAATTATGCATTAATTTAATTAATATTTAAGACTAAATTAGTTAACTTGTTATCAAGATTATTATTATTAAACATAATTCAAGCAAGGATTGTAGAAATTTTCCAACAGTGAATTTCAATATTCATATATTTTTCTTTTTCTATCTGTTTTTAAAATATACTAAATAATATTATAATAGAATATAGATATTATTATAGAAATATACCAAATTGAAGAAAAAAAATGCTAAAAATTGGAGTCTCATTGATAAAAAAAATATGAGCTGTTCTGAATAATTTCCATGTCCCCTAACATCCCTAGAATAACTAAATTGAAACTTTTATTCTAAATTTTGATTTAATAATAAATATAATAATAATTTATATTAATAAAATAAATAATTTCTTGATTTTCTTTCATATCATTGAAATCTTTATCCGCTATTTACTATTTATATACACTTTAATATATTTATATTTATGATATTTACAAGTTATGAATCCCATTTAATGACTTTTGGGGATTATTTTAGTATTTAAAACATATATACACACAAAATAAGATTAGATTAAGAATAATTCGTAAACAAAAGAAATCTTTTTTCAAAGATTATTCAATTAGTTGATAAATTTTTAATTTTAAAATGAAAATCATAAAAAAAACTTATATTAAAAGTGATGAGATAGTGTGTGTGTTTCTTGGTTGAAACATCTTTGAAATATTTTCTCTTTGAGAAGATTTTCTGATACGAGGGCAGGTCAATAAGTCCGTGACACAGTTTTTAGATAAAAAATGATTTTATTTTTCAAAGTAGTGTCCTTTGAGCTCTATACATTTTGCCCAACGTTTCTTCAACTTTTTTATCCCTTCCAAAAAATTCAGTCGGGGCTAAATCCGGAAAAGAGGGGCGATAAGGGAGCAATTCATATCCCATTTCATGGATTTTCATGGAAATTCACATTTTTCCATTTTCTTCTCCAATCACGAGGTAGTCTGCTATTAATGAATGTCAAACAAAATCTAAAAAACCCAGCTGGTTCCAATTTCGACAGGAGTGAGCTGATAGTTGCCTGCTGACAGGAGTTGTGTTGTCATTTCATTTAAGAGGCGGGAAATTCAAAAAGTCACGCACTTGCCCTCATAATCACAATAAATTATAAAAGTATAATTGTGTTCTACATGTTTTTAATTATTATTTTTTTATTTTTATTGATTATTAAATTTGAATAAAGTAAAATTTAATAAAATTAATAATTAATTTAATAAAATTTAGTAAAATTTAATTAAGTTAATGATATTTTGAATTATTGATAATGTATTGATTCTATTTAACAACAGGAATAGATATTTTTTTCCTTTTCTTGAGTGAATAAATAAAACAAGTTGTCGAAATAGAGGAAATGTGTTTGTCATGAGAGGGTGGCTGTATGGCGTTGAATGATTAGGCAACTGAATCATTGTGGTAGTCATGATGATGAGGGTGAGACCCTCTGCAGCAACCTTCGCCAGTTGAATTTATGCAATTACACAACTATACACGCACATGGGGAATAACTAAGTGGATAGATAGATAGATAGAATCAGATAGAAATAGAAATAGAGGCTGCAGTTGTTGGTCATTTGAGTATTGCCTACAAGTTCACTATCCGCAACCGATTTAATTGAATCCAATTCAATGCGTGTAATTTTCGTCCTCTGTTTTACATGACGTTTTGTTGCAAATTGTTCAATTGACTGACATTTTAGATAAAATTTTTAATTTATTTATTGATTAAAATTGTAAAGTTTATATTTAAAACAACATCAATTTCTAAGACAGTGGCTTCCAACCTTTCTGAACCGCCCCCCCCCCTTTTTTATAAAAAAATTCTTGCGCCCCCCTTAATTTTTGTGATAATCTAATTTCATAAATACTCACATAATATAATAATTTATTTAATGACCTACTAAATAATAAAATATATTATGAACAAATATATAATATTTATAAAAAAAAATTATGTATTATAAGATATATTATAGGTAATTTTAAATGTAACAAAACAAATCTTGCAAAAAAAAATAGAATTTAATTGTTCTAATACATTCACGCCTCCCTTACATTAGTCTCGCACCCCCTTGGGGGTGGGCGCCCCACAGGTTGGAAAACACTGCCCTAAGATATTATATTCTATTTAAATGTAATAGAAAAACATTATTATGGATTATCTAAAAATAATGTTGTGGACATTTATATCTCTTCAAAGTTTTTAATTGTATACGATTTTATACTATTGCTCTTATACAAATAAACATCCCTTCTTATCACCCACCACCTTTCACAGTGCAAGCTTCTGGTATTTTATTTTAATTTTAATTTTTAAATTAATAATTAATAATTTTGAGGGGACGAGAATAGATTTAAAAATAAAATTCTTGTTAAATAAAATGAATGAGTTGAAAAAAAAGGGAATGAGAATATATGGAATTGTATGACCTATACCTATTTTTTTTTTTTTTTTTTTTTTTTTTTTGGGTTAGGGGGGGAAAATCTTTTCAGACCATACAATAATCGTCATTACTGCGTGTGTGGTGTAACCACTAAAAACCCCTCCTTCACTTCAGAGCCCTATGACCTATACCTATAAGACATCTCCAAATGTAGAAATAGAATTCTAAAAGAAAAGGTTGAAATGAGCGTGACATTTCATTTGAATATAAGACAAGATTAAGAATTTGGAGAGAATAGAAATTACAGTTGGAAGAAGTTTAGAGTTTATTAACATTATAATAATATTAATAATTTATTATAAAAAATAAAATAGTTAATTAAGCGATTAGATGGGGACAAAGTATACTAATATGTAGATATTATTTCATTAAAAATTCAATTTCATAGAATAGATTCCAATTGTTATCGACCAACGTTAGGAAGGAAAGGTATTGTTTTCACAACAAATTTCAAAGTTTTTACATAAAATCACGAATCATGCATTTTGTTAACAGAAAAAAGTATTTTTAGAATGAGGTCTGTCCGTCTGTCCGTCCGGCCATCTGTCCATTGTGTGTCTATAGACGAGTATAGCTTGAACGGCTCAAGGGATTTTGATAAAATTTGGTATATTTACTTAATGCATCAGTAGCATGAAATCATCAACTTTTGGTGTATATCCGGAAACCGGAAGTGTTAATTTACAAAGTATTAATTTTATATTCATTGTCGGATAATATGTCACTTAAAATATAGTAGTAATTAATAATTGAGTAATTAAATTAAAAATAAAAACCAAGATAATATAATTTAGTCATTTTGATTCAAGATTTAAAAATATTTTTTTTATTTTATATTATATATATATATATATATATACATTATATAACATTATATATATAAGTATATATAATGTTGTTTGGAAATTAATTTATTTCAAATCGTCTGTCGGTTCTGTGCCTAGCCACAGTTCATTTTTCATTTATGATTTTTATACACATATCTAATCTTATTATGCTAGCTAAAATTATATATATATATATATATGTAAATGGGTTCTCAGAAACCGCTTTAACGATTTTTTTGAAATTCACACCAGAGATAGTATTTATAAAGAAAAATTAAGTTTTATTGATCACTCATTTTTCATTTATGATTTTTATACACATATTAATAAAATGAAGATACATATCAATAAGAAGATAATAAAAAAATATTATTGTAAATAAATTTTTTTTTTTTTGATTAAAATCATACAATAATATATTTAGGTAATTATTATCATTTTACCATTATATTTAATTCTCTTTTATAATATAAAAAAAGTTATCTGTTATATTTCTATTATGGTTTATACGTATCTATGTATAGGAATATGTGTGTCTATGTGCACACATGGAGGGGTGAGCATGTGTGTATTGTAAAGCCGTCACGGACCGATGGATCGGTGGGTATCCTAATGCGCACCGTTAAGCATGATTAACGCGCTCGTTCGATTATGACAAGCGAATTAATTACGTCACCGTGACCCCCCCTTCATAACCCATTCCACTCACTGATGTACTCAATGTATGTACAGTGTGTACTCGGTACAGGCAATTGCGTTTGCCTCGTCTGCTCCCGGCATAATCTGCCTACTCATCTGCATATGCACAGATGGATAGATACTTTTCCACTTGTAGAGATTAAGTTCACTTTATATCATAACCCTCAAGTTCGATCCATTTGTAATATTCATCATTATTATTTTATATCTTAAATTTGTTTTTTATTTTAAATAAGTCTGCTTTTTTTATATACTAGTTATAATTTAAAGAAATAATTAATACTTAAAAAAAAAGATTTCAAAATTATAATTGTTTTATAAAAAAAAAAAATAAATAATATAAGTAATATCAATTATTTAAATTTTACTCTCAAAAAAATGGAGATTAAATTGTTTTTATTTAAGGAATATAGTTCTACTGCTTGTAAACTGCATGTAAAATAAAGTTTGAAGTTTCATTATTTTTGACTGACTCTAATCTTATCACTAAAAAGATTATAAAAGTACTTCTTATTATTTTACATTATTTTACATTATATACGTACTATAATAGCTAGTTCACTGACACTTAAAATAATCATTTATATTAATATATAGTAACTGGTTTACCGAGCCGCCACTCGGTACTATAAATTATTCCTTATGAACTATGAATATTTAAGATTAAGATTATTATTTAAAAAATAGTCATAAAACATACATACCTTAAATTTTCAATTTAAAGAGTATGTTTATTAGCCAAAACTTTTACAATAGTTGAGAGAGAGAGAGAGATTATCAGAACATACAAAAGATGAAAGTTACAAAATTTACAAGATTAAATTGTTTCTTTTGCGATCATTTATTGATACGCTATTACAATTTTACTTAATTATATTAAATTTTATTTACATTTGTTTTCTTTTTCTTAATAATAATATACATATAATCAGGGTTATGATTGTCAACTCACCAGGAACAAAACCTGGAGATTGCACCTTAAACGTACGTATTAATACCTGAAAGACAGAAAAGTATGGCCTGTGGATATAACATTATATATATTTCGTAATTTGATTACAAAATATTATTAAAATAAATATTTTTAATTTTATTTTATTTATAATATTTTTTATTTAAGGAAGCGCTGTCTGACATAGTTGCTGACGTCATTTAAATTTACTTTTTTAAATTAAGAAAAAAATAACAAAGATGATTTTTCCCGAGACTGAAACCAATACAGATCGATTTTACTTTATAAAAATTATCTATGTGTGAATTTCAAAAAAATCCATAGAGTGGTTTAATATCTCAAAAATACATACGAGGGTGTGGTGAAAAGTTTCCGGCCTGACCAAGAAAAACGATGTTTTTAAATTTTTTTTTTTTGCTTTATTTTTCAACATAATCTCCATCAACACTGATACATTTCTCTTAACGGTCTTCTAATTTAGTTAATTAATTAAATTAATTAATTAATTAAATTTAATTTAAGTCTCATCAACGGTTATGAATCGACCCAAAATTCGTATGGATTACGCCTAGAGTGCCAAATTGTCGGTAGAAATGGTTTTTCGAAGCAGTTTTTGGTCTAACTAGGGCTTACAATACCGGGATCTCGGGATCCCGAATACCGATACCGAATATCTATTATAATATAATTATTATACATTTACTTGTATTAGGATTAAAAAATAAAATAATAAGTTTATTAAGAGTAGTATTTGAATTGAGTTTAGAATAATACAATCATTTCATAAATCCATCTGCAACAAGATAACGTATATCATCAATCTATTAAAAAAAGGAATTAATTTATAAATAAAATAAATAATTAAAAAAAAAAATTAATTTACAGTGTTTTATTAATAAATTAATAAATTACTAAAAAATAAATTTTTACTTCAACAACAATGATCTAGATACTTTGAATAAAGAGCCTAATTAAAATGAATTAGTTAATTAATTTTCTAGGGATCTCTCAAAAAAAAAACGCTTGCATTTAATTTTTAATTTAGTCACCATTTTTAATTTAAAGCTTATTTTTCAATTTGAATCATCTTAAATTATGTTGAATGGACTTGTGTGGGCACCTTCAAATTTTATAATTAATCTGGTTGTTAATTTTGAAAATGGCCTGGAGTGAATGGAGATTCTTGATAAGAAAACGCAAATTATTCACTTAATAATTAGGATCCTATACGTATATTTTTAAATTTTTAAATATCTCGATTTGAAGATAAATGGAGTTAGGCCACTTTCAAAATAAACGGCTCATATATATATATATATATAGCCTAATCGTTAAAATTGAGAAAAATGATTATTAATGAATTGGAAAATCTCTATCTGGATAAATGGAAACTTCCTTCAGTTGTTGGTTTTGAATCTCAATGAATGTGCACATTTACTGTTAAATAACCCATAATGAAACGAGGATATTAATTTTCTCTTGACTGCGGTGGCCTCGAATCTCCATTCCTCTCTTTTACCCTCTCCCCCCTCTCTTCCATCCAACATACACACACACACACACACCATTGCACATACACCCTCTCTGTTTCCTATCTCGCTCTCATATATGAATTTTGGAGTCTCTCGAATATAATTTAATTGTCACAAGTTTGGACATTGCTTATCTTGAAATGTCGCCCCTCACCTCGACGATCCCGGGCCTCCCTTCCAGGCAGGAGATTAGCTCACGATGTATGAGAACTCAGTTTAGAGATTGCATATGAAAATCGCGTGTATTAAATTGTCCCTAAATGAAGAAGACACCCGTCATGATCAGATGAGGGGGCTCATGAGGAGTTAAGCGATGCCCATTTCAATAGAGAACACAGATTAAATTAATAATAACACTCTTCATTTTCCTCTTTCTTTAGTTAATCCAATAAATCTCACTTTTTTTTATTTTAAAAATTAAAATTCAATTTAATAACAATTGGAATTTCGATTTTATTCACCGTTTTCACCTTTGTCTCATTTACTGTGTTAAATATAAAGTTTTTTTTTTTAAATTAAAATTAAATTTGTTAATATAATAATTATTTTTTTGAATAAAACAAATGAAATCAATATTTATAGATTAAAAATGGCCATAAATCCCAAAATCCAATAAAATAAAAAATTCGATTTTATACTTTTTTATAACGTTTTTCTCAACTTCACTTCATGTCTGTCTGTCTGTCTGTTCGCTCTTATGACAAATTGAAATCGATTTTTCATCAACTTTATATTGAGCTAGACTTTTAAAAATTTTTATAGATATTTTCAATGGATCGTTAGAAAGTCTAGAGGAAATATAATTGAATTTTAATTAATTAATTTTATTGTAATTAACGAATAATTGCTTTAAAGTTTGAATTTTAATTCACGCCAACTGACGGATAAATATTGAGTTGGTTTTCATTTTGAAAATAATTTAATATAATTTAAAACATTAAAAGAGGAATTTTTAATTAATATAATAATTATAATAAATATATTTTAAAAATATTACTTCAATAATAAAATTTACTTAATATAATTTTAATCATTTTTAGAAGATTAATATTTCCTTTTTCTTTTATTCTATTTGCAAATCCTGGTATTACATCATCTTTATATATTTCTCATCTTCGATCCTTTTCTATGAATAATTTTATTTTATAAATTAAAATTAAAAAGAAAAAAGAAAAAAAGAATAAAATAATTAAAAATATTTAAAAAATATTATAAAACAATGTTTTTCTAGCATACTAAAAAGAGTAACGTAACTAGCTACTTCTGAAGCAAAAATATTGATTTCAAGATTTTCATTTATAAAGTAATTAAATATATTTTATAGCATTAAAATTAATAATGAATTCTTATTAATCAGGTCTAGTGCCAATGAAGTAGGGGTAGGTTTCCCCTCAAATGGCAGAGAGGAAATATTGTTGTTTTTTTTAAATTTAATTTTCTAAACAAATTTTTGTATTAATTTCCATTAACTTTATAAAAATATATTTACGTGTAAAGAACACAAAACAACTTAAAATCGATTCTTTTAATTTTAAATCAATGTTATTGTCTAATAGAAAAAAAAAATGAAAGATTATTACGATGTTTTTTTTTAAATTCATCAAGAGTTTAGCTTAAATTACTTCCATTTTATCTTCCTTGTATGTTAATTAATTATTATAACGAAATATTGTACACCTAGCATCTTAATTAATAATTAAACCACCATTATTAAATTATTTAGGCTCTTCTATTATTTTTAAAATTACATTTCATTTTTATTATAAAATAATTATGATTTTTTTAATACAATTTAAGAAATAACTTTTTAACCGTATTGTACGAATTTCAAGTTTCAAGCAATCAAATATACTATAAATATCATATAAAAAATATTTTATAAATTTTAATTTATCTATCTATTTACGTAAAAATTTAACAAGAGTGCTTAGAAATAATTAAGGTTATATAAATTACTTAAAGCAAAGAATATAAACGAAAGAAGGTAAATTCTTCATAGAATATATATTTTGTTTCAAAACTAAACATTCATTTGTATTAGGGTTACTAAATGTTTTTTTTTATTTAAATTTAAAGGAAGTAAATATTAAATTTGCTTCTATTAAAATTCAATATTATATTGTAATTGTTTTTTAAATGTGTTTGAAGATGATTGGAATAGTCTAAGATTTTTTAAACAAAATAAATAAATAAATAAATAAATAAATAAAAAAATAAAAATAAAAAACAAATAAATGAACAGTTTCTATAATTTATTGGTATAATGAAAATGCCAATACATTTGATCCATTTCACAATTAACTCGGCCTTCTCTCTCCTCCCCCCCTCCAATCCCCTATTTGCATTTATGACACAAAAAAGAATAGTCTCGAAAGCAACAGCGGGTGAATTTCATCCCTTGTCCACTTTTCACAAATCGATTATTTGTTCGAATAATTTCTCTCTAACCCAACCCCCACCCCTTCTCTCCTCCCAATCTCTACTCAGAGTCTGGTGTTTGGTTAATTTAAAGCGCCCTACAACCACCAACACCAACACCAAATGGTCTCTCTCTCTCTCTCTCTCTGTTACTCTAACGATCTCCACCCCCGCACTCACATTACGTCCCTTTAAACACACTGATAATAAATTCCAGCTACCGTCATGGGGAGCTTATTAAATGAAACATCCCCTTTTCAAGCTACCTGCTACTGTTGCTCTGCTTGTTGTTGCAATCTCACTAAATCTCGGTGTATGTTCTTGATTCAATAATCCATATAACTATACCCACATGAGTTTATATAAATTAACCTGTAAGCGATTAAATTACATTATCAATTAGATTAATAAAATTTCATTTTAATTATTATAAGTATTATATAAATTTAATTTAAAGAATTTATAATACATTAAAATAATAATTAACTATATATTAAAATAATTAATTAGTGAATTATTAATAACTCAAAGGATAGATAATAAGTATTTATATATTTTATTAACTTAAGTGAAAATTAATATAAAATTGATATACAAATCTATACCAAGAAACTGATTTAATTTAAAAACTGGAGGGGAGTATTAGCATTTGAACTTGGAAAATTATAAGGGAAAATCCCCCTCAAAAAAAAAGGTAAAAAATGGTTTCTATAAGGAAAAATAAAAACAAAACCATTGTTTAATTAGTTCAATTTATATTAATTCTATTTTTTCTCTTTTATTTTTACTATCTAGCCAGAGATAGTATTGCGATCACGAAAATTTTCGATCTCGAGATTTTGATGTTTTTATACGTTTTGTAGGCCCCTGAGTCATTTTCACTTTGTAAGGTTGAGAAAAATGTGTGTGTGTGTGTAGACAATCTATACATATATTAATTTAAGAATTTTTTATACTATAAAAAGTTTATATTTTTTAGAAACATTTATATTTATATCACACAATACGATTAAATATTTTTTATAAAATTTTTTTTAAATTAAATTTAATTTTAATTAAATTTTTAAAACAATTTTATCAAAAATAAAATTTCATTTTACATTTTAGATATATATATATAAAAAAAAAAGAAATTAAAAAATATTTTTAAATGTAAAATAAAATTATAAAAAATTTTTTGATGATTGAATACCCGATAATATAAACAAACCCAAAAGTATATTCGATATTAATCAAATTCTATATCTGATTTTGAGTCTAGTATGAAGAACTTTTCTTCTGAAAATATGTGGTAGTTAAATCAATTAAGAAAATATTTATAATAAAAATGTATAATAAATATAATGCTATAAAAATCTAAAATTTAATAAATTTTTAAAATTTCTCAGATTCAAAATATAGGAAATAAATAATTATATTTATACCAAATTAACAATAAATATATTAAAATTATTATACCTTACAAACTGTTGTAATGAATGTATAACAATCGAAGTACAAATACTTATACTATAATATAAAGAGTTATTAAAAAAATACTTATTTATATTAAGTTTATTAATATTATTTTAGAGAAAGAAAATATATGAAGTAGTTTTATTTTTAATCTTTTTATTATGATTTTTTTATTCCCAAATGTGGCTTTGTTTTTATAATTAATTTATTCGTGTCTCTTGACTTTCGGTATTGTATGTTGGTAATTATTCATTCAAAAGGAACAAAAGAGCTTCAAATATCTCTTTTACTTTTCAACCTTCTAAATGTAATGTGTTATTGCGATACTCATATAAATAAATATTTATTTCCGGAATAGGAAATGATTACTGAGTGGATTTTAAACAGTAGGGTTACTCCTAGAGGATGTATGTTACACTGGTGGTTTTATCAAGTAAATGATTCACGAAATGTGGTTTTATGTCAAACATCAAATAAATATTCATACTACAGTACTTGTTTATTAGTGTATGTATGTAAGGATTAAAAAAAAGATATTAATATTCTATTAAGACAAAGTTACTTAATAATTAAATCATTTTTTTATTTTATCTAATAATTTATTTTCTAGTTACTATTTTTCATAAGTAAAATATAAACTTTCAAAAAGGGTAGTACATAGTATGCCAAAATTACAAGTCCATTTGAATGGAAATTTATATTATTTTTACCGACCGACGATAGTAAGGGAGGTATTGTTTATGTTTTATAGTCGGAACTCATATAAATGGTTCATTTTTACCCTAAATCATTTAGATAATTATAAATTGTAATTTATAGAATAAAATAAAATAAAGGTTTATCCATTGAATTATCATTAGAATAAATTATTTGATTTCTTTGCATCTATCATGATTTTAGACATTGATTTTAATTTTCTCTATCTATAATATTTAAATAAAATTATTTCCTTCGAGGATCATTTAGTAATTTATAAAGTTATAACAAAATTATTATGAATGAAGAATTTTTGAATAAATATCAGACTCTTTCTATACTAAAATAATTTTCATTAATTAATTACTATTAATCTTATTATACGATCATAAATTATATAATTACTAGGTAATAGGAAATTGCAATAAAGTTTTTTTTTGAAATTCAAGTATTAGAAGAATTTTAGAGTCAAATTGTATATATCGCAATTTGATTGTTTCTTTTACGAGGGTAATTCATAAAGTAAGTTACGTTTTGGAATTAAGACAAAGGAAAATGTTTTTTATTATATACATTTGAAAGAGCAACTAAAATACTATTTTTCTACATAATCGCCAAAAAAGTTGAGATATTTATCATAGCGATGAACGAGCTTCGAAATTCCTTCCTCAAAGAAATCCGCCGCCTGAGTGTTAAAAGAAAAACCTCCCACTTGAAGGTATGAAGGAGATTCTGTGTAACATTCGCCGTGTGAGGTCGCGCATTATCGTGCAAAAACAACACTTTTGCACTGAGTTTCCCTCTTCGATTGTTTTGAATTGCCCTTCTTAGGTTTCGCAATGTTTGGCAATACCTATCAGAGTTTATTGTTGCACCACGTTCCAGAAAATCGACAAGAATCACCCCTTTTACTACCATCAACTTCCTGGCAGACAACGTTTGTAAACACTTTCGTGGTTTATTGGAAGAATGTTTGTTGGCTCAACACTCAGGCGGCGGATTTCTATGAAGAAGGAATTTCGAAGCTCGTTCATCGCTACGATAAATGTCTCAACTTTTTTGGTGATTATGTAGAAAAATAGTATTTCAGTTGCTCTAAAAAACATTTTCCTCTACTAGTTTTGTTTTAATTCCAAAACGTAACCTACTTTGTGAATTGCCCTCGTAATTAAAATAATTAATTAACAGTGGCAACAAATATCAAAAAGTATAAAAAAAACTAATTGAATTTCTATTTATATATATTATTATATTAATATATTAGTACATGGTTCACCGAGCCGTCGTTCAAATAATTTAAAACATAAATTAAAAAAAAATAGTTATAAATTAGTTAACAGTACGTATTAATGCACTGAAAGACAGAAAAGTATAGCCTGTGGATATAACATAATATATATTTCGTAATATCATTTGAACAATATTTATAATATTTTGTATTAAGTAATTGCTGACGCCAACTAAATTTTCTATTTTAAATTAAGAAAAAACTAATAAAGTTGTTTGACTTTTTAATTTATTTAAATTTTCAAAATGATGGATAAATAGTTAAAATATATGATATTATATTAAATACATTTAAATCTTAATTATTATAAATATATATTTATATTTATTTTCCTCATAATATTTATTTATGTACCTATAAAATAGATATTTATGTGATTACAAAAACGAAATTTCCTATTGCTTTAGGGGCGTAGTTCACTGATAACTTTTCTTGTTTCTGGACCAAATTTCGCGTTATTTATCGATCATAAAAATGTCTGAAAATAAAGAGATATATAAAGGATCACGAAAATTATGAGTTATTGTCTGAAATCCCCACCTACAATAGGTATTATTGTACTTTATTTTCTAGGTTCTTTTATCACTGATAAACTATAAGATGTTTCAGAATATTATCTATTCGTATTTTTCCTAAAAAGTTTATAATATATACTATATATATATATATAAATAGATAGATTGTATTATAACAAAATTATATTTGACAAACTTTATTTTTTTAAAGATTTGTTGGATTTTCTTTTGTATTCCACCTTAAAAAAGAAACATCATCATTGTACCATCCTTCTTCATCTGTTTCTAGTCAGTGTAGCTATAAACGAGCAATTTGTTTTCCTTAACTCAATATCATTCTTTTATTTTACAAGATAAATGAAAGACATTTGACTTAAATAAAAGTTGTAAATATAAGAAAAATTTGAAATAAAAAAAAATCTATAAATTTTCAAGTATACATATGTTGTACCTGGAACACCGAGCTATCGCTCGACCATTTAACAAATTCATTTTCAATTTATTATTATAAACTTTAAAAATTTTACAATTTCTTAATTATTTATTACAATTGTTAAATGGGTTAAATAGTACAAATTAATTAAAATAACTTTTTTTTTTTTTTTATTGATTTACAAGAAAATTGAACCAGTCATAAGACCGTTTTAAAATATTATTTGAACAATGCAAAATAATTAAACTTTTTGTAAGTTTGAGACCGCAGAAGTGGTCATAACTAATTCTTTAATAAATTTCAATTTATCACTGGAGGGGGAGTAACACTCATAAAAATTTTTTCACTAAATCCGCGGGTTTTGTTCGTTTAAGTCATCTCAAAATTTCCTTGTGGATTAAGAGACGAGAAGCCAGGAGATTGGGGTGATTTTTAAGGCAAAGTTCATATCTCTCGGACATTGCACTTCGTTCTTCAATAATGGTATTCATTTTTAGATCTTGATGAATATCTTTATCGCGGCCTTAACAATACTACGTATTTTGGAAAGTTTGAATTATTTTTATATTTGATTTCGCACTACAACCCCACAACTGTAGTACATAGTCCAAACAGGTTTCAAAATTTGTTTATATAGCAGTAGTTTGTTGTGAACCGAGAGTTTAGAATTACTACCAATGAGCCTTTCATTTTAGATCTCACTACGTTTAGATGTTTTCTTTTTATTTTTATATGTTCTTTCCACCGAAGTTTGGCATTGAGTGTCATGCCCAGATACTTAGCAGAATTTGAATATGGAACCCTTTGCTTGTTGATTATAATAGGCAAAGGGTCTTGACTCATTAAGGTGAAATTGATATGTTGAGACTTTGATTCATTCAACTTGATACGCCACTTATTAGCCTTGTCCACAATTCTGTCAACAGCCTTTTGTACCCTAACTGTTGCCAAGGCAGAATCAATCCCGGTGGCCAGGATAGCAGTATCGTCTGCAAAAGTTGCGATCTTGATTTCTGAGCTCTTAGGGATGTCAGCAGTGTAAAGAAGATATAAAATAGGTCGTATAACGCTTCCTTGGGGTACACCTGATGAGATTTTCCTGAAGCTAGAGTATGTATCTTCAAAGCGGACTCGAAAGTATCTATTCCGAAGATAGGACTCCAGAAGATCACTGAAAGCCTTTGGAAGCATTTTTTTTAGCTTATACACCAATCCCTCATGCCATACTCTGTCGAATGCCTGTGATACATCAAGAAAGTAAGCAGAACAAACCTTTTTCTCTTCATAAGCTTTTTCAATATAATTAATTATTCTATGGACTTGACCCATTGTAGAATGCCTATCTCTAAAACCTAATTGATGTCTTGGAAGGAGATGTTTTTCTTCAATAATAGGCTTCAACCGTTTGATCAACAATTTCTCAAACACTTTCGATATCACTGGTAATAGAGAAATTGACCTATATGATGATATTTCTTCAGGCGATTTTCCCGGTTTTAATAGAATAATAACTTCAGCAACCTTCCATTGCTCAGGAACATATTTAAGTCTAAAGACAGCGTTGAAAAGATGAGTTAACTTGATGACACCTTTAAGTGGCATCTCTTTGAGTATTTGGGCACTTAAAAGATCAAACCCAGGGGCCTTTTTAGCATTGTGAGACTCAATTTCTTTTTTGTCTTCTTGTGGTGTAGTTGGTTTAATAAAATTATTTCTATCTATTTCATCTAGCACTACATAATTAATTTTCATTTCAAGATGAAAAATATATTCAAATTTACATGATAAAATATTTGATTCTATATTATATATTATAAGTATATTTATGTTATAATTAGATGGCTTCAGTTTTATATTTTTATATATAGCTTATAGACTTTTTCGACCAAGGATTAAAAGTTAATTTAAAATGTAACCTTGATTTTTGTTTAGTATTATTGCCCTAGGTAATAGATTCACAGACCGCGGCCGGCCCTTGATTTTTTAGGGCTTCCCAACTTCGGTTAAATAAATCCAATTTCATAAGTCTAATTAATTCTCATGATAAGTAAAGCCAAAGGTTCGCGGCAACGACAATTGTTCCTGAAACAGTACCGTCTCGATTCAAAGTGAAAAAAGATTTAATAAGAAATACTTTAGATATAGGAAAGTTTTATTTATTTATTTTCATTTATTATTTATCCCAATCGTAGGTCAGAATATCTTGGCGTTAGGCTATTTCCATAAACGGCAGCTTTTCTCCATTAAAGAAATTAAAAAGATTACTCCAATTTACCAAATTGTCAAAATAAATCTAAATCTAAATCTTGTATTTAATTAAATTTTGGTAAACATCACGATATCTATTTTGTATTAATCATTTAATACCTGTATTAAAAATTGTTTTCAACTTTTAAGTTCGTTCTTGAATCCATATATATATTCGTATATATATGATGGAATGTGACAAAAAACATAATTTAGCTCAGGGCTTCTTAAACTTTTTTATATAGCGACCCCCTTCAAGCTTAGGAAATTTTAAACGACCCCCTCCTCCATATAATGAAATATATATTAACCGTAGATATAGATGTAATATCGCACTATTTTACAATGTAAATAAAATAAGGATTAAAGAATACATACCCATTCATTTCACATATATATAATTTAATAATTTTAAAATTTTATTTATAATGATTCAAAATTATCAGATCTTTGCGACCCCCTTTCAGTAGTCTCGCGACCCCCTTGGGGGTCGCGACCCACAGTTTAAAAAGCCCTGATTTAGCTCATTGTATACAAATGGCTCCATAAATAGTAATGAATTTGGATGCATCTTCTATTCTTGTTGTCACCAACAACCTAACATACATAGTTATTTAGAACTACACCCAGACTACCAGTAATTTTAAAATGGGAGTGCGGACCTTTGCCCCGTGCGGATCTTAGTCCCACCTTTCTCTCTCTCTCTCTCTCTCTCTCTATATATATATATATATATATATATATATATATATATATATGTATAATAAAAATAGACTCATTCTTCAAACATTTAATTACTAGTTTGAAGAGTAAAATGAATTTAAAAATAATTGATTTAAAAATAGAATACAAAACAATTAATTTTAAATAAAGAGAAATTTAAATATATATATATATATCTAAATTTAGAGTTAAGTTAAAAATTTATTATTGATTTTTAATACAAGTATAAATTGATTTTAATTGATATAAATTAATTTCTAATGAGTTTAAATTACAAAAAAATTTAATTCTATAATCAAAAATAGGGACACTAATCCAACTTAAAAAGCATAGATTTTTTAAATCTTTTAGAAGGGTGTCTTAAACCTTAGATAACGAACAATTACATCAGCTAAATATGAGTTTCTCTGCTGATTAAAAATGGTACAGAGAAATCATCAAAATCATCAAAATCTATTTACCAAAATGGCAGGTTCTATTAGATCTCGTGTATCTTCAGAGAAGGAAGATTAATTTTTGTTTCAATCACTCAGAGTTCATTACAACATTTAACCTTCCTCGGAGTTCAAAATGAACTTAGGTGAGTAAGAAAAGTAAGAGCCAGAAAATAAACTTAAGGCAAAGGTTTTAGGAAGCAAATTTTATTTCTAAAGCCTTACATTTGAAAACAAAACCTCAAAAAACACGCCATCTATTCGTTCGTAAAAATTGGACTATCGAAGAATGTCAGTTTATGTTGTTTATCGTGTAGAAAATGGATGTATACACAGCACCACTGATAGTAGAAGACAAGTGTATAAGGGTCAGGGAAAATGTTTTAAACAATGTTGTTTCTCCTAGTTGCGAAATGTCTGACATCTCTCTAGAGAGAGAAAAACTGGTCTCGATATTGTCCCTCGGAAGCCCGTGGAGCAGATCTGGGTGATGTAAGATACATTAATAACTTTTAATTCTTTTTCATTTGTAGAATTTTTAAGGATGACCATAACATTAAAGCAGGAAATTTATCCAATTAAAATCCTACAAGATTTTATTAACAATTTTCTTATTTTCAACCCGTAATCTTACACTTTCATTTGGTACATCTGATTTTTAAATAATTAATTCTTATTAAAAAAATATACTTATATCATTGAGAATTGACACTCTTTTGTTACATATACATATGTCTATATGTATTATTTTTACTATCTCGCCAGAGATAGATAGTATTGCGATGACGAAAATTTTCGATGTTGAGATTTTTATGTTTTTATACGTTTTAAAGGTTCCTGAATCATTTTCACTAAGGTTGAGAAAAATGTCTGTGTGTATAAGTGTGTAAGTGTGTGTGTGTATGTGTGTATGTGTGTATGTATATAACCAAGATTACGCAAAAACGGTTTGAACTAGAATCATGAAATTTAGTATACGGGAATTATTCAAAATTCGTAGTTTTCTATCAACTTTTGAGAAATGAAGCTCAACCGGAAGAGGGTCATTACCTACAACGTTTTGATTTTTTTTCCTTTAAAGTGACAGTAAAAATAAAGATATATATTTGAAAATTTTTCACATGATTAAAAATTGTATAAAACTGCTATATATAGAATTTCAGCTTGATTGAATCGCGGAAAGTACCAGAATTAATTTTTTAATACTGCAAATCTCCCGCGCCAACACATGACGTGGTGCCATCAACAAAGAGCCAAACATGCGCTGGTTTAATAAATATTATGTATTAATTTTAATTTATAATTTATAATTAATTAAATTTAATTTAAATATAATATATTATGTTATTTAATCCAATTCAAATTGCGAGATAGTCGAGTGGAGACACTCCAGATTTTTTTTATTTATTTGAAGAAGATTATCTCTTCTCCATCTTTTTGAAGTATTCAAATATTTGTTAAATACCTATATAGCAGGTATCAATTATTGATTCAGAAAAGTTTTCTAAAATGTCAACTAAATTGTGTATTTAAAAAAAAATAAATAAATAAATAAATATTCTCTCTCAGGAATATTCATTCATTTTATACTTTTGCAATTATCTGTATATATATACACAACCGTAGTGGAGAGGGTGAGGCAATGTAGGGGGAGTAAATAGGGTAGAGAGAAGATTAATATGCAGAGCCCCGAGCGCCTATCCATTCTGTAACCATTAGTCAAGCCAATTAACAAACGTCAAAACCACTGGTCAACTCCCAGACAGACCTTCCATACTCGGGGGCCTAATCAGCTAGATGGGGAGGAGGGGTAGAAGAGGAGGTGGAGGAATGGGGCGGGTGAAGGGCGCAGAGATACCGACTAACTAAATACATATGAACCCCCCGGTGAAGGGGCCCAGGCCTGAGGGGTGGGCCAGATTGATTCCAAGGGTTGCGTGTGCACCGGGTGCTGGTGCCAAACGGCGCTTCTCATAGACTTGAACACGAATAGAAAGATTTTACCACTAGTTCATTAATTTACAAATAAAAACAAAAAAAAAACAAAAAGTGGATTGGAAAAAGATCACTTTAGATGATATTAATCTTTAATACTCAATTAAAAGAAAGAACTCAATTAAAAAAAAAAATATTATTTTATAAGATTTTTAGTATTGAAAATCAATAAAATTATTTATCTGGAGATAAAAAATAATATGACACATATACTGATTTTTATTTTATTTATTTATTTTTTTTTATTACTCTCTATTTTCAACGATCTATTTGAAACGATCAATTGTCATCATTAACACTGCAAATCACGCGCCAGCACGTGACGTGGTGCCATCAACAAAGAGCCAAACACGCGATGGTTTAATAAATATGATTTATTAATTTTATAATTAAATTTATTTTATTATTAAATTTATAATTAATTAAATTTAATTTAAATATAATATATGTTATTTAATCCAATTCAAATTTACGAGAGTCGGGTGGACACTCCAGCTTATTTTCTTTTTAACTAGGCATTCCTAACCAGTTCAGGACTCCAATTATACTTATAAACAAATGTTCAATGATCCTGGTACTTGTTTACACGATCTTTTATAGTCTTAACAAAACTTTTAGTTTCCAGATCAAAATACCTGATCAAAATTTTATATGAAGTGAAAATATTAATTATAAATTTAGATAAATAAGATTAAGAATTTCGAATTTATATTTAATTGTAAATGTGAATATTTAGGTAAAATCTATATCATTTATTTGTACATACTGAATAAAAATGTACGAGGGTCATTTTTTTCAACCTCCAATAGGCCATATATTAGAGACAAAATAATTTCATTACCAAAAGTTGCTTATACTTAAGTTTACTTCACAACATAATCGCCGTGAAGATTGAGGCATTTGTCGTACCTTTGGACCAGCTTACCAATAATGAAATAAATAAAACTGTAAACTTTAATAATAATATTAAATTCCTGTACAAGGGTATAACTCTGATTTGGTTGTGAAAGACACTGAAATATATATTGTTATATATGCCAACTCACCTACATATACATATAAACTCAAGAAAATGTCACAAACCTAATTAAAACTTATCATTGGTCATTTATGATTTTCACCCTTGGCAGAAGTTAAGAACACCGAAATAGAGAAGAAGAAGGCAATACACATTGGAATTTCAGTGTAAATTCAGTCGATTGAATTCTAGGTTCCTTAGGACTTATAACAAACCTGACTTGATTTGTATTCTCCCTCTACCCTATCTATTTGTTATTATTCAACCATCTGATACTTTATCTTATTTTCCATCTGACAATAAATATTTATTTATATATAAAATTAAAATAATTAATTTAATTAATAATTATATTATTCATTCATGTTTTCAATAGTCAGATTAGTCACCTGAAATCATTACAATACGGATTTTTTTTATTTTCTTATATATTTTGCCATATATATTTTGCCATATGCAATTAAAACAGATATGGATATAACATAAATATTTTTAATTTTATTTTATTTATAATATATATGTAAGAGATGGCTGTGACGTGATGAATGGCTGGATGACGTCATATAATTTTAAATTAAGAAAAAACTAATGAAGATGATTTTTCTCGAGGATAAAACCAACAAAGTGCATGATTCGTGGAGATATATAAAAATTCTCCTCATGTGAAATTTGATGTGAAAATAACCCTTCCCTTCCTATCGTCGATCGCTAATACTACCACTTCCAGTTTCCGGATTTGCACCAAAAAATTGATCAATTCATCATACTGATGCATTAAGTAAATATACCAAATTTCATCAAAATCCGTTGAGCCGATCAAGCTCTATACGGACGGACGGACAGACATCATGCTAAAAATACTTATTTCTGTTAAGAAAATGCATGATTCGTGGAGATATGTAAAAATCTCCACATGTGAAATTTGGTGTGAAAACAATACCTCCCTTCCTATCGTCGGTCGGTAAAAAGAAAGTGAGAAATGTACTAAAATTTAATAGATAAATAATAAAATCTAGTTGATAAAGAAGGAACTATAGGATAAATTATATATTTCCTCAGTATACTATGTATAAATATTTAAAGTTATTATCTCCCTAAATCTAAATCTAAATCTATTAAAATTAATTTTTTAAATCTCAAGATAATAACAATTATTTGATCCCTGATTCCGGAACATTGCCACTTCGTTAGTAAATTAAAATTCATAAATGAGTCTTTAAGATAAAAAAGTAATACAACCCCCCCCCCCCCCCGCCCTCCCATGAGATAGAGAGACAAGGGGAAGAAAAGTTTGTATAATACTCTTAACCGTGTTCTTTTACTTTTCAAGTCCTTTTTAAATAAGACTTCTCTCTCTCTCTCGTGCGCCACTCCCTCAAGGCATTCACTGCCTCTCTTCCCTTTCTCGTTTTTTTTTACTTCTTTTTATTATATCAATTATGTAAAACAGTTTGTAAGAGTTTATAAAAGCAAGAGTTTATAAATTGGAATGGACAATTAATATTCTTTCATTTTAAATGAGAATAAATCGTGCTTTTTTTTTCTTTCATTTTTTATTCATAAGTCAATACAATAAATAAAAATACTAAATCAAATTAAAATTAGCATATTTCTTTATTGTTTTTTTTACAGGTTTTTGATTAAAACTTGTTGCTTAACAAGTGAATAAATGAAATTATAAAAAGAATTGCATGCGTTAATCGAGTTTCAACAGTTTTATCGATTGGTTTGTTTGTTTTTTTTTTGTTAAATTTTATTCTATTTTGAAAAATAGATTATTTGGCATCCATACACATCTAATTGTATTTCGAATAACTCATTTACTTTGTCACCTGCTTTGGAAAATAAAACCAATCCTATATACCTAAGCCTAAAAGTCAGTGACGTTTTGAATATAACACAGATATTTAGATGAAAAATTATTTTATTTTTCAACGTTTGAGCTGTATACAGTTCATCCAACATTTCTCCAATTTTTTTTTCCTTCCAAAAAAATAAGATTTGTCGAGGACATCAAAATAGGTATTTGTTGTGAGTTGGTTTCATCGTTGGTGTCAAAACTCTTTCCGTTGAGTCATTTCTTCAAGTTTGGAAACAAGAAATAGTCAGTTAGGGCTAAATCTGGAGAATAGGAAGGATGAGGAAGCAATTTGTTCCCAAATCATAGATTTTCATGGAAATTCACTTTTTTCCATTTTCTTCTCCAATCACGAGGTAGCCTGATGTATTAATGGATGTCAAACAAAAACTAAAAGACCCAGATGGTTCAAATTTCGACAGGAGTCAGTTGATATTTGCAATAGCAGTGTTACCATTTCATTTAAAAGACGGGAACTTCAAAAAGTCACGGACTTATCGACCTGTCCTCTGTCCTCGTAAATACAGATAAATTAGTTTTAAAATAGTTGTACTTACTCTTATTTATAGACTATTTCTTGTAGTTATTTGTTTAAAGATTTGAAATTACAATCTATAAAATTATTATTTTTCTAATCAAAAAGTTATGGACTTATTGACCTGCACTCGTATATATATATATATATATATATATATATATATATATATGTTGGTTTAGGTTTCCGTGAATTTTATTGTTATTATTATTATCAGATTTATCAGGGATATAATCACGTATTTTTGTGAGATTGTTTTCTCGACGTTTCGGCACCCATTTTGGCGCCATTTTCAAGAGATTATTTAGGTGGGAATATTTTTGGGATTCTGGGTCTTAGTCTGTGTGACCAAGGGTTAATATCGGGATTTTGGGTTGATAGGTTGGGTGGTTTTGTACTCACTGCGTTGCTGTAGAGCTCCGAAGAATCCTGGGCAATCCTGAGACCAGCACACGTCCGCACTGGACAACAGTCCGAGGCCAACTGAGGACTGATGCTTGTGATTCTATCTGAGCTTGCTACCTGCGCATGCGCAGTGGGCTTTTGTGTACTTAGGTGGGCGGAGCTTAACTTAATGTCGGGAATTATATTGATTCTGGATCTGAGGCGGGAATTCCAGCTGTTTGTGCGATCAACTTTGTTATTGGCAATATTTTTAAGAGTTTGTGAATTGATTTGGGTTTGAGTTTTTATGGGAGGTTGGGATTTTAGAGCTAATTTCCAGGACGGAGGCAGGTTCAGGGCGTCGTCCCTTGTGTTGAGGCAATTGGGACGTTTTTCAATCTCAATTGCTTCACGCAGGAGTCTGGGATATTTGAGTTGGATAGGAGCTAATCCCAAAAATATTCCCACCTAAATAATCTCTTGAAAATGGCGCCAAAATGGGTGCCGAAACGTCGAGAAAACAATCTCACAAAAATACGTGATTATATCCCTGATAAATCTGATAATATATATATATACAATATGATATATATATATATATAAATCCCCTTATATCAATTACCTTTCCGTACTATTTCTATTTGCTTACTACAGGGGTTGGACAAAAATATGGAAACACCTTTAAAAAAACATGTTTCTTTGCTTAAGCACGGCCTGCAATTCCCTGATTATGAAGCTCCCTTCTAATTGTTTTGGTACTCACAGGGTTCGGTAACACAACATTCATTTCAGCTTTTGCAGCTGTGGTCTTCTTATTTTTCGTCACAATTGCCCTTAATTATCGTCTGTCACGATCACTCAGGACACACTTTCGTCCGCGCTGTGATTTAGCAGATGATGTTTTTCCGCTTTTCAAATATGCGGAATAAATCTTCGATACAGTACCTCTTCATACACTTAACACCTCGGCTACCTTGCTTACGGAAGCACCTACCATACGTGCTCCAACAATTTGCCCACGTTCGAAGTCTGTTAACTCTGACATAATGCAATGACAACCTCACATAACTACAACTGAACTGTTTAGCACATTTACGAAGTTGTATAGGTGGCGTCAGTAGACAAAAACGCCAGCGGCACCTACATATTTCATTAAAATCATTCTTTCTTTTCAAACATGCATTTCACAAGGTGTTTCCATATTTTTGTCCAACCCCTGTACTTTCTTAATTAAAAATATTTTATTTTAAGAATCCGAATTTATTCTTGTTCTTCAAACTTTATTTTATATTTATTATTGATAAAAAAAAACTGTGACTTTTATACGTCCTATCAAGTTGGTTATATCAATTTGGTGTCTTATGATCAGTATAACGGGTGATATCTACCTTTACCTTAATTTTCTTGAACGGAAGCGCTACTTTTTATCAAGTAGCTTCCAAATGTTGATCCTGGAGGCTGGGTTGACTCCGTCCCATAGACCCCAGCTAGAGAAATTAGAAATTAGAACCCGGAACCACGAGAATGTGAGACAGCGACGTTACCACCCACCCTATGGCGCCATTCTTTTATTATTGATAGTTATGAAAATTAAATTATTTTACTTACTAATGAATTAATACTCGTAGTTGTTATTTAAACTTAATGGATATACCAATTTCAGTCTTCTCTTTTTAATTAAAACCACTTTTATAATAATATTTCACAAATATATGTATTCTATTAATATTTTCACAAAGAATTCCTTCACTCTCTTTTACTTTGATATTATAAATACTTTTCCAACAATATTTAATGTATAAAATAAAGTCTTTAGATGTACTATATATATATATATATATATAATTAATAACAAGTCCTCTCACTCTCTCACTGTTGTGAAACAAAAGGCCCCGTTGTTGTGTAAATAAATTCATCTAGTAGAGAGGAGGAGGGTAATTTTTGCATGGTGACGTGTTGGCTAACACGTTTTTCAATTGACGCCGTCAAAAAGGCGTGCGTTTGACGCGGCATAACAGAACAGTTAGCGACCCCATGTCGACATTTCCCCCTCCTCCCATCCCTCTCCCCATTCCTCACCCGTCCTCCGTCGTCCATCCGTACACTCACATTCTTTTATTATGTTTTCGTGAACCCCTTTGTAGCACACCTGTTAGTCACTTTGTTTAGTCAAAACCATTATCAACTGCATCCATGGTAGATATTTAATGAAAAAAAAAATCCCTATTTAGAAATAATCAATTACAATTATAATCAATTATTTTATACCAATTGGGCAGATTAAAGAAAAAAAAATGCAACTTTGTATGTTTTTATATTTCTATTTTATTTTAAAATAGAAAAAAATAATGATTTATAACTAATTGGAAAATTCCTAAGAAATACCTTAAAATTTTTTCCGATTTTTTTAAAATTTTCTTTTAAATAATATAATCCGTTTAGTATTGCTCCCCATGATTATGATGAATATATCTTATAATAATAATTTGTAATAATAATAATAATAATAATTGTAAGAAATGCAGATAATATAAATCTTAAAAGAGACTAATCAAAATAAATGAAAATTATTCAGTTGTAGAATGTAGATATTCTCTAGAAAGTTTAAAGATTTTAAACCACAAAAAAAAAAAAAAAATTAGCTGGAGTGTCTCCACTCGACTATCTCGCAATTTTAATTGGATTAAATAACATAATATATTATATTTAAATTAAATTTAATTAATTATAAATTATAAATAATAAATAATAAATATTAAACCAGCGCATGTTTGGCTTTTTGTTGATGGCACAACGTCACGTGTTGGCGCGTGAGATTTGCAGTGTTAAAAAATTAATTCTGGTAATTTCAGCGAATCAATCAAGCTGAAATTCTATATATAGCAGTTTTATACAATTATTAATCATGTGAAAAATTATCAAACATATATCTTTATTTTTACGGTCACTTTAGAGGAAAAAAAATCAAAACGTTGTAGGTAATACGGACTATAGACAGACGGACAGACATCATGCTAAAATACTTTTTTCTGTTAACAAAATGCATGATTCGTTGAGATATATAAAAATCTCCACATGTGAAATTTGGTGTGAAAACAATACTTTCCATTCCTATAGTCCAGTGTTTCTCAACCTTTTTGGACCTAACGCCCCCTTTGTAAGACCCGCTTCTTAATTCGCCCCCCTATAAATTTTTACAGATAAAAATTTTGAAAAATCGAGTTTCAGAACATGATTGCAAAATCATCTGAACTTTGAATATTGAAAAAAATTGAAAAAAAGAGGAAATGTTTAAAAAACCTGTTCGCAAAATCATCTTACCTTTTTTTAGAGTTTAAAATGATTTCGTCCCCCAAAAATAACTTATACCCCCCACCCAAAAAAAATCGCCCCTTTAAGATGTCGATCGCCCCCCAGGAGGCGATATCGCCCAGCTTGAGAATCACTGCTATAGTCGGTCAGTAAAAAGGAAATTATTTAGAAAACACAAATGACAAAATTTCAACATAAGGGTGCAAGGTCTATAATTTTAATTTTTTTTTATTTCTTTGATTTGATTTTATAAATAAACATTTGAAAGATTTCTAAAAATTGTATTTTTAATAAAATTCATTACTATTTAAAAAAATAAAGTAAAGTATTGGCATCTGAATTTTTTGAAAGCATTTTTGTGAATGTTGTGTAAATACATTTTATAACTGTCCAATTGATACCAAATTTAAACCTCCCTTATATAATATTAGCTAAATTATTCTTAATGTAATTGGTTAAGAATAATTTTTATGATTTTCTAATAATTTAATTTTAAATATGTATAGTTAGTTCATTTTCAAATATCATCCTATTTAAGTAAATTTTTACAGAAATCAGTATTCTAGACAGATTACAATATAAATAAAAAACTCTTAATGAAAATTTAATTTTAATTTTATTCAAAATCTCAATAAAGAAACATTTTTATTATAATTACATAAATTATAAAAGTTCTCTAGAATAATAAATTTCTCTATTAAATTTTAATTTTAATATACACATATAAATAACAGAATAATAAATTTTCTAGTAAAAAAAAAAAAATATTATTAATAAAATCATATTTTAAATTAAGAAAGTCGACATATTTATTATATAAAAAGGGTTAAAAACACGAAAGATATAATTTAGTTGTTAAGGCGCAGACATGGCCAGAGAGAGAGGGTGGAAGGGAGAGATAGTGGGGGTAATTAGTTAATTATCTTTCCCTATGTATAGCCCAATGTCATAAATAACAGAACAACCTGGGTTGGTTTTAATACGCAATAAAATTAATCTATAGTCGTAACAAATGGACAAAGTTTCGTACACCCCCCCTCCGCCCACTTTTACTCCTCATCCACCTACTTCCACTTCTAGTCTGTTTTATGCCTTCTTCCAAATATACTTCCAAACCCTTTTGCAAATAGTCATACAATATTTGAAAATGAAAATGTTAGTTGAACAGAGAAGGAAATTGAAAGGGACTCTCTCTCTCTCTCTCTTGTAAATCATCAGAGAGCTATTAGATTATCCAATTGCATTACTTGTGTAAGAAATATTACTTTCTTAAACCCCTATTTTGTGCATTTCTATTATTATCCCTGTTAGAAACTTTATATCTACAATCAAGAAATAATGGTATTTATATGTAATGCATTTGCAACTTTCTCTCTCTTTATATATATATATATATATATATATATATATATATTAAATATTAATTTACTTTCTATGTAAGTCTTCAAGTCAGATTATACCTATATATACAATCTTTTGATTTTAGCCATTTTGTCATTTTTTATTAATTACTAGCTGCTCAGACCACCTTCGGCGTTCTTCACACTTACTGACCCCTATACCCCCTAAATAATACACATAGTATTTGGTTGAATGTTTATATGTGAAAGGTTTTCATCCATTTTGTTTCAATTAGTATATTACATAAAACATTCATTTGTTTTTGTGTTCTTATTTAAAATATATTTTAATTTAATAAATAAATTAATTATATATAATTCTTGTATATGTTATAACTATCTATTTTTCTCTATGGGCTCTACGGTACTCGTAAGTTCTTTGCCGCAACAACCACATTTCTTCAAGTGTCCCTCTCCGGAGCTATAACTATTTAACTCCTACCCTGTCCTAACTCTCTCACGTCCCTTCCTACATTGTCCACCCATATTAAAAATTTACATAAAAATCCAATTATGAGAACAAAATTAAAAGAGACATGAAGAATTCTCTAAAGTCACTTTTGGATTCTAGAGATCATGAAACGCAAAAAATTTTAAATTCTGAGCATTGTGCAGGCAAAAACCTTTATATTATATATATATATAGAGTTATAGACTAACAAGGGAGGAAAATACGAGGATCATTTTTTTTCCACCTCCATATTGGCACAGCAAAGGATACACTTACCATATTATATTTATTTATATTCCCATAAAATCAGTTATATTTAAAATATTTAAATAATTTTATAATCTATTAAAATATTTTATTGTTTATATGTCAATAAAATAAAATATTATCAATATTATAATTTTTTTTTCTTTTTTCTTTCAGTTTTGTTTTATTTTTCTAATCTAATTTTATATTAATAAAATAAATATGTTTAATAACTGAAAAATGAATAATTGAATGATATGTAATACTTATACTAAATGCATTGTATATTAAATATTATTTGATTTTGATTTAAATATTTTAATTTGAAAATCTGATCGTAAAAATAAAAAAAGTTAAATAAACTTTTACTGTTGCGATTATTTTTATTATCTGTTCAAACATTTGTATAAATTATATATTAAATATATATATATATATATATATATAAAATATAAATATATTTTTTGGATGGGGAGGGGGGGGTAGTAGGTGATAGGATAGCATTTGCGTATTGTATGTATACGTATGTGTAACAGTTGGTTGTTGATAGAATGGTTGTGTGTGAATGTTTGTTGAGGTTTTTATGACGTCCTAACTGGCCTGGTGTGTAATTGGGCCATAATGTTTTGCATATCAGCACCTGTCTGTCTGTTTGTATCCTATCATGCACATGCATGCACCCTTCCACATTACCCCTCTGACTATATGCTTTCTCTCTCTCTCTCTCTCTATCTATCTCTCTAACAAATATGGATGGGAACAGTCAGAGTCAAGCAAACATTTATGCATAAATTACTATTATATTCAATTACACCATAAGATGTATTATACGATTCTAATTAAATAAAGAACAAATGAAAATGAAATAAAATTATTAATCAATAACTTGATCATTTATTTTATTTAAATATACATATCTTTAGATTATATTAATATTCAATTTATATTTTTTTCACCTATCTTTCTAGTGGATTGACTTTAAAATAATTTCGGTTTTATTCAGTGGCGAACCTAGAACTTTTGCCGCCCGGGGCGATCTCCAGTTTGCCGCCACTTTTTATTATAAGTCAATCAAATAGTGGTATTTATAAATTAATGCACATAAATCAATTATTAAGTTATTTAATCAATATTAATTAATACACAGAGTAAATTTTTTTACACATATTTGTATGCACTCGTAAACATATTTATATAATATTTACTCTTCTAGCTTTCATACTAGAAAAATCGTGTATAATGCTCTCAAAATTTATATTTATATTTTTTTCGCCGGCCTGCTTTTCAAAAGAACAATCGATGATTTAAAAAAATATTGGCATATCACTTCAAAGTAATCATATAAACTTTTCAAAAGAAATGACATTTATAAACTGATATCAAAAAATTTTAGTTAGGAAAAATTGCTGAACAAAATCGTAAAGATGGGTTTACGAATTCAACGAATTTTAATGAATACAATAAAATAAAATTATTATCCTGTTCTTGGAATTAGAATTCAAAATTTGCACTAAAATGCATTTATTTACACCGAGGAATAATATTCGAAATCATATAGTTAATCATAATTTATATAAATCAAACTTATAATAATCATAATAATCATTTATTATTCAAGAAAGAAAAAAAATAAATATGAAATGAATACGTTGCTTTTTACAACTATAACTAAATATAAAAAATGCCGCCCCAAGATAAGTGCCGCCCGGTGCGGACCGCACCCACCGCACCCCCCTAGGTACGCCACTGGTTTTATTCTATGATTTAAAGAAGGCGCCATAGGGTGGGAGGTAGCGTAACTGCCACATAATTCTCGTGGTCCCGGGCTTGGCAAGGCAATTTCTTTAGCTTTCTAGAATTTCTATGAAACGGAGTCAACCCAGCCTCCGGGATCAACATTTGGAAAGCTTCTTGATAGCGCTTCCGATCAAGTAAATCAAGGTAAAGGTGAATAGGACCCGTTCTACTGATCATTGGACTCCTAATTGATATAACTGACTTGATAGGCGTTGTCCTTGAGTAGGACGTACAAAAGTCAGAGGTGTTATAAAAACAGAAAATTAGTGGAGCTCTCTCTTGGCAAAATAATAAAACTTGGTAGCTAAATAGAATATCAATGGATTATCTTTGCGTAGGACGTACAAAAACCAATTATTTTAATCCAATGAATGAATAATTTTTAATCAAATATATATTTTCTATTTTATTTATTTTACTGGTTCTTATTAACAAAATGCTGACTGTAACCACTTCAATTTAATCAACGCCTTTTGTGAAAATTTAATGAATGAAACACACACAATTTTGCAAACTTTGAAATAAATATTAATCAAATATGGAATTTATCAGGGATGTCGAGAATTCATACGAGTTATCAATAATTGGCAAGACCTTGCATTATCATGAAGGACACTAATCTTTTCTGATTAAGCAATCCTCCAGGCTCATTAGTTGAAGACATTAAATATCTGAATTGTTCATTGGGCTTTTTGGAACATCGCTGTTATTTCGATTTATCATTTTTTTTAGAATTGGTTTTTAGTGGTTATTGTACTTGAACTATGATCTTTTTTGATTGACGTTAACTGAAGATATCCGATTTTTCACAAGAAATGGTTCTTTTCTTAAAAAAGTTGGTTTCATTTCATATCGTCAAAGTTGATTCGTTGTTTTAAGTGAATCTCTTTTAATTCTTGGTGTCTTTTTAAATGGAGCTTCTTAACCAGTTTAAAAGATTTTAAATATTTTTCAATTGTTTTTTGATCTTTCTGCGATATATCGGACAATTATATGCCAAATCTCTTCAATAGTGACTTTGATTCATAAAATATCTCTAAAGGTCTGAAAAGTTTCCGACCTGACCAAGAAAATCGATGTTTTTAAATTTTTTTTTGCTATATTTTTCAACATAATCTCCATCAACACTGATACATTTCTCATAACGGTGTTCTAATTAATTTAATTAATTAATAAATTATTTAGTTAATTAATTAAATTTGATTTAATTTAATTTAAGTCTCATCAACAGTTATGAATCGACGCAAAAATTCGTTTGGATTACAGCGCCAAATTGTCGTTAGAAATGGTTTTTCGAAGTAATTTTTGGTCTAACGTTAGGAAATGCGGCACCCACGTTGCACACATCTTTCCATATTCAAATGGTTTTGAAAAAAATTTCGCACACGTTCAGCTGACATCGTACAGGTCTCAGCTATCTTGAATTTTGAAAAATTAAACAAAAAAAAAAAAAAATTGAAAAACATCGTTTTTCTTTGTCAGGACGGAAACTTTTCAGACCACCCTCGTATGATTAAATTACTTTATTGCCAATGCAATATATACAAGTAAAGATTTTTCTACATTTATATAAATAAAACGGATTCTTGTGAATTTTTAGCTCATTTTTTTTTAGAAAATAACCTTCACAAATGGACAAAATTTTTAATGTATTTTTTTGCATGATATTAAGAGTTGTTTTCTGAGTTTTTCAAAACCCAAAATTTAATTTTGAACTTTCTTTTTATATCAAATAAAGATATTATTCATTACTTTAAGGAAGTGGACAGATATGCAAAATATTCAATGATTCTCCATAAGAAAATTGACTACATTTTCTGAATGAGCTAAAAATTTAAAACATTGCCATAATGGCATGTCTCGTCGTTCAATATGATGCCAACTTATCAGATCTGAAATAAAATCGATATATTATATTCCATAGTTGGATATGGGATGGAAATATATCTATCAAACATTTTTTGTGGGTCTTATCAAAGTTGATATATGATATTTGAGATTTTTTTTTTTTTGTATTGATTTTTAACACTTTAATAATACCACTAGCAAACACTAAAGTACTTGACCGCGACATACCCTTTTATTCAATAATTTCTATCCAGATTCACCTTCCATCCAATTCTTATTCTCTTTTAATTCTCTCATTCCACGTTTTATATCACATTCTTGGTAAATTCTTCTTTCATTCGAACTAAATGTGACTTCTATCTCTTTAACTTTTGTTTTATACATTCTAACATCATATTGGAAGTTGTACCGAAAAGATAAAAATAATTCTTTATTATGTAATCTCCACCATTCTATAGTAATGTCATCAATTTTTGAAAAATATAATATATATAAGTAAATAGTTATTATAATACAAATTCTTAAAATTTTTAGAAATTTCTAAAAACATTATTATAAAACAAAAATATTGGATAGTATGGTAAGTTTTTTTTTTATATTTTTTTACAAGTTAATTGTTTTGTATTTTAATATCATGAACTACAAACTTATGTTTTATAATTTTTCTCAATGATTAAAACTCATCATTCAAAAATATTGTTTATTATTGTCTGTAAATACAACAACAGTGGTGTGTTGGGAGGGGAACGCGGGGGAACTACGTTCCCTTACCTTTTTTCAGAACCGGAACGCGTTCCAGAACTTTTTCATGTCCCGACAACTCCCACTTAAATCTACTGTTTGAATTTCTTTTTTTGTGTTCGTTCATATTTTGAATAGTAAGAATAAGAAAAAATAAAAACTTATATGGAAAAAAATAGTTTGCTTAAAATAGGACTTTTTTTGCTCCCACTATGCGTTCCCTTACTTCTTATTTTACCAATACATCACTACAAATACAATGAGATAACTGCACTAAAATTAAAGAAATTTCATAATCAAAAGTCAACAAAAATGATTATAAACAAATCTCATCGAAGTTTACAATCAAGAAAAGTAATTGATAATATTTTCTATAGTAGTGGAAATATAAATTTGTATATAATAGCAAAGCTCCTCAAGAAACGGTAATGCAGCGGTTTCTAACCTGTGGGGCGCGAAGGCAATTCAAGTGCCCGCAAACTTTTGAAAATTTTCGATTTTTTTTCAATTTTTTTTCCAATATGGTTCTAAAAAAAGGTATGATGATTTTGTGGACAAACTTTTCAACATTTCCGATTTTTTACAATTTGTTCAGTATGGTTCTTAAAAAAAAGGTTAGATGAATTTGCGATGCTCTGAATCATGGCCCATTTCAGAAATGTGTAAGGGGGCGCAAAAATTTTTTTTAGAAAAAGGGGGCGCCGGTACAGAAAGGTTGGAAACCGCTGCTATAATGTATTCAAACACATTTAACACCTCATGTACTTGTCTCTACAAATATACGCATTGGATCAACTTTCCCCAAACTCCACTTCACTCAAATTTATTAATTTTTCATATTAATTATATAAATTTTAAGCCATTCTCTTGCACTATCTCTCCCTACCCCATTCTTCTTTCTTTAATATCAATGCTCCTGACAAATATTTAAATACATATTATTATAAAATATTATTTTTAATTAGATTACTAATATGATTATCATATTAATTTTTATGAGAATTAAAAACTTAAAAAAAAATCTAGAATGATTTATGAATTTATGAATCCTTTTTTGATTAAACATAAATAATGGGTTTCATAAAAATAATCACCATTAAAAAAGAAAGCTTAATTTAGATTAAATATATAATATATTCTCTTTAAAATAAAAATTTGAAATTTAAAATTCATTTAATACATATCATTTAGCTAAATTCTGTAATAAGTATATGAAATTATTATTACTTTATTATTTTTATATATATAATTAAAACTAGAAAATGACAAATATTAAGTCAATCAAAATATAATAAAAATACTGTCACGAAAATGTGAAAAAATTTATTTTTGAACTCTGAGAATATTTTTGTCCTCCTTTAAATTTATTTACAAGGTGTAAGGTATACGAGGTCTGTTCAAAAGAAAAGGTGAATTTTGACATTTGATTATCGAATTTTTGTTGTTGTAGTGGTACACATCTCATATGTTGACATTATCAGCCATTTTGGATTAGTAGTTTGTTTTTGACAATTGAAAAAGTTAATCACGTTTATGTCTGTTATTCGATTTTTTACTTTAAAAAAGAATCTGTATTAAATTTTGCGTTAAAAATGGAATAAAGCGCTCCAACGCACTTAAAATAATGACTGTGGCATTCTGCGAGTCTACTTTGTCTCAAAAAAAGGTTATAAGTGGCACAAGCGCTTTACATAAGACGTTGATGACGATGAGCGTTTTGCTAACTGTTTTCTTTGATTACAATGATGTGGTGCATCATGAGTTCATGCCAATAGGTCGTACTGTTAATAAGGAATACTACAAGGAAGTTATGCAACGTTTGCGTGAAGTAATACGGCTCAAACGATCGGAATTGTGGATAAACAAATTATGGATTCTGCATCACAATAATGCACCAGCTTACACATCATTGCTTGTTCGTGGTTTTTTGACCAAAAACAACACCGTAATCTTGCCTCAACCACCGTATTCACCAGATTTGGATCCCTGCGTCTTTTTCCTATTCTCAAAACCGAAGAGACCAATGAAAGGAAAGTTTTTTGCCACAATTGATGAGATAAACTCGGAATTGAAGAACGAGCTGATGGGCATACCGAAAAGCGCATTTCAATAGTGCTTCGACGATTGGAAGAAGCGCTGGTATAAGTGCATTATATCTGAGGGGAATTACTTTGAAAGGGACAAAATGGATATTGATGAATAAATAAATACTTTTTGAAATAATTCAAAATTCACCTTTATTTTTGAACAAACCTCGAATACCAATAAATATTAAAAGTATAATCCGTTAGGAGAATAAATATAAACATAAAAATATCTGGAGTGTCTTCACTCGACTATCTCGCAAATTTCAATTGGATTAAATAATCCTATATATAGCAGTTTTATACGATTATTAATCATGTGAAAAATTATCAAACATATATCTTTATTTTTACGGTCACTTTAGAAGAAAAAAAATCAAAACGTTGTAGGTAATGACCCTCTTCCGGTTGAGCTACATTTCTCAAAAGTTGATAGAAAACTATGAATTTTGAATAATCCCCATGTACTAAATTTCATCATTCTAGCTCAAATCATTTTACATACATACACACATACACACACACACAGACATTTTTCTCAACCTTAGTGAAAATGATTCAGGAACCTTCAAAACGTATAAAAACATCAAAATCTCAACATCGAAAATTTTCGTGATCCCAATACTATCTCTGGCGAGATTTTAAAAATTGAACAATAATTTTTTTATTCACTTGGAAAAATTATTTTATAAATTTGGTATTAGATTAATATATTACTATATTTGCAACCCTCTAGGCTCTAGGCTTCTTCTTCTTCATTCCCTTCTTATAAACATCTCTTTCCTCTTCAATAAAACAGCATCAACAACATGATCTTTATTCATTAATTTTATTCCAATTAACTTTTCTTAAAGAAGAAAAATTATTATTATTTATCTTTTTTGTTATAAGTTCATCTAAGAATTTTGCCCTTAAGGGTTCATTTCAAAGGAAAAAAAAAAGAAATATAGAATGAAATCAAGAACTTTTTTTTGAAAGCTATGCGCACAGACATTGAGATTTGTACAAATTCCCAAAACGACGATAATTACTTGGAGGCTCATAAAATGTGCTCTACCTCCTCCTCCATCCTCACTCCTCCTCTCGTTCAAACGACTTGGTCCCTGGGGGCGCATTTGCCGGGGGGCGTGATTAGAAAGAGCAAGCACCATTCATTTACTATACTATATATATATATATATATATATATATATATATATTTATATATGTAGTACTTTTTCACTTGAATTACCCTCCTCCTTTCAAAACCAATTCTAATTTCAACTTTTACAACATCAAACATAACATAAATAGAAATCAATTCTGATGAACCTATATAAATTAGTATTTTTTTTTTAAACAAAAAAGTTAATCTTATTTTGATTGGAACGAGAAGATTATTAACTATAACTTTTATTTATTGAATAAATCGTATAGAATTAATACATAATTTCAAGGCACTGAGAAATAAAAAAACATACAAAACAAGTTTAATTCGATAAATTTGTTAATGTATTGAAAAGTATAAATAATAATGGAACCAAAAACATTTTTTTTTCTTTTTTTCTTAAAATAATTTATATTTGATTAAATTTTTTTGTTTTCTTTCTAATGATTGTAGTATATATGGTCTCAAACAAAATAAAATTAATTTAAATATTGTTTAATTAAATAGGATCAGATTTAATTTTGACAGTACAATTAATTATAACTAGTTATCAGAGGTGTTCAAATGTTTGATCAATAAACGATGATGGATGGTCAGTGAGAATACATAAAGAGTTATCATTATGCAAATTCAAATGACTAACAATAAGTTGAATATGATATACAATAATAATAATAATAATAATAAGTACCTGGTTCACCGAGCCGCCGCTAGGTTATTAAAAAAAATAATTCCTTATTATCGTGTTCGGCTGATATAATATTAAAAAAAATAGCTATAAAACATTCAGCCCTTAAACGTACGTATTATTGCAATGAAAGACAGATATATAAATATTTTTAATTTTATTTTATTTAAAATATTTTGTATTTAAGGAAGCGCTGTCTGACGTAGTTGCTGACGTCATTTAAATTTCCTATTTTAAATTAAGAAAAAACTAAAAAAAGATGATTTTTCCAGAGGCTGAAACCAATACAGATCGATTTTTCTGTATAAAAATTATTTATGGTGTGAATTTCAAAAAAAATCGTTAGAGCAGTTTAATATTTCAAAAATACAAATATATATTTACAATTTTTACTCGTATAAGAAGATAAGATAAGATAATAATAATAAATTCTTGAAAATTCTAGTAGATCAAATATCACATCTACATAAAATGTTAAATTACTAAAGGAATTGAATCAAGATTTTTTTGATTTTTTTTTGATGTTTAATTTATTTATCGAAAATTATTGTACTCATATTTAATTCTCTTATTGACTACTTCGATAAAAAATACAATAGAAATATAAATAAATGATTTTTATTAAAATTATATTTTACATTTAAGAGAATGTGATATCTCAATAAGCATAGATTTAAAATGACCATAAAAAGATTAATAATTATAAAAATTTGGTAGTTATTCTATTTACATATAAATATAATGTTAACTTTACGTACTATATTGTAATTACAAATTACATCTATTAAGAATAATTATATTTACTGCCTATCAATAAATTGTCTAGAAAAGGTATTCATTGATTGACAAATATCTAATCGACCCCATAGATTCCTAGTATAACGACCTGCATTATTGTGAAACTAAACTAAATATTTCATTAAATTATTAATAAATAAGCTGGAGTGTCTCCACTCGACTATCTCGCAATTTGAATTGGATTAAATAACATAATATATTATATTTAAATTAAATTTAATTAATTATAAATTATAAATAATAAATATTAAACCAGCGCATGTTTGGCTTTTTATTGATGGCACCATGGCACGTGTTGGCGCGTGAGATTTGCAGTATTAAAAAATTAATTTTGGTACTTTCAGCAATTCAATCAAGCTGAAATTCTATATATAGCAGTTTTATACAATTATTAATCATGTGAAAAATTATCAAACATATATTTTTATTTTTACGGTCACTTTAGAGGAAAAAAAATCAAAACGTTGTAGGTAATGACCCTCTTCCGGTTGAGCTACATTTCTCCAAAGTTGATAGAAAACTATGAATTTTGAATAATGCCCATGTACCAAATTTCATCATTCTAGCTCAAACCGTTTTTGCGTAATCTTGTCTACATACATACACACACACATACACACACACACACAGACATTTTTCTCAACCTTAGTGAAAATGATTCAGGAACCTTCAAAACGTATAAAAACATCAAAATCTCAACATCGAAAATTTTCATGATCGCAATACTATCTCTTGCGAGATAGTAAAAATAATTTTCATGAAAAATAAATATATAATCAAATTGGAAGTGTTCCTCAAAGAACTAAACTTTCTATAAATGTGCATTGTATTACTAAAACATCCATATATCATAAATAATTTAATAACAATCAAGGTAATTAAATGTTTTTTTTAAATTTATTATTTCCGTATAATATATATTGTAATGAGGGAATATTTTTTACTAGTGAGTGGTAGTTTGCAACGTGTTGCTGTACCTTAAAACGTTGGGAAATCGCATCTAAGGATCGATGATGAGGAAGGTCTAACCCTTTACAATTATTAGAAATTGGGTGCCAATATGTTCTTTTTAATCTACTTATAAGCAGAAACTTAGCAACTTATAAGAATATTAAAATTTGTCTGATATGCGTAGTACTCGATGAGTTGGTTAGTCAGCTGAGTACCTCAAATAAATTGGATTGGAAGGAATTGTAAATTAAAAGAATTCACTTTTGCCTTGCTAGGTGTGGTTTTATTAACGCCGTAGGACAATTTATATAATAAAAGAATAATAAAAAAAAATTTAAATATGCTGTTTGCAATTAAGTAAATATTTCATGGTAATTTAGCAGTGAAGATTTTAACTGTCTGTTCAATCCGAACACTAAACTATTAGAAACATGCTGGAGGAATGTGTTTCTAGATTCAGATCAATGAATGAATAGCTAGAGTTCGCCAAGGAATATTTGAAAATTTCATACGTTATAATATAGTTTCACCATTGACGACGAAAGTTCTTTTGTCCGATTCATCCAGTAGAAGTAGTTTTTGAAGATGGTTATATTATTTTGTCCGAATTCGGTTTGCAATCTTTCCTCCAATTTGAATTCCGAACATCTTTATATTATCTTTTTTATATTTCTTCTTTCTTGAAGAATGATAAATTTTGGTCAGGGGTTCAGAAATATTTTGAGAGTGACATTCATTTTAATATAAATTTTACAATTCTGGTAATGATCTCCAGCAAAGTTCGATAAACGGCATGGCAAAGAAATTTCTCTTGCTGAACTACTTGAAATAAGAAATGTAGACTATGATAAAGAAAATCAAAGTTTAGATTAAAAGGAGCTGTTAAAGCTGTAATCTACCCCACCTAAATGGTAATCTGACCTTTCATGACATGTTCGTCAACACAGGCTTATATATATTATTCTATTCTAATTTGTTTAGGTTCTTATTGTAACTTTTAAAATACAATTTTCAACAACAGATATATAAACAAAGCTATTATTATGAGAAATTATTTTCAGGTTATCGGCCTCGGAATCAAAAGTGTGTCAGCGTTAGTGCCAAGGGGTCTTCAAAGCTTCAAACCACAGTAAGTACAACCATCACTCACCTCCTAATACTATACTCTTTGAAAATAGGCGCAGAAATGTCGATACTCAATTCACAGAAACAACCGTAAAAAAACCGGAAAAAATTATTCATAATATAATATCTACCTATCTATCTCTGTGATTCTACGGAACTCAAAATTTCTTGGTCGCAGCAACCATATTTCTCTAAGTGACCCTATCCTGAGCTATAACCAGCCACTCCTACGACCATGCCTCACACCCATATAATACAACCGGCAAAATAATTGTTTTATATCTTTCAATTTTTATCCCCTTGATAATAATTTTGACTAGATAAGCGCTTTACTGCATGATATCAGGCGTTACCCGATTTCAAACTCGATTTAAATTCTTCTCGAATATTATTATCCTTCGATTACAGAACCTACGTATTTAAATTTTTCTACATTTTCAAATTCTTTTTGTATGATAAGACTTTGTGTGTTAATACTGTTCCTCTCTAATACTAAATATTTTGTCTTATCACTATTAATTTCAAGTACCACCTCTTTTTCTAAGCAATCTTTAATTGCAATTGCCGAATCTCCTATTATATTTAAGAAGTCTGCGTAACCTGATACTTGAATATTTTTGTCTAATTAGATTTAATTTGATTTTTCCCTAATTTGTCTAATCACATATTCCAGTACTAAATTAAATAAAATTGGTGATTGTGCGTCTGCTTGTTTTAATTCAATCCGAATATCGAAAGTGTCTGACAATTGATTCCCGCATCTTACTCTTCTTTTACTACCTTCAAGACAAATTTGAATCATACGTAATGGTTTTTTTGGAATCCCCATTAAGATCAAAATTGGAAAAAGTTCATCTGATCTATTGACTCATATGCTTTACTAATAATCGTCTACAAATAATTGGTGAAAAGAAATAGTGAATTCGCTTTTTACCGACCGACGATAGTAAGGGAGGTATTGTTTTCACACCAAATTTCACATGTGGAGATTTTTACATATCTCCACGAATCATGCATTTTCTAAACAGAAAAAAGTATTTTTAGCATGATGTCTGTCCGTCTGTCCGTCCGTCCGTCCGTCTGTCCGTCCGTCTGTCCGTCCGTATAGATGTGTACAGCCTGAACGGCTCAACCGATTTTGATGAAATTTGGTATATTTACTTAATGCATCAGTGGGATGAATTGATCAACTTTTGGTGCAATTCCGGAAACCGGAAGTGGTAGTATTAGCGATCGACGATAGGAAGGAAAGGGTTATTTTCACACCAAAGGAGATTTTTTTATATATCACCACGAATCATGCATTTTGTATTGGTTTTATCCTCGAAAAAAATCATATTTATTAGTTTTTTCTTGATTTAAAATTATATGACGTCATCCAGCCATGCATGACGTCACAGCCTGGTCTTGCATATATATTATAAATAAAATAAAATTAAAAATGTTTATATTTATTATTTATGTATCCATATCTGTTTTTTATTACATTAATAGCTATATGAAAATTATTTGAAATTGTTTCTGTAGCTGGAAATTAATTTATTTCAAACAGTCGGTCGGTTCGGACCTGGACACAGGTCAACTTATTTTTCTAATATCTGCCTCAATGAGAATATCTGATCTAATGCATAATATCATATATACATTTTGAAGGTCCCTGGGTCATTTTCACTAAGGTTTAGAAAAATGCATATATATATATATAAGTGTGTGTGTGTGTGTGTTTGTAGATAAGATTACGCAAAAACGGTTTGAGCTAGAACAGTGATTCTTAACGTCTGTGCCGCTGCACTTTAGTTTGCCGCGAGATTTTCAAAAGTGTGCGGCGAGATTATGAGGCTGTTAAACATTTTTTTTTCAATATGATATACTTTCATACTTATCTATTTCTTTGTGTGCCGCCAAATTTTTAAATTGATAAAAGTGTGCCGCGGTAAAAAAAAGGTTGAGAATCACTGAACTAGAATAATGAAATTTGTTACACGGGCATTATTCAAAATTCGTAGTTTTGTACTAACTTTTGAGAAATGTTAGCTCATCCGCAAGTGGGTCATTTCCTACATGTTTTGATTTTTTTTCCTCTAAAGCAGAGGTTCTTAAACTGTGGTCCGCGGACCCCTGGGGGTCCGCGAAGCCTTTACTGGGGTTCCGCAAAGCCATCGTACAGGTGCACGAGAAAATGATGAGTCGGTTAAAACTTTATTTAATATAAAAGAAGCGATGGCATGGCTTTGTGAGGAAATAGAGATCAAATACCCAAATTCAACGAAATGTGCAAGAAAACTATTGCTACCGTTTCCATCTTCATATTTAGCAGAATTTTCTTTCTTCAATATTATAATTTCTAATAAAATGTGTTCTACAATATGCAAAAAAATCGTTATTCACCAATCACTGTTAGAAATATTCATCATATATCCTTGTTCTTATGAGATCGTAAGCCAGAAATTAACTAATAAAATGACGTAAAGTACCTAAAGTTGGAATGGGGTCCGTCAAAAAAAAATTTTTCAAGTGGGGTCCGCAGAGTACATAAGATTAAGAACCTCTGCTCTAAAGTAACCGTAAAAATAAAGATATATACTTGATAGTTTTTCACATGATTAAAAATTGTATAAAACTGCTATATATAGAATTTAAGCTTGATTGAATCGCTGAAAGTACCGGAATTAAATTTTTACACGTTGGCTGCTAATCATATAATATTATTATCATAAATTTGCAAATAATATATACTCTTATGTTAATTTTGTTAAATTTCATTTCTTCTAAAGATTGTTATATCATCTAATCAATCTTGTTTTAATTTTATTCAATTAGAAATTACTAGAAGCGCCATTGAAGGACTACGTATAATAATAGCAGCTATCAAGGAATTTTTCTTAATCAATTAATTAATTTCTCAATTGAAGGGGCGGGATGCTATAATCGGATTATAGCGTTATAATTCAATGATAGAGACATTTGAATGGTGAGGTGGTAAAGTGATTGTTTGTTATCTCAAGTGAATCCGGTTTCTCTCTCTTATCATGGCCTATTATTTGTTCGCCTGTCTTCCACATCCCTCTCATTCTATGAATTATAATCAATTCACTCAGCACACTGATTTTATGTCATTTATTAAAATTTAAAAATCAATATAACTTTTTAATTCAATTCTCCGTATTTTCTTATTAAAAAATTTCTTATTTACCAAAAATTTTGTAAAATATGAATAAACAAAAGAAAAAATTAATGTTCTGATTTTCAAGTTAGTAAGTACATATATAATATATATATATATATTCTTTGAATAGTCTATAACAAATGAATGTTAATATAAAACAATAAAACAAATTGACATTAGAATGCAATGGAGACAACTCACGGAATGGCTGAAATTTATGTTGACTAAAAATAAAAATAAGATATGTCGTTTGTGTAAAAGTAAATAGAATTTACATTTAAACAAAATGAAACGCAAATAAAACAATTTCTATTTACAAATAAGCCTTTATATATTTATGTATTCTTTGGAATTGCAATCACAATGTTACTTTACATGGATCGATTCTTTATCATCATCAATATATTAATTTCCGTCGTATATATGTGATGTCTGAAACACTATGAAGTTAGTTACAAATTGTCAAAATTATTAATTTGTAACTAACTTTATTTTTTTTAAATTTTCTTTTTTTTTAATAAATTAAATAAATCAAGTAAAAAAAAATTAAAAAAAATTATTACGACGATTTGAATAAAGTTAATAATTTTATATTTAAACATTATGTTGTTTTGTAAGTATTTGAAATGTTTTAAAATGTCTCTCTAAAAATAGTTGTATGCCTCCGGCATCATATTTTAATTAATGATATAAGAAGCCCTTAAAAATATTTTTTCAAATTTTATTAAAAAAATACAAATAAATAAACATACAATAATTTTTACCGACCGACGATAGTAAGGGAGGTATTGTTTTCACACCAAATTTCACATGTGGAGATTTTTACATATCTCCACGAATCATGCATTTTCTTAACAGAAAAAAGTATTTTTAGCATGATGTCTGTCCGTCTGTCCGTCCGTATAGATGTGTACAGCCTGAACGGCTCAACCGATTTTGATGAAATTTGGTATATTTACTTAATGCATCAGTGGGATGAATTGATCAACTTTTGGTGCAAATCCGGAAACCAGAAGTGGTAGTATTAGCGATTGACGATAGGAAGGAAAGGGTTATTTTCACACCAAATTTCACATGAGGAGATTTTTTACATATTAACACGAATCATTCACTTTGTATTGATTTTATCTTCGAGAAAAATCATCTTTATTAGTTTTTTTCTTAATTTAAAATTATATGACGTCATCCAGCCATTCACGACGTCACAGCCTGGTATTATAAATAAAATAAAATTAAAAATATTTATGTTATATGCCTATCTGTTTTTTATTACATTAATAGATATATTAAAATTATTTGAAATTATTTCTGTAGCTGGAAATTAGTTTATTTCAAACTGTCGGTCGGTTCAGACCTGGCCACAGGTCAACTTATTTACTATCTCGCTAGAGATAGTATTGCGATCACGAAAATTTTCGATGTTGACATTTTGATGTTTTTATACGTTTTGAAGGTTCCTGAATCATTTTTACTAAGGTTGAGAAAAATGTCTCTCTCTCTGTGTATGTATGTGTGTATATGTATCTAGACAAGATTATGCAAAAACGGTTTGAGCTAGAATGATGAAATTTGGTACATTAATTTAAATTAATATATGTTATTTAATCCAATTCAAATTTTTGAGATAGTCGAGTGGAGACACTCCAGATTTTTTTTTTAAGAACCAAATTTAAAAAATTTAGAAAAAAAGTTTAAGAGCCTCGTAATCTCGTGGCACACTTTGAAAATCTCGCAGCTCATTAAAGTGCCGCGGTACAGTGGTTCAGAATAACACAACGTTTTGCATAAGAAATTTACCTTAAAATGCAAGAACGCTTACCTCGTGTTTTAAAAAATTCAATATTAAAAAATACATGCAGCGAATGGTCTCTGTTTCATTGTTAAGCAACCCGGAAGAGGCTCTTCTTGATATTTATCGATATCTCGAGTTTAATTTGAAATTAAAAAGCTTATTTTGATAAAAAATCTATCAAATGGTCAATTATTGGCAGAGTAGTCCATCACTCTCTGGTACGTTTACCTTAAATAATATTATTATGTAAAAAATAAAATGGATCATATTTTTTCTAATTTTACTATCTCGCAAGAGATAGTATTGCGATAACGAAAATTTTCGATGTTGAGATTTTGATGTTTTTATACGTTTTGAAGGTTCCTGAATCATTTTCACAAAGGTTGAGAAAAATGTCTGTCTGTGTGTGTGTGTATGTGTGTATGTATGTAGACAAGATTACGCAAAAGCGGTTTAAGCTAGAATCATGAAATTTGGTACATAGACATTATTCAAAATTCGTAGTTTTCTATCAACTTTTGAGAAATGTAGCTCAACCGGAAGAGGGTCATTAACTACAACGTTTTGATTTTTTTTCCTCTAAAGTGACCGTAAAAATAAAGATATATGTTTGATAGTTTTTCACATGTTTAAAAATTGTATAAAACTGCTATATATAGAATTTTGATTGAAATTACCAGAATTAATTTTTTAACACTGCAAATCTCACTTACCAACCAACACGTGTCGTGGTGCCATCAACAAAGAGCCAAACATGCACTGATTTAATAAATATTATTTATTAATTTTAATTTATAATTTATAATTAATTAAATTTTTAATTTAAATATAATATATTATGTTATTTAATCCAATTCAAATTGCGAGTTAGTCGAGTGGAGACACTCCAGCTAATTTGATAAGTATAAATTTATATAAATCTCTTGAAAAAAATAAAAAATAAATCTTTGTTTTTTTGTTTTTTTTATTTACTTTGAAAAGTTTTTTTTTAATTTTCTTTATCTTGGTATTGAATGTGAATAATAAAGCAAAGAAAACGGAGGCGTCGTTTGCCTCTTGATGGCCATTCAGTGGCAGTGTTTGTGTGTTGTTTGCGTTGAATGAACAACTCCACTAACAACCCACAATAAAATAATTTGGTTCTTGCTTCTCTTGCGGGAGGGTAAAATCTAGTAATAGGAATAGCGCTAGTGAGTTAATTCATCTGAGAGTTAACGAGGCAAGTTTTCCGATTTCTACCCCCCTCCATCCTTCGACCCCCTTTCCTCTCACCACCCTTTTACCCCCTTTTGGGCCGCCGAGTGTCATAGCGCAAATGATAAAGCGACAGAGTAAGAGAGAGAGAGAGAGAGGAATGCATATAGCGAATTAGTTAGATAAGAGAAAAGAGTTTGTCTGGTTGATATCACCCAAGAGAATGCGAATAACTAAAAACTTCCTTCCTTCTTATTTAATACTTCATTTAAACTTCATCTTATCTATTTTATAAATCATTTCTCATTTAATTTTATGATCAAATAAAAATGAATTCTCTTGCAAGACGTTTGTTAATTTAATTTTGAGATGATATTTACTACACCTCGGAATAATTTCATTTCTGGTTAAGGAAACATTTAAAAATTATATCTTTATAAAAAATAAATCTACATAGAAGAATAATATAACAATCTTGAAATTTACTTACTATAATATTTAAACTCATAATATAATAATCCATCTTCTATATTAATAAAATAAGAATTTCACATATACAATTAAATAAAAATATCAATACATTTATGTGTTTTTAAATGACAATAATTTTCGAATTTAAATGATAGAATTAAAAAGTTTATTAGTAATATTATTAATATTATAATAGTAAAGAAAGGCGCCATTGGGTGTGTGGGTAGCGAACCTGCCTCACATTCACATGGTCCCGGGTTCAAGTCCCGAGCCTGGCAAGGGATTTCCCTAGCTGGGGTCTATCGGACGGAATCAACCCAGCCTCCGGGAACAACTTTGGGGAAAAGCTACTTGATAACGCCTCCGATCAAGAAAATCAAGGTAAAGGTTGATAGAACCCGTTGTACTCATCATAGGATACCTCATTGATATAACTGACTTGATAGGCGTTGTCCTTGCATAGGACGTACAAAGTCAGAGGTTTTTTTTTATTTTAATAGTAAAAAATAATAATTTTGAAATTTCAAATTTAATGAACAATTTATTTGAAATGCCTTCCTTTATAATTGTTCATGTGTATTATATGTTGCTAACTTCATGAATATTTTTCTTTTTTGGGTGGGGAATGATAAATATATTTCGTAGTTTTATTCTAAAATATTATTAAAATAAATATTTTTAATTTTATTTCGAAATTAAATAAAAATTATTAAAATATTTTAAATATAAAAAAAAAAAATATTAATACAATATCAATTAAAAAAGAATGGCAGGAGGTAAATTTCAATATAGATGACGTAATTGCTGACGTCATTTAAATTTAATATTTTAAATTAAAAAATAATAATAAAGGTGATTTTCTCGAGGCTGAAACCAATACAGATCGATTGTTCTTTATAAATATTATCAATGCTGTGCATTTTAAAAAAAATCTTTAGAGTGATTCAATATCTCAAAAATATACAAATATATATATATTTATATAATTTTTGTTAGTATAATAAGATAAGATAAATATCTTTTTGTGACGATAATTTACTCAAAAAATTATTTTTTCAAATCGTTTCTATCCCGTGAAACCTCCAACTAATCTAAACACTCCTAATTCTCTTATTTCTATTCTTTTGAGAGAACGTCACGAGTGAAGATCGTGCACGATTGAATTCGTTATACAATTTTTTTATGTAATGTTGTAGGATGGTGATTTATCGCCGTCTAAGGAATGAAATTAATCGATCCATTCTTGTCTAGATAATGACATTCAAAAGGCATGTTTTGAAGCTATCAGAAAAGTGGTTTAAACTGTATGCAAAAGTATAATATATTGATCTTAATGGAGAATATTTTTAAAACCAATAAAATCAATTTTGATCATAACGATTTGTTTATTCATTATTAGAATTGAAATGCAAATAGAAACCCCCTCGAATAAGTAATTTTAAAAGTTATTTTTTTTCATTTTATCTTTTAAATGTAAAACATACACAAATATTCAATTAATTGTATAAGTATAGTTATATATTTAGCATACAACTACAAGTTTATTTTTATCATAAAGCTATTTTTTATTTATTCTTAGATCTTGCTGATTTTGCAAAAAAAAAAAACACATTATTTCGCCTGAGTGATTGATTATATACAATTCAATGTGGTGAATAAAATTTCTTATAATAAATACGTGATCGAAATAATAAATAATATACTTAAATTTAAGTGATGTGAAGAAAATAAATTTGATAAAGTTAAAATAAATAAATAAATAAATAAATAAGAAAGAAATAGAATAATTCTTATAAATTTTTAATAATATAAATATAATATAAATAATAAATAATCTTATAAATAATATTTTACCAGATATTTTCACAGACCTAATTTCTAAACAATAAAGTTTTCTTACAGTCACATGGTTAATTTATTTATGTGTAGTTTGGATTCCTATAATAATCAATATATATATAATTTCCTATGTACGAATATGTGTGTATGAATTGTCTGTAACAACTTAGCTACAAATTTAGAATTTTACAATTTACAATTTTTATAAAATTTAAAATAAAAAATGAAAATTTTCAAATACAAATGGAAATATTCTAATTTTTCATATTAATATTATTTTTTATCATAAAAGAGAACTTATTAAACTTAATAAACATAAAAAGAAACCTATCAAAATTATGAATTTGTTACTATCTTCATTTTTTTTAAATTTTGTTTTTTATTATTAAATTTTGAAGAAAAATAAAAAAAAATATTACGACGAGATTTGAATAATGTTATTAATTTTATATTTAAACATTGTATTTTTTTGTAAGTATTTGAAACAAAATTTTCTATAAATTATTATTATTAATCAATCTCGTGCGGCTAGAAGACGCATGTCCCTCTAAGAAGAGTTTTATGCCACCGGCAGCATATGATGCCTGGAATGGCTAGTAATAATAATAATATTATATACTACAGTAAGGTGATCTTAAAAGTTTCTGGGACTACAGACAAGGTTTGAGTACGACTGTTATCATATTATCATGTGTGTTATTTACTCGATTCTAAAGCAATCAATTTTTAGCCAATTACTTTACTTACTTTACCCAGATAGTTCTTACCAATGAAACACTCACTAATACCAGGTGTTAAATTTCTGAATATAGAGAGCATTAACCTTACAAGAACCTGATATTAATATTATCAGCCAAACCCGATAATAAGGAATAATTACCGATCGACGATAGGAAGACAAGGTATTGTTTTCACAACAAATTTCACATGTGGAGATTTTTACATATCTCCACGAATCATGCATTTTGTTAATAGAAAAAAGTATTTTTAGCATGATGTCTGTCCGTCTGTCCGTCCATTCGTACAGCTTGAACTGCTAAACGGATTTTATTAAAATTTGGTAAATTTACTTAATGCATCAGTATGATGAATTGATCAACTTTTGGTGTATATCCGGAAACCGGAAGTGATAGTATTACCAATAGACGATAGGAAGGGAAGGGTTATTTTCAGACTAAAGCTAAAGTAGCTGGAAATTAATTTATTTCAAACCGTCGGTCGGTTCTGTGCCTGGCCACACGTCAACTTATTTTTTTTAATGACCAAGCGGGGGCTCGGTGAACCAGGTACTATATATATACAGTAATTGTTTACAAAACGGGAAACTTCAGGGATTTGGATGAAACTTTGCCAGTGGAATTCTTTTTCAATTCTAAAGTACTTTCCTTATGCAATATTTTTCGGTCTCTTCTATTTTAAGAAATAAAAATTATCAAAATTTGTATAAAAATCAATTTACATTCTATTACATAGGTTCTTAAACTTATGTACTCCACGGACCCCCACTTGAAAAAATTTTTTTTGACGGACCCCCATCACAACTTTAGGTACTTTACGTCATTTTATTAATTAATTTCTGGCTTACGATCTCATAAGGACAAGGATATATGATGAATATTTCTAACAGTGATTGGTGAATAACGATTTTTTTGCATATTGTAGAACACATTTTATTAGAAATTATAATATTGAAGAAAGAAAATACAAACATTGTCATAGCAACAAATCTCACAAATTATAATGGGTACTTACATTAAATTCATATAAATATTTTATAATTTTTTTCAGAAAATATTAAATAAGAAATATTTTAAAAAATAACTGCATCTATCTCATTAAATATAACTTACATATTTAATGAGATGTATGCAGTTGTTTTCTTGAAACAAGAATCTCAATATCTGGCTTAATATTGGAAACTTTTAATCTAAGATCCGGCTCTACATTTAATTTGTTTCTATATTTAGACTTAATATAAAATAGTACCGAAAAAGCTTGTTCGCATAAATATGTTGTGCAGAATGGAATCAAGTGTTGAAGTGCTTTATTTGCAAGCGCAGGATAATCTGACCTGAGAAGTAACCAAAAGTTGCTCAATTCAGTTTTGTTAAATTTTAGTTTATAAGTTGTATCACATGATAATTCCACGAGAATATCTTGTTCAGGTGCAGATAAATGTTTAGTATTTGTAATTTCCAAATTAAATGGATCTCTGATCCAGTTATTGCAAGGATCAGGAGTAGAAAAATACTTCCTGAAGTTGCTTTTCAAAGTAATTAAATGTTCAACAAATAATTGACGCGTTTGATTAAGCAATTTTTCACTGGAGCTTTCTATGAAATCATTGAGAGTTGGAAAAGACTCATATACACCGTTCTGGATGCGTTTCGACCACAAGTCGATTTTTTTAATCATTGCTTCTATTTTATCTTCAACTTTAAATATATTTACAACAGTACCTTGCAGGCTCAAATTAAGTTCGTTCAATTTTGTAAAAATATCAGTCAAGTAAGCCACCTTAGCTAACCAGATAAAATCATTGAAACATTCGGTCAGTTCAAAATGCGCATCTATTAAAAACAATCGTATTTCATCTCGAAGCTCAAAAAGGCGAATGAGTACTTTCCCGCGGGACAACCAACGTACATCTGTATGTAATAATAAATGTGTATGTTGACTACCCATTTCCTCACACAAAATTTTAAAAACTCTGGAATTAAGTGGACGAGCCTTAATGAAATTGACAATTTTAACTACTTCGTCTAATGTTCTTTTCAAATCTGGTGACATATTTTTGGCTGCTAATGATTCTCTGTGAATGCAGCAATGATTCCAAACAACCTGAGGCGCAACATTTTTAATAAGAGCAATCAATCCAGTTCTTGTACCTGACATTGCACGAGCACCATCAGTGCAAATTCCAACACATTTTGGCCACTCTATTTCATTTTCGGTTATAAAATTATTCAAACTGTTAAATATGTCATTAGCTGTCGTTCGTGAAGGTAGTGAATCACAAAACAATACATCTTCTTGTATTTGATTTTCAAACTCATATCTAATGAAAGCTAACAAATTGGCATTATTAGTGACATCAGTACTTTCATCCAATTGTAATGAGTAATAGTGACTTTTGCGCACTCTCGATATTAATTCTTCTTTTATATTACATGACATGTCTTCAATCCTATTCTTAACCGTATCATTTGATAATGAAATCAAATTTATATCGTTTGCTGCTTTAGTTCCTAACATTATATTTGTAATTACTTTTGTAGCAGGAAGAATTAATTGCTCTGCTATATTATGCGGCTTTCCTGCTTTAGCAATAAGTAGAGCTACTTCATATGATGCCATTACTGCTTTCTTACTCATACCACCAGATCCCGTCTTTACCATCAATTTCTGACTTGAATTAAGTTCTTCTTTTTTCATTTTAAAAAATTCGATAGACTTACTAACATGCTCGCTGTGCTTTGTTTGTAAATGACGTCTGAGATTAGCAGGTTTCATACTTTCATTGGATAAACTTTCCTGACATAGAACGCAGACTGGTCTTTCCACATCATTGTTGCAAATATAAGTAAATCCAAATGATAAATAATCATCCGAATATTTTCTAGTTTTGCGTTTCTTGGTAGAGTTTGCTGTTGATGCCTCATCATCTGATTCTTTCCGTTTCTGTGTTGAACCAGTTTGTAGCCAACGATCCATTTTATGGAGTAATTTATTAACATTGAACTACAATAATATAAATATAATATAAATATAATATAAATATAACGAATTATTATTTACTAGCTATGTTTTAATATGATTTTAAATGAATGTTTTAATATCATTTTAAATGAATGTTTTAAATCATTTTAATAAATGTTTTAAATGAATATTAATTTATATAATAAATATATTTCGTAATTTGATTCTAAAATATTATTAATTTCGTAATTTGATTCTAAAATATTATTAATTTCGTAATTTGATTCTAAAATATTATTAAAATAAATATTTTTTATTCATAAAACTAACTTATACTTACTCTCAAAAACAGCCTTTCTGGGAAATTGCAAAATGTGTTTAGTGTTTTTATAAAATAATGATCATGCAAATTACACTAAAAATTAAAAAAAATTATTAGCTATAATAAACTATTATTAGCTATAATTTAATTATAATTAATTAAATTAATAAAAATAATTTAAAGATACAACTCGTTGAGAAATGAACTTATAATTAACATTAATAAAAATAATTTAAAGATACAACTCGTTGAGAAATGAACTTATAATTAACATTTGCTTTAAAACTGTTTAAAACCCCAGAGTGGACGCTGACAATTTGGGTTTTTCCGGGTAAGACTGTCCCCTCCCCTGGTTTTCCCCAATAACAAAGTGAAAGAAAATTCCCTTATATGCCTCCCCTTCCGAGCCCCTAAGAGGGGTTATTTTAAAGGAACAATCGAAAAATGATTTTAAATGAATGAATGGATGAAAATTCAAATTTTATATATAGTTTTTTATATATGTTTATTTATTCACAAAAAATTAATTGACATAATTATCAATTTAATAAAATAAAATAGTATTATTAATAGTATTAAATTATAGCCGTAATTCTCTAGGAGGATATAGTTACACAATGAACTTTAAATATTTATATATGTATATATTTTTACGATGATTTTTTTCCGAGGACCGCGGACCCCCAGTAAAGGCTTCGCGGACCCCCAGGGGTCCGCGGACCACAGTTTAAGAACCACTGTTCTATTATATTTAGCTACCATGTTTTATTCCAGGCCAGCAGAGGGCTCCACTAATTTTCTTTTTTTTATTTGGGTTTGGATATATGAAAACTAAAGAAATTAATTAATTAAATAATTTTTCTAAATCCAAACCGAATTGAAAAAAAAACACTGAAAATTAGTGAATAAGTGAATAATTAGTGAATTAGTCAATAAAACTTTATTAAATGGCTTCTCATTCATAACTAGTTTGTTTGTCACACTTAAATAATCTTTATCTCGTAAACTAGAAGAGACCCCGAGAAATATAATATATGAAAACTAAAGAAATTAATTAATTAAATAATTTTTCTTAATCCAAACTGAACTAAAAAAAACTGAAAATTAATGAATAAATGAATAATTAGTGAATTAGTCAATAAAACATTATTAAATGTCTTCTCATCCATAACTAGTTTGTCTGTCACACTTAAATAATTTTTATCTCGTAAACTAGAAGAAACCGAGAAATATTCCCTGAAACTTCGAGTTTTGTAAACAATTACCATACATATCTATGTTTTCTTATGGTTTTGAATAAAAAAGCAAAAAGATAAAAAAAAAAGGCTGACTAATATGAATTCCACCTGGATAGTTGATGATCTGGAATAATTTGTTGCTGTGAGGCATGATGCACTTCAAATCTCTCTATATATTTATATAAATTGTATCGCTCTCACTCTCTCGCTCTGTGTGCTGTCTGTTATCAAAAGCGAGCATCAAGCGTTGGTCTGGTCGTGTCTGATAACGCCATGTCAAAAATTTATTACCATTTGTTATATTAAAGCGTTCCGCAAACAAACAAGATTTTTTGACCACAATCACTAGCCACCCTCCCTTTTTCCCTCCCTTCATCCACCATTCCCACCCTTCTTTTTCTCGTCTCCCTCTCTTGACCTCAAACTCTCTGTCTCACTTTCTATATCATATACAGTGGCACATCACCATTTCACAACCACACATATATAAATATATATATATATATATATATATTTCTATATATTTACATATATATATATATATATATATATATATATATATATAATCTATCAAATTCCCACACCCCATCACAATTGCACAACTGTTGTTTTGTTTTCGAGGTTTATATCAAAGGAAGTTGAATTGATTTTACCTCACTCCCCATTTTCATCCCCCTACCCCTATTTAGAGTGTCAGTGAAAGTTAATTAATATTATTTAAAGATTAAATTTTATCATGGCTGATTTAATCAGTTCATTTGAAACAAATCAAATATTGTAATGTGAATTATAAAAAGTTTATTATTTTTGTAAAAGTTTATTATATAAATATATAATAGGGTTAGAAGGGTCATTAATATTAACGCATTTATTATATATTTTCATTTTGTTTAATAAAACAAAAAGTATTATCTAATTTATTTATTTATTTATTTATTTTTGTTGTCATTGGAATTAATTATATTTATTTTATTATTACATATAATAAATTTAATAAAATAAATTAAATAATAGTATTTATAACAATATTGATGATATTACTTAATTGTGAACCAAGAATATTAAATATAGAAAAATTAAAAAAGAGCTGTGGCCAGACACAGAACGGACCGACGATTTAAAATAAATTTCCAAACATTACTTATATAATTATATATATATTTTCATTTTGTTTAATAAAACAAAACCATAATTATGAAAGTGGTCTAAACTTAAATTATATTCTTTTGGTTGTTATTTTTATTTTAATTACTACTATATTTTAAGTGAAAAATTTCCGACAATGAATATAAAATTAATGCTTTATAAACTACTACTTCTGGTTTCCGAGTATAGACCAAAAATAGGTGAAGTAAATATACCAAATTTTATCAAAATCCGTTGAGCTGTTCAAGCTATACACGTCTATACGGACACACAATGGACAGATAGACGGACGGACGGACAGACGGACAGACATCATGCTAAAACTACTTTTTTCTCTTAACGGAAATATGTAAAAATCTGCATATGTGAAATCTGGTGTGAAAACAATACCTTCCCTTATCGTCGGTCAGGAAAAAAAATGTTTAATTTAAAATAAGGTTTAAGTCACTCACTGTACATATATACATAATATATTAGAATCCATTAAGAATAATTATTATACCTTCCATCTAAAATTTAATTATTTTTAATTTTTTTTTTTTTTTCTATTTCTGAGACGTTTACTAAAACTATGAAAAAGTTTATTTTCTGAATATAAATCCAATGCAAACAACTTACTTGTTCCTTTTAACACGAAAAGACGTTGAATTATATTCAGGAGAACCAGAGAAGAACCATTCAGATCAAAGAAAAATTAATGAAAAGTTAATTTAAAAATAATTGGTCAATGCATTGAAAAGAAAATATAAATTAATATATGATAGGGAATTAATAGAGATTGGAAATTGGAAGGTAATGGATCATGAAAGAGATGATTGAAGAATGTGGTTAAAATTTTGAGATGGTCATTTATTATATATAAAAAATATATGTCGAATAAAATTCATTAATAAAATATGTTCATTTAGAGATATTTATTGTATTTGTATTCTATTTTTTTAATCTCCGTTTGTTTTTTGTTTTTTTTTTTTGTTAACATTTGCCAAAAGTCGTTTTATACCCTCATGAAAATAGCTTGTTAACACCCTCATGCAATTAACTCTGCAAAGTTTAAGAAACTTAATCCAAGATCAAATAAAGAGAGAGAGAGAATTTAGACCTCTAATGGCATGATATACGGGTGTCCATTATTTTACTTACACATTACACTCCTATCGACATAATACATTCCTTATACTATTTAAGTAATAATTAAAAATAAATTTTAAAATTTTATTTCTTTAACATTAACATGATTTAATAAAATTTATGATTTTTAAATCTTTTATAGTTTAGAATATAATTAAAATTAATTTATTTACCTTCTTTTTTATTCAACATTTTTTTGAGAATTGTTAGAATTAATACTTATGTAAAAAATCTGGAATGTCTTCACTCGATTAGAACTTTATTGAAAAAATTTAGAAAGTCGGAAATGTTTAAGAGCCTCATCATCTCGCGGCACACTTTTGAAAATCTCGCGGCACTCTAAAGTGACGCGGCACAGTGGTTGAAAATCACTGCTCTAATGAGATGGACATTTATTCATTAACAAATCGATTTTTGATGATAAGAATTTGGATTTGATAGTTTACTCATAAACAATACATAATAATTGGAATAAAAGGTCCTCTTACGCATAATTTAGTCAGATCTTAAAGCAAAATTTGCTCTTTAATTAAAAACATCTGGAGAGCATTTTCAAAACCTCATTCACTTGAATAAGGAAAAATTATTCTTCAATAAAAATAACTTATCTTTAGGGAAAAGTGCAATTTTATTATAACATAGGTAATATGGGTCAGAGTGAATTCCATTTCTACGATCGTATTTAATCCCTAATAACTATTGGAAGAGATAGATAAAAAATTTTCCATTGTTTTCTAAAACTACCTTGAATTATTATAATATTTGGATTTCTAAGAAATTTCTAAGATTTTAAGTCAAAATTTAAAAAAATTAATTCCGGTACTTTCAGCGATTCAGTCAAGCTGAAATGCTTATAACAATTTTAAACAATTTTTAATCATGTGAAAAACTATCAAACAAATATCTTTATTTTTACGGTCAGTTTAGAGGGAAAAAAAATCAAAATAAGGTAGGTAATGGTTGTAATGAGCTACATTTCTCATAGAGAACTAAGAACTGCTCAGATAGAAAACTACGAATTTTTAATAATGCCCGTGTACCAAATATATATATATTAAAATTAATGAACCAAATCCTTATTTTCACACCATGTGTAGAACAAAAATTATCATAATAATAGTATTTACCGGAACTCTTAAGTATTTATTTTAATTCACATTTTTAAGCTAGTTTAGAAATTTATATCACAATTTTTCACTATAAATTTTTACCGACCGACGATAGTAAGGGAGGTATTGTTTTCACACCAAATTTCACATGTGGAGATTTTTCCATATCTCCACGAATCATACGTTTTCTTAACAGAAAAAAGTATTCTTAGCATGATGTCTGTCCGTCCGTCCGTCCGTCCGTCTGTCCGTCCGTATAGATGTGTACAGCCTGAACGGCTCAACCGATTTTGATGAAATTTGGTATATTTACTTAATGCATCAGTGGGATGAATTGATCAACTTTTGGTGCAAATCCGGAAACCGGAAGTGGTAGTATTAGCAATCGACGATAGAAAGGGAAGGGTTATTTTCACACCAAATTTCACATGAGGAGATTTTTTTATATATCACCACCAATCATACACTTTGTATTGGTTTTATCCTCGGGAAAATCATCTTTATTAGTTTTTTTTAATTAAAATTATATGACGTCATCCAGCCACTCATGACGTCACAGCCTGGTCTTACATATATATTATAAGTAAAATAAAATTAAAAATATTTATGTTATATCCATATCTGTTTTTTATTACATTAATAGATATATTAAAATTATTTGAAATTGTTTCTGTAGCTGGAAATTAATTTACTTCAAACCGTCGGTCGGTTCGGACCTGGCCACAGGTCAACTTATTATTTTGAACTTAAAGATGATTTAATCCTCGTCCTCAAATATTTTACACTCTTGTGTATTTCACTCTAAAATTATAAAATTGTTTCTCAACTTCTCAATTTTATTCAGCCTCAAATAAATTTAATAAAATCTATTATTTTTGTATTTTAAGGTTTTAATTTCACCACATAACTGTGATTAAACAAAATATTAATTAATTGATTTAATATTAAAATTTGTTTCAATTCTATTTCAAATAAAATAAAAATATGTATTATTTTTCAAATTCATTTCACTATTTTGAGTAGTAGGAGTAATTAGAACTGTTGATTAACATCCGTCACCGTAACATGACACATTGATTTGATTGATAATTTAAGTAATATTCTATAGGGTAAAGGCACCAGTGTATGACAGTGAACCAGTGTATGACAATTGGTTAAAAATCCCTCCAAAGGCTGTAATATATTTTTGGCATATTATGAGCCATAAAATCAAACAAGAGACATCTGCCAACTGTAATGGCCGACTATCCATCGAGATTATTGAAGGCTTTTAAAAATAAGAAAATAAAAACTGAAAGCTGGTAAGTTTATAAAGGAGTTATTATCAATATTCATAAAGTGTATTAGATTCTTATCATTTCATATTGATTTTTCACTTATTTCGTTTGAAATATAATTTCTACCACTTCAAAAACGGTCATTCTTGGAGAAAATTGGCCAGAATTGGAAGGAGGATGATGACACCAGCCGGAATACTGTGGAAATCGCCTGAACCTGAAGATTTGATATTCTTTTGTTGGTGTGACATTATTTTATATATTCCCCCTCCCGACAAATTTTCAGTGTTAAAATGTAAAACCTCCGATCCTGTGGAGTTTTTGATCATTTTAGAAATGTATTGTCAAATACTGGAACTTTTAAGTGTCAATCACTGCGAAAAACTGTCAATAAATTCGGTAATTGCTGATTTTTTGATTTTTTTTTTTAATACATTTTTTTTGGTTTAATAAAAAGTTTTGTAAAGTATACCTCATATTTCTTGAACCTAAGGCTATTTTTCAGCAATACAAAGCAGTGAAATGAGTAGTCCGTCAGATATTCACAAGTTCAAAGTGACAAAATGTTATGAGTGTCATACGCTGGTGCCTTTTTCCTATGCTATTTTAAATAAATAGGCTCTTTGAAATTCCTTTTTGAAACATAATTTAAAAAACTTGTATTTATTTTAACTTATTTTTTTTTATTGCTAATTAAAGTACCTGTTAAGATTAAAAAAATTATAGCTGGAGTGTCTCCACTCGACTATCTCGCAAATTGAATTGGATTAAATAACATAATATATTATCTTCTTCTTCTTCTTCTTCTTCTTCTTCTATTAAAGGCCTAAGGCCTGTTCTTCTTCACTATCCTCAGGTCTTTTTTGGGATGAGTACGCCCAGCAGTCAGCCCATTTTTTCGGTGGCTTGGTCTCTTGTGTTGCTGGCCTTCCATCCCGGGCTATATTCTCAAGAGCCCTTCCGCGTTGGCTCTTCCTACGTGTTCGTTCCATTTTTACGGCGAATCTTAACCCATTTGCCGTAATAGGTTCGTTGCCGTGTCGTCAATGTGTTAATCATTCCAATTTTCGAGGCTGTGTGTGGTTCTTTGAGCAATTGTGATTTGCGTCTCTTGAGTAGATTGCTAGTCTCATCTCCGAGACGTGGATGTTCTTAGTTAAGTCGAAGCCCCCCAACACGACAAGGTGACATCCATGGTGGGGCTTGCCGGAGGCAGCTGATGTTAAATTAAATTGAAAATTTTTGTTCTTAGTTGGAATCGAACGCCGACTTCTTGCGTGGAAAGTTGGTATCCTACGCTCTCGGCTACCCTGCCTCCATTAATATTATATATTAAAAAATCAAAACATGGTAGGTAATGACCCTCTTCCGGTTGAGCTACATTTCTCAAAAGTTGATAGAAAACTATGAATTTTGAATAATGCCCATGTACCAAATTTCATCATTCTAGCTCAAACCGTTTTTGCGTAATCTTGGTTACATACATACACACACACACAGACAGACATTTTTCTCAACCTTAGTGAAAATGATTCAGGAATATTCAAAACGTATAAAAACATCAAAATCTAGACATATCTAGCGAGATATTAAAAATGATTTCCTAATCAGAAGTGATTAGCCTAAATAAAATTAAATAAATTTCGAGTTCGTAAGTTAGTAAAGTTTTATTATAACTCCAATCGCAATTTGTTCATTAACTATCGCATTAAGATATAATATTAATTATAATATATATTATCTCAGTAAGATATATTATTATTATTTTATTGATTATCCATTTATTAATATAATACAATCAATTATTATATTATATAATACAATCTTTAAAACTTAACGTTTCCGGTATCATATGCTGCTCTTCTTAGTCCAATTTAATATTTCAAAAATACAAGTAAATATACCATTTTTGCTAGTATAATAAGATATATATATATATATATATGGAGAGGGTCCGAGGCCCTCATGACTTTATCACTAATAAATAATTAAATTTAATATATATAATTAAAAACTTAGGGTATAAAATATCATAATATATAATATAAAATAAAAAATTGTTTCTAATGTAATTGTAAAAGAAAATATATATACACATTTATAAAAATTATATAGATTATCTTTTTCTAATGAAATACATTCCTTAAATTATTTTCTTTATCAATTTAATTATTAATATATAAAAAATCAATGATATTATTTATTTTATAAATGTAGGAGACAAACAGGCACAGCCAGAATAATTCGATTGTTTATATGATTACATTGAAAAGCGATAAGCGACTCGGCCAATTCTTTGAAAAAGAATATTATAAAATATTAAAATAAAATAAAAGAACTACATTTTTAGTATACATACAACAGTGAATAGAAAAAGAAGTCAAAATTGCAGAGTGAACGTTCTAACAGGTAATTAGCATCTATTATATTGTATATACCCACTAATAATTCATTTTTAATTATAAATATTAATTATACAAAGTTATTCGTTTAATAAACTTCCTCTATGAATATAATAATTTATTAATTATGATTATAATATTATTTTTCATATTCATAAAAAACCTCGAATAGTTATATAAATATTTTATATACTTCAATTACTATTTACAAGGTGAATTACAAATGATTTGTATTTGATATTCTTTGAATAATGAAGGAAAAACAAAAATAAAAAAAGATCTGGAATGTCTCCACTCGACTATCTCGCATTTGAATTGGATTAATAACATAATATATTATATTTAAATTAAATTTAATTAATTATAAATTATAAATTAAAATTAATAAATAATATTTATTAAACCAGTGCATGTTTGGCACTTAGTTGATGGTACCACGTCACCTGTTGGCGCGTGAGATTTGCAGTGTTAAAAAATTAATTCTGGTACTTTCAGCGATTCAATCAAACTGAAATTCTCTATATATCAGTTTTATACAATTTTTAATCATGAGAAAAATTATCAAATATATATCTTTATTATTACGGTCACTTTAGAGGAAAATAAGTTGACCTGTGGCCAAGTCTGAACCGACCGACAGTTTGAAATAAATTAATTTCCAGCTTCAGAAACAATTTCAAATAATTTTAATATATCTATTAATGTAATAACAAACAGATATGGATATAACATAAATATTTTTAATTTTATTTTATTTATAATATATAGCTGAAGTAGCCGGCGTTGCCCGGCGTTACCCGAAGCTGTGACGTCATGAAGGGCCGGGTGACGTCATATAATTTTAAATTGAGAAAAACATAATGAAGATGATTTTTCCCGAGGATAAAACCAATATATTCGTGGTGATATGTAAAAAAAATCTCCTAATGTGAAATTTGGTGTGAAAATAACCCTTCCCTTCCTATCGTCGATCGCTAATACTACCATTTCCGGTTTCCGGATTTGCACCAAAAGTTGATCAATTCATCCCACTGATGCATTAAGTAAATATACCAAATTTCATCAAAATCCGTTGAGCCGTTCAGGCTGTACACATCTATACGGACGGACAGACGGACGGACGGACGGACGGACGGACAGACATCATGCTAAAAATACTTTTTTCTGTTAAGAAAATGCATGATTCATGGAGATATGTAAAAATCTCCACATGTGAAATTTGGTGTGAAAACAATACCTCCCTTACTATCGTCGGTCGGTAAAAAATCAAAACGTTTTAGGTAATGACCATTTTCCGGTTGAGCTACATTTCTCAAAAGTTGATAGAAAACTATGAATTTTGAATAATTCCTATGTACCAAATTTCATCATTCTAGCTCAAACCGTTTTTGCGTAATCTTGGTTACATACATACACACACACAGACAGACATTTTTCTCAACCTTAATGAAAATGATTCAGGAACCTTCAAAACGTATAAAAACATAAAAATCTCATGGCGAGATAGTAATAAAAAATCTCATCTCAATAACTAACTTAATTAATTAATTAATAACATTATTATTATTGTTTTATTTTATGTCTTTTCAAATATTAATTGGAAAGATTGTGGATATACAAGGAGAGATGAAGAGATAAGACAGAATCGAATCAGGGATAGTTTGGCTATCAGTTGAAGGAGAGGCGGGGAGGGATTAGATACCCGAGTAATCGCCGTCATTAGGACCCCCGTCCTTAGCATCCAGCCTATCTATCTATCGAGCTAATATATAGGATACGGCCTCTGTTTCCTCTGCGGGTCATTAGCTCTCACTCAATCTGATCAAGCGAATATATTACATCGATTCTGACTATTTATCGTGTGCAAGTCGAAATGGTACCTCGAAACGCATAAAACTTAAATCCTAATCCAAATAAAAAAAAACGACAGCTCAATAAAAAAAGAAAATGTTATAAATCTAAATGCAAAGATTTAAAAAAAAGAAAAAAAAAACATTCGATATCTAATCTCATCCATTTTTTAATATTTACATTTATATTTTTAAGATTTTTTTATTTAAATGGAAATACCTATTATAAAAATTATATTGAACCCAAATATATTAATTAATTCTATAATATATATCTTATTTTATTATACTAGTAAAAATTTTATATATATATAGTAACTGGTTCACTGAGCTCGGTATATACTTTAAAAAATTATTCTTTATGAACTATGAATATTTAAGATTAAGATTATTATTTAAAATAAATAAACGATAAAATATATGAAACAATTTCAAATAATTTAAAAAAACATATATTAAAAAAAATCATAAAACATACACCCCTTAAACGTATGTATTAATGCACCCAAACACAGAAAAGTATGGCCTAGGAATATAACATAATATATATTTCGTAATTTGATTACAAAATATTATTAAAATAAATATTTTTAATTTTATTTATAATATTTTGTATATAAGGAAGCGCTGTATGACGTAGATGCTGACGTAATTTAAATTTACTATTTTAAATTAAGAAAAAACTAACAAAGATGATTTATCCCGAGACTATATAGAATGATTTGTCTTTATAAATTTTATCTATGGTGTGCATTTCGAAAAATCCTTCGAACGGTATAATATTTCAAAAATACAAATATATATACAATTTTTTCTAGTATAATAAGATAATTTTTTTTGTCAATTATCTGTATTTTGACATATTCACGAAATAAATTTATTTGTCGTAAACCGATTCCTAAGCGATGCCATATTAATTAGCTTTAATGAGCCGATGTATTTACAACTACCGAGTTTCGTAGCAAAGAGATTAAAAAGAAACAATTGAATAATTATAACGAACTCAACAAGAATTATTTATTTTAATAATACTTAAAGTGTAATTAAATGAATAATTAAAAATTAATGATAACTATCTCACAATTTAATTAGATAATAAGTTAATAATAACCTATTAATTATAAATACATATTTTAACAATAAGGTCAGGTTTTCAGTTCTCATTGGAGTAAGAGAGAAATAAGGAAACCACTCACGCGCCCATCATAACTTATTTTTATCTTTCAAATATTTCGTTAACATTGAATATTTTTATTACTTCTGTGACTAATACAGTGAGTAACAATTTTAAAACATTAATTATATTAAAAAATATAATTTTTAACATAGAAAAAGCCATACTTAAAATAATTGAAAATGACACTTTCTTAGATATAAATATTTTATTTTAACTATTTTTTGATTTGACTTAACTGGAAGAGAAATAAAGATGTTTTGATGTCTTATGTGTGTTAAAAGGGATTCTTATTCACATTTAATTTCTAATTTTTCCCCTCATATATGTTATACCTAGAATATAGAAATAAATTTGATACAGCGAATATTTCTAGTACAAATAAAAAATTAGCTGGAGTGTCTCCACTCGACTATCTCGCAATTTGAATTGGATTAAATAACATAATATATTATATTTAAATTAAATTTAATTAATTATAAATTATAAATAATAAATATTAAACCAGCGCATGTTTGGCTTTTTGTTGATGGCACCACGTCACGTGTTGACGCGTGAGATTTGCAGTGTTAAAAAATTAATTCTGGTACTTTCAGCGATTCAATCAAGCTGAATTTCTATATATAGGAGTTTTATACAATTATTAATCAGGTGAAAAATTATCAAACATATATCTTTATTTTTACGGTTACTTTAGAGGAAAGAAAATCAAAACGTTGTAAGTAATGACCCTCTTCCGGTTGAGCTACATTTCTCCAAACTTGATAGAAAACTATGAATTTTGAATAATGCCCATGTACCAAATTTCATCATTCTAGCTCAAACCGTTTTTGCGTAATCTTGGTTACATACATACACACATACACACGCACACACACAGACATTTTTCTCAACCTTAGTGAAAATGATTCAGGAACCTTCAAAACGTATGAAAACATCAAAATCTCAACATCGAAAATTTTCGTGATCGCAATACTATCTCTTACGAGATAGTAATTATCAGAAAAAACTCTGTTTTCATAGATTAATAAGCACTTGAATTATTGCAATATGTTAATATTCATATTCGTATACTATTTAATATTTATGATCACATGTTAATTAATTAATTTAATTAGAGAAAAATAATAAAAATTAGACCTCAACATATCGACTTTGAAAGAAATTGAAATTATTTTTACTATTTCGCCAGTTAGTATTGCGATCACGAAAATTTTCGATGTTGAGATTTTGATGTTTTTATACGTTTTGAAGGTTACTGAATCATTTTCACTAAGGTTGAGAAAAATGTCTGTGTGTGTGTGTGTATGTATGTAACCAAGATTACGCAAAAACGGTTTGAGCTAGATTGATGAAATTTGGTACATGGGAATTATTCAAAATTCATAGTTTTCTATCAACTTTTGAGAAATGTAGCTCAACCGGAAGAGGGTCATTACCTACAACGTTTTGATTTTTTTTCCTCTAAAGTGACCGTAAAAATAAAAATATATGTTTGATAATTTTTCACATGATTAATAATTGTATAAAAATGATATATATAGAATTTCAGCTTGATTGAATTGCTGAAAGTACCAGAATTAATTTTTTAACACTGCAAATCTCACGCGCCAACACGTGCCATGGTGCCATTAATAAAAAGCCAAACATGCGCTGGTTTAATAAATATTATTTATTAATTTTAATTTATAATTAATTAAATTTAATTTAAATATAATATATTATGTTATTTAATCCAATTCAAATTGCGAGATAGTCGAGTAGAGACACTCCAGATTTTTTGTATTTATTTTTTAGTTAATTTGGTTTCAGTTTCTAAAAAAAAAATATAAAAAAATAAAATATTTTTGTCTTGTCAATAGAATTAGATTATGTTTTCGAATTATTATTATTATTATTATTATTATCATTTGAAATTGTATTAGGATATATATTGGTATACATATATATATATAGAACGTTTCTTAAAGGGGACCCGTGTATTGAAACGTTATCACAACCACAAAATTGCCTCCCCTCACTTTTCTCTCTCTCTCTATCTCTTTCTCTTAGCTCCAATTGGATTTCACAGGGGAGATTTGGAATTGAATCAGATATCATAGCCGAGGAAGATAGAGCGATATCTCCGTCCAAGATGCTGGCCCCTTCGTGAGCCCTTTAAGAGCCAATGGCTTGGTCAAATGGCCTTTCAGCTACTTTAAGCAAAAACCATTTGCGATAAACGTTTATGATTTCTAGCCAAAAAATAATGCATAGCTTCATCAACAGAGATAATATATAATTATCCATTATTTTAAGATATTAATATCAATTAATTTAAATAGAATTTCAAAAATATTCATTCTCATTCGAAAACATAACTATATATTTATTATATCAAATCTAATTTATAAAATTATAAAAATTAATTATAAAAAAACATTAAAAAGATTCAAAATTTTATTTAAAATCTTAATAATAATTGAATAATTTTTCTCTAAAGTTATAATTGTTTTTTTATATTTTTACTTTTTGTGTAGCTATTAGAAATATATGTATTTTTTTTAACTATTTTGACTATTAGTTTATGAATGTCCCTTATGTTTGAAGGTACTATTATTATCAAAATGTTATTATTACAATGATATCTATAATTATATCTATACTTACGAGGGTGGGGTGAAAAGTTTCCGGCCTGACCAAGAAAAACGATATTTTTAAATTTTTTTTTCCTTTATTTTTCAACATAATCTCCATCAACATTTCTCATAACGGTGTTCTAATTTAGTTAATTGATTTAATTAATTAATTTATTTATTTATTAATTGATTTAATTTAATTTAATTTAAGTCTCATCAATAGTTATGAATTGTTTGGATTACGCCTACAAATTGTCGGTAGAAATGTTTTTTCGAAGCATTTTTTGGTCTAACACACGTTGCATAACTCCCTTGTAGTATTCCTTATTAACAGTACGACCTGTTGGGAAGATTTCATGATTCACGTCGCCTTTGTAATTGAAGAAAATAGTGAGCAGTTCCTTTTTTTTAAGTAAAAAATCGAAGAACAAGAAAAAGTGTATAACTTTTTCAGTTGTCAAAAACAAACTACTAATCCAAAATGACTAATAATGTCAACATATGAGTACCAACATAACAACAAAAATAAATAAATAATAATAATAAAATAATCGAATGTGCACAGCCCGAAAATTCAAAATTCACCTTTTCTTTTGAACAGGCCTCGTATAATTAGATTTATCTATAATTAAGAATTGCATGATCTCTATGCACCCTCAAATATAAAGTTAGAATTTTAATATAGATATATAGGGATACTCGGATAGATCATTTATTGTTTATTAGAGATTTATTTAATATGAGAATAAATAAATAAACAAAAAAAAAAAATAAACAATTTTGGTAAATAAAAATAAATGAGTTAGTCAATATAATGGAACATAAATAATATTCTTTGGATATTATACTTTTCCCATGTTTGAAAGAAACAAAAATAACGAGCATCTATGATATAATATCAATAAATTTTTTTATAACTTTATAAAATCCTATAAAAGTAGAAAGAATAATTCACCTAGATAAAGCGTGATCGAAGGAGGAGGAGGAGGAGGAGGAGGAAGATGAGAAAGAAACGAAAAGAGAAAAAAGAATTATCTATCTATCTATCTACATATATATATATATATATATAATGTGTAGATGTAGAACAAAAGGGCAAAGATGCAAGCGTGAAAGAGAAGGAATATCAGAGGGGGGGGGGGGGGGGAATGAAAGTTAAGACAGCGGTTGGGAGCGGGGTCGGTTGGAGAGTTCTATTGAGTGTTAGAGATAAGCACAGTGGAGATGTAAACGAGAACATTGGAGGGTGATTTTGGCCTCAAGCCAATCACAGACAAACATGACTATAAAACAATGTCAGTTGCAAACAGCCACATGCATACACTCCATTGCCATGAGAGCAGGCATATCTTTTACTTTGCTCCTACAATTATGCTAATACAACTAGTAACCCTTAAATTATTATTATTATTATATTATTTTTATGATCTTGGATATCTTTTTATTGCTTCATATTTTATAAAATTAAGTACACATGGATAATCGCATCAAAAAAAAAACGATTTAAAAAACGAATATATATCTATATAATATATATATTAAAAATAATAATCTAATGATAAAGTTCATATAATCTGTATTCAATTTTCAAAATTTTATTTAGTATTGGACAAGCCGAAACAAAATAAAATATTGTTGAGCCTGTCGGATCACCTGTGCCACTAGTGAAGGAGTTAAAAAAAGAATTCTCAACTCTTTCACACGGGGAGTAAAATAAAATTAATTGGGAAATGTGTGTGTGTGAACCCTGAAATAAATTTCACCAAAGAGTGCAGTACGTTTGAGTATTAGTGCTTAGGCGATTCGTCTTGGAGAACCAAAATCGGAAAGAAATAATAACAAATCAAATAAATCAAAATATCCGATGCTAACATATGGATCTGCAAAGGAAAAATTAGAATCACTTTTTTACAAATAAAAGAAAAAGGTTCGTTGCCACGTTATAATATTTAATGAAAAGAAAATTAATATAAAGTAAAAATAAAAAATAAAAAATGAAATTGATACTTAGAATTTACAAATTAAATATAAAAATAAAAAGAGGAATAAATGCTAGCTAATGCTCAGGTAAAACAAAACAAGTTTACAAAAAAAAAAAACAATAATAATAACTCAACACAGTTTACCAAGCACGTGGTCAACAACAAATCTAAAAATGGCGAATTTTCAGCTAAAAAGCCAAAAGCGTGTAAACAATAGCAGGTCCTTCGAGTAAGTGGGAGATCACCTCTCCGAAGCAGAGGGCAGAAGCCCTTAGCCCAAAACTTACCAAAAGCAGCAATGTGATTGGCTGTAGGGATCACGTGACCCTTTTGCATAGTCAACTTAGCTACTGAACAATTTGACCACGTGTTTGTATATAAATATACCAAAAAATATAGATAAAAGAAAAACCTTATAAAAATTATATAAAAATAAATTGATATTAAAATAAATAAATCTAAATCAGGGAGAAGCTTTAACAAGTATATTTTATCAATAAAAACGTTATAAAATATTTGAAAATTTAGTGGGTAATTGTTTAGTATAACCGATGTATGGTGGATTTGGTTATAACTTTAGCAATAAATTCCTTTTTTTTGATTCAAAACAAACTTTCCTTGAGAAGTATTTGGCGGTTACTTGTAGTTTGCGAGATAAAAATTATTAAATCTTGCATATAAACTAGTTGTGAATGAGCAGCCATTTAAAAATGTTTTATTGACTAATTGTGTTCGAAATTTCAGTTTAAAATTAATTTATCATGGTTTGCAGCAATTAAATAGTTCTTTGAAAACAATATTTTTCGTATACCTTATGATCATTTTTTAGTAATCTACTTTGAACGGAGTTTTCTTTAATTTTTGTTTTGATGTTGTTCTGGTCGTGGATATTAATTTGTTGATTGCGCTAATCTTTGGGCTGTTGCTTGTGTATATATATAAATATATAATTTAAATAATAATTTAAATATTTAAATAAAAATCAAATCATTTAATATTTAATTAAATATTTTATTTTAATAATTTTTTTTTTTTTTTTTTTTTTTTTTTTTATAGTAGGTGAAATGCCTTTTTTAATGCCTATTTTAATAATTATAGTTATATATATTATTTATTTTATAATAAATAAAACTTATATAATATAATAATATAATAGTATTGAAAAATAAAAATTATCGATAAATATATTAATAAAAACTAATTTATCAACAAATTCAAACACCAGGAAGAAATTGGATTAAAAGAATGAAATATAGGCATATTGTATATAAAATACGAGATCTAGTATTCGATTAAAATTTGTTTAAAACACATAAAAATCAAATTACAATTTATAGAATAATTTAGTTTTTTTTGAAAGACCCGCGTCGAAAAACGCCACCTAGTGTCATGTGGCCGAATTATGAGGTTAGTCGATGAGTGATTATGGCTTTTATATATAATAATTAATTTTTTAATTTTCTTATATCCAAACACCGAACTTATGAAAAAAAAACCCTAGAAAATTAGTGGGCCCTCTGGTGGTCAAATAATAAAACATAGTAGCTAAATAGAATATCAATGGATTTATTTGCAAATTTTAATAATTTTTATCTCATAAACTAGAAGCGACCGCCACATTTTGCTTAAGGAAAGTTTGTTTGGAATCAAAAAAGGAATCCACTGGTAAAGTTTTATCCAAATCCATTATATATAGATTAGACTAAACAATTACCATTTAGTGTAAGTATGAAATTTTTCTAAATTATTTTAATAATATACAATATGTCTTTTCTTCTTCACAAAATAATAAATAATGAAATAAGAAGAATTTCACAAATTATAATACCAAAATAATAAAAACAAATGACAAAGGATGGTAGTTGTTTAACAAATGGAATGGAATATTTGTCCTGTTGCTTCCTATTCTCAGTTAATCTTAAATTAAATCCAAAATATATTTACAACTAGCGAAAGTGTAATTAGATTAAAATGGAAACTAATTCGTTTAAGATTATTATTTCTTGTAATTCAAAAATAAACCGAATAATGCAATTAAACATTTGATGAGTAAAGTTTTACTCTTGCCACACCCAGACACATCTCTCTCTCACTCTTTCTCTTTCGCTATGGTCACTCCCCTCTCCTCTCTTATAGTTTAATTTCTAGATGATCATTTTCTACTGATAACAAACTATAACATGCATTTAGAAAATTACCACCTATTAGTAAGTAAGTAGGCAGAAATGGGTGGCCTTAGGCAACGCAGGGTCAATTAAAAGGGTTTCGTGTATGTTCTAGTAACATTGCGTACCACTTATTCAAACGGGCATAGGGAGAGGGGAGGGGTGGGGAGGATGGTTTTCTCAAATACCCGCCATTCGAAGAGGGAGACCACAGAAGCAGACACTGATAAGAGCACTGCAATTGGGAATCCACTAATACGCCACATACTACCTACCCATACACATTCATTTCTCTCTCTCTCACTCTCTCTCTCTCGTTCTTAAAGTGTTTAACTTTCATGTCTCGTTACCTAGTCGAATACTAATTCTTGCCATTAGCTTATTCATCTCGAGGTAATAGACCAACGACATTGTTTCATTAAGAATGAGACCACATTTGCACAAGTAATCTATAATATAATCTGAATATTATTATTTATAAATTATATTAATTGGTATGCAAAATATCCGACTTTTGTTAAATTTAAAATAAATAATCAATATATATATAATTTCCTGTGTATGTATGTATAAAATTTCTTCTTATCTAATATTTTCTTTTTTTTATCTATATTATTAATTGTGTATGAAATATTTATATATTTATTTATTTGAATAAAAAAGGAATTTTCTCTTTATTCCCTCAAATATATTTTTATATTAATACAAGTATCTAAGATTTATTCTTTCCAATATTAAATAAAAAAAAAACAAACAGATATGGATATAACATAAATATTTTTAATTTTATTTTATTTATAATATATATAATATATATGTAAGGTTGTGACGTCATGAAAGGCTGGATGACGTCATATAATTTTAAATTAAGAAAAATCTAATAAAGATGATTTTTCTCGAGGATAAAACCAATACAAAGTGCATGATTCGTGGTGATATGTAAAAAATCTCCTCATTTGGTGTGAAAATAACCCTTCCCTTCCTATCGTCGATCGTTAATACTACCACTTCCGGTTTCCTGATTTGCACCAAAAGTTGATCAATTCATCATATTGATGCATTAATTAAATATATCAAATTTTATCAAATCCGTTGAGCCGTTCAAGCTGTACATATCTATACGGACGGACAAACTGACGGACAGACATCGTGATAAAAACTTTTTTCTGTTATGAAAATGCATGATTCGTGGAATATGTAAAAATTTCCACATGTGAAATTTGGTGTGAAAACAATACTTCCCTTACTATCATCGGTCGGTAAAAATTAAATAATACTGACTATAATAATAAAACGTTTACGTTGTATAGATTAAATAAGGTACTAATTCCCACACACAAAGTGTGCACTTCCGTTAAAGCGATCCAGGGGGGTGGTGATGTTCAGATATGCATTTAAGGAAAATAGAATTACCATTCTATTCTGAGTTCAATAAAAGCTAATATAATTTCCTATGTATGTATGTATGAAATGTCTGTACAATAGTACAATTATGAAGTTATAAATTTAGAATTTTACAATTTATAATTTTTTAGAATTTAAAATAAAAAAAAAACATTTGAAATACAAATTGAAATATTCTAATTACCGACCGACGATAGGGAAGGGTTATTTTCACATCAAATTTTACATGAGGAAATTTTTTACATATCATGCACTTTGTATTGGTTTTATCCTTGAGAAAAATCATCTTCATTAGTTTTTTCTTAATTTAAAATTATATGACGTCACAGCCTTGTCTTACATATATATTATAAATAAAATAAAATTAAAAATATTTATGTTATATCCATATCTGTTTTTTATTACATTAATAGATATATTAAAATTATTTGAAATTGTTTCTGTAGCAGGAAATTAATTTACTTCAAACCGTCGGTCGGTTCGGACCTGGCCACAGGTCAACTTATTTTTGATATTAATATTATTTTTTATCATAAAAGAGAATTTATTAAACATCATAAACATAAAAAGAAACCTATCAAAATTATTAATTTGTTACTAACTTCTTTTTTTAAAATTTTGTTTTGTTGTTTTAAATATTGAAAAAAATAAAAAAAAAATATTATGACGATTTAAATAAAGTTTATAATTTTATATTTAAACATAGTGTGTGTAAGTATTTGAATTAAAATTTCCTATAAATTATTATTATTAATCAATCTCGTGCGGCTAGAAGAGTTTTATATGATGTCTGGAACGGCTAGTTATTTTAGTAATAGGCTTTAATTTAAAATTAAATAACATATATTAATTTAATTTAAATTAAAACATAAAATAAAATTAATAAATAATATTTATTAAACCAGTGCATGTTTGTTGATGGCACCACGTCATGTGTTGGCACCACGTCATGTGTTGGCGCGTGAGATTTGTAGTGTTAAAAAATTAATTATGGTACTTTCAGCAATTCAATCAAGCTGAAATTCTATATATAGCAGTTTTATACAATTATTAATCATGTGAAAAATTATCAAACATAAATCTATATTTTTACGGTCACTTTAGAAGAAAAAAAATCAAAACGTTTTGGTAATGACCCTCTTCCGGTTGAGCTTCATTTCTCAAAAGTTGATAGAAATCTATGAATTTTGAATAATGCCCTTATACCAAATTTCATGATTCTAGCTCAAACCGTTTTTGCGTAATCCTGGTTACATACATACACACACACACACAGACAGACATTTTTCTCAACCTTAGTGAAAATGATTCAGGAACCCTCAAAACGTATAAAAACATCAAAATCTCAACATCTAAAATTTTCGTGATCGCAATACTATCTCTCTGTCGAGATAGTAAAAAACAAACCAAAACGTTTTTCTTTACAAATCGTCTTTTTAGTTTAAAAATCTACTTATAAATGCTAAAACCCTTATAATAATTTTCGAGATAAAAAATACATAATTTAAATATACCTAAATATAATTTTTTGGTAGTATATCATTATAATATATAATAAAAATAGAAAAAAAATGATAATGATACAATATATAAGTATACCTAATTTTTTAAAGTGATTTCTTCTTTTTTCTTGTAATTCTACCATTGTAACTTTTCTATGTCCTTGATGATGTAATATACAAGCTCAAAGATTTCCAATAATCCCAGCACCTTGTATAATTATCTTAGAACCCATTGCAATTGGCGAAATTTTATCCCATCCATGGAATATACAAGAAATAGGTTCCATTAAAACAGCTAAAATTAAAAATTAAATTTTATATTTAATTATAATTATTTATAATTAGTATATATTATATTGAAATAAATTTCGAATATTATCTAATTTTCTAAAAATTATTATAATCTCTAATAATATCTTACTAATTTCTTCTAATATAAAAAATGTATTATAATACTTCAATAAAATTTATTAAATTATGATAAAACTTAAATTTAAGTATTAAAAGGAAGGTGGCTTGATAAATGAATGATAATTAATTAATAATTATAGAGATGGATAATATAATCAGATAAAAATGTGCAAGAGATGATATATTGAAGTCAATTGATGATGTTGATGACTGATGTTAATTGAACGACTCTGTCGACTTATAAAGATGATTTTTCCTGAGGCTGAAACCAATACAGATCGATTTCTTTTTATAATTATTATCTATATGGTGTGAATTTAAAAAAAAATCCTTCGAGAGGTATATATATATATATAATTTTTTCTAGTATAATAAGTTAATATAAGTTATATTAGATAAGTATTATCATTCAAATTGGCCATGGAGAAACAAATAACAAACAAATTGTTTATTAATTTGTTAGAAAAAGAATCCATTTTTGAAATTTTGAAATTGAATGATTGAATGAAATACAAAATTACATTCATTTTAAAATCGTATTTAAATATTTTCAAATATAAGAAAAAAAATAGAATAATCTCTAATAATATCTTACTAATTTCTTCTAATATAAAAAAAATGTATTATAATATTTCAATAAAATTCATTAAATGATGATAAAACTTAAATTTAAGAATTAAAGGGAAGGTGGCTTGATAAATGAATGATAATTAATTAATAATTATAGAGATGGATAATATATTCAGATAAAAATGTGCAAGGGATGATATGATGAAGTCATTTGATGATGTTGATGACTGATGAAATAAAAAAAAAGATGAAGCGCTGATGTTAATTGAACGACTCTATCGACCAGACTCCAGGTCTTGGAGGGATCCATCTCTTTTTACTTCCCCTGGACCCACCCACATTCTTTGTCATATTTTGAGAAAGGGAGGGGGATCATAGGGGATGGGGGCGTTCCTTGGTCCCCCTCTTACGGGGACGTTTGGACAGAAACGCATGCGCTTGGTCCAAAGGGCGGGACCCAATGACACGCCTCCTCCTCGAACCCAGAACCTTGAAAAAGACACCGCCCTTTCCATCATCTCGGAAAACAGTGTTAGGTTTGGTCCATGGATTGCCAACTCCATTTCCCAACTCCAATCAGGCCCAAATTCCTTACCAATTTTATGATTTCATTTGTAAAACCTGAATTTACTATGGAATAGCAAAAACAAAAACAAAAACTTTTTATCTTTTTTTTATTTATTTATTGTTTTCCTTTTTGAGTGTTTTTTCATTCTTTTAATTATCATATTTATTCTTATCAATTATATATTTAGAAAGGTTAGATTTTTTACCGGGAAGGTATTGTTTTCATACCAATTTTCACATGTGAAGATTTTTACATATCTCCACAAATCATGCATTTTGTTAACAGAAAAAAAGTATTTTTAGCATGATGTCTGTCCGTCTGTCCGTCCGTCCGTCTGTCCATTGTGTGTCCGTATAGACGTGTATAGCTTGAACAGCTCAGCGGATTTTGATAAAATTTGGTATATTTACATCACCTACTTTTGGTGTATATCCGGAAACCGGAAATGGTAGTTTGTAGTTTACAAAGCATTAATTTTATATTCATTGTCGGAAATTTTTAACTTAAAATAGATTAGTAACTAATAATTGAGTAATTAAACTAAAAATAACAACCAAGATAATATAATTTACTCATTTTAATTCAAGTTTTAATAATATATTTTTTTTTGATATTTTTTATATATATATATATATATATATGGCCATAATTATGAAAGTGGTCTAAGTCATATATTTCTTGTTTCGAAATATTTAATGATTTGCATTTGCAATTAACTTGCACAACTCGAACGGCTCAACGAATTTTAATAAAATTTGGTATATTTACTTAATGCATCAGTAGCATGTATTCATCAACTTTTAGTGTATATCTGGATATATGATATTATATTTTTCTTGAAACAAAAATTTCTTTTAAATAGATGAATTTATTTTGAATTAATTATTTATTTAAAATTGTTTTATAAAATATTTTTAACGACCGACGATAGGAGGGGAAGGTATTGTTTTCACACCAAATTTCACATGTGGTGATTTTTTCGTATCTCCACGAATCATGTATTTTGTTAACAGAAATAAAGTATTTTTAGCAAGATGTCTGTCCATCTGTTCATTGTTTATCCGTATTGATGTGTACAATTTTAACGGCTCAACGAATTTTGATAAAATTTGGTATATTTACTTAATGCATCAGTAGCATGAATTCATCAACTTTTGGTGGATATCTGGAAACTGGAAGAGGTAGTTTACAAAGTATTAATTTTATATTCATTGTCGGAAATTTTTAACTTAAAATAGATTAGTAACTAATAATTGAGTAATTAAACTAAAAATATCAACCAAGATAATATAATTTACTTATTTAATTCAATTTAATTTAATTTAAAAATATATTTTTTTGATACTTTATATATATATATATTTATATATGCCCATAATTATGAAAGTGGTCTAAGTCATATATTTCTTGTTTCGAAATATTTAATGATTTGCATTTGAATAAATTAAAAAAATATATTTTTATTTTATGCGACATTTTAAGTTATAATTTTCTTAGTTTTGATTAATGAAAAATTATTATGAATATGAAATTTTTTGTGAATTTCACATGAAAATGTGTTTAAAGCTTGAATTGACTTAGACCACTTTCATAATTATGGGCACATATATAATTATTAATGTTGTTTAGAAATTAATTTATTTCAAATCATCGGTAGGTTCTGTGCCTGACCACAGCTCATTATTTTGTGTTTAATTTCTTCATTATTCTGAGAATTACACGAATTCGTCTGTCTTATGGAGCACTGTCGTGAGTCTTGTCGATATTATTTGTTCCTCCATCCAGTTACTTCTTAGAATATATATATATATATATATATAGTGGTGTACCGGGAGGGGAACGCGGGGGAACGACGTTCCCTTACCTTTTTTCAGGACCGGAACCCGTTCCAGTAGTAACTATGAATGATAAATAGATATTATATATTATTTAAACTATTTTATTTTCTTGCCGCGATTCTCTTATTTTCGTTTAATTACTTTGAAAGGGGCAATATGGATATTGATGAATAAATAAATACTTTACGAAATAATTCAAAATTCACCTTTTCTTTTGAACAAACCTTGCATTCTGATAAGTCTTAATATTTATCATTTTTTTTATAGTTTGCTTAAGTTTAAACATTATTCTTCCTCTCCCCTCCCTTTATTACTGAACTTTCTAAAATTCCAATATATAAATATTAAATTTTCCTTCGAATATTTGCATTGGTAATTCTTTCTCTCTCTCTCTTTCTGTTGGTTGATTAAAATCTATTTAACTTCTCATTTCTTATACCATATCCTATCCCCTTCTCTTTTTCAAGGACTCTCCGACTTAAATATACACCTTTGCGGTAAACTTATTCATGCCATTTTAATGGAAATTTATAATATACATTATATATGTTTACAGTACTTTATGTACTTACTTAATTAATTTATAAAAACAAAATTCAAAGTAAATTTTATTAATATTTAATTTGGTTAAAGTTAAGATTTCTTAATGTTCAAAGTGATTTAATATATCATTATAAGTACACGAAAAAAGAAACCAAAGTAAAAAGATGAATAAAAACTAAAATTAAAATTCCAAACTTTAGATTTATTATAGTAATCAATTTGAAATCAGAAATAATAAATGAATCCAAAATAAGAAATTAAATAGATTAATTAATTAATTTATTTTTTATACTAGAGATATTTTCAGAAATTTGATTTTAAATATATGGAGGCTACTCTTCATAATATACCTAAAATAGGTATAAAAAAAAACCTCTGACTTTTGTACGTCCTCCGCAAGGACAACGCCTATCAAGTCGGTTATATTAATGAGGTGTCCTATGATCAGTAGAACGGGTCCTCTCCACCTTTACCTTGATTTTCTTGATCGGAGGCGCTACTTTTTATCAAGTAGCTATTCCACAATGTTGATCCCGGAGGCTGGATTGACTCCGTCCCATAGACCCTAGCTAGAGAGATATTCCCTTGCCAGGCCCGGTACTTGAACCCGGGATCATGTAAATGTGAGACAGCGAGAAAATAGGTATAAAATATCATATAATTTATACAAATGGAGACTTAGAATTTTAGGAACATCTCATTGCTATTTCATAACAATTTCATTCTTTTAAAAAATATTTCTTGATCAAATTATTTTAATATTAGGTTAATTAAATTACTTTTTATACAAATAAATTTAATTTAAAATGAAAATATAATTTATTAAAAATATAAAAATATTAAAAAAATTTGTTGTATTGTATGTTAAAATAAAATCTTTAGAATTTAGTAGCACTGAAGGTAAATTCTGCGATGAAAGGGGTTTTTAGAGGGACTTAAACTTTCCCTTTAGATTTTTTGGATTTTTCTTATCTATACTGTATATATATGTTATAATAGAAAATAAATATGTTAAAGCAATGTTTCTCAACCTTTTAGTATTCACGGCCCAATTTTCAATCATAATTTTCATCGCCCTCCCCATCGGAAATGTTTCAGAGCATCGCAAAATCATCTGACCTTTTTTATTCTTTTTTTTTTTAGAACCATATTGAAAAAAATTGAGAAATAATCGAAAATGTTCAAGTTTGTTTGCCCACAAAATCATCTTACTTTTTATTTTTTTTAGAACTATATTCAAAAAAAGTCGGGAATTTTTTCTTAGATATGCTCACGCCCCCCTGGAGTAGGCTCGACCCCCCCCCCCACCAATGGGTCGCGCCCCACAGGTTGAGAATCGCTGTGTTAAAGAATTTCATCCAAAATTCATTTTTATTTTTTTTTATTATTATTTAGGTAAAAAAATCCAATATATATGATCGAGTAGAATTTTTATATATTTATCCCTCCAAAAATAATCCAGAATGAATGAATGTTTATATACATTTTAATTTTTAATTGTGAAAGGTATAAATAAAATATAAATCCCCCTCCTTTTACTATTAGAATTCTAATAAAATAATTTGTGTGAATCAGAATAATAATAAAAAATTAACTGATATATTTTTTCTTTTACATTTATAATTTATATTATTTTTTATTTTTAATAATAAACGAAGTTTAATTTTGAGTGGCGCATCTACTTTTCTACAAGTCAGCACTTTTTTTTTTTTTTTAAATAAACCAAATGATAAAATATAAATGCTAAAGCCATAAATTTAGAAAGATGTATAAAAATTGCCTCAAACTTTTCCAGGCCGTTTAATACTACTTTATTTTATAATAAAAATGTGACTTTTTGTTGATGAAAACTCTCACAGTGGCGCTAACTAAAAACAGTTGAAAAGCTAACAGGGAGGGGAGTCATGTATTTTTTAATGTCGTTTTTTTGCAGGCTGCTAACGTCATAGCCGATTAATAAACGACCACCGTTGTCCGGCCAGATGGCGCCTCCCCAAATTCATCCCACCCCACTCCACTCTCCTCCCAATGGTCAGTTGGCAGTTTGCACCCTTCTTCCGTGTAGGATACTCTCTCTCCCTGGGTTTGCAGTCAGACAGACAAAACGAACAGGGTAACATTCGGTGGATTAATTAATAATTAGAGAAAGGGGTTTAAAGAGCGTTAAGGAGAAAGATCCTATCCCCCTATTCCCTTAAGGAATTCAATAATGAATCTGATAATATATTATCAAAATATATCAAAATATTATCTATTAATCAACTTGTATCTAAAATTATTTATTTATTTTCGAAATTATTCTTTTTATAAGAATTAAGTACCTAAAACAACGAACTATCTCTCAACCTTTTAACAAATTTATACAATTTATTATTATAAACTTGAACAATTTTAAATTTTTTTAATTATCTATTACAAGTGTTGAATGGGTTTTTTAAAAATGACCCATCAAAAATTTGTTTCCTAAAATGGTATAAATTAATTAAAATAACTTGATTTTCATTTCAAATTGAAAATATATATTCAAATTTACTTGATAAAATATTTGATCCTATATTATATATTTATGTTGTTAGATGGCTTCAGTTTTATATTTTTCAAAGTAACAATAACTTATAGACTGTTTCGACCAAGGTGATTGATTACTACTGATAATAATATAAATTCTGAAATTATATTGACACCTGTACTTGTCTTTATTTGAATTAAGAAAGGAGGTTAAATTTTTTTCTTTTTATTTATAATAATCAAATATCAATTATATATATTATTTATAATTTAAACTAAAAAACTTTTTAATCAATATAATATAGTTTATTTAATATTATTAGATCAAATTTATTTAACAATTTATTTGAAATTCCTTCCTTTATGATTGTTCATATGTTGCTAACTCATGAATATTTTTGTTTTTGGGTGGAGGAGGGATAAATATATTTTGTAATTTTATTATAAAATATTATTAAAATAAATATTTTTTAATTTTATTTCGAAATTAAATAAACATTTTTAAAATATTTTAATTATAAAAAAATAATAATACAATATCAATTAAAAAAGAATGGCGAGAGGCAAATCTCAATATGGACAACGAAATTGCTGACATCATTTAAATTTATTATTTTAAATTAAGAAAATACTATTAAAGTTGATTTTCCTCAAGGCTGAAACCAATACATATCTATTGTGTGAATTTATTTTTTAGTATAATAAGATAAGATAATCTAATATTTTTTTTTCTTAATTATATTCAAGTTTATATATATTAAAAAATTTCATATATTATTATTATTATTTAAAACCTGACTAATATTGTTTTAAACTTTTATATACATCCTGGATCACTTCAAACAAAAAAAAAAAAGTAAAAAGTTTTAAATAAGAAGATAAGATGCTTAGTTTGCAAAACAAAAAAAAAATTTACCGAATTGGTTAAATCTTTGCTCGTTTAGATGGATATATTATTTGAAGAGATAAATGAGTGTGGTAGGCTTCTTGTGTTAGTGGAGAGGAGGAGGTAATATTTTCTGTGGTGAACAAAGTTGCTCTAAACAAGCATAAATCGCGGCTTCTTCAGTTGCAGGTGTCGTTGCCATACCGAAAAGCGAACGGTCTCGAAAACCATTCAGCAAATGATCCCCTGGAGAAAGGAAACACTCGGCAAACAGAGATCTATCTAAAGGACGGGGGAGGGGCAAACATTTTATTTCTACCCAAACAATAAATTTTACTTAAATTGGATATATATATAAATGGTCTTTTTGTACCTTTCTTTACTTTTTAACATTGGAATTACGGATTTACATTTTGCTAAGCGACTTGCTATACGTATATTCAGATTTATTTCTTGTTATTATTAGAATTAAAAATTTAACAGGCTAAATATACCTACTACAAAAACGACAAAAGAAATATGTATTTAAAAGATTTATAACACAAATCATCGTAAAATATTTATTATTATTATTAATATTATTATTATTATTATTATTAGAGCAGAGATTGGTATTCTTTTATGTTTTTTGAGGAAAGAACACAGAAAATTCAATAATCCTTAAAAATTTATGATAAATTATTATATATTTAATAACTATTTGAATTTTAGAAATATAAAACAATTATTTTGCCTGTTGTATTATATGGTAGTGAGGCATGAGGCATGGTCTATAACCTTGGAGGACGAGAGTAGATTTAGAGTATTTGAAAATAGGATTCTTCGCAGCACATATGGGCAAAGAAAGATGAGGACACCGGGGTTTGCATGATCTCTATGCATCTCCAAACATAGTTAGGGTTATAAGATCGAGAAGGCTGCGATGGGCATGGCAGGTGGGTAGAATGGGAGAGGAAAGAATATATATATATATATATATATACAAACAAACAACAAACAATTTTAGCTAGCATAATAAGATTAGATAGATATTATTATTCACCTTATCTTAAAACTATTTTTTAAAAGATTTTGGAATATAATCACTTTACATCGATTTTTCTTTTAATTAATATTTTTATTTTCACGTTATAATGATATTTGTAATATTTTTTCTAGAATTAAGTAAGGTTACCCTCATTCTAAAATTTCTTATATTGTAATAGGTATATACTATTGAGCTTGGGTTTTTTATATAAATATATCACATAAAATTAATTGATTATTACTAATAATAATTTGAACCTTGGATAATTCTTTTAATTTTCCATTGAAGGTGTCATAAGAAAAATTATTAAACAAACATTAAAATATAAAATTATTAAAAAACATTTCACACAAAAAAAATAATTAATCTTAAAAATTTTATAATAAGCGACTTTTATTATTTTTTTCTCAAATCCAAAAAAATTTAATAATGAAGTTTCAAATGCAAAATAAATAACAAAACAAAAAAAACCCTCATTTGTTAGAGATGTTCTTTATTTGTCATTGTCTGACAATTCTTCAGTGAAATTGGGTTATCGTAACTCTTCAGTGAATTGATTCAACCAGGCGTATAGAGAACAGGATTTGAGGAGGGAGAACGCGGGAGTGGATGCTTTGCTTAACAGGGGTGCATTCACCCCCTGCATTAGCCAGCTGACTCCAAACGAGGGTACAGAATAAAACCACCTCTGCCCACGGATGTGACATATTTATTAAATACAACTCATATGTCATATTTATTATTAATAAATTAAATATTTTCATTGAAAGTAAAAAAAGAAATAATATAAAAATTAAAAAAAAAAAAAACAAAATAGAAAAAAATAATTTATTAAAATATTATCATTTGATTAAATAAAACATATCATTTGCAGTATTAAAATAAATAAATAAATAAATAGCTTCAAGTGAAAAAAGAGATAGAGGCAAATTAATGAAAATTTATTATAAATTATTATTTTAAATATTATATATAATCCGATTGAAATAAAATAAAAAACAAACGAACAACCTTTTGATCTTTTATATTATTAGAATAAGTATGAATTAATAACAATAATTCAGTTCGTTTTTAAGTAAATATTTTGTAAATATCATCGAGCTACTAAATTATTCCTTATGAACTATGAATAGTTAAAATTAAGATTATTATTTAAAATAAATAAACGACAAAATATATGAAACAATTTCAATTAATTTAAAAAAAAAAATTAAAAAAAAAGTCATTAAACATACAGCCCTTAAACGTACGTATTAATGCACCGAAAGACAAAAAAGTATGGCCTGTGGATATAACATAATATATATTTGGTAATTTGATTACAAAATAATATTAAAATAAATATTTTTAATTTTATTTTATTTATATTAGTTTGTATTTATGGAAGCGCTGTCCAGCGTTGCCCGGCGGCGCCAATTTTTTTATTATTAAAATCCTTATTTTAAATTAAGAAAAAACTAACAGAGATGGTTTTTCCAGAGGCTGAAACCAATACAGATCGATTTTTCTTTATAAATACTATCTATGGTGTGAATTTCAATAAAATCCTTACAGTGGTTTAATATCTCAAAAATATACACATATATATCGTATATATATATATAAACAATTTTTTCTAGTATATTAAGATAAGATAAGATATATATTTAAATTTTTTACTTTTATTGATAAATCTATTTTAAAGTGATAAGAAATAAACCAAATCTATATAATTCTAGATATATTTATTTATTAAAATATGAAACTTATAATACATACAATGTTTTGGAAAAATAGAATAATGGATGTTTTTCACTGATGTTTCACAGTTGTTTTTTTCATAGAACAAAACATTTTGCATTAAATACGATAATAGTTAATGTATTAATTTTTACTATTGAAAATGAATAAAATTATTATACTTATATAAAACTTTAAATATAGAAATCTTAATTAACTAAAGTATTGTATTTTATATTCAAGTTTAAATTTCAAATTTCTCTCACTTTGAAATAAAATCAATCAAATTATGTTGATTTTTTTAAAAAAAAAGTCAAGGAATAATCACTGGTGCTTTATTTATAGTCATCTGTTATGCCGGATGCCAACCATCCAGGGGTTCTAAAGTTTTACCCTCTCAACATTTCCTGGGTCTTGTCTTCAATAAATATATAATACAAATTTTACTTATATTTTAATAAAATATTTTCTCTTATTATTAAGTATTTACTTTTTTATCACGATTTAACTAATATTAATTATGTCAATCTAAAATTTAATTAATCTATTATTAATATATATTTAATTGTATTAAATATATATATATATTGTAATGATATTTTGGGGCAGTAAGGTATTTTAGTAAATAAGAGAATTTTTATAAAATCAAAATATTGAACATTTTATTTAAATTTAAGTGTGTTGTATAGATATATAAAAGAATCGGTTAGATGGGTTAAATTTAGGTGTATTTGGTCGCAACAAGGGTGTAATGGCAGCACTTTGGAAGAGGGAATCCAGCTTCAGGGGTGTTTTTCTTCCTGGAAGGGTGGAGAAATGTTTTATACGTGATGTGATGAGAACAGATGAACTGGTGGTGAAGGCGCTTGGACAGGTGGTCCCGGAGTGACACAGCGCTGGACCGGGTGATATTGGGCTTCGGTCCGTTTCTTGATGTCCTCAGCCCATGTCCTTGTCGACTCCAATCAAGTTCCTCCGGTCGGGACACTAGCTACTGCCCGACTGCTCTCATCCAGTCCATCCGGACGGGACGATTGCCACTCCACGACCTCTCTTTTTGGACTGCCTCACGACTGCTCTGCAAACACTTGCTTCAGGCTAGCTTTTTCCCCTCCTCTCTCATAACTTTTATGGTTCTCCAGGCTCTCAGCCAATCGGGTGTTCTAATTCGGCTCCGAGTCGGGGAGGATTTGATATTTGACCTGGCTTAACAGGCCTTCGTTGGAATTTGGATTTATATTTTGGTTTCATATTAATATGACCAATTCCAGAGAATATCCTAATTTTTATTTCATTTCATAGGAAATTCTCTAGAAATAAAGTTCTCGAGAATCGCTATCACTAAAATTTCATTTCAATATATATATATATATATTAATATATATTATTACCATCTTAAAAAATAAATTTTGAGAAAATCTTCACAGTGCGATTTACTTGAATTTTAGTATAATAATTTCTTTAGTCATTCATTTCTTATTTGAAGCCATCATCATTTACTTAAATCTTATTTATTTATCTTTTCTCACATTTTAAAATATTCCCTTCATATTTTCTAATTATTAAAAATATTAATCATTGATTTTTTTTAAATAAAGAAAAATATTTATCATATATGGATAATAAATATTCAGCATAACATTTAATTCAATAGAAAAATAGTGGAAAACTACCACATATGGAGAGGGAGAAGAGTGGAGGAGGTATAATACTATAAAATCAGATTAGATGATGGAATTGAATGTAAGTGACTTAGGGTAAAGGCAGATGAAAGAAACTTTCATGTTACCTACCTTTAAATAAATATTATTAAAATAAGAGAATGTGTTTTGTTAACATATCAATGAAGGGTTTAACCAAAAGGGGATGATGACTTGCAAAATATATTTATTAAAAAAAAAAAAAAAAAAAAAAAAAAAAACACCCACCGGATGGATATTTTATATTTTTCTACTCTCGTTAAATGATTGGATTTTGATTTTATGTCAACATTTGAATTTTTTGTCAATATTGACTTTCAATATTAAATATATTTTCATTGGACAAATTTACAAGAAAAAAAAAAATGATTTATAAAAATATATATATTTATATATACGAGCTATAAACATGAATTGAAGATAAAATTCACATAATACTGGAGGCGATTATTTTCTAAAAAAACGCTGCTATCGACATATGAAAGTCCAATTGATTTCTTTTTTTTATCTATATTATTACTTGTGTTTGAAATATTTATATATTTATTTATTTGAATAAAAAAGGAATTTTCTCTTTATTCCCTCAAATATATTTTTTATTAATACAAGTATCGAAGATTTATTCTTTCCAATATTAAATAAAAAATTAAATAACACTGACTATAATAATAAAACGTTTACGTTGTATAGATTAAATAAGGCACGAATTCCCAAAGTGTGCACTACCGTTAAAGCGATCCAGGGGGGGGGGGGGGGGTGATGTTCACATGCATTTAAGAAAAATTGGATTACCATTCTATTCTGAGTTCAATAAATAGCTAATATAATTTCCTATGTATGTATGTATGAAATGTCTGTAACATTATGAAGTTAGCTACAAATTTAGAATTTTACAATTTACAATTTTTATAGAGTTTAAAATAAAAAAAAAAATTGAAATACAAATTGAAATATTCTATAATTTTTGATATTAATATTATTTTTTATCTCATAAAAGAGAATTTATATATATTAAACATAATAAACATAAAAAGAAACCTATCAAAATTATTAATATGTTTCTAACTTCATTTTTTGTTTGTTTTGTTATTATTAAATATTGAGAAATAATTTAAAAAAATATTACGACGATTTGAATAAAGTTATTAATTTTATATTTAAACATTGTGTTGTTTTGTAAGTATTTAAAACAAAATTTCCTATAAATTATTATTATTAATCAATTTCGTGCGGCTAGAGCAGCATATGATGCCGGAAACGGCTAGTAAATAATATAATTTCATAATTTTAAACAATAATATTTCTAATTCACGCCTTTATTTACTAAATTACATAATTGTATCTTTCAGTTTAATTACTATTAAGATTTATTAAAAAAATATTAATTTCCAATGGGCCAATTATTATTAGCTGCAACAACCACATTCCTTCAACTTTACTTTTTCTGAACAACCCTAATCTTTTCATTTCCACCTTCTTTCTATTTCCTAATATTTTATTTTAAGTTTATAATGATCCCTTATCACATTTTTTGTTCTACTCACCAATCTTCATTATGCCTCTACAGATATAATCCTACTTATTTTTAATGAATTTACAGAGAAATAATTTATAAATATTTCATAATATTTATTATCGTTATTTTTAACGCAATGATCAAAACGATTTATATGCCAATCCTTTTTTTGCATTGATTATTCAATTTATATATCCGTTACATATATCAATATTTATTTTTATTTATTCATTTATTATTATTACTATTTTTTTACGAACTCATTATATAATATATATTTATTTATTTTACAATATTTGATTGGGATATATGTTTAAAAAGAAAAAAAAATAAATAAATAAATAAATAACTCGAAAAAAAACATTAAATACATATATTATTAACTCAAACCAACCCCTTTGGCTTGATTTTAAATGATAATATGTAATGAACAGAAAAAAATACATATCACACATTTTTTTTTTAATTTTAAATATGAAATTGAAATCAAAATATTTTTAAAATTACAAACCACGAGATCAAATGTTAATGTAATAATATTTATTTTAGTATTAATAAAATTAATATATGTGAATAAATTTAATTTGTTATTAAAAAAATAATGCATAAAAAAACTTATATTTTGGACTATTAGATATTGAAATAATACATAAAAATACATAACATATAAAAAAAAAAATAACTGAAAATATAATTCTATCCACAATATCAATGAAATTTAAAAGATATTAAGCGTTTCTCAACCTTTTTGGACCAAACGCCCACTATAAATTTTAACAGATAAAAATTGTATGATGATCCCTAATATAAGGTATGTACTCTTGGTGATACTTAGAACCATATTGAAAAATCGAGTTTCAGAATCTGATCGCAAAATCATCTTATCTTTATTTTTAGAACCATATTCAAAAAAAGCGGAAATGTTTAAAAGCCTGATCGCAAAATCATCTTACCTTTTTTTAGAGTTGAATTTGATTTCGCCCCCCAAAAATAACTTTCGCCCCCCAAAAGTGTATAGTTAAATAATCGCCCACTTTAAGATGTCGATCGCCCAGGATGAGAATCACTAGATTAAAGGATCATTTATCGTAAAATAAACAGAAGAGGTCCTACGGGAAAGATTAAAGAATTAAAGAGAAGATTAAGATTAAATTTTTTTTTATTTTCCTTGTAATTTTTTGCATCTGCCCTCAATTAAGACAATAATAAAATATTTCAATATATAAAAAACCTCTGACTTTTGTACGTCCTACGCAAGGACAACGCCTATCAAGTCGGTTATATCAATGAGGTGTCCTATGATCAGTAGAACGGGTCCTCTCAACCTTTACCTTGATTTTCTTGATCGGAGGCGCTACTTTTTATAAAGTAGCTATTCCCCAATGTTGATCCCGGAGGCTGGGTTGACTCCGTCCCATAGACCCCAGCTAGAGACATATTCCCTTGCCAGGCCTGGTACTTGAACCCGGGACCATGTGAATGTGAGACAGCAAGGCTATCCTCTCACCCAAAGGCGTCTTATTTCAATATATACTATACAAAAATACAAAATAAATATATACACTGATATGGAAAAAAGGAGCAATGGAGGGAAGAAAGGAGAAAGCAAAGTAAATATGAGGATGGGTAGGAGGAGGAGATGAGAACAAGAAAAAATAGGGACATGGATTTGGATATACTTAAGGAGAGGTGTAAGTCGTCTGGCAGTTTGGTTATGACGATTAATAAGACGATTGTGTTATTTGATACTGTATTGATGAATGACTTTAGAGACTAGGAGTATGGTTAATTCTTTATTCAGAAGAATTACGGGAAAGTAGTGCGGAGCGTCGGCTATGGCCCTAAGTACAGGGTTTTGGAACCTAATTGATGTTTAGATTGCATATTTTAGAGGTTCCCCACAATTGACATTCATAGGTCCATATCGCCTTGAGTATTGTGTTTTAAATTAGGATTTTGTTGTCATGTGAAAGATGTGATACCCGCCTAAGTGAATGAAATGTGATTTTTCCACGACAGCTTTTTATCCAGATACATTCCTAGGTATTTTGCTGAATCTCTTTTTAGAATAATAGTTATTGGAGGGCAAGTCTGTCTGCTATAATAATTTTAAAGTTAAACAGCGCAGAAAATAATTCTTTAAAATTTTATTATTTCGAAAAATAATATTAACATCTTGAATATTCATTTATCAAAATATTCCAAGTAATATATCTAAATCTTATATATGATTTTTACTATCTCGACATAGATATTATTCAGATCACGAAAATTTTTGATGTCGAGATTTTGATGTTTTTATACGTTTTGAAGATCCCTGAGTCATTCTTGTTGAGAAAAATAAATAAATAAATAAATAAATATATATATATATATATATATATATATATATATATATATATGTGTGTGTGTGTGTGTGTGTGTGTGTGTAGACAAGATTACGCAAAAATGGTTTGAGCTAGAATAATGAAATTTGGTATACGGGCATTATTCAAAATTCGTACTTTTTTTTATCAATTTTTGAGAAATATAGCTCATCCGCAAGTAGGTCATTGTCATTACCTACCTAGTTTTTCACATGATTAAAAATTGTATAAAACTGCTATATATAGAATTCAGCTTGATTGAATCGCTGAAAGTACCAGAATTAATTTTTTAACACTGTTAATCACGCGCCAGCACGTGACGTGGTGCCATCAACAAAGAGCGCTGGTTTAATAAATATTATTTGTTAATTTTAATTTATAATTTAATTAATTAAATTTAATTTAAATATAATATATGTTATATTTAATCCAATTTAAATTGCGAGCTAGTCGAGTGGAAACAGTACAGCTTATTTAATGTTTAAATAATTTTCTTAAAATTTTATAATAAATCAACTTTTAACACGAATTTATAGAATATTTAAAATTATTTCTTTTCAAATGTTTTAATGAAAATTTAATAAAAATGTAATTTAAAATTTTTTATTAAATATATTTTTTTAAATATACAATAATAAAATTCTTATATTTTAATTAATAAATATAAGTAAATAATTTTTGAATTAATTCTTGAATAGTGAATGATTTGAGGGATGAATTCGGGTGGAAAACTACTTAGCGCCTTGAATGCCAGGCAACTTAAGGCGTAGGAAGAGTAGGAGAAGATTTAGCCAGACGGGGAAGGGGAAGGGGTGAGCGGGTACAGCGGAAGTAAACGCTCTCCGGCAATTTATCATTTTCTCTCTCTCTCTCTCTATATATATATATATATAGAAAAAGGTTTTGTCTACACATTGATAAGAATTTAACAATTTTTGCAAAAATCTTCATATTTTGTAACCTCTAGAATCCAAAAGTGACTTTTTACTTTCCCGCATACTTCGTATAAGGGAAGTATTGGAATCGTCAAAAATTTCGACTTCGAGATTTCGATAGATCTTGACGTTTTAGACCTCCCTGAGTCGGAAAATACCATTTTTCGAATTATGTCTGTGTGTGTGTATGTATGTATGTATGTATGTAATGTCTGTAAGCAAATTTACTCAAAAACTAATCAAGCTAGGACTTCGAAATTTGGTACACCGATATTATTCACAGTTTGTAGATTTCTATCAAAATTTCGTCAGAATCGGTTAACCGGAAGTGGTACTTTACCTACACTGGTTGCGTTTACCTTTCAAGTAAAGTACCAGTTTGCTTCGAGATATTTGCTTCCTATTTTGTATATAGATTTAAAAATATGAAAAAAATTGAGATACCAAATTTCATCATGATCTGACTACCGGAAGTGACATTTTACCTATACAAGTAGCGTTTCTTTTTTACCGACCGACGATAGTAAGGGAGGTATTGTTTTCACACCAAATTTCACCTATGGATATTTTTAGGTACATATCTCCACGAATCATGCATTTTCTTAACAGAAAAAAGTATTTTCAGCATGATGTCTGTCCGTCCGTCCGTATAGATGTGTACAGCCTGAACGGCTCAACAGATTTTGATGAAATTTGGTATATTTACTTAATACATCAGTAGGATGAATTGATCAACTTTTGGTGCAAATCCGGAAACCGGAAGTGCTAGTATTGCCGATCGAAGAGAGGAAGTGAAGGGTTATTTTCATATCAAATTTCACGTGAGGACATAGCTCCACGTGTTATGCACTTTGTATTGGTTTTATCCTCGAGAAAAATCATCTTCATTAGTTTTTTCTTAATTTAAAATTATATGAAGTCACCCAGCACTTCATGACGTCACAGCCAGCCCTTATATATTATAAATAAAATAAAATTAAAAATATTTATATTATATCCATATCTGTTTTTTTACATTTAAAATATCAGTTAACCGGAAGTAGCAATTTATTCTATATTTATATAAATGTTACCAAATATCAAATTTGACACCAATAAACTAATACGAACTGGCTCTTTATCAATACCAAGTTTACACATTCTAAATATTCATTCACAACTCTTTATACCTATTTATATGCGGGAAAGTCTAGTGGAGGACACTCCCGCTTATTTAATGTCTGTCTGTCTGTCCGGTGATTGTGACGCAATGGACTCAAAATTGGCTAAACCGATTACAATGAAATTGCAACACAATATTCTTATATATCTCTATTTGAACATAAGCTATAATTTTTAACAATATCTATTAATTAACCGTAGAAAGTATTTTTTAAAAATTTATATAATACTCCACGTTGTTCATTCAGAGCCTCTCGCGGATCAGTGAGTCGATTCATTAACGAGAATAAATATAAAATTAATAATTCTAGCATTTTCCACATGGAAAGAATTAGTATAATATTTAAATTTTTATTTTAATTTATAATATTCAAATATCATTTTAATTAAATAATTTATTTTATAATTTCTTATTTTAATTAATTTAATAATCATCCTATTTATTAAATTATTTTTTATTTTTTTAAGTTATTTGAATTTTTTCATTCATATTTAAAAGTGAGGGTGGAAATTTGATCTATTTTTAATAAAAAAAAACGGTTATATTTTTTAGTGTTTTATGAAGTCAAAAATATTTTTAAATCGTGAATTATAGTGACTAAATTAAATTAACTTTGTCTTTGTTTTTAGTTTAATTACTCAAGTATTAATTATTACTATATTTTAGGGATAAAAATGATTTATTGATTAAGTATATTAAAATAAAAATATGATTTTTTAGACATATGATATAAATGAGTAGTTTTAAATTTTTGTCTTTTGAAAATTGGTTATATTATTTTTAAATCCAAATATTATGTTCTACAATATATATTGTTTAAGTTTCATAAACAAAATCGGAAAAAGACCTCGTGCTTATATAGCATACAATTATAAATTTTAAAAATTTAAATATAAACAAATAAATTAAAAAAAAAAATATAGTTTATTTTCTATGTTTAATAAATTGTCTTTTGTGATTTTATATATTAATAAAACTAATATGAAATCTTATATAAATTACAAAATGAATATTTGAATTTGTTTTATTTTTCATACTAATCATCAATTAAATGTAAATTAAATATAAAATTTTGAAGATCAACTTATCCTATTAAAATCAGAAAAATGAGTACAATTATAATACTTTAAAATTTGTATATTTAATTTGAATATTAACTAATACTTATTTGAATAACATATAAACTATAAGTATACATATATTTAAATTTAAAATTTTTCTATATAAATATCTAAATTTAGGTTTATCATCCAATTTGGATGGGTAAATGACTTGGAGGGGGATAGGACTCAACTTATAAGTTATTTCTGATCTTATATAGGATTAAGGCCAAAATTTCATTATAATAAAAATTATTGAATAAACGACAAATGCTTTATTAATCAATTTATAATTTATAATTAATTAAATTTAATTGAAATATAATATCTATATATTTAATACGATAGTGTCCGTCTGTACGCAAAAAACTCCAGAGCCTAAACTACAAGGTGTAAGGTAACCAAATTTTTCTGAGGTGAAGGATACCTCAAATGAGATGAAAAATAAAAAAGAAATTAGAATCTTAGGCAACTCCTGAGCTGAGCTGCGGGTGTTCCATTTTCCAGAAATATATATAAAGGAGAGTGTTTGTATGTATGTAATTTGTTTACTTTTTTGTTGTCATAGAAACAGATATATATATAATTAGAACCTCTCTCTCTCCCTCTATTTAAAATTTTAAAAAATTTCTTAAGCCAGGTAAATAAATTGGACTGGAGGAGGAGACATGTGATTAGAGAAATTGGGGAAAAATCAACCGAAATGTAATTAAACAAAAAAATTCAAGAATTATGCTACGGATACGACTTACATACAATTAACATACAAAATGTAGAATTTGAAAAAGTATAAATATTTAAATACTTAAGATCTCTAATCACGAAGGATAATAATATTCGAGAAGAATTTAAATCGACGTTGTAATTGAGTAACGCCTGTTATTATGCAGTAAAGGGGCTTATCTCATCAAAGAGGATCAAAATTAAAATATATAAAACAATTATTTTTCATGTTGATCGATGACTAGGGTGACCATATTTCAAAAACACCAAACCGGGACAAACGGTATACCTATTTTTTAGAACTAAATTGAAAAAATTTTGAAAAAAATATTACGAAATGTCCTAAATATTGAAAAAACAGTAGGGTGTCCCGAAGACATTTTTGGGACAGAGCACCTAAAGACGGGACGTTTGGTCACCCTATCGATGACTCTGGGAGACGAGAGTAGATTTGGAGTATTTGTGAGATTAATATTGTTCGCAGCATTTATAGGCCAAAAGAAGATGAGGTCACAGGGGGATGGCGGAGATGGCATAACGAGAAATAATGTCCAGATATAGTTAAGGTTATAAAATCAAGAAGGCTGGGATGGGAAGGGGACGTGGTTGGAATTGGAGAAACTAGAAATTGGGAGAAACCGATTGGGAAACATCCGGTGGAAGACCAAGGACCAAGGTGGGTGGACAATGAAGGAAGGGACATGGGAGAGATGGGACAGGGTAGGATTTGGTTGTAGCTCAGGATAGGGGCGCTTAGAGAAATGTGAATTCTGCGGCTAAGAACTTTCGAAAACTGTAGAGACACAGAGTTAGATAAATACAATAATAATATATAATTAATTTACTGATTAAATTAAAATATATTTTACAAGAAAACAAATACATGTCTTATCTACTTATACTGATTGAAACAAAATGGATGAAAACCTTTTACATACAGACTTTCAACCAAATACTATGTATCACTCGGGGGTACAGGGGGCGGAGCCCCCGTTTAGGTGTGAAGAGCGCCGTAGGCGCTCGGAGCAGCTAGTATATTAATTAATCCAATTCAAATTTGCGAGATTTTTGAGTGGAGTCACTCCAGATTTTTAATTATGAATTGTTTTGTATGTTTAATACAACTATACATTTAATACATATAGCTATAATAATAATAAATGAGGGTAAATGGTGAGGGTTTGGTTTTAAGTTGATTGGGGTTGGGATTTACCAGACAGTCGACATGTCATTTGGAAGCAACTCTTTATTTTTTCGATGGAGTTTACATACATAAAAAAAATATTTATTTAATTTTTCAACCGGAATCAAATTATACTTATATTTATTTAACTAAATTTTTTTTTATTTTTTTTTTTTATTTATATTTTTTAATGGTTTTGAAGTCTATTGAAACAACTGATTTGAAATTTAGTAGAGGATTAGTTTGAAACATTTAATCAGTTCGATAGTGATTTTCGAATTAGTTAACAAGTTAAGGAAACTACTGTTGGTCGTTTCTAAGCTCTCAAATTTGCTCCTATGAAAGTCTTAAGTCCTTTTCCCTTCATCCCTAAGTTAGTATAAGTACTTGAGTGAGATGTTTACTGTCGTTATCACTTCCCTTTCACTAGGCTTAAATTAATTCCTACATATATCACAAAATTTCAAAGATCATTCACCAGAAATTTAAGTGTATTTAGAAATGCATGCTAAATTACATCAAAAGAAAAAGATTCATGTCAAAAATGTTTACATTTTATTTTAAATAAATCAAATAATAAATAATCTGGAGTCCAAATCTAATCTTTTCCAATTCACTCATATTTTTGCATTATCAATCTATCGTCCGTTTTTCTAATTGGCTTCTCTATAAACCAATTTATCATCTTGAAAAATAATCATAAAACAAAATTCATTTTATTTATTTTTTTTCCATTAAAATAATTAATCAACAACGAGAATTTTCAATATTCGTGCCCCTATAATTGAAAAAAAATAATGATAGTTTTAATTAAAGCTATAATTAGAAATTAAAAAAAAAATTTTAGTGAAATGGAATAATGGCAATGTTATTATTTCGATGAACATTTCAATAAATTATAGAGCTATTGATAAATTCTTTTAAGGCAAAATAATAAATAAAGTTAATTTTGTTTTATGATTAATAATATTTTTTCAAATTAATATTCAAAGGCACAGGGTGAGAGGTAGCGTAGCTGGCTCACATTCTCATGGTCACGGGTTAAAGTTCCGGGCCTGGAAAGGAAATTTCTCTAGCTGGGGTCTATGGGATGGAGTCAACCCAGCCACCGGGATCAACATTGGGGAATAGCTACTTTATAAAAAGTAGCGCCTCCGATCAAGAAAATCAAGGTAAAGGTTGAGAGGACCCGTTCTACTGATCATAGGACACCTCATTGATATAACCGACTTGAATGGAGTTGTCCTTGCGTAGGACTTACAAAAGTCAGAGGTTTAAATTACAATTCTTGGGATCATTTAATAAATCTGATATATTTATTGGTATATATAATTAATTCTCATATATTCTATAGATTAGATGAGATAATAGATTAAATATTTATACATATTATATATATGTAGATATTATAAATCATTAAATTAAAGATCTTTAAATACTTTACTTAGTTATATCTTCCATATATATATATTCATATATATATAATGGATGATTAATTGTTTGATTAAACATTCATATTTGCAAATTGATTAGCACTAATCGTAATCCATGACTAAGTTGAACTTGAATGCCGCTTTGATATTCCGGCATTTATGATAACTTACTAGCACAGAGACAAATCAAGAGAGAGTTTGTATGTTTGTGTGTGTGTGAGAGAGAGAGAGAGAGAGAAAGTGAAAGAGATGAAGAGGAGGGTGGGAGGAGATGGCATATGGCAATGTCTGCTTGTCTGACGGTTTTGTCTCTTCATCATATCAAGTCAAGTCAACTTGAAGCCACCAGCGAAATCTCTAAATTAATATAGTACAGGTACTATAGTAGTAATATAGGAGGCCCTTAGACCCTCTCTAGAGACCTCTCCCTCTATCCGTTATTCTAATCTAATTAATGGGACGTCATCTGAATCGATCAGGACAAAGGAGCAAAGCAGTGGGAGGAGGGGGGGGGGGAGATAGAGAATATGCATGGCGGATTCTCTCATTAAACATCCGGTTATTCCAATTTGACTTTTTCTCCTCTTTCTGATTTTTTTTTATAAAAAAACTCATAGATAAAATTAATAAACTATTTTCTTTTTGAAAATATGTTTTAATATTTTGAAAAATTACTAAATATACATCTATAAATATTTATTTTACTAGGAGCCTCAAGAAAAAGAAAAATTCAACAAATTTTAATTTTAATCAAATAAATAAAACAAAAATAAATAAATAATTGGTAATGGTTCAGATTAGTTGTCATGTCATGGATTTGGATAAAACTTTACCAGTGGGTTCCTTTTTTAATTCCAAAGAAACTTTTTTTATGAAATATTTTTCGGTCTCTTCTAGTTTACGAGATAAAAAGTTTGACAGATTAGCTGGTTATGAACGTCGAAATGTGTGCAGTAATGTTTTATTGACTAATTCGTAAATTTTTTCTTCGGTTCGTTTTGGATATAGGGAAATTATTTAATTTATTAATTTAATTAATTTTTTTATTTCTAATCCGATCTAAACCCCCCCCCCCCGAAAATTACTAGAGCCCTCTGCTGGTCAAATGAGTAAAATAAAATGGTAGCTAAATAGAATATCAATGATTTATATGCAAATTTTAATAATTTTTATTTCATAAACTAGAATCGACCCAGAAAAATTGCATTAGGAAAGTTTCTTTGAAATTAACAAAGAATCTACTGGTAAAGTTTTATCCAAATTCATGACATGACAATTAATCTGAACAATTACCAAAAATAATAACATTGAAAAATAATATGTTTAAGAAATGAAGTAATTATATAAGATTCATAATAATTTGATAAAAGTTTATAAATTCATTGGTATTAATAAATATATAATATAGTTTTATTAAATACTGGTAGAAAGGAAAGGTTAGATTTTAAAAATTTATTTTCACATAAGAATTTGTGACTCAAAAAAAAAAAAATAAAAAAATTCGTAGAAAAGAGCTCAATTTTTAATTATTATTATTAAATATTTTTCAAATAACATGAATATAAGACACAATTTTGGTGGAGTGAGTTTTTATATCTCCTTATAATCTATAATATAAAGTACCTGGTTCACCTAAACGCTTTTCAAATAATTAAAAAAAAACAATTTTAAAAAAATAGTCATAAAACATACACCCCTTAAACTTACTTATTAATGCACTGAAAGACAGAAAAGTATGGCCTGTGGATATAACATAATATATATTTCAAATCTTATTTTATTTATATTTATAATATTTTTTGTATTTAAGGAATCACACACACTGTCTGACGAAGTTGCTGACGTCATTTAAATTTCCTATTTTAAATTAAGAAAAAACTAATAACGATGATTTTTCCCGAGGCTGAAACCAATACAGATCGATTTGTCTTTATAAAATCTTTGGTGTGAATTTCAAAAACAATAATTTGGTTTAATTTCTATAAATTAATGTATAACATTGATTATCTGTAATTCCTTAAAAATTAAAACTAAACTAAATTAGAGAAATTCTCTATATTAATTTATTTAATAAATTCCACCCACTGTTGAACAATTATAGATGGATATTCCACTAGAAATGAGACGACGAGTGTGTGTCTGGTTTCTCCTCGACAATCTCTCTCTTCCCTACAACCCTTCGTCTCATTCGTCGTTGTGTGTCTCTCAAGCGGTTAATTTAGCTTAACAAGTTATTCAACAAAGTTTACGTTCAACCACCTCATGTCGTTTCTATCACAAACACACCATCCACCCACATACACATTTAGCAACAGACTTACTCCCTTTCACCCACCCGCAAACTCTTACACATATATGGCTCTGTTTATAATAGATATATAAGAAACAATTAAGAAAATTTAAAAATTACTGAAAACAAATTAGATTTATTAATATTTACTTTGATGATATCAATTATTTATGATAGATTACAAATGAATTGGTAAACCAAAAATGCTACAAGAAAATAATTATAAAATTATAAGAATTAGAAGAGAATAGGTATTGGATGGAGTCTTTGAAGGTGGATCTGAATTAAGTCAGTGAGAATGTAATTGTTATAGGTCAGGTGTGGCGAACCTATGGTACGCGTGCCATACGTGGCACGTTTGAAAATTTTGATGCCACGCAAGACAAGATGATTTTTTTAATAATTATTATAACTTTTTATTATCTCGCCTTTGATGTTTTTATACGTTGTGAAGGACCCTGAGTCATCTTCACTAAGGTTGAGAAAAATGTCTGTGTGTGTGTGTGTATGTGTGTATGTAGACAAGATTACCCAAAAACGGTTTGAGCTAGAATCATGAAATTTGGTATACGGGAATTATTCAAAATTCGTAGTTTTCTATCAACTTTTGAGAAATGTAGCTCAACCGGGAGAGGGTCATTACCTTCCACGTTTTGATTTTTTTCCTCTAAAGCAATGATTCTCAACCTTTTTTGTACCACGGCACACTTTTAACGGTTTAAAAGTTTGGTGGCACACAAAGAAAAAAATAAATGTAAAATTTATTTACTTACCTATAATAGACTGTGTAATATAGTTTATAATAATAATCAGGGGTCGACAACCTTTTTCAATAGTCGTGCACATTTCTGAAATAATATAAAATGGATGGGCACACTTGGTGATACTTAGAGCCATATTGAAAAATCGAAAATGTTTAAGAGCCTGATCCATTATACCTTTTTTTAGCAACATATTGAAAAAATTGAAAAAAAGTGGAAAATGTTTAAGAGTCAGATCGCAAAAACATTTTACCTTTTTTTTACATACATATAAAATAAATAAGTACTTTTATTTAATATGAACTTTACATTTGTAAAATTAGGCGGCAGATATTGAAAATTTCGCGGAACACAAAAGTGCCACGGCACAGTAGTTAAGAATCACTGCTCTAAACTGACCGTAAACATAAAGATATATATTTGATAGTTTTTCACATGATTAATAATTGTATATAACTGCTATATATATATTTTCAGCTTCATTGAATCGCTGAAAGTACCGGAATTAATTTTTCAACACGACTGCAAATAACGCGCGTGACGTGGTGCCATCAATAAAGAGCCAAACACGCGCTCGTTTAATAAATATTATTTATTGATTTTAATTTATAATTAATTAAATTTAATTTAAATATAATATATGTTATTTAATCCAATTTAAATTGCGAGATATTCGATTGGAGACACTCCAGCTTATTTCAATAGAAATGTATTAAAATTGAACAATCCACAATAAAATAATTATAATTTTTGAAATTTGTAGTAATTTAATTATCTATCTTCATAGATTGAAACGGCAAATTGTAGATTTTATTATTGAAATGTCGCTTGAATTACCTTGTAGTATAAAAACATTCATGATAAATACAATGTATGCAGTTTGTTGTTTGGATTCATTGAGTGTTGTTACCATACAAATTACATTGTTCAGGATTTAAAATTTTTTTCAAATTTTCACTTTTCAATAATTTAAAACAAATTATACTACTCTACCTTTAAGTAATTTTTAATGCTTAATTAATTATGAGAATTTCTTAATAAATATTATTTCTATTAATATTGATTGATAAATAATATTTATTAAAGTACTAAGTAGGCGATTTAATATACAATTTTAAAAATAAACATTAATTTTAAAAATAAATATATATATTTGTTTGTTTATATATAATTAAGAAAAGAAATGGAATATTATTATGTGATTTTAAGATGTATCGTTATAGTAAGTTGAAAAAAATTAAGTATCATTTAATAATCATAATAATAATAATAATTTAATAATTTTTAAGATATCTTCACTTATAACTTTTATATTGGAAAATATATATGACACATATAATCCATATTCTAAAGCATTATTTCTATCATATATTGTCATTTTGATTGGATTAATTATTCAAGAACTAGTGGATGACCCCCCTGAAAAAACTCAGGTAACATTTTAACTATTTTAAATTTCTATTGTAATTCTCCATACATTGGGATTCGTAAAGATCCTTATTATCTTACTAGCCGCTCCCTGCATCCTATGCTGACATACACTGATATATTGGTAAAATAAGAAGTAAGGGAACGCATAGTGGGAAAAAGTCCTATTTTCAGCAAACTATTTTTTTCCATATAAGTTTTTATTTTTTCTTATTCTTACTATACAAAATATTAACGAACACAAAAAAAGAAATTCTAACAGTAGATTTAAGTGGGAGTTGTAGGGACATGAAAAAGTACTCGACCGCGTTCCGGTTCTAAAAAAAGGTAAGGGAACGTTGTTCCCCGCGTTCCCCTCCCAATACACCACTGCTGCCGGCTACAAAAACTCTTCTTAGATTACAAAAGTATTAACTTTATTCAAATCGTCATAAATTATTTTTTTTTTTTCAACATTTAATAATACCAAAACAAAATTTTTATTTTAAAAAATGAAATTAGTTACAAATTAATAGTTTTGATAATTTGTAACTAACTTAATAATGTTACAGACATCACATACATACGACGGAGATTATATATATATTGATTATGTAATCACAGACATTCTCTCCTTAAATGTGTCATTCATTTTAATTTTCAAAATTTTTATACATAAAATAATATTTAACTTAAATGATCACACATCTTTTTTGATTTTTCAGATTGGGTTTTTGTTATTTTTTGCAGTTCTCATGTATTATGCAAGAACATTTGAATTATTTGTAAATATAATATTTTTTGATTTTGATAAGGAAATTATTCTAATAGTACAACTTGTTTTAACTCTTCTTTCATTTATTTTACTTCTTACTGATTTTATACTTGTAGTAGAAGAGTAAATTAATGGAATAATAATCTTTATTTTAAAAAAATCTTTTTTTTTATTTGTATTAATTGTATCTATATCATATTAACGTTATACATAATTTATATCTTTTCTACTAATTTATTAAAAAAAAAATAATTTTTACTTTTTGAAAAAGGGATTAAAAGTCAACTAACTATTTATCTCGATGGTGTTAGTGAACTCGAAAGTACTTCACCTATAACCTTTTGCAATGTCCGTGTCACAAAATTATAAATAAATATTTTTCAAGTAATTAACGTGTCACAAAATTGTTATGATTTTTTTCTCCACTACCTGTACCCCTTTTAACGTTAATATATTATATATTTGTAAAACTTCTATCTATCCTCAATAAAAGTGTTATCAATTTTAAATATTAAACTTTATACCAAATAAATAAAATGATTATTAAAAAATTTGGAATTTAATGGTAAAAATATATCTTTCCTAAAAATTGTCTATTATTTTCTTTTTATTTTTATTGTATAAAAATTATTTAATTGATTTTAGTTTGAAGTGGTGTGTACTTATTATATAATTTTACAATATTTAACTCTGAATTTTAGACAAAATGAGATTGCGACTTTTTTTAAAAGAAATTCTTCTTGTTTTTATTATTCTAATCGCTTTCTTTCTATCTCAAATGACATGATCAAAATTTTCAGATATTATTAAGATATCATCAATGTAATATTCACCAAATTTTTGTAAATTATTAGGGTTTGTTCATACACGTTGGAATACTACTGATGAAATATCGAAATGAAAGTGGCTTCCATTGGCATTGACAAAAGTTTTTTTTATATAGATCTTTCTTCCTTACAGATAATAACCAAAAAGCAAAATTTATATATAATAACTAGCTGCTCCGAGCGCCTTCCAGGCGCTCTTCACACCTAGACGGGGGCTCCGCCCCCTGTACCCCCGACTGATACATAGTATTTGGTTGAAAGTCTGTATGTAAAAGGTTTTCATCCATTTTGTTTCAATCAGTATAAGTAGATAAGACATATATTTGTTTTCTTGGAAAATATATTTTAATTTAATTAGTAAATTAATTATATATTATAATATTATTATATTATATAATTGAAATTTTATTTTTTATTGGATTTTTTTTTGTTTTTTATTTTTATTTATTTTTATTGTAAATATTAGAAAATATTTATTGTAGCGCTTTAGCATAAAGAATTTTTTGTATCACCAATACCATCTTTTGTGTAAAGTGGATAAGAGCCCCTGACATTTAGACAACAGGCAACACTTGTTTTCAAATTTAAATTGTATTATTTATTTATTTTATATAATTTTGGATAAATTAAATTTAACTACACTAAAACCTTCCCTGGGATGCCCAAAAACAATAAGTAAGATTTATTGACTATTTCATATTATTATTTATATATTATATATATATATATATATATATATATATATATATAATATAATATATAATATATAATTATTATTTTACATATATATGAATATAATATAAATATTTTTAATTTTATTTTAAGAATAGATATATATCTAAAAGGCGGTAACTGTGACGTCACATATATACATTTAAATTAAAAATATTTGAATGTTTAAGTTTTTATGTAGCGCCATCTGTCGATAGTTTTGTGACACTACAGACTTTTACCAAAATATTACTAATTAAATTAATTTTGGATAAATTAATTTTGGATTTAACTACACTAAAACCTTCCCTGGGATGCCCACAACAATCCCTGAAAGTTTCACCGTAATCGGACGGGTAGTTTTTGAGTATTTGACAGACACACACACACACAGACATTGCCTTTTATATATATATATAGATAGATAGATAACGTGAACCACTTGCAATTTCTTGTTTTGACAATGCTATGTTAAATTCTAGAAAAAGATTGAGATTCAACCGTTTCTATGAGCAAAGTAAAACTTTGTTTATCTTAATATAAATTTGAAAAAAATCTGGAGTGTCTCCACTCAACTATCAGGCAAATTTGAAATAGATTAATTAACATATATTATAGTTATTTCAGGAATGGAGAACCTTTTTTTTGTGCCACAAAATTATAAATTATAAATTGTATAAAATTATAATAATTTTAAATATTAAACTTTATACCTAAAAAATATAATGATTATTAAAAAATTTGGAATTTATTTATGGTAAAAATATATATTTCCTAAAAATTATATAAATAATAAATAAATAATTATATACCATAAATAATAAAATAAATTACTATAAAGTAATAATTATTGAAAAAATAATCTTGTTTTTATGCGTGCCATCAAAATTTTCAAACGTTCCATAGGTTCGCCGAACCCTGTTATATTTAAATTAAATTTAATTTAAAAAATATATATAAATTATAAATTTAGTATAATTGAATTGGAATAATTAATTAAAAAATTTAAATTTACAGTATAGTATTGTTATTTAATTAAATTAATTAATTAACATATATTAAATTTAAATTTGAAACCTCTTATCTTCATTTTAAAGTCAAAATTTAAAAAATTCCGGTACTTTCAGCGATTCAATCAAGCTGAAATTCAATATATAATAGTTTTATACCATTTTTAATCATGTGGAAAATTATCAAACATTTATCTTTATTTTTACGGTCACTTTAGAGGAAAAAAAATCAAAACGTTTTAGGTAATGACCCTCTTCCGGATGAACTACATTTCTCAAAACTTGATAGAAAACTACGAATTTTGAATAATATCCGTGTACCAAATTTCATTATTCTAGCTCAAACTGTTTTCGAGTTATCTTGTCTACATACTCAGACAGACAGACATTTTTCACAACTTTAGTGAAAATGGCTCAGAGTCCTTCAAAACGTATAAAATATAAATATAAAAAATTTTATAAAATAACGTTTTTCCAATGGACTAAAAAGAATAAAATAATTTTTCTATAAGCCTGACAAAGTTTATGGATGAATTGCTTCATATTCAACGAAAAACGTTGGCCGCATTTAGTTTTATTTATTTATATGAACAATCAAGTCAAATTTTTGTAATAATAAAAATTTTATTAAACTCATAAACTGACAAATTGTTTTATTATGCAATAAAATTGATAGTTTAAGAGCTAAGAAATTAATCTTTTATTATTTTTCTCACTGTAATATATTTATATCAAAGTATGTATCAAAATTTAAAACAATTTTTATTAAATTTACATATTATCAACCAAATCCAAAATGGTTGATTATATTAGGAGAAATAGTGTTACTTGTTAATGAAATGTTTTAGTGTGGTATGTATGTATATATATATGAATTATAGCTCTATAAAGGAAGTTAATTGTATAGAAATCAACTAAAAGCCCCAACGTTTTTCGTTGAATATAAAGCAATTCATCCATAAACTTTGTCAGGCTTATAGAAAAATTATTTTATTCTTTTTAGTCCATTGGAAAAACGTTATTTTATAAAATTTTTTTATATTTATATTATTTTATTCTTTTTAGTGCATTTTTAATATGATAAATTTATTTAATATAACAAGGGAAATAGAAAAGATGAAGTTATACGAAAATTTACAAATTGAAAAAAACAAAAAAATATATTAATACCTATTCTAAAATTGATTTTATGTATTTATGTTAAGTAAATGTTATTAATAATAATTATTATATTATATTTATAAATAAATATTTTTTATTAATATGAGATTTTATAAATGTATATATATATAAATATATATATTTATATATATATTAATGTATATATTTATATATATATATTTATTTATTTATATTTATTTATATTTATATATATATATATATATATATAGTCTTCATAAAAACAGGTTATTCTATTGTTTTGTTTCCTTTCTATCGGGGACATATATAAAAAAAATATTTTTTCTATGCCATCTGAGGGGAAGAAAACTCTCTTCATTGGCGATACAACTGATTAATAAGAATTCATCAATAATTTTAATGCTATGAAATATATATATTTTTAAATACTTTCAAAATGAAAATCTATCCTGAAATCAATAATTTTAATGCTATGAAATATATATATTTTTAAATACTTTCAAAATGAAAATCTATCCTGAAATCAATATTTATGTTTCAAAATCCGTTGAAAAAACATTTATCGGAGCAATACAAAAAGGAGTTAGTTACTAAAACTAATTAATCGCTAATTAATTACAATTAATTAATTATATTATAATTCATTTATATTTCTTCTATATCTTCTAGGGATCCATTGAAATTTTCAAAAGTCTATCTCACTAAAAATACGATGAAAAATCGATTTCAATTTGTCTAAAGAGCGAACAGACAGAGAGACAGACGCCAAGTGAAGTTAAGAAAAACGTTATAAAAACATCAAAATCTCGACATCGAAAACCTGCCCTCGTATTATATTCTTTTACATAGTAGTTCATTTATTATGATTTCATTATTCATTTTAGAAACTTTGTCGTATGTTGCCTTCTTTTTCGAAATTAGTTTAGTTTTATATCGAACAAAATTCGAAAATTTTCATTACAAATAAGTTTTGTATATTTTCTGAGAATGAGTACAATTTCGATTTGTTAAGTTCAAAGAAATAAAAGATAAATGCTCTGTTGGTTTTCATTGCCTGGTGGCAAAAGAGACGTTTTAGATAAAAGGGTGAAGGGTTTAAGATAGAGGCTGGGCTCAGGATAAGATTATTGCCAGCGAATTAACCGCACTTTGACGCCTCCCCGGGGAGTAAAACAAAACGACTTAAAGCAGCCAACACCAACTTCCTTGCCACTTCCTATTCCTATAACTGCGTCATTCTCAACTCCCCCCCCCCACCTCTACCAGACTCTCTCTACTAACCTCTACCTCCCCATCCTCCTTCATGGTGACTATTAACTTTTATAACCTTATCTTAATATTTACAAATTCGAATAAAGAGAGAGAGAGAGAAAGAGAGGAACAAAAGAGGGATTAAAAAACAGACTCCATTCAGGATTAGAGCTTGAATCCCTTTATCTGCCTTCTTCTAATAGCAATCACGACAAATTTTTTCTTTGTTCTCTTTGTTTAATTTTATTTTATTTTCTATTTTATGACAAATACATATCTTGCTTTATTTAAATTCACTAATTTTCGGTTTTTTTCGGTTCGGTTTGGATATAGGGAAATTATTTAATTAATTAATTTTTTTAATTTTTCTACATTCAATTCGATATTTAAATATTTATATATTTAAATAGATTATTTTCTAGAAAATAGAGGAAAATTGTTTTGAAAAGGTAATTATTCAATGACATGGATTTGGATAAAACTTTACCAGTGGTTTCCTTTTTTAATTCCATATAAACTTTTCTTATGCAATTTTTGCAGGTCGCTTTTAGTTTACTAGATAAATAAAGATATTTTAAGTTTGACAGATTAGCTGGTTATGAACGTCGAAATGTGCAGCCATTAAGTAATGTTTTATTAACTAATTCACTAATTATTTACTTATTCATTAATTTTCAGTTTGTATATAGAGAAATTATTTAATTAATTAATTTTTTAATTTTTCTATATCCAATTCGAACTGAAAATTAGTCGAGCCCTCTGATGGTCAAATTAATAAAACATGGTAGTTAAATAGAATATCAATGGATTTATATGAGTTTATATTTATTTTAATATTTTTTTTCCTGTAAACTAAAAGAGACCGAGAAATATTGCATAAGGAAAGTTTCTTTGGAATTAAAAAAGAAATCCACTGGTAAAGTTTTATCCAATTTCATGAAATGACAACTATTCTGAACAATTACCAAATAATTATTTGATTTTCTTAAAATTACATTTTACAAATATATCTAAAATTCCAATATATATTTGTTCATGAGATTTCCGAGCCCATTCAATCCAAAATCACAACGACCCTTGGTCATTCAGACTACGACCCAGAATCACAAAAAAATTCCCCTCTAAATAAATTCTTTTGAAAATAGCACCACAAAGAACGCCACAACGCCGAGACTCAAATCTCACAATTAAACGTGATAATAACCTAATTTATTGTGACTAATTCACTAATTATTCACTTATTCACAAATTCACTAATTTATTGTGACTAATTCACTAATTGTTCACTTATTCACTAATTTTCGATTTTTTTTCGGTTCGGGTTGGATATAGGGAAATTATTTAATTAATAGCAATTTTCTTTATTCAATTCGATCTGAAAAAAACCGAAAATTGGTGGAGCCCTCTGGTAGTCATAATAAAACATGGTAGCTAAATAGAATATCAATGGAGTTACATGCAAACTTAAATAATTTTTATCTCGTAAACTCGAAGGGACCCACAAAAAGTGCATAAAAAAGTTTATTTGGAATTAAAAAAAGGAACCCACTGGTAAAGTTTTATCCAAATCCATGTCATAATAACTCGATTGAATAATTACAATTAAATACAATTCAATTATACTTAATTAAAAATTTAATTAATCCAATTCAAAGTTGCCAGATAGGCAAGTGGAGACACTCCAGATTTTTTTTTTAAATAATTAGTATTGAATTATTAAAGTATATTTTTTTCTTTCAGTATAACTACTCGCCACTAGTCGGTCAGTTGAGACAGCAACAATAATCAGCATCAATCAAAACAAATCCTATAAGAAGGTAAATATTCCTATTAGATAAGGAAAATAATTAATATATTATTAGATTTAAAAAATAAATAATTTACAATCATTTAAATTTAAGACAGTGTTTTCCAATATAATTTTTATGTCATGATCCACAAAAGCTTCTTGAAACTTAAAATGCCCCCCCCCCACGTTACAAAGAAATAGTTTTTAACAATAAAATTTTTTAATTGTTCACTAACAAGTAGCCTAAATGATTAACTTGTGACTGATCATCAATTTTTTCAAATCCCCCCCCCCCTTCCATTGAAAAAACAAATTGCTCCCATCCCTGTGGGCCGTTCCAAACACACCAGGAAACACTGATTTATGATATATATATATATATATATATAAATAAATAAACTTTTCTTCTGAATGAATTCAAATTTACCTTTTCCCGAATCAACCGTCGCTGGATTCACCAAACTATTTTCTATTCAAAATTAACCAGAGTTCTACCAAATTAAATGCAACATTAAAATTATTAATTTTCAAATTCATTTTTTTCATAAACCAACCCATACTAAGCCTCCAATATACGACAATATACGAGGGTGGGGTGAAAAGTTTCCGGCCTGACCAAGAAAAACGATGTTTTTAAATTTTTTTTTTTGCTTTTCAACATAATCTCCATTAACACTGATACATTTCTCATAACGGTGTTCTAATTTAGTTAATTAATTAAATTAATTAATTAAACTTAATTTAATTTAAGTCTCATCAACAGTTATGAATCGACGCAAAAAAGCGCCAAATTGTCAGTAGAAATGGTTTTTCGAAGCAGTTTTTGGTCTAACGTTAGCAAACGCGGCAATATTACATGTATATTTATAAATAATAGAATTCAAAAACAATCTCTTTCTAAAATAAGGTATAATTTTAAAAATGAAACTTACTTTTCTGAATTTTTATTTAATTCAATGGAAGTGTACATAGGTGCTTACAAACGATTCAATTTTAATAAATATAAAAATAAAAATTGTATTTTTCTTACCTTAAAAATTAACATATGTGTTCCAAAACTAATTATTATTTAAATTATTATTATATATTAATAGATCCAACCAACTCTCTTGCACATAAAACTTCTTTATTTCATAATTCTCTAAATGTCTAGATCAGGGTTGGGTTTGTAATGCGGTCCAAAATTGAAAACAACCAAACTTAAACGGGCCATTAACATTGGTTTTGTAGGTAAATGAAAATTATGTTTTCAGAAAATGTGTGAAGAATAACCACAATTGAGAAAAAATGATGTTTTTGGTTTGTTATTTACTTTAGTAATGAATGTCATTAGAAATAACTCAATATTTTGATAAATATCATAAAAACATTTGAATAAGGGCCGGCCACCATATAAATTTTAAATATGTTCGCGGGCCGCATTTGGCCCGCGGGCCGCGGGTTGCCCACCCCTGGTCTAGATGATAAATATAAATATACATGAAAGATTTATTTAAAATTGAGTAAAGAGATAGAGATTTAACACTCAGCCATTTTCTTCGTATTCTTGATATTATAGAAGAAAGTTAATGAATCTAATTTGTTCCCTATGCATATTTAAAACTAAATTTTCTCTCTCTCTCTCTCTTTCTCTGTCTAATACCAACTTGAAACTTTTCCAGCTTGAAAACCATTTTCATTTCTCTCTCTTTATTTTAATTCATAAAATTTACATTTTAACATTAAGATAAATTGCATTATATAAAGTTTAACAATTGTATAAATTACTCTACCAGAATATTTAACCACCAATATATTTCTGTATTCTTGTAGATAGGATATTTTATCTCTTTTGACTATATATAACATTATTATTATTATTAAAACACAGATACATTAGATAAACGTTAATATTATCACATATCTATATCTATATATACACCATTAAAAACAACAAAGACATCTAATAATAATTTAATATTCATTATTTTATCAACATTTTAATTAACTACTAAATGTTTCGTTTCTTCTGGGGATCTTAGACCTTTTCTGTAAGCATGACATAAATATTTTTTTTGTGATTTTTAAATAAATATAAATTATTTTAAAAGATGATTTACTCATATAAATTTATACATAATATCGAATTATTTTCATATATTATCTTTATTTAATAACTAATTTAGTTTCATGTCCAAATTTTAAAAGGAAAATTAGAAATAAAACTCCTTTTAGTTTAATAATAATATTGAAATAAGTAAAAAAATCACTTTTATTTAATTAAATCATTTCCATTCGTCAAATATAATTGTAATATATATAAAACAGCCTAGATCCTTCTATATATATGTGTAAAAAACGTTATATGTGGCGTCTCTGGTGGCTAAGTTAAGAAGTTGACATTCAATATAAAATGAATAATTCTATAAATTTTCATACAAAAAATGTTAACAATATTTAAATTTTTATTTTAAGTTCTAATATCCAATAATATTAAAAGTAAAATCAATTTAATTTAAATTAAAATAAATATTACTCCTAATTGATTAATATTTTTTAAAAAAATGTCAGTAATATTTTTTAAATTTTTAATAAAACTATTTAAATGTGTTCATTTGTCAACACTATCATGACAGATTAAAGATAAAAAACAAATGATTTCAAATTATATTGAATCCAATCAAATCAACAAATTAATTTCAAATATTTTTTTTTTTTTGATAATAATGTGATTGTTATTTTTAAATTAATTTCAATTAAATTAAAAATTAATTAATTAATATTATCTTATTTAAAACAAAGTTGGTAATATTTTTTATTACCACGTTTTTCTTAGCTTGCTTTCTTGTTTGTTTATCTGTTCGCGTCAAATCTTGCAATCGAAATTTCGACCACTTCCAGTCATCCAATCGCTCTGAAACTTTTCAGAGTTATGTATTCTGGATGACAATACAATAAAATAACACATTCGTAGCTTGCAAGTGTTTAATTAGAGCATAATTAATGAATATTTGTATTTTGTTAACTTAAAAAGGAGAAACAATAATAATACAACAAAAGGCCCTTTCCAAAACTTACCTTTCTCAATACATAATACAAAAGAAGAAAACAACAAAAGAGACTTTGTCAAAACATTAAAAATAAATAATACAGATGTCCATAGTCCGCTTGTTTAAAAAAATATTCAAGAGTTGATTCTAGTATGTATTAAATATATTCAATATATTAAATATTAAATATATTATTTTTGATCTAAACGAATAGAGAATGGATTTTACATAAAATTTGTAATCATTTCACAAATTAATAATATAATAAATGACACATTGTGAATTGACGATAAAAATAAATATATTTCATTAGATCTTATTTTATTATACTAGCAAAAATTGTATAAATATATTTTTAATTTTCTTTCGAAATTAATTAAAAAATTTTAAAATATTTTAAATATAAAAAATATTGATACAATATCTAATACAAAAACGAGGCGGGATGCAAATATAATACATTAATTAATAATAATAATCAAAATATTAAAATCCGTTTAAATAAGAAGTTTGAAAAAATGTTCAGGTCGCTCCCCTCCAACTAAATGACAGTCCTGATCGTATGTTCCATGCTGCGAATTAAATTTGGATTAAGCATCATAAATTCTAAAATAATAATTAAATAAATTTCAAATAACGATTAGATATTTATTAAATGAATTACTAATAAATAATATTCAATCTAATGAAATAAAGAATCTCTATATATTATATACACGGTAAATGTATTAGAAAAAATAAAAAGCCATTTTTTTTTTATGAAGAATTTTGATTTTTTTAAATTATAATTTCTGACTTTTGATTGATTACATTTAAAATCATTTTAAAGTTATAATTTCGTCTTTACAAAGAGAGATAAAAAATTAATAAAATCAAAATATTGAAAAAATATAATAGGGAGGTAGAAAAAAGGTTCAAACTCCCCTCTTCTTATTTTTACTTAACGGGTCTTCTGATTGGTTGCCTGTTTCGACACACCTTTTTTCGACTTAAACGCCACCCTCAATTTCCTTCAGCTATCATTTGCTCTCTGCATCTCACCAAGTCATCATTAGCACTCTTGCTAACTGAGTGTATTTTACCACGTTTTTCTTAGCTTGCTTTCTTGTTTGTTTGTTTGTTTATTTATCTGTTCGGGTCAAATCTTGCAATCGAAATTTCGACCACTTCCAGTCATCCAATCGCTCTGAAACTTTTCAGAGTAATGTATTCTGGATGACAATACAATAAAATAACACATTCGTAGCTTGCAAGTGTTTAATTAGAGCATAATTAATGAATATAATTTTGTATGGGAAAATCAAAACAAAAAGTGTAAATATTTAAATTTGAAAAAAACCGTTAAAAACCCGTTAAAAGAATAATATAATATGTATAATATTTAAAATGTAAATAAATTTGAAAGAAGGTATATTAATGTTTTGTACTGTAATTTAGAAAACAAAATTTAAATTTATGATGAGTTTTAGGCAATAAAGAATTAAAATATGACAAATTTAAAAATTTCTCTTTATAATTCAATTTAAATTTATTACTTTCAGGATAATAGTATTTCATGACTATTAAAGTCAATCAAAAAACTTAAAAGTAGTATAGGTCAAGTGAAATCGATTGCAATATATGAAGACTAAAAAGTAGAAAATAATACTTTATATAAAAAAAAAACTTTTTTAAAAAACCACGTTTTTAACGCACTAAAAAGAAGAAAATAATTTTTCTGAAACCCCATAGGTACTGACATTACAAACAAGAGATATGATTTGAAGAAAATTTTCTATAACGTAAAACGTGGGGCGCAAATAATAATAAATTTTTTAAATGCAATATAATTTCTTTGATTAATTTATTTCAATATCCATGGATTTATATTTTAAGTTTTATATTTTTTACCAGACTTTTTGTAAAAGGGAATATTATTAGTAATCCAACAGAATACTTTTATTAATGTAAATTTTTTTTGGAAAATTAATTCCTTAATATTAAATAAACATCTTCAATTTACACTTTAGAAATTTTATTAACATAAATATTAAATATTTGCTAGAAGTTTTGCAGTAGCAAAATTTAGTTTTAGATTTCTTCAAGTTAAATTTCTTATATTATTTACCAGAATATTGTTAGGATGTCATTTTTTATCAGAATTTTTTAAAAGTGAATATTATTAGTAATCTAAAGGTAATCTTTTCATAAATTAAATTTACCTCTTTTAAAAATTTCGATAAGTTATAAGCTTTACTTTTTGAAGCTAATTAAAATATGAATTCATTTATCCTATTAATTTGTACCTAATAACATTTATTTATAAATTTTTATACGATACAGAATATTTTAGCCATAGTTGCGCCCCACGTTTTACGTTATAGAAAATTTTCTTCAAATCATATCTCTTGTTTGTAATGTCAGTACCTATGGGGTTTCAGAAAAATTATTTTCTTCTTTTTAGTGCGTTAAAAACGTGGTTTTTTAAAAAAGTTTTTTTTTTATATAAAGTATTATTATATTTAAATTTATATTTTGAAAAATTGTGCAGTTTGCAAATATGAGTAAAAACAAAAATCCAAAAGAAAGAAAACGTCGATTGACTAATGAAAGAAGGACACGATGGTTATCTCTCAGAAAAAATATATATACCTATAAGTTAAACTGAAGTTTAGGTTACCAACTAAAATTAGTCAGAAAATTTTTGTTGATGATAATTACAGTTATTTTTTTTATACACACATAATTTATAGAATTATATTTTGTTACCTTGTAAGATAAATTGTACCATGTTAAGAGAAATTTTCATTAAAAAACACTATTATTCTGTAATAAAAGTGGCAATAACAACAAAACAAGTCCTAACATATTGTACAACTAATTTAATTATCACTACAACACAAACATTCGGTTAATTTATATTTAAATATTTTTTTAAAATTTTTTTCAAAACATATTTTTTGTTCTGGTAGTGGGCCATCTGAAAATCGAAACTTTCAGTAGTGGGCCACTTTTTGATCCAGTAATGGACCATCAACCTAAAATGGGTTTAAAATAAATAAATGGAATAAAATTCACTAAGGATTGGTTTTATTAATATTTTTTATAATTTCTTATAATTTTTTATAATTTATTTTAATTATTCTTTAAATTTACAGTTTGTTTCTTTATATTTACAATTCTTATCCATTTAAACGAGCGGTTTTTAAATAATTTTTGGATTGAAATTATTATTAAATAAAACATAATCTATTGAAAATAAAGTGAAGCATATCCTTAACGTTTTGCATAAGAAACGAACCTTAAAATGCAAGAACGCTTGCCTCGTTTTTTTAAAAATTCATAATTATATTATAAATGCTGCGATTGGTTTCTATTTCATTGATAAGCAATCCGAAAAAAGATTTTCTTGATATTTATCGATATCTCAAGTTTAATTTGAAATTAAAAAGCTTTTTTTGATCAAAAATCTATCAAATGGTCCATTACTGGTACAGTGGCACACGACTGGTACATTTACCTTATTCGTTGTAAATATCACTAAAAAGTAGTAGTAAAAATTTATAAGGTTTATTTTATTTATTTATATGATGATATAAATTAAACATTGGATTATTAATCCATGTTTAATTTTCTGAGGACATCTATACAGTAATTTTCATACAATAAAAGAACTTGTTGTCATTATTAATATAGTATAGAATCAATTTAAAAGTCGAATAAAAGAAAATACCCTACTCAAAAGTGATCATCAAAGAAGGATCTTAACTATATACAGTGAACCCTGTCGGGGACGGGGCCTTTTCACTAAATTTTAAATAAAAACACAAAAATATGAATATTTTAGTATACTGATTGAATTAAAATGAAATAAAAAACTTTTATATACAAACTTTCCTCCAAATACTAGGTCTGAAGAGCGCCGAATATTGAATTCTTTAAATATATTAATGTTGCTAAAAAAAGAATACTTATTAATATTTGCTGGTGTCCAAAATCTACAAAAAATATAGGGCGACAATCTGAGGTTTTTTTTTATTATATTAATAACAATAAGTAAATTAGTTAACAATTACCATAGTGTAAAATAGGTAGTCTACAAACTTGTAGAAAGTAACCCAGTGGTTTATTTCTTTTTCTTTCTTTTTTTTTTAATTTCTTTTTAACTCATTATATGTGAAAAACGAGCTATTGAGTCGCAGGGTAATTTTTTTTTAACCTTCTTGAACTGGGTGGAATCATTAGATGTTTGACTAGTGCACTTGGTTGATGTTCTAGTTTGTTTAAGTATTTTTTACATTTTTTGATGATTTCACTTTTTACTGATGAGATCCCCATAACTTACGATAACTTTGTTTGGCACGAACCAAGGCGCGTTCACTATTACACGTAGGACTTTAGCTTGAAAGCGTTCGAGTATTTCAACGTTTGGGGACGTTACAGGGATTGATAGATACATATAGAAAGATAGATAGTAGATGTAATAAAAAAAACCTCTGACTTTTGTACGTCCTACGCAAGTACACCGCCTATCCAGTCGGTTATATTAATGAGGAGGTGTCCTATGATCAGTAAAACGTGTCCTATCAACCATTATCTTGATTTTCTTGATCGGAGGCGCTATCAAGTAACTTTCCCAATTTTGATCCCGGAGCTGGATTGACTCGGTCCCATAGACCCCAGCTAGAGAAATTCCCTTGCCAGGCCCGGGACTTGGGCCCTTGACCACGAGAATGTGAAGCAGCTTTGCTATCCTCTCACCCTGTGGCGTCTTAGATAGATGTAATAGAAAGTAAAATAAAATGAATAAAAGAGCTAAACTTCTCATATCTGATATCCTCCTATCATTAATACTAAAGGTTTTTACTCAATGGTTGTTGACATCGTAATAGATGGAAAATATAAATTAGATGTTTATCTAAATGGAATTAGCAGTTTTCACGTTAATTTAACCGATAAAAAAAATTGGGTACAAAAAAAAAAAAAAAAAAAAAAATGTAAGGTTGAGAAGGGCCAAGTAAGCTTGGCATTTGATTTCCTCTCAATTTGTCCCCAAGGAGACGCTTGAAGCGAAAGAGATTGAGAATTAGTCTTAGTCAGTCCCAAGAGATTGGCTCCCCCTTTAAGTTAGCTTCATCTGCCCAAAAGCAGATGAAAAGGAAGCAAAAAAAAAAAATTCTAGCTCAAATAAATAGGGAATAGTTTCTTGTTTCTTTTTTTTTTTAAATATTTAAGTGATTATTTAACAAAGGTATTAAAACAAAAGTAAAAATTTATAAATATCCTTTTAAATCATGAATCATAATTAATTAATCAATAAACCATTTTAATTAAAATATTCAAATTAAATTATTTACTTCATTCAAGGTTTATTATAGATATTACTATATATTTGTGTTCGAGCATGTTTTTGGCAAATTTCAAATTTGCCATCCTTTTTTAATTTATATATTTTATTTAAAAAAAATAATTTATGTAATGAATAAGTATTTATGTAATTCGTTTACCATATAACAACTGTAATGAATTATATAATTTTTCTAAAAAAAGGGCAAACATAACTTTCCGGGGTTGGCATTTCTGAATTCTTATTATTTTTATTTTTACTTCTTATTTTTATATTCACGTGGGGACTCGACATGGGTTCCTGTCTTATTCACTTATTACTTGCATTGTAGTGTACTACGTGGGAGACTCCTCGTTTGGAAGTATAATTGTAGCTTTAGTAAATAAGTAAATCTTATTTTTGATTTACTATTCAAAGGGCTTATCTGGTAAGATTAATTTGCTATCATTCTATCATTCATTTTTTTTTTCTATAAACTGACCTTAAAAATAAAGATATATGTTTGATAGTTTTTCACATGATTAAAAATTATATAAAACTGCTATATGTAGAATTTCAGCTTGCTGAAAGTACCGGAATTAATTTTTTGCAAATCAGCCGCCAGCACGTGACGTGGTGCCATCAACAAAGAGCCAAACAAGCGCTGGTTTAATAAATATTATTTATTAATTTTAATTTATAATTTATAATTAATTAAATTTAATTTAAATATAATATATTACGTTATTTATTCCAATTCAAATTTCCGATATAGTTGAGTGGAGAAACCACAGATTTTTTGTTAAACCATTGTGTGTATAAACCGTTTAAAAAGTACATTTATTAATTCAATGACTGATTAATTATTTTATTTCTAAAATTCTTGCTCCTTTGATTATTTTAATATTACTATTGCCATTTTAATTTCTAAACAATTTTATTATCTTTTTTCATTTTTAGTTTATTTTCAAAAATTAAATTCGAATGAATTTATCTCCAATTAAAAAATAAATTAGATGAATAAGAAATAAAAGTAAATAAATAAATATTATTTTTTTATTAATTGGTTAATTTTTATACATAATTTAATCGGAGTCATCAGTTAATAGTTCTGCGTCAAAAGGACCTCCTACGCTGCCAGCCTGGCTTGGCGATATTGATGAACCTTTTCGACTTGTTGACCCCAGTGGGACTTCGATATCCTCATCTTGCATTTCTCCAGTAACCGCGATATAACAATAAGCTCCCTCCTCAGGCATTGGTTGATCACTTGAATTAAATATATCATATTTTTATAATTGTAATAATTGATTAAAATAATGAATATTCCATTGAAACTTTCTATAAATTATATTTGTGTTTAGAAGTAATCAAAAAAATACCTGAGAAATTCATGCGTTTCCCGACTGGAAGGATCATGGAAAAAAGGTCGTCGGCCATAAGCCTTTTCGGCCGCATCAACTAATGGAATTAGACCTTCGATTGGGGGATAATCCAGGAAAGGGCCGGCTAACCGCAAATCTCCCAAACACCTGCGATATAAATCAATTGATTTATTCGATATACATACAATTATATAATATCAAATTCTGAAATTATATATATATATATTTGATTTTATTTCTTCTATTTAATAACATTACAAAGGTTACTAATTAAATTTCTTGCTTCTTAATGAAAAAATCAAATAGTTATGATCGAAATTGATTTTAATACTTTTTAAAAAATTGTTTAGTTTATACAAATTTCGAGGCGCGAACCTGCCTCACATTCACATGGTCCCGGGTTCAAGTCCCGGGCCTGGCAAGGGAATTTCCCTAGCTGGAGTCTATGGGACGGAGTGAACCCAGCCTTGGGGAAAAGCTACTTTATAAAAAGGTAATGGTTGAGAGGACCCGTTCTACTGATCATAGGACACCTCATTGGTATAACCAGATAGGCGTTATCCTTGCGTAGGACGTTCAAAGACAGAGGTTTATACAAATTTGGAAAATTAGGAGGTACACAAATTTTTACCGACCGACGATAGGAAAGGTTAGGAAACAATAGTTTTCACACCAAATTTCACATGTGGATATTTTTACGAATCATGCAATTTGTTAACAGAAAAAAAAGTATTTTTAGCTTTATGTCTGTCCATCTGTCCGTTGTGTGTCCGTATAGATTTTGAACGGCTCAACGGATTTTGATAAAATTTAGTATATTTACTTAATGCATCAGTAGCATGAATTCATCAACTTTTGATGTATATCCGGAAACCAGAAGTGGTAGTTTACAAAGTATTAAGTTTATATTCATTGTCGGAAAATACTTCAGTTAAAATATAGTAATAATTAATAATTAAGTAATTAAACTAAAAATATAAACCAAGATAATATAATCTAGTCATTTTAATTCAATCTTTAAAAATATTTTTTTTTTTTTTTATACTTTATATATATATATATATATATATATAATAAAATATTTATAATGTTTGGAAATTTATTTATTTCTAATCATCTGTCGGTTCTGTGCCTGGCCACAGCACATTTTTCTACTCTGTTTATTATTTATTCTTGTAAAATAGAAGTTAATAATAATTATCTTTAGTTCCCGAAAGTGTTCCTGTCCAAAAAGGAAGTTGAAGATAGAAAACTGATCGTCTATCAGTTTACATACAGAATCGACACAATAAACAATTTTAGCAGACCTACAGGAAATTTGTTTTCAAGCGAAGTTCAGCATTGGATTCGTTATACTAGTTATTTTATCGTTGACAAAAAAATTAACTTTCTTGCTAATTCAATCCGCAAATGATGATCCATTCCATAAGCATGTTTTGCAGTTATCTCAATTGAAGTGGAAACTTACTTCAAAGCTTGATGAAAAAGTTTATTGATTTTGAAGAACAATATTTTGAAAAGAAATAAAGTAGTCTTTCAATCATAACTTGTATTGTATTGTATCATTTGTATATGTTTATTCATTATTAGGACAGAAATATAAATAGTAACCCTTGTATATATATAATAGGTATTTAAATATTAATAATACTATACCCTAATAGGCCCATAGCATAATCGTTGCGTAACTTTTTCATTGAGGAGCAAGAAGTCGGGCTGATAGTGCAGAGTGCTTGTAGCCAAGCAGCTGCTCGCAGTTTATCTGATGGAATGGGCAACATTGCAGCCAATGGACGAGCAATGAATAAAAGTAACCTAAATAATAAAAAAATTAAAGATTTTGATCTATTTATACTAACTCATGGTCCGAATGGAATATTTTACAAGAAACATATGTCACTGATAAACTTGATCTAATTCTCATATTCTTTGTCTTCACAAGTTTCTTTACAGAATTACATTTAATTTAAAAATTACAATGGTTTTATTGGAGCTATTATTATTGGTTTACAATTAATGAATTATAATGAATTTCGAGTGTTGATTAAATATTGGTTTAAATTGATTCAACACCCACAATATATTCCAGACATGGCTCCTGCCACTAAAATATCATTTTTTAAGGAGATTATTTTTATAAATAAAATTGAATTTTGTCTATCGACTGTTGTTTTGTTAATTAGCTCAGGACTAGTTAAATGACATGAGTCCATTTTTAAAAAAAAAAATTATTAATTGAATTTATATATTTACTATATGATTAAATGAAGAAGTATAAAGATTTTTTGGAAAAAAAGTTTCTTTCTTTTAATAACTATTTATCTTAGATTGACAATATTTTTTTTCTAAATTATCCTTAGAATAATTATAAATTATATAAATTAAATCAAATCTCGATTCAAATTATTTTCTTAAAATTTTAATAAATTTATTTCTCACTTCCTATCTTAAATATAATTATTCTTATAATATTTATTTCGAATTAATCTTTTACTTATCCTTTGTAATTGTTATAAATTATTTTATTTTTTTATAAGTTTTATAAGTTGTAAGATTAATAAATACTTACTGAAATTCGCTATTGTATTGTTTGGAGGCACTTGCCTCGAGTCTGGGGCAAATCATTATACAATTGTCCCCATGAATACAGGCCATTGGTTCCAATGCCCGGGCGGTCTCCTCCCAATTATTATCGCTTTGCCATTCAGCTGCTTTATTTAATCCAGTCTGAGTGGAGGTTGATGGCGGTGCTGGCGGATGTAATTCTTCAATATCCAGTAATGCTCCCCTGGGTGGTGCAAAAAGGAATGGCTCCGTAGTCAATTCATCATTTAATAACGAAATGGACAACATTGATAAATACCTTTAATAATAGAAAATAATCAAGGCGTCGAATCTTAATAAAAATAATTTTTAATTTATTATACATTAGATATTGAACTAAAAAATTATATAAAAATAATTTTTATATAAAATACAATCAAATAAGAGTAGATAGATGTGGCCAGGCACAGAACCGACCGGCGATTTGAAATAAATAAATTTCCAAACAACATATATATACAAAGTATCAAAAAAAAAATATTTTTAAAGCTTGAATTAAAATGACTAAATCATATTACCTTGGTTGTAATTTTTTAATTTAATTACTCAATTATTAATTACTACTATATTTTAAGTGAAAAATTTCCGATAATGAATATGAAATTAATACTTTGTAAACTACCACTTCCTGTTTCTGGATATACACCAAAATTTGATAAATTCAAGCTACTGATGCATTAAGTAAATATTCCAAATTTTATCAAAATCCGTTCAGCCGTTCAAGCTATACTCGTCTATATGGACACACAACGGACAGACGGACAGACTTTATGCTAAAAATACTTTTTTCTATCAACAAAATGCATGCATGATTCGTGGAGATATGTAAAATTTCCCCATGTAAAATTTGATGTGAAAACAATACCTTCCTTTCTTATCGTCGGTCGGTAAAAAAAAAATGTTTCATATAAAATAAGGTTCAAGTCAAAGTAAAGCCCCTCACTGTATATACATAATATATTAGAATCCATTAAGAAAAATTATTATACCTTCCAACTAAAATTTAGTTATTTTTAATTTTGTTTTTTTTTCTATTCCTGAGACGTTTACTAAATAATGCAAAATTTTATTTTCTGAAAATAAATCCAATGCAAACAACTTACTTGTTCCTTTTAACACGAAAAGGCGTTGAATTATATTCGGGGGCGAGTAATTTGTGTATCCAGGGCACAACCCGTTTCCTGTCGGTATGTCTAGTTAGGGCTGGAGTTAAATTCCTCAAAGCTGAACAATAATAAACAAATTCCGTGTTGAATGTTTCTACAGAACATTTTATTCCACTCAAAGGTTCATCCTCTGGGTTTGCATCCCCAGATGCTGGTTGTTGCTTCTCCTTTTCTTCGTGATTCATTATTTTATTATAATATTAAAAGAATTATGCTTTTCCAAATATTACTCTTAATGGAAGAAAAACAATCCACCAAAGCAATCGTAATACAAAACATATAACAAATAATTGTATATGAATTAATATTTTCAAAAATAATAAGAAATTTGCAAAACAGGTTAAAAATCCTTTTATGATAACCATCAACAGTTGAAGAAATAAAAAGAAATTATGAACAACGATGGCCCATAGAAGGCTCACCACTTCCAATATAATCCTAAAATTAAAAAAAAAATAAAATTAAAAAAAAAAGAAATAATAATAATAATAATAATATTATAGCATATAAACAAGTAATAATAATGTCAATATAATATATTTATTTATTTTATTATTTTTCTTTTAAAATAAAATATTTTTTATGTATTTGTTTTATTATTTATTTTATGGAAAGAAACTGATTCTTACTTCCAAACCATGAAGAAAAAATAATTTAATTAATTTAAATCATAATATAATTTTTTCTTTTTTTCTCAAATATCGAAAAAGATTTATAAATTTAATGAAAATACTTGTTCCCTAGTAACTACTAACAATCTTAACAAAATTATTTTTACCGGATCTTTGATAATCAAATGTATATATATGTATATTTATATATATGTATAATAATATTATTTATGTTTGAAATTGAATAGCCAATCTTTGGTTGTTGAAGGGAAGGGAAAGTGTTAGAAAAAAATAATTATAATAATTTTATAAAATAATTACTCTACTATTATAGTTTTAATTAAAACCCTTCTAGCTGTTAAAAAAAGTTCCTATTTCACGTCTGAATAATATACTAAAGCTATATTTAATATTTTTCTATCTACTAGAGATAGAATTGCGTTCACGAAAATTTTCCATGTCGAAATTTTGATGTTTTTATACGTTTTTAAGGTCCCTTAGTGTGTGTGTGTGTATGTTTGTGTATTTGGATAAGATTACGAAAAAATGGTTTGAGCTAGAATAATGAAATTTGGTAGAAGAGCATTATTCAAAATTGGTAGTTTTCTATCAACTTTTGAGAATGTAACTCATCCGGAAGAGGGTCATTACCTACCACGTTTTCATTTTTCACTGTAAAAATAAAGATATATGTTGGATAGTGTTTCACATGATTAAAAATTGTATAAAACTGCTATATATAGAATTTTGGCTTGATTGAATCGTTGAAAGTACAGGAATTAATTTTTTAACACTGCAAATCACGCGCCAGCACTTGACGTGGTGCCGTCAACAAAGGGACAAAGACGCGCTGATTTAATAAATATTATTTATTAATTTTAATTTATAATTTATAATTAATTAAATTTAATTTGAATATAATATATGCCATTGAATCTAATCCAAATTTGCTAGATAGGGAGGCACTCCAGATTTTTTATCAATAAAATAAGATTTGGTGACTTCAATGAAAAAATACTGTGTGAAAAATTTTAAAATTATATTTTTATTATGTTCAATCGTTGTTATCTTGGCAATACAGAATATTATTAATTTTAATTGAGTATAATATTTTCATTTACTTTTTTAATACATGAACCGGTGAAAATAACATCCGAATTTGCATTCTTAATAAATATATAAGTATATAAGTATATTTCCGGGTTATTTTCACGTTTAATTGTGAGATTTGAGTCTCGGCGTTGAGGCGTTCTTTGTGGTCCTAATTTCAAGAGAATTTATTTAGGGGGAATTTTTTGGAATTCTGGGTCGTAGTGTCTGAATGACCAAGGGTCGTTGTTGGGATTTTGGATTGTATGAGCTCGAAAATCTCATGAACAAATATATATTGGAATTTTAGATATATTTGTAAAATGTAATTTTAAGAAAATCAAATAATTATTTGGTAATTGTTCAGATTAGTTGTCATGTCATGGAATTGGATAAAACTTTACCAGTGGATTCCTTTTTTAATTCCAAATAAACTTTCCTTATGCAATATTTCTCGGTCTCTTTTAGTTTACAGGAAAAAAATTATTAAAATAAATATAAATTCATATAAATCCATTGATATTCTATTTAGCTACCATGTTTTTTTAATTTGACCATCAGAGGGATCGATTAATTTTCGGGTTTTTTTTCAGTTCGAATTGGATTTAGAAAAATTAAAAAATTAATTAATTAAATAATTTCTCTATATACAAACTGAAAATTAATGAATAAGTGAATAATTAGTGAATTAGTCAATAAAACATTACTTAATGGCTGCACATTTCGACGTTCATAACCAGCTTATCTGTCAAACTAAAAAAATCTTTATTTATCTCGTAAACTAAAAGAGACCGAGAAATATTGCATATGGAAAGTTTATTTGGAATTAAAAAAGGAATCCACTGGTAAAGTTTTATCCAATTCCATGACATGACAACTAATCTGAAAAATTACCAATTATTTATTTATTATTATGTTTTACTTTATTAAATAATTATTGTATTATACAAATATATTATCTTGTCATTTGAACCTTTTCTCAAATCATAAAATTAAATGAATTATAGCAGGGTTTCCCAAATTTTGTGCCGCTACTGTTATAATGGGAGGTCATTGAAAATTCTTCAATAAAAAATATTAATATTTTTACTTTTTATTAAATAATAAATAAAAAAAATTAAATGTTTTTTTTTTAAAAAGAATTAATTTATTATATCTTAAAATAAATTTTGACAATTGATTTTTAATGAGAGTGTGTGAAGTAATTTTAGTTGATCAGAATTTGAGAATCATTGCTTTATTGCTTAATGAGGAAGTGAAGAAGAAATCAATGAATTCAAATATTGAATCTTGACACATTTTCAATTTCAATTTTATTACTATTACTATTATCCTATCCTATATACAGTATATACCAACCGTTGTTTAGTCTCCATATATAGATTACCGAGACCACTGAAATATTAAATATTATTGCAAAAAAAAAAAAAAATACTTGAATATAGTTTTTACCGACCGACGAAAGGAAGGGAGTTATTGTTTTCACACCAAATTTCACATGTGGAGATTTTTACATATCACCACGAATCAAACATTTTCTTAACAGAAAAAAGTATTTTTAGCATGATGTCTGTCCGTCCGTCCGTATAGATGTGTAGATATGTACAGTTTGAACGCCTCAACGGATTTTGATAAAATTTGGTATATTTACTTAATACATCAGTATGATGGATTGATCAACTTTTGGTGCAAATCCGGAAACCGGAAGTAGTAGTATTAGCGATCGAGGATAGGAAAGGGTTATTTTCTCACCAAATTTCACATGAGGAGATTTTTTACATATCACCACGAATCATGCACTTTGTATTGGTTTTATCCTCGAGAAAAATCGTATTTATTAGTTTTTTCTTAATTTAAAATTATATGACGTCATCCAGCCCTTCATGACGTCACTGCCTGGTCTTACATATATATTATAAATAAAATAAAATTAAAAATATTTATGTTATATGCATATCTGTTTTTTATTACATTAATAGATATATTAAAATTATTTGAAATTGTTTCTGTAGCTGGAAATTAATTTACTTCATCGTCGATTCGGACCTGGCCACAGGTTAACTTATTTTTTTAAGAACCAAATTGAAAAAACTGGACTAAATTTATGAATTAATTTGCATATATAAAAAATTATTTTGGAAATAGTTCCTCCAACTGAAAAATATACTGGAACCAAAGAAGGTTGAGATATATAAAATGTTAATTGGGTATGTATTACTTACTAAATTTTTTTTAGAATTAAAATAGAAATTCATACTCAAAAAGAATTGTTTAACGTAATTTGCTAAGAACACAGCAAAGAAAAGCATAACTCATCGATATCTTCGAAATGACAAGTAGACTTACTATACCGTATCCCAACCAAGATAAGAACAATTCTTACCATTTACCCTCTTTTTTATGAAATATATTTACATTAAATTAAAATTATATCACATTCGGCAAACAATTTTAAATTTAAATTGAACCATTTACATTAATACGCCACCTCCTTGTTTTTTTTTTCAAAATATGATAATTTCATTAATGAACTTCTCATTGATATATTTATAATTTTTTTTTTTAAATTTTCATTAAGATCTTTGAATAAAATTAAGCTTATTGATTTAATAGAATTAATAGAATTAAACTTATTGACTCGATTTAAGATGTATTCTAAAACACCACTAATTTTAAAAATTAATATTTGTTTATTTTATTTTATTTTAATATGTATTTTATTTGAAATAATTTGCAGTAGAACGCTCACCTCTGCACTCCCCGCTCGCCCCTCTCCGTGCCCCTCCGCCGCCTGGACTTACCTCCTCATGCCGGCCGGCCGACTCAGTTCCCCTCAGTTCCCCTTCCCTGCTGCGTGCAAGACCCTAAGCGACTTCTCCACTGAAATCATCCCTTAATCAGTCGCTAATCAAGAATTAATTGTAATTTTATTATTTATTTTTATTAATTAAAATCAAGATTAGTGAACTTTTTAAAAAAAAATATTTCAATAAAAATTAAATTTTATAAAGTGCATTTTAATAATTTTTTATTATTATACCCAAATAAATTTATAAATTTTTCATTCAAATCTTTGAAAAGAATTAATCTTGAATATTCTATCAGATCTCATTAATTAAATTTTATTAAAAGTTAAATTAAAATTATTTAAAAATAATTCAATATATATATTAATCCTACTAAAACTTATTTATTTAAAAAATAGGAAGGTGTGGTGATTATTTTCAAAATTCATATAATATAATTATAAATCAAAAAAATATAAATTTCTTATATTCATATGGGAATATATATTATCTTCTTCTTCTTCTTCTTGTTTCTAGGCTAAGAGCCTGTTGTTTTCCCAAGGAATAATATTACCATCCCTCAACTCTGAGACCATCTTTTCTTTGGTCTACCTCTACCTCTTTTGCCGTCAGGATGGTTTTCTGATACAATTTTTGGTAGCCGGTCTTCGTCCATTCGCTCTACATGCGCTGCCCATTCCCTCCTGCGCACCCTGACCCAGTCCACGATGTCCTGAATCTCGCAGGCTGCCCTGAGCTCTTCGTTTCTTTTCCTATCCAACAGTGTTTTTCCATTTATAGCTCTGATGATCCTCATTTCGGCCGTCTGGAGTAGTTGCTGTGTTGTAGTTGTGTCCGCCCTTGCTTCGATTCCGTATGTAAAAACTGGCCTTACACACGTCTTATAGATCTTGGTTTTGCTATCCACGGACATATGTTTATTCTTCCAGACGACATTATTGAGACATCCGGCTATGCGGTTCCCTTTTAAAATCTGTTGCTTAACTTCCAGATTCAAGTCCCTATTGTTAGAAATTTCAACTCCGAGGTAATTAAATCCAGAGACTTGCTCAATTGGAGACCCGCGAAGGCTGATATTGCAGGGCAGATTTTTCCTGTTTACCACTAGGCATTTTGTTTTCACTGTTGAAATCTGCATATTGAGGGACTCAGCAGTATCATTGAAAGCGTCTAAAAGATCTTGGAGATTTTCTTCGTTCTCTGCTACCAGGACCGCGTCATCTGCGTAACATATCCGTCCGGCTTATTCTTCCTATTGGTTCTATGAGCGGTTTTCTTATTTTCACGAGGGTGGGTTGCTAACCCTCCCCTCAACCCCCTACCAGGAGGACCGGGGTGTTTCTCTTAGTCAGGTCTCTTTTCTTCAGCCCGTCCGGCTTGGGAGGCCCTACCAGTAGCTATGCTACCGCCGGCATGGCCTGAAGAATCATTGAGACACGCAAGCCCCCTCACCACGTCAAGGTGGAAACACCAAGCGAGGGGGAATATATATATAATATTATAATTTTAAATATTCTATATATTCTTTCTAATCTCATTATCGCTAACACCGTTCCTTTCAAATCTCATATTAATATTGTTTTGTCAATTTCATATTATTATAACACTTTTGAAAAATGAATAATATTTCTATTACCTATATATCAATTAAACAGAATAAAATCTTCGTGAAATTAATAATATAATCATAATTAGTTTTCTGATGTTTTATTATATGTCAATTTCATATTATTATAACACTTTTGAAAAATGAATAATATTTCTATTACCTATATATCAATTAAACAGAATAAAATCTTCGTGAAATTAATAATATAATCATAATTAGTTTTCTGATGTTTTATTATATGTCTATAAAATGCATATTATAACTTATTATAATCATGGTTCTATAAGGATGTAAAATAATTTTAGTATTTTAATATTACAAAAATAAGATAATATTTTTAAAAATCTATACACTTTTTTAATCCTATTAATATTATTTATTTATTTATATCTTATTTTCTTATTTCCTGTATATAATATAAATATCTAATCTTACTTATTTTTTTCTTTATCGAGGCGAGAGTGATGGACATCCATTCAAGTCTACGAGCTGTTCTTCGAGTTTAATCTGCGAGAAATATCAACTCTTTATTAACTCCGAGGTCAGTATTTAATATTAATTTTATTTTTAATTCAATTGAAATTTATTTATTGATTATAAACTAATAAGTTATTTTCTTCTTCTATTTCATATTTCAATCTTCGTTCCTGCTACTGAATGTTGATTTGAATTCTTGATTATCTTCTCCATCCTTCATGACGATGAAATGATTGAAATAAAGCTCTCCAAATGTAAGTAATAATCGTTATTTATTTAGCATGGCGCACTTTAAAATAGAAAATGTAAATATAATATTTAAAGTAAAGTTTAATATAATATAGAAAGTACAATTAAATTACAATGATTTTTTGCTTTTGATAATATTCATTAGGAGATTATAGAGAAATATATTAAATTATATGACAGAATTTAGTGAGATTAGGGAATTTCAGAGTACATCTTTCAAGAAGAAGCATTGATAAAGGAGGCAGAAGAGACAAAGGTATTTTTAGAATTAGTAGGTTTCGATGCGTTATACTGGGAGGGTGGCTATTTTTTGATATATATATATATATATAGATGTTAGGAATTTTCAGGTGGTTGCCTCCTACATCCATGCATGTTCTCATCATACTAATTCATAGATTAGATTAGAATTAATAAATAAATAAAATGTGGGTGGATAAAACAAATGCCATGCTATTATTTAAGGGATGGATTGCATGAATTGCACTCCAGGTCTGAATTGTGCCATTTTGTATTACTGAGAGTGTATTTGAGGTGGATTGGATGAACGGGAATTCGGGAAGGTAATTCAGCACAGTTCCGAAATGGGATTAGCCTGAACAGGAACAAATTGTTGGTTACCTTTTGAGCGCAGGGCTTTTTCGATTAGCATGGGCCTTCCATGCCTATTGATGGAGGCTATGCACTCCCTTACTAGGTAGGTTTTATTTCAGGTTGCCCCGAATGTCGCGATTTCATTTCGAAATCCAAAAAATCAAAGGCACTCTCAGCTGATTCAAAGAGGCTACAGACCAAACGCCTTATTTTTTTTTAATCTTTTTTTTAAGGCAAACTTTCTTTCTTATTACTTTTTCTAAATTTCGGAAGGCGAGGCTTGGAAGGGCTAATTTATGGGGAAAGGAGGAGGCCCTATTAAATATTCAATTGTTTTTTTTTAAATTTAATTAATAATAAAAAATAATTGAATATCGCGATTATTTTCGTTAACTTTTTACTTTCATTTTGAAATATTAAATTTCATAATTTAAACTTTAATTATAAATTATATTATATTTTAAATATTTTACTATATAAGTAGAATTAATTATTATTATAATTTCTCAATTTAAAATGCAAACATCACAAAAAAAAAAATCATATATTTTGAAAAGATATAACTCTTTTTCATTATTATTTCTTTTTAACTTACCAAATATAAAAATATTTTATTTTTTTTTATTATGGAAATTGTTTCATATGAATATAAATATATTGTAATTGAATATATCTATACTCAATAATAATTTAATATTAATAAATTATCAAATTTTTTCCTTATCATTGTACTGATAAATCATATTTGGAAAGAAATAAAATATAGTTAAGCTTATTTAAAAAATTAAATTAGTGTATAATTTTTGTTAATTATAAACATGTGGTACAACTTATTTTAAATAAATAAATAAAATTAGATCTCCTAAAAAATTTTTTAATTTTGATAGATCAAATATTCTTATTCTTTAGCTGACTTACAAATCCCATACGATCATTTTGCTTATTCTTATGTGTATTCTGTGGTGTGTCCCAGTGTCCCCGCAAAAATTCTACGGGAGATAAAAATGTCTCGGTTTACATAAATAATAATATCATCCGGAATAAACCCAATATTATTTAATTTTTACCCACCGACGATAGTAAGGGAGGTATTGTTTTCACACCGAATTTCACATGTGGAGATTTTTACATATCTCCACGAATCATGCATTTTGTATTGATTTTATCCTCGGGAAAAATCATCTTCATTAGTTTTTTATTAATTTTAAATTATATGACGTCATCCAGCCATTCTTGACGTCACAGTCAGCTACTACTTATATATTATAAATATAATAAAATTAAAAATATTTATGTTCTATCCATATCTGTTTTTTATTGCATTAATAGATACATTAAAATTATTTGAAATTGTTTCTGTAGCTGGAAATTAATTTACTTCAAACCGTCGGTCGGTTCGGACCTGTCCACAGGTCAACTTATTTATTTTCGTTTTTCTTTGGGAGTTTATTCGTTGAAAAAGGGTAGATATATATATAATATATATATACTACACAATCTGTAATAATTTCGTAAATAAATAAATAAAAAAAATTAATGTGTAAAAATTAATATTAAATATTTTTGGGTCTGTTCTTAAAGTATTTTAAAACTGCCAAAACAAGAGTTTTTCTATGTGTATATATGTTTTTTTATTATCTCGCCAGAGATAGTATTGCGATCACGAAAATTTTCGATATCGAGATTTTGATGTTTTTATAGGTTTTTAAGGTTCCTCAGCGTGTATGTATGTGTGTACAAGATTACGCAAAAATGGTTTGAGCTAGAATAATGAAATTTGGTATACGTCCATTATTCAAAATTTCTTAGCTTTCTATCAACTGTTGAGAAATGAAGCTCATCTGGAAGTGGGTCATTTACCTAACACGTTTTGATTTTTTTTTCTCTAAAATAACCGTTAAAATAAAGATATATGTTTGATAGTTTTTCAAATGATTAAAAATTGTATAAAACTGCTATATATAGAATTTCAGCTTGATTGAATCGCAGAAAGTACCGGAATTAATTTTTTAACACGACTTCAAATCACGCGCCAGCACGTATCGTAGTGCCATCAACAAAGAGCCAAACTCGCACTGGTTTAATATATATTTATTAATTTTAATTTATAATTTAATTAATTAAATTTAATTTAAATATAATATAAGTATCAATTAATCAAATTCAAATTTGCGAGACAGTCGAGTGGAGACACTCCAGATTTATTTTAGATTTTAGTTTTGTTTGAATGATTTATTTTAAATAAATGTTTTAATATAGGATATTATTTCTATTTAATTTCTATATTTAGATTTCATTTATCACATTTAAAATTAAAAATATATAAGTTCTAAATTTTATTCAAATCATTTAATAGGAATGTTTGAATATGAATTACCAAGAACACTGAGACTTAGAATAAATAATATTTATTAATTATTTATTAATAATTCGAAGTGTAAAAAATAGGATTATAGAAAGACTGAACTTCAAGTACCAAACCAAAATTTAAGATTTTTATACAAATTAAATTTATAATATTGTGTGTGTGTGTGTGAAATTCTAATTTAATACTAATAATATTGCATTTTAATAAATACACACACAGACATTTTTCTCAACCTTAGTGAAAATGATTCAGGGACCTTCAAAACATATAAAAACACCAAAATCTCGTCATCGAAAATTTTCGTGATCGCAATATTATCTCTGGCGAGATAGTAAAAAATTAAATATAGCTTTAGTATATTATTAAGACGTGAAATAGGAACTTTTTTAAAAGCTAGAAGGGTTTTAATTAAAACTATAATAGTAGAATTTTTTTTTCCCTTCAAGATTTTAATCCTTAATAAAAGGCACTTACAAGAAATTTGAAATATATTAATAAGAATTAATGTGAATATGTGTAAATACTTTTTCTCAATTATTATTGATTTCCATTTAATTGAGATGTTCTATTTTATTTCATTCTCCACCACTAAAAACTTGAAAATTTTAATAAACTTCTATAATGAAAATTTCATTTTAATTTGTTTTCTTTCCCTCATACTTTATCTCAACCTCTTTTTGTTTCTATTTTGATTTCATTAGAATGATGACATCTTAATGACTTGATGATAACGTTGATACAAACACCAACCCACCCACCCACACTCACATATAAACCCACTTGAAGTGATTTTACTTGCCGCGGGGTTCTAAACTGGACCGTTCTACGGATAATTGTATTAAGAGTGAAAATGAAAATCACGTGTGGTCATCCTTCCCCCCCCCCCACAAACACCACCCTTCAGGCGGCGGCATTAATTATAAACGAGCACAACCATCAGAGTGGAAAATTAAATACTCGGTAGCGGTCAAAATTATTTACTAAGGAAATTGCTTCGAGGATTTTTTTAAATATATATATTGTCTTTCTCTATCCCCTTTTATTTTACTCACACATACATACACTCACACTAATTTAAAAATGAAAATAAAATTAGAATAATAAAATTATCATTATTATTAAATAATATTCTTAAGACCGGAATCTTTATTTCGTTTATTTATTTATTTTTTGTCTCCAGTATCGTTTCTAAACATAATCTATTTAACTTTAAATAATTATAATGAATAAATGGACTATCTATCTATATCTGTGGAACTCAACCATCCAACTCCTACCCTGTCCCATCTCTCTCACTTCCCCTCCTTTAATGTCCACCCACCGCGTCATGGTTCTCCAAGCGGACGTTTCTCAATCGGTCTCCCCACCAATATATTTTCCCTCATTCTTTCCTCTCCCATTCTAGTCACATTCCTTTCCATCGCAGGCTTTTTGATTTTATAATCCTATTTCTGGAGATGCATAGAGTTCATGCAATTTCTTGTTAAACAGTTCTCCAGTGGTCTCATCCTTCTTTGACCTACTGCTGCTAAGGTTCCTATTCTCAAATACTCTAAGTCTACTCTCATTTACCAAGGTCATAGACCATGCCACCCATATACACCAATACCACACTTTGCGTCGGGGTTACGTTTCAAAAAAACACAACGTAAAGTGAATAGTGAGGTTTTATAGCAAATCATGTAAAGATCGAAGATAGGTTCCAGGTTTACGAAAATACTACTCTTTAAAAAGAAAATTGAACATAGTAAACATTTAAAAAACAAAAATAACATACAATTTTATTACATACAAAAAACAAACGTATTCAATTAAAATAAAATAAACTATTCAATTAATTTATGAAAAACAAAATTAAAATTAATCACTGTCTGATGAGTGATAGTGGCTGATGTTGTAAGTCGGCATTCTTTCACAAAAAAAAAAAAATGGTCCAATGTTTGGTGAACATATTATTATTGAATTTACACATTTAGATGAAACGAGCAATTCAATTTATAATTAATATCCATTTAAGATTAAATTAAAATTAATAAATAAAATAAATAATAATACATAAATAAATTAATTAAATTTACAAGATATTATTTACAAAATTTGTTATGATCTCACTAGTAAACATAAATTTTTACTATCTAGCCAGAGATAGTATTTCATCACGAAAATTTTTTAAATATTTTGTTACACATTTTATTTAATTTTATTTCACTTAATTTTCTACAAAAAATATTAACTTGATATACATTTGGGATATTCTTCCAGAAAAAAAGAAAATTTAAAAAAATAAAAAATTAATGACTTGAACCTAAAACAACGCAACTTCGAAAAAAATAAATAATAAATAAATAAATAAAAATACAACAGTCAAAATAATTGTTTTATATATTGTATTTTAATTATGATCCCCTTTGATAATAATTTTGACGAGATAAGCCCCTTTTCTGCAAGATAACAGGTGTTACCCGATTGCAACTTCGATTTCAATTTTTCTTGAATATTATATAATCATAATAAAAAAAACCCTCTGACTTTGTACGTCCTACGCAAGGACAACGCCTATCAAGCCGGTTATACCAATGAGGTGTCCTATGATCAGTAAAACGGGTCCTCTCAACCTTTACCTTGAGTTTCTTGATCGGAGGCGCTATCAAGTAGCTTTTCCCCAATGTTGTTCCCGGAGGCTGGGTTGACTCCGTCCCATAGACCCCAGCTAAGGAAATTCCCTTGCCAGGCCCGGGACTTGAACCCAGGACCATTTGAATGTGAGGCAGGTTCGATACCCACACACCCAATGGCGCCTTATAATCCTAATGGACTTCATTTACAATTCAAAAAATAAATAAATATCCAAGTGAAGTAACAAATTATAAAATAAATTTTATCCGTATTATTTCCAAATCCAATAACAATTCTTTTACCTACTATTCGATATTCGATTGGATCCATTGTTTTATTTATATTTAATCATCAACTTAATCTAAATTTATGGAGTAATAAATAATTGTTATTATTTATTTATTTTTTTTTTTTTATTTTTATGAAATTCCCATGCCGTTAATTCGTATGCGATTTATTTCTAAATAAATTTCACCAAAGCTTAGGAGAAAAAAAGTCTATATTTATTGTTAGTGATTGGGCTCTAATTTTTATCGTTATGCTTCCACCCGGCTTTAGTTTAAAGCTCTTCATCCCCCCCCCTCCACCTCTCCCTCCCTCTTACACTCTCTCATCCCTTCTCTCGATTTTGGATTGTGGCTAAGCCTTAAGCATTTAATTTATATGAGGATTAGGTGAAGGCCTACGATTTATGGAAATAAACACAAACACAAACATTGGCACTAGGTTTGTACCCCTCAAAGTCACACAGGAGCTATTCTACATCCCCCTACTACCCGATATAACCCCTCCCCCTTATACCCTCCACACACATCACCTCCCCGAGTGGCCTCATTCAGATATAGTCTCTCCTGACAAAAATGGACCATATTTTATTTTATATTATTTTTTTTTTATTCATTAAACTAAAAAAAAAATCTTTCTTAATTTATTTATTTTCATTAACCAAAAAATTGTTAAATAATATTGTTCTACTATTAGAAAAATAAATTATATAATTTACTTTTCTTCATTTGTTTCATTAAAATTATTTATTTTAGTATAATTTATTAATAAAAATGTATCTTTTCTTATTATACTAGCAAAAATTATATACCTATATATAAAATATATATTTATATATTATATTATTATATATTATACATATATTCACCTCCTTAAATTGGTTTATTGAATTTAATTGAATAATTTAATTAATTGAATTCAATTAAAATAGTTTACACTATTAATAATAATAATTGTAATGTAATACTATATAAATAAATTATTTAATTGGAATTGTTAATTTATTATAATAATATAAAAAGGAATTGTTAGAGAGAAACAGTATAATTTATTAAAATTGTGGATATAACAACTTAACAATAGATTTCTTTTTACAGGTAAACCTTGTATTATTGTAAATAAATATGTAATTAAATTATATTAAAAATGTAAATAAAATTCTTTTTAGAGAAAGGAAATTGATTAAGTAATACCCAATTCTAACCATCTTATTGTATATATATATATATATATATATATATGTATAGTTTTGGGATATTAAACAGCTGGATGGAATTTTTTGAAATTCACACCATAGATAATATTTATAAAGAAAAATCGTTATGTATTGATTTCAGCCTTGAAAAAAATTATCTTTGTTAGTTTTTTCTTAATTTAAAATAGTAAATTTAAATGACGTCACTAATTATGTCATCCACATTGAAATTTGCCTCCCGCCTTTTTTATAATTGTATTAATATTTTTTTATATTTAAAATTAATTTTTTTTTTTTTAATTTCGAAATATATTTAAAAATATTTATTTTAATAATATTTTAGAATCAAATTACGAAATATATTTATTAATCTCTCACCAAAAATAATTATCCATGAAGTTAGCAACATAATAATACACATGAACCATTCTAAATGAAGAAAGTTTAAATAAATTGTTGAATAATAAATTTAATCTAATAATATTAAATAAATTATATTATATATTAATTAAAATGTTTTTTAGATTAAATTCTTAATAATATTTGATCTTCATTGTAAGTTTTTTTTTAATTTAAAATAAGAATTTTACTAATAAAAAAATCGTGCCGGGCAAGACTGGACAGCGCTTCCTTAAATACCAAATATTATAAATAAAATAAAATTAAAAATATTTATTTAAATAATATTTTGTAATCAAATTACGAAATATATATTATGTTATATCCACAGGCCATACTTTTCTGTCTTTCAGTGCATTAATACGTAGGTTTAAGGGCTGTATGTTTTATGACTATTTTTTTTTAATTTATATTCTTTTAAATTATTTGAAAGTGTTTAATATATTTTATCGTTTATTTATTTTAAATAATAATCTTAATCTTAAATATTCAAAGGATTAATTTTTTTAAAGTATCTAGCTCGGTGAACCAAGTGTTAATAATAATAATAATAATAACAATATAATAATTATATTAATATTATAAAAATAGTAATAAGAGCTTTAATCGTTTGTTTAAGTATTTGTGTGTATGTGTGTGTGTTTATGTATTTATTTGTTATGTTTAAAAATAATATCTCACTGTGTCAATTAAATCTAATAATATATACATTTTAATGGAAACGGACAATTGGGTTGCTTTGATACTCGTGATGGCTAAATTGCCTCTCGAAATACCTGTCCTCGATTACCTGGTGATTAATCGGAGTATCACTGTGAGTGGTTTAACAGGGTTGGCGGGGCTTTAACACACAAATAGGAATTAATATCCATTGAAGGGGCATGACAAGCGAATTTCCTTTCAATTGATACTAAAATTGGATACTTTTAAATGTCTGACTTCTGTGTATTATTATAGTATATTTAAATGAAGGGATAGAGAATGTGTGTGTGTGTGTGGGAGGAGGGGATGATGACTCTCCTGTGATGTATCGATCTTAAGTTGACCGAATTAAGGTCATTGGCTCCCCCTGCCCTTTTTCCCGGTTTATTCGTGACCCTCTTCCCCTATCGTCTATCTATTCTTTTTGTCTATTAAATCCCTTTCGACAACGAGCCAACTGACCACATATCATCATCATTCTATCTTTCCCACCCTCTATAATCGTTAATCGAAAACCTCAAATCTCGTTAAAATATTCCTCCAAGTGAACACTTTTTTTTCTATTATAATTTTAAATCTCTTCAATGTGTCATTTGTGGTTACTTATATCTTTAATGCTTTCTCAGCCTCCCCTTTATAATCTTCAATAATAATTCTAAAATTCATAATTCATCATACAAAAACAAATTAAAAATTCAATTCAATTTGTTTAAAAAAAATATATTTCTATGGCAGTTTTACAAATATTATTATTATTATTATTCTATCTAATAAATTTATAGAATTTAATTTAATATTTAATCTTATTTTATCTTATTATAATAGCAAAAATTGTATATATATTTATATTTTTGAAATATTAAACCGCTCTAACTATTTTTATGAAATTATATTATATTTTCACACCATTGATAATTTTTATAAAGAAAAATCGATTTGTATTTGTTGCCAAGGAAATAATCATCTTTGTTAGTTTTTTCTTAATTTAAAATAGGAATTTTAATAATAAAAAAAATGGCGCCGGGTAACGCCAGACTGCCAGGCGCTTCCTTAAGTATAAAACATTATAAATAAAATAAAAATGTGTATTTGTTGTAATCAATTTACGAAATATATATTATGTTAAATCTACATTTCTGTCTTTCAGAGAATTAATAAATAAGTTTAAGAGGGCTGACTGTTTTATGGCTTTTTTTTTTAATTTATGTTCTTTTAAATTATCTGAAATTGTTTCTTATATTTTATCGTTTATTTATTTTAAATAATCTTAATCTTAAATATTCATAGTTCATAAGAATTAATTTACCGTACCGTGATATGATGATAGTAAATTAATATAATAAAAATTATTTTTTTTATAAATTATGTATTTATTATTTGTATATATAATTAAAAAAAAATATTTTTTGGTTTATACTACCTATCCTAGAATCATAAAAGATAAAATATATAAATTAGTAATAAATAATTGAGAGATCAAGAGGTAAAGCTAAACCTGAAAAGATATTAAATAAGTAGATTAATAGACAAAAGGATTGACAAATAGATTAGACAATAAACAATTATAATATAATTTTTGAGTAGAAAATAATTATTATTTCTTAAAAATATCAAGAATAATAGAAAAAATAGAAAAAATATATAGAGACTTATTAGCAGGGCTTCGAACCGTTATTTTTTCGTTTCGGTTTTCGTTCCGGTTCAATAAAAAAAAAAAATATCAGTTCGGTTCCGGTTTTCGTTCCGGCAAAAATAATGGTTTTTTTCGGTTTTCGGTTTTCGGTTCAGTTCCGATTAATTAATTTTAAAGAACTTTTATTTGTATTAGAAATTTAGGTCTGGGTATGCCGAGTCTGCCATAAATTAGCTCCCGAAAAATATTTCTTGCTACGACCCTAAATCATACTACACGAATTGATACAATATAATATAAATAATAATAATTAATTAAAGGTATAATAATTAGAAGTATTTAATATAAGATGTTAATATAATTTATTATAAATGAATATTTTTTTACATCCCTCTATTTTCAAACACTCAACAAACGAAACAAATTCGTATATTTAATGTTAAAGTATACAGGATTCTTGGATATATTTACTTACAATTATAACTATAATTATAAAAGATTAAAATTACCTCTAATTATTAAAATACCTCCAATATATTTTCATTTAAACTATTTCTATTGTCTCGTAAAATAAACTTTAAACCAGAGAAAGCTCTTTCAACACTAACTTGTGTTGCAGGAGCTCCCAAAACCACCATTGCAATTTTGTATAAATGAGGATATGTATTTTTATTTTCCTCCCAAAATTCTAAAATATGTTTTTTACTGTCTAATCTTCGTACTTGGTCAAAGTTATTCAATATGACTTCAATGTCAACATCTGTAGAAATAGGGAGTCTAAAATTCTCTAAATCGTCTTCCTTTTCATCGTACGCTGCCAACGCAACCAAAGGGAGAGTAAGACTAGGACACTCTATGTTAATTTTTGAAACAAAGTTTTTAGCGACACCATGCAGTGCGAGGCATAACTAATTGAAAAAAATTCGGGCTTGTGTGTTGCCAAAACACCACTTCTGGCAACTCTGGCTTGAACACGTACTGAACTGAAATAAACCGATATTTTTTTTCGGTTCAGCTCCGGTTTTCGTTCCGACAAAAATACCGGTTTTTTCGGTTTTCGGTTTTCGGTTCAGTTCCGGTTCGAAGTCCTGCTTATTAGAAACATTTTGCCGGGTAACGGGGTAGTCTCTTCTCTATGATCCCAATAGAAAAGATTTCTACTTCAGGGAGTAGCGTCCCTGCCCTCACGTGAGCTCATGATTCCTTTCTTGCATAGGAGGGGAATCATGTCCTTTACCCGTTGACTCTTTTCCATCCAATCCCTTCCCCCCTCCCCTAAACCTTCAAAAAATCAACTTTATTTGGATGAAGGAGAATACCTAGCATAGATTAATTAAAAAGAAAAAAAATGAAATCTTGTCTCTTATAGGACCTTTTCTTTTGAATAGACCTCGTAAATTTAAAGGTTTTTATTAAAAGACTTTAAAAAATTAAATTAAAATGATCACAAACCATTATTTATCCGGTATTTTATTTCAGTAGAAACAATTCAATTTACATGCGTTGTATGGTAATTATTATATAAAGATAAATTTAATCCCTTTATTTAGTTTTTATTTAGAAAGTAAAACATTAGGATAGTGAGAGTTGGTGGGGAGAGGGAAGGGGGAGAGGTGAGTTTATGGGCATAAATAACGACTTTTTTCCTAAATCTACTAGGCACATGCAAGCACACACCTGTAGCAGAAGGGAGAGGAAGGGAATTTATATAGCGCTCAACTTTCTAAAGGTTATCACTAAACAAATGAGAATAAATATCTTTTCTCTATTTGTTGTTGTTTTATTTTTTAGTAGACGGGGTTGGAGTCAACTTACGCATTCAAATGAATATCAAATAATTTAATGAAAATAAATATTTAAGATAAAGGAATTTTAAATTTAAACCATTTGTCTTTGGTGTATATTTATATTTTACGAGAGCAATTCACAAAGTAGGTTACGTTTTGGAATTAAGACAAAACTAGTACAGGAAAATGTTTTTTATTATATACATTTGAAAGAGCAACTAAAATATTATTATTTTACATAATCGCCAAAAAAGTTGAGACATTTATCGTAGCGATGAATGAGCTTCGAAATTCCTTCTTCATAGAAATCCGCCGCCTGAGTGTTGAGCCAGTTTTTGTGGGTAAAAAAACTTAAACCCATAGAAATTTACCCGCAACTGTGTGAAGTTTGCGGGAACAACGTGATCAGTGAAGGTGGCGTTCTCCATTGGTGCATACGTTTCAAGACGTGACTGACTGGCTCAACACTCAGGCGGCGGAATTCTATGAGGAAGGAATTTCGAAACTAGTTCATCGTTACGATAAATGTCTCAACTTTTTTTGGCGATTATGTAAAAAAATAATATTTTAGTTGCTCTTTCAAATGTATTTAATAAAAAACATTTTCCTGTACTGGTTTTGTCTTAATTCCAAAACGTAACCTACTTTGTGAATTGTCCTCGTACTCGTATATTGTATAATCATTCTAAAATAAAAAATATTTTTTGTATTTTGTTATTTATATCTCAAAAATAAAATATTTAAAATTTATTAACATTATCAGCTGTTTTTAGAAACCACCAAACCTCAAATACAGCTAAAATCAATATCAATAAATTTTCCTTTTAACAAAAGGGATAATTTATTATTTATTATTATTATTATTTTATTTTTTATGGAAATTTAAATATAAATTTATTAATAATTTATTAGGTTTAGGTCAAAAATTTATCAACTTTTCAGTTTAACGTTTAAAATAAAATTTCTAATTGGTTACATTTTGGTTTGTGTATATAACTTTTTGATTTCCTTATTAGCCGAAAATTGATTGATTTATTGAGAAAGCAATGCAATATAAAATAGGATATTTTAAGGAATTAGAAAAGAATAGGAATTGAATAAAGTGATGACTCTGGTAAGGAAAAATGTGCTTGTTGAATATTACATCAATCGCGCCACAAAAATATACAAATCTATTATACGATATTATAATAATTTATAATAATATTAAAATAATGTTCCAAATCAGAGATTTTCTATATTATGAGTATATCAAGATACTATATATAGAAAATTATTAAAGAATATAATCTGAATAGAATTAATTTTACAAACGGTTTCTATTTTTACTATCACGCCAGAGATAGTATTGCGATCATGAAAATTTTCAATGCCGAGATTTTTATGTTTTTATACGTTTTGAAGGTCTCTGAGTCATTTTCACTAAGGTTGAGAAAAATGTGTGTGAGTGTGTGTGTATAGTCAAGATTAATAAAAAACGTTTGAGTTAGAATAATGAAATTTGATATTATTATTATTATTCAAAATTTGTAGTTTTCTATCGACTATTGAGAAATTTAGCTCATTTGGAAGGAGACCATTACCTACCTACATATTAAATATAATTATGTGATTAAAAATTATTATATTTGAGATATTATTAAATTAATATATTTATTTGACACTACTAAAAAAAAAGAAAAATCCAATAATATAATAATAATTAAATAAGTTTCATTTGGAAACAATTAACAGTGACTTAAATGATGAATTACTGAACTTGTTTTTATTTTATAAAAATTTAAAAATTAATATTTGATGAGTTGGAAATAAATGTGTAAACAGGCTAATATAGACTTAAATCACCAAAAGGCATATAAAAAATCAGCTGTGGCCAGGCACAGAACCGACAGACGATTTGAAATAAATTAATTTTCAAACAACATTATATATATAAATTATTAAAAAAGAAAATATTTTAAAAACTTGAATTAAAATGTCTAAATTATATTATCTTGGTTTTTATTTTTAGTTTAATTAATCAATTATTAATTACTACTATATTTTAAGTGAAATATTTTCCGACAATGAATGTAAAATTAATTCTTTGCAAACTACCACCTTTGGTTTCCGTATATACACCAAAAGTTGATGAATTCATACTACTGATGCATTAAGTTAATGTATACCAAATTTTATCAAAATCCGTTAAGCCGTTCTATACGGGCACGCGATGGACAGACGGACTGAAATATTAAAAATATTTTTTTCGGATATGTAAAAATCTCCACATGTGAAATTTGGTGTGAAAACAATACCTCCCTTACTATCGTCGGTCGGTAAAAATGAAAGCAAGTAAATCATGTTGCCTAGATGTTAGGGTAGCGGGTGGACCTGTCCCTGCGATCCCGGTGAGGACAGGTCTGCCTCAAGGAAGCAGCCTTGCCCACGCGAGCCTTGGATTCCTCACTAAACCCAAACCCACGAGGAACCATGTCAACACCCTAAATCCTCTCAAAAAATGCTAAATCCTTTCCAGATCCTTATTCCTCCCCACTGCCATGGGGGTAGGTGGTGTCTAGTGTGTTCGACCCAAATCATGCCAGGGTATGCACAGCCCCTGGATGATGACCTCCACTGAACCCCATGGTAAAGCCTCGCCATTCTACGATGGTATTGTGGGAAGTTGGCGGACTAGGTGCCGTGATGTGTGTCCGCTAGGGACGTCCGGATGATAATTCCCAGACAAGGCCCTTGAACCCAGTCCACATGGGCAGTGGGCTGGTTAGGATGGTGGCCCGCCCACACGGAGCACCCTGCGTCGGAGACAGGTCCGCCAACGAGGTGACTAAAAAGCATTATGAGTAAGTCTAACAATCTTATTAATCTTGATACTAACTCAGCAGGAAATACGAAGAACTCAGAAACCAAGAACGCAAAGCTTCCAGGATCGACTATTCCTCTTAGGATAAGTGGAAGGCAAAGAAGTTATTCTGGATCTGAAATCAGCAATAAAAGAAGAGCTTCAAGTAGTCCGATAGGTATAGCAAAAAGGCGTGAATGCCCTATCGCCTATGAAATAACGGAAGCTGTCAGTGACGCTCGATACCAAATTAGTATGCTAAGTAAACTGGTTGAAAAATATCCAAATACAAGCAGGGACATCAAATCTATGATAGAGAAGCTCAGTAAGGTGGGAGAAATATTTAATAGAGTAACGGTCAAGGAGTGGCTGGAAGATCACAAATGGGAGCGAGACAGTTTCGTGGTTTCAGGTCATAAAGGCGATAACGACACTCAAAAAAAGATAATAAAAACTTGCGAAGCCTCAACGCAAACCATAGCTTGGAATAAAACAGCAGACAAATTAACTTCCCTGGATGAAGTGAACACTTTCGAAAAATGGATCCAGGCAGAGAAGCAGGTGTGGGATGAGGATTTATTCCGCAATACTAAGTTTATTGTGGGAAATCCTCTAGATGCACCCGATGAAACAGCGAAAATAATTCTCGTAGAAGCAGATGACCCGGGTATGCAAAAAAGCATTCAAAAAATATATATGAATAGATTTCCTGAACTTGATGGCACTAGACAAGAAGTTGAGGTTATAGAACAAGCGACGAAGTTAAGATCTAAAGGGGTGATAAAAACAGTCAACAGGAAGGTTATTAGAGCATCCCTCAAGGGAACAACTGAAGATTTATGGAACAAGATGCAAGCAGTCAAGGGTGAACTCAGCCCCGGCGAATCCGTAACCATTCATCATGTAAATGGTCTGACCCTTAACAGCTGGAGGAAAATGCTAGAATGCACCTTCCATGGCGAGGGTAGGGAAATTGATATATACACCACCAAACGGAAGATGAACGAGTTAAATGAACCAATCAAATCTAAGGAGCCGAATAAATCTAAAAGAAAGACTTTTGCCCTTGTGGTAGAACAAGAGGGCAAGGAGTTCAAGACAGTCTTGAATAGCGTAAAGGACTGTATCAAGAATACCGAGGCAGGAAAATCCATCACGCGACTGAAAAGTACTAGAGAAGGAAAGTTACTCATTATCACTGAAAAGAACTTGAGTGCGCTGGAAACAATCCAAGAAAAGATTGCCTCGGGGGAAACAAACCTCAAGGTAAGAAGAATAGGAGCCGAATCCGAATCGGAAACTCTCCTAATAAGGGGAATAGACGCAACAACTTGCAGAGATGATGTAGCTGGAGCTTTGGCGGACAAGTTTGGTGCTCAGCTGGCCTTTAAATTGGGAGAGCTGCATTCCAGTAGAAGTAATACTCAGGCAGTCACCATCACCCTAAACAAAAAAGATGCTGAAACCCTAATAAAATGTAAATATTTCAGGATAGGATACGTCAAATGTGAAATCGTGAGGAAATCCCTAATAACCAAGTGCTACAAATGTTGGTCCTATGGTCATGTGAGGGCTCAATGCAAAGGTCCGGATAGATCTGATCTATGCTACAAATGCGGAAATAAAGGACATACAGCTAGCACATGTGTGAAAGATGAATACTGTGCAGTGTGCGCAGAGTCCGGACATAGGGCCGGTTCAGGAAAATGTCCCGAATACCAAAATGCTGTTAGGAAGATAAATAAGGGAAGTAATCCTAAAGAGAGCATAACCTTTGAATGGCCAGAATCTTACAAGTAAATCTAAATAGAAGCCGCGCAGCACAGGACCTGCTGTACAGTACGAGGAACAAAATGCACATCGATATCCTTATCGTTAGCGAGCCTAACAGGCAGCATCTACGCACCAATAACAACTGGACTGTTGATGAGGCTGGGGATGCTGCAGTTAGGGTATATAACAAACCAATTTCAGACTCGGGATGCGGCAGGGGAGTTGCTTGGGTCGAATTAAATGGAGTTATAATCATGTCATGTTATAAGTCACCAAATACCACAATCAGAGAATATGAGTTATTCCTTGAGGGTATTGCGGAAATTATACGCAGATACCCAAACAAAAAATTTGTAATTGCAGGTGACTTCAACGCAAAAAGTCATTTATGGGGGTCAGCGGCGGAAGATGCTAGGGGCACTCGGCTAGCTGACTGGCTTGCCACCCACAACCTGGTCGTGGCCAATGTTGGCATCACGCCCACGTTCTCTAGAAGAAGACAGGAAAGCGTGATAGACGCTACATTTACGTCTGCCAGCCTGGCCGGCAGGGTGGTTGACTGGAGGGTTCTTGATGAGGAATCGCTTAGTGACCATAGACTGATCAGGTTCACCCTCAGGGAGACTGATAGATTACCTGAGTTGAATGTCGGAGGGGAGGGCCCGCGATGGCGCTACTCTGCTGACAGACACGAACGAGCGAGCCTCAAATGTGATGAGGCTTTTAAGACCCGAAGCATTGGATGCGCAGCTGATCTTATCAGGGCCATCCAGTGGGCTTGCAAGGGTTCACTGCCGGTAGCGGCAAGAGGTAAGAAAAAACCTGTATACTGGTGGAACCAAGAAATAAAAAATACTCGCAAAATCTGTATCGCAATGAGAAGAAAATGGACTCGAGCTAAGAGGAGATGCATGCAAGATGTTGATATCGATCCGATTTACGACGAATACTGCACAGCTAGGAAAAATCTAAAAAACTGCATAAGGAATGCAAAAAAAAAATGCTGGAATGACCTAGTTGATTCTGTAGAAAAAGATGTATGGGGAAACGGCTATAAAATTGTATGTAAAAGGCTGGGCGCGCAGCGCAATATCAGAATGGAAATAGAGGACAAAATTAAAATAGCCGACAAGTTATTCCCAGAGAAAGAGGAGGTCCGATGGGAGAGAAGAGAATCCTTTGATCTTCCTTTGCTTTCTACTGGAGAGGTGGTAGAGGCGGCCGGCAGGTTGAAAAACCTCAAGGCGCCTGGTCCCGATGGCATTCCACCGGAAATGACCAAGCTGGCGATCAGTCAGCACCCGGAGGTCTTTACAAAGCTGTTTAACGGGTTGCTCAAAGAGGCAACTTTCCCCAGGGAATGGAAATCTGCTACGCTGGTTCTGATCCCTAAGCCAGGAGGACCGGCGGGCACGGCTTTCAGGCCGATCTGCTTAATTGATACTGTGGCCAAGGTTTTGGAACGCGTGATCGCTTCTAGACTGTCGGATGAGATTTCTAGGAGAGGAGGTCTTTCAGATGATCAATACGGTTTCAGAGAGGGCAGATCGACTACGGACGCCGTGTTGGAGGTAGCGCGCGTGGCACGCAGTGCGATACAGGGCAGGGGCAGAGACCGAGAGCTCTGTGTAGGGGTCGCTCTGGACGTGAGGAACGCTTTTAATATGGCGCAGTGGGCGCACATAGTTGAAGAACTCTCCAGAAGGGGGATCTCTGATTATCTGGTGGAAATAATAAAGAGTTATTTCACGGAAAGAAGTCTGATGATCGATGGCAGAACAAAGGCTATCACGTGCGGAGTACCTCAGGGGTCTGTCCTGGGCCCTTTACTATGGAACATCCTGTATGATGGAGTCTTGAGGTTGCAGATCCCTAGAGACTGCAGGATAATAGGTTTCGCCGATGACCTCATGCTGGTGGCCATAGATAAGACTAAGCCCGCTCTCATCGAGAAAGTCGAGGTGGCGGTCGGCATGGTGGCTGCTTGGATGGAGAGCAGAGAGCTTGTTCTCGCTCCTGAAAAGACCGAGATGGTCTCAATGAACGGCCGAAAGAGAGTGGGCGAAATCAGTATAAGGGTCGCCGGTATAAGAGTGGTAGCAAAGGACTCCATCAGGTACCTGGGAGTTATACTTGACAAAAGGCTAAGCTGGGGTGAGCACATTAACATGGTGGCCAAAAAAGCCGATAGCACAGCCATGATGCTTCAAAGGCTGATGCCTAGGGTGGGTGGTCCGACGGGTAGCGTGAGGAGAGTTCTCTACTCTGTGGGAAACTCGATCCTGCTGTACGCTGCTCCTGCGTGGGCGTCTGCCCTCCGATGTAAGAGAAACAGGGACAGACTCCTGAGGACGCAACGGAGGTTCTTAATCAGGATCTGCTGCGCATATAGGACGGTGTCGTGCGTTGCTGCCCAGGTGGTGGCGTCGGTCCCCCCTATTGATCTGTTGGCGCTCGAGCGGTCATATAACCATGGAGCCGATAACATCTCTCGGGCGCTGAACAGAGGGTGGCTAATGGATAGGTGGCAGTCAAGGTGGCGCGAGTCTGATGGTGGGAGGTGGACTTACCGGCTTGTCCCGGACGTCGGACTATGGTTTTTGAGAGTACATGGAGAGACGGACTTTTATCTGACTCAGATCCTCACTGGCCATGGGGACTTCGGTGCGTACCTCACGAGGATTGGGAAGACGACCGACGGTCGGTGTGGTCTGTGCCGGGTACCCGAGACTGCCGAACACCTCCTGTTTGAATGCGGAAGATGGTGTCGACTGAGAAGTCGACTTGCATTAGAGCTAGGCGAGGAACCGTCGCCTGAAAACCTGATAGGGTTAATGCTGGGCAGCCCGGAGAACTGGCGCGCGGTCGCCGATGCGTGTAAGCGGATCCTGATGGGTCCCCGAGGGTAGATGGGCCTCCCCCCTGAAGTAATACCTTACGGTGGTTCCAGGGGGGCACCTGCAAAGGTCCAAAAAAGGGGGGGTTTTTAGCCGGTTAGAGTCCGGCACTACCCCGTTGGAACACCAACTTACAGCGGGGTGTCCGAGTGGATTTTCCCCTCCTTAAAAAAAAAAAAAAAAAAAAAAAGATGTCAGGGGCTTCTACTCAATCGAACAGCATTGCTATAGAAGGGTCGCAACTATAATATAAAACCTATATATAGTATACCTATTATATAATAAGATTATATAGATAAATTTATTTTTTTTCTCCCTCTCTCTCTCTCTCTCTATATATATATATATATATATATATATAATAATTTAGTTTGTGCTCTTTTTAAAAATAATTCTAACCAGTAAAATAGAGTTTTTATTAAAGAAATACATTCCGAATAGTATTATTATATTATTATAATAATATTATTATTTAATAATCATTTTACTTATTTGTGATATAAAATTTAATATTTAAAAGTAGACCCTTTTGTTTAAGATAGTTACAAAATATACAAAGATATTTTATTATATAGAAACGCTCAAGGGGATAAAGGAGGGGGGAAGCCCCTTTTCTAGATACAATATTTTTATATTCTTTCTTTATTTAGATTCTTTTATTTTTTTTTAAAAAAAAAAAGATAATCCGATTATTAAAAAAAAATATTTTCTAAGAGATTTTTAACCTGGATTATTTAAATAGAATCTATTAAAAACTTTTAAAAGAAATGTATAATATGTTTTTCTTTTGCATTTGTGCCTTTGTGTATGTTTCTTTATTGCTTGTTTTACGTATGTAAAGTGGCGTGAACACAGAACGCAGTAAAATCCTACCAATGCTTCCAAATGAAATATCGGCCTGATACATCCCAACCAACCAACGTCTCACTATTTACCCCCTTTTGATATTATATTATTTACATTAAATTTATAGTTACATCACCCTTGCCAAACAATTTATAATTTATAATTAAACAATTTTCATCCCACCACTATTCCCACGTTTTTGTCAAAATATAACAATTTCAATAATGAATTCATTCATCAAAAAAAAAATATTTCAATAAAATTTAAATTTTTTAAAATGAATGTTTATAATTTATTAGTGATATTTTAATATATAATATATATATATATATAATAAATTCACCTTCTTAATTTGGTTTATTGAATTTAATTGAATAATTTAATTAATTGAATTCAATTAAAATAGTTTATATTATTAATAATAATAATTGTAATGTAATACTATATAAATAAATTATATAATTGGAATTGTTAATATATTGTATAAAAAGGAATTGTTAGAGAAACAGTATAATTTATTGAAATTATGGATATAACAACTTAAGAACCCTAAAATCCTTATATATATTTATATATAAATATATGATTTATTTATTCTCTCATTGATTCAATTTATTAAAAAATAAATGAAAATTATTTAAACATCAAAGTAAATCTATATAATTTATTTTTTTTTTTTAAATATATTTATTTAAATATTTTTTTTAAATAAAAATCAACTTCTAAATGTTAATATTATTTTCAGATATATTTTTAAATTTTAAAGAATTTTAGTAATTAACAGTATAAATAAGTAATTTAAGTTAATTTTTCATTTATTTAGGCGAGAGAGATAGAATATCAACTCAAGTCTTTGAATTAATCTTCGAGTCTAATCTGTGAGATATGTCAACCCTTTATTGACTCCGAGGTTAGTAATTTTAATTTTGAATTTGAATTTTAATTCAATTTAAATTTATTTATTTATCTTGTATAATCTAATATGCTATTTTTTTTACTTCTATTTCATGATTTAGTCTTCGTTTCTTCTTGAATGTTGATGTGAATTCTTGATTATCTTCAACATCTCTGATGATAATGAAATAATCGATATAATTAAGTAAGTAATCAGTTTTATTTCTGTAGCATGCATATTTCAAAATAGGTATAAATTTTATTAAATGCAAATTGTAAATGAAATAATTCAAATAATGTTTAACTTACTTAATAACAACTATAATTGAATATAATTTGGTTTTGTTTTTTTTTCCTTTTGATAATATTCATTATAGAAGTTTATAAAGGAATATATTAAATTATATTATATAATTTAGTCAGATCAAGATTTTTCAGAGCACATTTATTAAGTATGAAGGGCATTGATAAAGGAGGCAAAAGAGATGAAGGTATTTATAATTGGTAGGTTTTGACCTCTCACCAACTTATATATATACATTTAAATTACACTTGGAGTACATAATAAAATGTTTAAAAATGAAACATAACATTTGTAGTAATAAAAGAAATTATAAACAATAAGATTTCAAGTTTTAAGGACTGGCAAAGTTTGTGTGAAAAGTGTAACCTTAACATTAATGATATCCTTAATGGTAAAATCAGTTCAAAATTTATAGTGTATGAAATGAAAAAAATATTAGTAAGTGATCCAGTGGAGAGGGTGAACAAAAGTGAAACACATACAATTTAGAAAGATTTGAATATAAAAATAATAGGAGTTGGCTGATGAAAACTCGAGGAGAATTGTTATATTTAAATACTTTCGGAGACCAAGTCAAAATATGCTCATTGTGTAATCTTTCAGAAGAGGAGGACACTTTTCATTTCATTGCGAGATGTCCCATCTTGAAGGAGTTTAGAATCAGGGCACTCAGCAGGGAAATACTTACCTTTGAGGAGTTCAAAGAGCATCTTAAATGGGGGATTGGCAGAGCCTTGTCAAATATAGTATAGAGGCCTGGAAATACAGGTACTCTCTAATAAGGGAATTTAATTTTTAATCTTTAATTTCTGATTTTAAAACTTCTAATTATGATTTTTTAAAGGTGAAACGGAGATATTTCATTGAATGTATATATGTATAGTGAAAGAGCATTTCATCACAAGGCCAAAGGCCATGATTATATCTTGTATTAAATGTATATATTAATACATATATAAAATGTATTACTTTCTCAAAATAAAGATTATTATTATTATTATTATTATTAATATTAATTGGTAGGTTTTGATTTGTTGCACTTGGAGGGTGACTAATTTTAAGTATATACCTATATTTTGCTGTTAGGGATTTTCAGGTGGTTGTTTCCTTTTTCAAGGGATGCATGGACTCATTCTATTAATCCATAGATTAGATTAGAATTAATAAATAAAAAAAATATTAATAAACAACAAATAACAACACAAATTTTATGAAATTTTATATGAAAAATTTAATAAAAGGATAAAATAAAGAAGATGCTGCTTTGTATTTCGATGTTGGATCATCAAAGGTTAGGGGAAGAAAACCTCGATCAAAAATTACGCGATCCTCCAGGTTGAGGAGTAGAGGCGATGGACTTGTTCTCCATCACTTGGAAAAAAAAATTTTTTACACTAAACCCAAACAAAATAAGGCGAATGGATTTAAAAAACGACAAACTGCGCGCAAAAGGATAAGACAGGAAACAACTGATTTGGTATGGATATGTCCAGAGGATGCAGGGCTATAGGCTCCCCAAACAGGCGATGAACTGGATCCCGAACTACAAAAAAAAGAGAGGCAGACCCAGAGTTACATGGAATGATGGGATAAGAAAAGGGATGAAAGAGAGAAACCTGGACATTCGATAGTGGGAAGAAAGAACGCAGTGGCGACTGGGTATCGGAAAACGGCATCGAACTCGATTAATATATACATGCCAGGCCAATATTTAAGAAAGGAGTTGCATTAATTTGCATATCAGATCTGAATTGTGCCTTTTTGTATTGCTGAGAGGATAGTTGAGATAGATCGAATGAAAGAGCATTTGGGAAGGTAATCCAACACAGTTCCAAAATGGGAATAGCCTGAACAGGAATAAATTGTTGATTATCTTTTAAGCAAAGATTCGATTAGCATGGGCGATCAACCAATCTTGTTGGAAACCAAACGCCCCTTAGATAGGTTTTCTTTCAGGTTGCCACGTATGTAGTGGTTTCATTTCGTTGTTCAAAAATTCATAGGCACTCTCAGCCAATTCAAAGAGTCTTACAGACAAAATGCCTCAATTTTTAGTATTTTTTTTTAAGGCGAACTTTCTTTTTAATTTATCTTTCAAAATTCCGTAAGGCGACGCTTGGAAGAGCTAATTTATGAGAGGAGGACGAGGCCCTAATTAATATTCAATTGTTTCTTTTTATTTAATTAATAATTTAAAAAAAATAAATGAATATTGTGATTGTTTTCTTAAAATTTCTATTTTCTTTTTGAAATATACAATGTATAATGTAATATTTGATATCTTTTAAAGATTTTTCTATTTAGATCAAATTAATTATTAAATAAATTACTCAATTTAAAATATATATTCAAACCACAAATATATTTTATAAAGGCATATTAAAAATATATAATTTTTTCTTTAATTATGATATATCATTTCACACAAACAAGGATTATTTAAAATACATTCTAATTACAATCAAGAATTAACGCAAACGTATTCTTTCTTACCTTCTTACAAGAAATATTGTGTCCTTTTGAGGGTACAAAAGTTATCGATGCACCTGTTATTATAGTTGATCAATTATTAGAATTTTCAATCAAAAGAGAATAAGACAATCAAATTGAACAAGCAGATCAAAAAACAAAAAGAAATCAATTCTTCAGATATTATCTTTGGACTATAAGATAACATTAATTTCTAGATAATATTAAGAAAAGAAAACATGAAAATTACCCTGAAATGACTAATATATATTGTAATGATATTTTAGGGCAGTAAGGTAAAATAGTAAATAAAAGAAAATTTTATAAAATCAGAATATTGAACATTTTATTTTAATTTGTATGAATGTAAAGGTATATAACAAAAGGGTTTGAAGGACTAATGCAGGGTGTAATGGTCGCAACAAGGGTGTAAATGGTAGCACTTTGGAAGAGGGAATCCAGCTTCAGGCTGAAGTTCTTGAGATATTGAGGAGGTTAGATAAATCAAAGAAGACCCCGCAACTCGAACAGGTGTCTTCTTGCAAACAATATTCCTTGTTAACGATGTTGCCAGAGCTCATATAAGTGAGGATCCGTGGACGGCTAACTGGTGTTCCAAAAGCAGAATTAATGAATACAATAACACCAGCGAAAGATGAAATCCAAGAATCAATGCAACAATAGATTCAAGTCAATAATATAGAAAACTGTTAATCTTGTTGCCAGTCCTTATAAAAGCGATTATCAGTGGACTGGTGAATCGTGGTCCCTTTTTCCTCCAATCAAGTTCCTCCGGTCGGGCCGATTGCTACTGCCCGACTGCTTCTCATCCTAGTCCATCCGGTCGGGACAATTGCTACTCCACGACTCCTCTTTTTGGACTCCTTTTTTGGACTGCCTTGTCTACTGCCGGCAACCGCTCGCTTCAGGCTAGCTTTTCCCCTCCTTCTTCACTTCTTTTATGGTTCTCCAGGCTCTCAGCCAATCGGGTGTTCTAATTCGGCTCCGAGTCGGGGAGGATTTGATATTTGACCCGGCTTAACAGGGCTTCGTTGGAATTTGGATTTATATTTTGGTTTCATATTAATATGACCAATTCCAGAGAATATCCTAATTTTTATTTCATTTCATAGGAAATTCTCTAGAAATATAATTCTCGAGAATCGCTATCACTAAAATTTCACTTCAATATATTACATGGGCTGAAAAGTCCCTGGATTTTTCAATAGATGACGCCACTAGAAAATGACCATGACTCATTTCGAGAGGCTCATCTGACACTAGTTTATGAATGAAGTATCATGACATTTCGTCCATTCGTTTACAAGCTACAGTCTTATGAGTGACGCTACTTTCGCCTTCGTAAGAAAAATGGAAAAACACGAATATCGCGTCTTGATAAACTGTTGTTCCCAAAGGAACAGATATGGGATAACATTCCTGCAATCATTGCAATGATTGTGTGTGTGTTCACAAGTTTTTCCCATTAGAAAACTATGTTTAATCAAGACTCGATATTTCTGTTTTTCCATTTTTCTTATAAAGGCGAAAGTAGCGTCACTCAAACAACTGTAGCTTGCAAATGAATGGACGAAATGTCCTGATCACAGAGCATCCGTACCAGAGGCATACACTCAATGCTATTTTTTTTTCACCTCTAGTGATGGCAATGATGGCAAACAGGTTGGACATGTGTGAGCGTTTTTACCGACCGACGAGGGAGGCATTTTTAAATTTTTTTTGTATGAATATTGGGAATTTAAAAATTATTTATTGAGATATAAAATTAGCATTACAGAAATCAAATATGCTTTTTTCAAATATCCAAATAAATAATTTAAATTAACAGAAAACTCCACCTACTTTTATGTAATTTACATAAATAAAATAAACGAATAATGTTCTTGTTAATATTTAATATGTATGGATTAAAAATTTTTTTCAATGCCAATATTTGAAACGAGAGAAACACATACGAATTGTTCTTAGTGGGAAGGAAATTTATAAATAAATAAATAAATAATCATTTCTATTTCCAAAAAGATACTATTTAAAAAGATCACAAGAAATCCATAAATCATTGATTAACTAAGAATAATTAATCCAACGCATTTTTAATCATCTAAGTTTATCAAACAACTCATTTACGAACATTTGGGTAAATTTATAAATGAAAAAAATGTGAGATGTCTCCGGCAAATTCCAATTGGATAAATTAACACATATATATAATATTTAAATTAAATTATAAATTAAAATTAATAAATAGTATTTATTAAACCAGCGCGAGTTTGGCTCTTTGTTGAGGGCATCTGGTCACATATATTATTGGGTAAATTTATTTTATATAATAAATGAAATATAAAAGATTATATTATGATAAAATTTGCAACAATTAATAAAACAAAAAGCATTGGTTATTTTATTGGGATAAAAATTAATTTAATTAGACTTTTAAATTAACAAAAATTGATTAATTTCTAAAAAAATATATAACACTTGAAATAAAATGAGTTTTTTCATATAAAATTAAATTCTAAATATATGCGCATATAAAAAATAATTCATAATTAAATAATAAAATAATTTAAATAATAAAAAATTTACTTACCTTTAATACCATGTTTGTTGGGTTTGTTTCGAATATTATGTGTACGGATGGTATGTGGTTATCGAGTTTGATATCAAATAATTGCAGGGAATTCGGAAGGCCTGAGGGAGGGGGTGATCTTCGGTCTTTTTTTTTGCGGTGCCATCTATTGGGCGCCTGAAGAGTCAACCGTTTTCATGTAACGCCATCTGGTGTTCGAGTTACACCGGTCCCATTGAGCTGATACCCCACTGGTCCTGATACTTCATACATAAACTAGTGACAGATGAGCCTCTCGAAATGAGAAAAGTCATGATCATTTTCTAGTGGCGTCACCTATTGAAAAATCCCGGGACTTTTCAGCCCATGTAGTATATATAAGAAAATATGCATTTAAATATCTTTACTTTAATTAATTCAATTTCAGTAAATATTTGTAAATAATATTATTCAATAGGGGGGTAAAAATATATAATATAATATATTTATAAGGTGTTTTGAAATTGCCAGAGGGTTGGTTTGATATTTTTTTTTTATATTACCATTCAGAGTTCATTTTCCCATTCCCGTTAATTATTCAGAAAATATATATAAATAATCCAATTAAAAAGTTTTTAACTTGGCGGTCGGTAGCCTAACGAACTCCACTAACCAAATTTAAACCACCAACCTCCAACCCCCCATTTACACAGACAAACTTGCATTCGTTCACTCCCTCCTTATTAAACCTCATTGCAGATGGAAGGAAATTATCTCAAATTAAAAATTTCACACTTAGATGAAAAAGAGTGCAAATGGTAAGCGAGGGGAAAAGAAAGTGGAGGGGGGAAAGTTCTTTTTTTAGAGTACCACGACTCATTTCTCAAGGGGTTGGTCAACTTTCGTCTTAGATAATATATAAAACATCGTTTGGCCATTTACAATAAAAGAGAAGGGTGAACATAATGAGCACTAATGGACGTATAATATCATTCCAAAGATTCTTAAATTAAATTTTAATTATTAATTGAAATTTATATTAAAACCTAGAGAGAAAGATTTTTCACAAAATATAATTTATTTTTAGTTTATAGAATAAAAAATAAATTTAAAAGTTTTAAAATATTTAGAGAAAACTTTTTATTATATATAATATATTTATATTCAATTAATACAGGTAATAAGAAAAGATCAGGCAAAAAAATATCCTAGTTTGACGATCAATTAAACTGAAAACAAAAAAAAAAAAAAAAATTTTAAACTCAGACGGATTTGATTAAATTAATGTTTTTTAAACCAATTAAAAAAGACACCCTCTCCATTTATACATATTTAAATATAATTGTTTGAATCGAAGGGTAAAAGTACGTCGATTAAAAAAAACCAATGAAATGATTCCTAAAATTGTTTTTAATTGTACTAATAAAATTCCAAAAAAAAAAAAAAAATAAATGAAATGCAATTAAGATATCAAATTAAATGGTTATTACTTTGATTAAGTAGATCACTTAAAACTTTACGAAATTACAATTAAAATTTACAATTGAAAATGTAATTGACAAATATTAATGTAGGAATTAAGAGAATAAATTGAGATGATGATAAAAGCACAATTGAAATCACTTAACTACTACATACACCTACATATAGTAGATACAAAAAAAAAAGAAAAAAAAACTTATTTCTATTTTTATATACCTATTTTTTTATTTATTTAAGGATAAAAAATATTCTATTTATATTACCTAATGAATAAATAAATTTAAACATGAAATTTTAATCGATCAATATAAAAAAGGAATATTTTAGGATGAAACCCTAAATATTTAATTTAAGAATTAAATTCATGATTGTTTTATTTTTATTTTTAATTTTTATTTATTATATTTTATAAAATTTGATAGATATAATAAATATATAATTAATCTTATATTTATAAAATTATTGATGTAGGATCTCAAAAATCGAAACCATCGCTAATATTGATTATCATTATCAATCTTCTAATACTTCAAGCATTGTAAGTTATAAAGCACGAAGCTGACTATTAATACTTATTTTCTTGTTCAATCTTTGAATTTTCATGACATTCGACTGACAACACAACACTAATCTCTCAGGTTATTCCAATAGAGAAATTTTATACGAGAAGTTAGGGTCATTTCAAAGAGATTATCTTAAAAAAGTCGAGATCTTCCAAGTGTTTCCCTAAATGATGCTATATATCTTATCTTATTATACGAGTAATTCCATCCATAATATAATATCTTATATACTTACTTGAAAAAGGAAATCCAATTATAAGATAAAAATTAAAATTATTTATTCATATATTCTTGAATGTTGTCAGTGTTTTATAAATAATTTAAAAAGCCAATATTAACAAAATTAAATTATAAATATAAATAAAACATAAAAATTATAAATATTATATAAATATTCTTTGAATGAGAGGAATGTAGATATCAAATTTTAAATAAGTTGATATAAATAATTAATAATAATTAATAAATAATTCCAATTTATATGATCTTAATATATTGTGAGAATTAAATAATGTAGAGAGCAAAAAATATTTAAAAATAGATATTTATTTAAATTTACTAATAATACTAATTACAGTAGTTATAATATATGGGGAATTTTCAACTTTGACTGCCGATTTGACCATGTTCCCAAACGAATTTTAAAAAAACCAAGACCACTTTACAATTACACATTTTTAAGCTCTAATTGAATCCAAAATCAAAATTTAAAAAATCGAAAAACAGACACACAGATATATAGATTTTATAATCGAACATTTATACAATTTATTTTAATTAATTTGAAACATTTTAGTAAACAAATTTTTAATGGGTCATTTTTAAAAATCCCATTTAACAATTATAATAAATAATTAAAAAATTGTAAAATTTTTAAAGTATATAAAAATAGATTGTATAAATTGGTTATATAAAGGGTCGAGTGATAGTTCGGTGTCACAGGTATATATTTTATATCAACTCGCCTACTTTTCTGTTTGTATGATATTATTTGAATGGCGATTCTGTGAATAAGGTATTAATATTACCAGCCAAACCCGATAATAATTTCACATGAGGAGATTTTTTACATATCACCACGAATCATGCACTTTGTATTGGTTTTATTCAATTTATTAGTTTTTTCTTAATTTAAAATTATATGACGTCATCCAGCCATTCATGACGTCACAGCCTGGTCTTACATATATATTATAAATAAAATTAAAAATATTTATGTTATATCCATATCTGTTTTTTATTACATTAATAGATATAATAAAATTATTTGAAATGGTTTCTGTAGCTGGAAATTAATTTACTTCAAACCGTCGGTCGGTTCGGACCTGGCCACAGGTCGACTTATTTAAACATAATTTATTTTTTCAAATGATATATATTTAAAATAAATGTGTATAACTTTCTTAATTCATATAAAAAATTTAATAAATATGAGATAATTTAAATTTAGATTAAAATTAATATAAAGTTTATATATTTTAATTATCCAGCTAATTGATTAAGCATGACATGAACAGTGTCTTCGAATTGAAATAGACATCAAATGAATTCTCATTAAATGTTTTATAATAAATATTAATTTATGGTTTATTCATGCCACTGTGGATGAATGTAATGAATTAAGCTCTGATCATATGCCAATTGTTTTGACACTCAGCGACTCAATTATTAAAAAATCTTGCAATTATACTCTCGTTAACAAATTTACTGACTGGGAAAGTTTTAAATTTGACCTAGCTCAACGAGTGAGGATTAATAGGCAAATGGTATCTCCGAATCAAATTGACCAAGAACTTGAAGAGCTTGTCTTGAATATACAAACGGCAGCGTGGACTAATACTCCTGAAATAAATAAAAGAAAATCACAAGGAATAAATTATCCTAAAGAAATTGTCAATCTTGTCCATGAAAAAAGAAGAGCACGGGATAAGTGGCATAGAACAAGGGCTCCATTGGATAAAACAAGATGGAATCAACTAAATGCTATACTTAGAAACAAGATAAAACAAATAAAGAATGAATCAATTAATAGTTATATTAGACATTTAACTTATACTAAAGATACGGAATACTCACTCTGGAAAACAGTAAAGACTATTAAGAGACCGATAACTCAATCACCACCTATAAGAGACACAAATAATAAATGGATCAAAGATAACCAAAGAAAAGCCGATGTTTTTGCTGAGTACCTTGAAAATATCTTCACTCCTAATCCTGCTGTGGATGGCGAGATACCACTCGAAACAATTTCAACAATGGAGAAGGAAGTTGACATCCCGAAAGTGACGGTTCGAGAAATTGTTAGAACCATTAAACATGAGATTAATCCAAAGAAGACTCCTGGTTATGATCTCATTACTGGGGAAGTCATTAAACACCTTCCACGTAAGGCGATAGTGAAAATGTCACATATAATAAACTCAGCCCTAAAGATCAGGTATGTGCCTCAAATCTGGAAGATTGCTGAGGTGATTATGATTCATAAACTGGGAAAGCCATCTGAAAGCTGTGCGTCATACAGACCAATATCGCTCTTACCTGTATTATCCAAACTGTTCGAGAAGCTTCTTCAAAAAAGACTATTAATTATTTTAGAACAAAAAAAGTTAATTCCTGATCACCAATTTGGGTTTCGCAGGCAGCACTCCACCATTGAACAAGTGCATAGACTTGTACAGGTCATTGAAGACCTTGGAAAGTAGAAAAGTGTGTTCGGCGGTCTTCCTCGATGTTACCCAGGCATTTGATAGAGTCTGGCACGAAGGGCTGAAACTCAAGCTTTATAAAGTGCTCCCAGCAAAGTACGCCGAAATATTAGAGTCTTATATATCAGACAGATTCTTCAGAGTACGCCAAGATGATGCATACTCTACATTAAAACATATCCGGGCTGGGGTGCCGCAGGGGAGCGTTCTAGGTCCACTGCTGTATCTACTTTATACAGCTGATCTACCGGAAATAGAAAGAAATACCACCGCAACGTTTGCGGATGACACGGCAATTTTGGCAATTGGAGATGACACGGAAGAGTCGGCAATGAAACTGAACCTCTCCATAACCAAGGTCCAAAAATGGACAAAAAAATGGAGGATCAGTTTAAATGAGACCAAATCGGTACATGTGAACTTCACCAACCGAAGAATAAATTATGTGCCGATAATACTCAACAACAAAATCATACCATATGCCAATGAAGCAAAATACTTGGGAATGACATTAGATGCAAGGCTGCGCTGGAAAGCTCATGTCAAAAAAAGAGAGACGAAATTAATATCAAATATAGAAAAATGTATTGGCTAATGGGGCGACATTCAGTCCTGTCTATTGATAGCAAATTATTGCTATATAAACAGGTCCTAAAGCCAGTGTGGACCTATGGTAGTCAGCTCTGGGGCTGTGCTGCAAAGAGCAATGTGCAAATCATCCAAAGATGTCAAAACAAAATACTAAGGGCCGTTGTCAATGCCCCTTGGTATATTCGTAACGAAGAACTTCACCAAGATCTTAAGATCGAGACAGTAAAAGAAGAAATTCAACGATTTGCAGCAGCTCATCAAATTAGACTGCAAAGGCATACAAACACTGAGGCCGTTCGACTCCTTGACGTAGCCAACCAGACGAGAAGATTAAAAAGGAATAAACCTCACGAACTAATGGATTAAACTGCTCATGTTTGCATGTTTTTGAAAGAATAACTTTATATATTTTCTTTAAATAAATATCACTTATTAGTTAAGGTATATAACTAGATTGTGATTTGTAAAATAAAATAAAAAAAAAAAAAAAAAAATGGTTTATTCAATAAATATATAGATTGTATATATAAAAATAATAATTATTATTTAATTATAAAATAAAAATACCAGAAGAGAGTATAATCATAATAAATCAATATACTCAATTTACTAATTCAAATTAATGAATAGATATTAAATTATTAAAGCTTTGGTGGTTGTTTTTATTTATAACGGAATTTTGTAAATTAAACCACATATTGATATTTGTTATTGTAAATTTATTCAAAAAATACAAACATATACACAACGTTTCGATTGCTGCTTCTGCAATCGTTATCAAGCGACTGCACTGTTCGAGCGTCCAGTGACAAGTGACCAATGATCATTAATATAAGACCAAAGTCACCAACCAGATGGCGCTCTGAACGTGCTTACAATTTCAAAATTACAGGAGAAAAAATAATTATTCTTAAACAATTAAATTAAAAATTATAAACAAAAACGTGAACAACAATTATTTTATGAATAAATTGAGTTCTTTAATTTTAAATTATTTATTATATTAATATTAAATTAAGCAAGAGATATTGGCGGGAAGCAAGCCAGTTGTATTTGGCGCGAATTCAAACCAGTGTTGCCAAAAGATGATTCTCAATAAATGGAAAGTGATCAAATATAATTATCTAAACAATAAAGTCTCTAAGTCCTAAAAAATAATAAAAATGATGATTAATAAATAATTTTAATAATTTTCAATTCACAAGATCCCAAATTTGATTTATTAAGAGGCCTTTGTCCTTGTTCATATTATTCTTATTTTTCATCAATTCCAGGCTCTCTTTAATCTTTCTTTTCCAATAATTCTGTTCAATGTGTAGAATTTTTGTTGAATCAAACTCCACTACATGACCAGTAGTCAACACATGCTCAGCAATAGCGGATTGATTGCAATTTTTCAACCTTATTGCTCTGCTATGTTCACTGATCCTGGTTGATACTTTTCTGCCTGTTTCACCAATATAAACCATCCCACACTCATACGGCACTTCATATACGCCTGCATTCTCCAATTTAATATGGTCCTTTAGTCTTGTTGTGAGAGAAGACATCTTTAAAAGAGGTTTGAATACAACTCTGAGGCCACACTGTTTTAATACATGGCTTATTCTGTCCGTAGTCCCTCTAATGTACGGCAGAGTAATCAAACCTGTGTATTCAATGGATGGTTCCGATCGCAATCGTTTAGTGCCATTAAAAATGCTTTCTATCTTTCCTTTCGAGAAACCATTCAGTAAGAGAGTCGATTTCAACCGATTCTCCTCTAACGTAAGGTTACTTGGGGAGCATATTCTAAGAGCCCTTTGGTGTAAAGTTTTTACTATGCCTGAAATTTGTGCGGGATGATGATGTGAACTGGCATGCAAATATCGGTTCGTATGTGTAGATTTTCTGTAAATATCGTAAGAAAGATTAGTTAGGTTTCTTGTGATTAAAACATCTAGGAAGGGGAGGGTTTTGTTTGATTCTCTCTCGATGGTGAGTTTAATATTGGGATGGATCGTGTTGGTGTGGACCGTAAACTCAGTCAGGCTTTTATTACCATGTGGCCATATGATTAGAATATCATCCACATATCTGAGCCACAACTTAGGTTTCAACGGGAATCCCTGGAGAACTCTTTTTTCAAAATCCTCCATAAAGATATTCGCAAATACCGGAGACAATGGTGAGCCCATGGCAGTACCATCTGTCTGTTGGTAAAAGCTACCATCAAAAACAAAGTAAGTCGCTCTTTGACAGAATTCAATTAGACCTAGGATATTAGGGGGGATGCCTTTTTCTTTTAAAATGGAAATTGTGTTGTGGATAGGTACGTTAGTGAACAGGGATTCAACATCCAAGCTCGCTAAGATGTCGTTCTGGGTGATGGTCTGCTTTTTAAGTATTTCGACCAGGTGAGTGGAGTCTTTAACATATGAAGAAGTTTGATAGGAAAGTGGTTTAAGGTAATTAGAAAGGTATTTGGCTATCTGGTATGTGAGAGAATTAACCTGGCTTACTATTGGTCTCAGAGGGGTGTTTGGTTTATGGATTTTTGGGAGTCCGTATATAAAATTAAAGAACTCAATTTATTCATAAAATAATTGTTGTTCACGTTTTTGTTTATAATTTTTAATTTAATTGTTTAAGAATAATTATTTTTTCTCCTGTAATTTTGAAATTGTAAGCACGTTCAGAGCGCCATCTGGTTGGTGACTTTGGTCTTATATTAATGATCATTGGTCACTTGTCACTGGACGCTCGAACAGTGCAGTCGCTTGATAACGATTGCAGAAGCAGCAATCGAAACGTTGTGTATATGTTTGTATTTTTTGAATAAATTTACAATAACAAATATCAATATGTGGTTTAATTTACAAAATTCCGTTACAAATTAATGAATATTAAAATTAATTAATATTATTAAAACAGTTAGTAAAGTATACATTTTTAAACTTCTGAGCGGCTGCTGGATAATCCAGGTACTTTAAATATGAAAATTTTAAATTTGGAAACTAGCGCAGCGGGTTGCCTAAATGCCAGGGGCTCTTCCTAGCCAGCCGCTCGAGCGGTAGTCAGTCTATCGGTGTTGGTGTGTGAGTGCGCTCGCATAGCCAGGGAGCTCGGCGAGCGGCGCTGTTCCTGTCAAAATTCAACCTCGGAATAATGTTTATTATAATTTATTATAACTCGATAACCAATAACAACCCTCTCAACTCCTCCACACAATTATCATTGTAAAATTGTCACAAAATAATTTTTCATTCTTTTCATTTAATTATATACGTATAATATAACTTCCATATGTATTGATTCTATTTAATATTAATTTAAAATATTTTAATTTAAATAAATAACAAAAAATAAAATTATATAGTTCTATATAAACTTATAAAAGTCTTTTTTCAATATATTACATAAGAATAAATTTTTTTTATTTATCTTTTATATTTTATACTGGGATAATCTAAATAATAATATAATGTATTTTCATATTTATTCGAGATTATTCTGATGCATGACACTTTTTAAGGATTTTTATATAATTTGAATAAACCATAAATTAATGCTCATTATCAAACATTTAATAAGAATTCATCTGATGTCTATTTCAATTCGACACACTGTTCATGTTTTATCAATTGGCTGGATTATTAAAATATTTAATTTATTATAAGTTTTTATTTAATTAAATATCATTTAAATTATTTAAATCATACTAAAAATAATTATATTAATTTATTTCATAAATTAGGTCAAACTTATTTAATATTTTAATAGAAATTAAGATTTAATGTTTTTTTAATTTTATCTATTTAAATGAATATCAATTTAAAAAATGAAAATTGTTTTTAAGAGATTATTATATATAAAAAAATATATAGTATGCTATAAATATATACTCCAAAATCTAATAATTAAGTCACTCTGAAATAATCTTGATTTTGATTTTAATATTTCTTAATACTATTTATTAATTTATCTTAATTAATAAAAAATACATAAATTGAATTTCCTCATGAGACTTAAACAGTTTGATTCGCTTTTCAAAGTCATGTGGATATTTTTCAAGTTCAAAAACATATATCAGTATATACCGTATATATATATATATATATATATATATATATATTATTAGTACTAAATGAGGTTAACAACTAATTTGTTTAAAAATAAAAATATATTAAGAAAATTATTATATGATTTTATATCATAATAAATTGGAATAAATTGCCTAATTTTCGAATATTTTCTATAAGTATTCATTTTAATTGTATTAAAATATTTAAAAATAAATATTTATTTAAATGAAATAAAATTATTTAATTTACAGAATGAAAATCTCTGTAATAATGTCTAAACATTTTTTCTTTATAATTCTACATAATAATAATAATACTAATTACAGTAGTTATAATATATGGGGAATTTTCAACTTTGACCCCCGATTTGACCATGTTCCCAAACGAATTTTAAATAAGTAGACCTGTGGCCAGGCCCGAACCGACCGACGGTTTGAAGTAAATTAATTTTCAGCTAAAGAAACAATTTCAAATAATTTTAATATATGTATTAATGCAATAAAAACAGATATGGATATAACATAAATATTTTTAATTTTATTTTATTTATAATATATATGTAATGATACAACATTTAATAATTGTAATAAATAATTAAAGAATTGTATATCATATTTTTTAAAGGGTCGAGCAATAGCTCGGTGTCTCAGGTATTAATATTACCAGACAAACTCAATAATAATGAATCATTTTTTTTAACTTAATTACCGAGCCGAGGCTCGGGGTCCCGGTACTTAATTACTTAAAATATTAAGAAAGTATTGAATAAAAATAAAAAATGATTTTTTTTTTTATTTTTTAGTCAATTTGTAATTTTATTATATATATATAAGTAAATCTTTGCTCGTTTTAAAAGCAAATTGTGTGGAGGGATTATAGACTAAAAAGAGCTCACAAGTGTTTCCTGTCTTCACAAGGGAAAACTTTAAATGTAATGCAAATCTTTAGAGGGCACTTATTGCTTAATTCTTATGCCTATTAAAACCCTTAAAAGGGCTTTGCGTACTTTTCCTGCATTCTAAAGAGTTTCAACCTAAAAGGATTAGAATTTTCTAACAAATTTAAATTTATATCCAATATTATCCTTGATTTTTAAACGTTGTTGTATTATTAACATAAAAGAACGGTAATTTCTGTTAGAAATCATTCAATTAAACTTAAAGTGAAATATTTATATAATTTCATAATTATTTAATTAACATTTAATTAAATTATTAGATAATATTAAAATTGTATGTATATAAATACAATATATTATAATGATTTTAATTTTAAGTTCTAACAGAGTAAAATCATGGGGTATATACCATTTAATCTTTTTTTATTATGAATCAGTGATAATTTTAATTAAAATTCGGATATATATATATATATATATATATAAATATAAGTATTTATAAAAAAAATATAAGGTTTAATTAAAAGGATTTAATCGTATAACGATCATCCCTCTCAGGTCCAACGAATAGGAAAGAAAATGTGTAATGACCACGATAAAACAATTTAATCTTTCCCCTCCGATGAAATCCGGCTATCAGTCATTAATTATTCGTGGCAAGAGAGGAGATGAGAGTGAATGAGAGAGAGAGAGAGACACAGGGAGGAAAAAAAATAACGAGAACGATTTTTAATTATTAGCCCCTCTTATACCAAAGCAACCCTTTCTCATCAAAGAAGGGTAGCTCATTCTTTTTTTTTACCAATATATATTTATATATTGGGATAATTAACTTGAACAGCATTTTTCAAATCCCTCCACCCCAATCCCTCTTGTTGACACTGAGAATAATTTACAGAGTGAGAAAAAAAAATAATGAATCGATTCATTAAAATGTTTTGATTTTTGTTTGTTTTTAGTGTTTAAAGTTTTAAATAACAGCATCATAAAATATACAAATTTTTACCAATATTTAACTTGTTGATAATAAATGATAATCATTGGTTGGTTTTGAAACACTTCTACTAAATAAAAATAAAAAATTTGGGATTTCACATTTAAATTTATGAAGTGCTACTTCTCTGCCCTTCTTTACAATACGAGTATACTATAATAATTTATATAGTATACATAACTTACTTGGATTTATTACTTTTATTTATGAAAAAAACATTATCTAAAAAAACATTAATTTTAACTTATATTTTTCTAATTTTTAAATTTTTTCCTTGTAAATATTAGCCACTTTAATAATTTAAATTTAAAAGAACATAAATTAAAAAAAAATAGTCATAAAACATACACCCCTCAAACGTACGTATTAATGCACTGAAAGACAGAAAAGTATGGCCTGTGGATATAACGTAATATATATTTCGTAATTTGATATACAAATATTATTATAATAAATATTTTTAATTTTATTTTATTTATAATATCTTGTATTTAAGGAAGCGCTGTCTGATATAGTTGCTGACGTCATTTAAATTTACTATTTTAAATTAAGAAAAAACTAACAAAGATGATTTTTCGATTTTTCTATATAAATATTATCTATGGTGTGAATTTCAATAAAATCCTTTGAACGGTTTAATATTTCAAAAATATTTCAAAAATTTACAAAACTACAAATTCACCTCCTTAAATTGGTTTATTTAATTTAATTGAATAATTTAATTAATTGAGTTCAATTAAAATAGTTTATATTATTAATAATAGTAATTGTAATGTAATACTATATAAATAAATTATTTAATTGGAATTGTTAGAGAAACAGTATAATTTATTAAAATTATGAATATAACAAGTTAAGAATCGATTTATTTTGACAAGTAAATCTTGTAATATTGTATTATAAATAAATATGTAATTAAATTATATTAAAAAAGTAAATAAAATTATTTTTCCAGAAAGGAAATTGATTAAGTGATACCCAATCATAACCTTCTTATATATATATATATATAATTTTTGCTAGTATAATAAGATAAGATTAATTTATAATATTAAATGCATGATGAGAAATGTCTATCTAATGTTAGAATGAGTCATCTAATGGTTAATCTAACTTTGAAAAGGACTAAAGGGACAAGGGTGGTTAACTAGACCAAGGGAGAAAATTAAAATAAGTATATGATGTTGTTGCCGTTCCCCTAATATTACATTTTGGTCTAGATAAAGTAATAGTTAAATATAATTTTCATGGTGTTTCAAAATATAATCTTCCATTTGTAAATATTTGTTTTGTTTGTTTTTTTTAATTATTTTTATTTCTTTTTTATTTTATTTTATTATATTTCATATTTTGTTTAATTATATTCATTTAATTAGTATTTATTATTTTCTATCTAACAGGGATGTCTTCGCCAGAGTGATCTCAGGGAGACCAGACAAGGCACTTAAGAAGATTACATCATATTATGTATGTCAATATTAATTCAATTTATAATTTTTGATGTAATTCAAATAAATTATATCTTATCTTATTATTCTAGCAAAAATTGTATATATATATCTTATTTTGAAATATTAAACCACTCAAAGGATTTTTTTGAAATTCATATATAATTTATATAAAGAAAAATCGATCTGTACTGCTGGCTGGGAAAAATCATCTATTTAGTTTTTTTTTAATTTAAATGATGTCAGTTAGCGCTTCCTTAAATACAAATAATATAAATAAAATCAAATTACGAAATATATATTATGTTATATCCACAGGCCATACTTTTCTGTCTTTCAGCGCATTAATACTACGTTTAAGGGGTGTATGTTTTATGACTATTTTTTTTTTAATTTATGTTCTTTTAAATTATTTGAACGGCGGTTCATTGAGCCAGGTATTAAACACTAATAGACCAAAAATGGTGATACCAAAAGGTAAAGATAGAGATTGTGTGATCTCTATGCATCCAAAAATTTTCAATATCGGTACGTGGGTGACGAAATGCTTCACGGGAAACTATTTGACACACGACAAATCGTTAGAAAATAAAAAAGTAGAAACGGAAAAAAGTAAACGCCATAATGGCGCTGTTGACGGCGCAAAAGCGCATTGTCCGACAACAACGCCACCCTGGCGTTTACTTTTTTCCGTTAATGTACAGACGGAGTTGAAGAAGATAGAAATAGAAAAGATAGAATTTATAATTGAGCGAGTATGGAGGAATATTTATTTATAACAAAAATATAAAAAATATTGAAAATTCTCTTACTTAATTAATGGAAAGTTCTCATTTTATATTTATATCATATTTTATATGTTTTATACTTTTTATATATCTTACATTCATTCTAAGTCTATCAGAAATGATCCCAAAAAGTCCCATTTTATTTATTATTCAATTGAAATAAATTATAAAAATTTGAATATGATTGGTTCAGATTAAAAATAAAATAAAATTTACACCTCAATGAAATTTATAAATTGAAATAAATAATAAAAAAAATGAACATTTGTTATACAATTTATTATATTATATTGATCGTGTATAGAGAGAGAGATATATACTTAGTTTTTTTCACAATTTAATAACTATTTGATATATAATATAATAATAAACTTTCTTTATTTCTTTCTCCCTATTTTTGCTATGTTCTATCGAGTTGTAGCAATTTGTAATATTAAGAGATGATTTAAGTTTCAAGCCAAGTGTCGGTCTAAAGTGAACGGGCACAAAAGCAAAGGGCAGAGGCTGCACTGGTTGTAGAAGGGGAGGAGAGTTGAGGGTGACAAGGGGTGAGCGAACGTTCACACGCTAAGGGAGGGCATATATCACACTGGAATCCTCTCCAGAAGGCACTGTGTGGGTGCCTGTCTCGAACTGTGCGCTAATCCGCCATTATCGTTGCTCATGGCCCACTACTCTCTCACCCCACCCTCTCCTCCCTCCTCTTTTACTCTCATTCCATACACTCTGGTGAAGGTACACTCCAGTTATACTCTCCAATAGACCTAGATTTGGAGCCAAGCCAGCAACTAAAGGGGCAAATAAAAAAAAAAATACAAGAGGAACACATAAAATATCCCCCATAGAGAGTATTTATATAATATTATGAATTAGGTGTGAGTGGGTGTAAATCCTCTAGTGATTTTAAGAAAAATTGCAACTCTATCAAATCTCATATTTTTCTTTTTTATTCAAATCTATTATAAAACTTTTAAAAATAAAATTCAGTATTAAAATTTACAAATAATTTTAGATTAATTTTATAAAACAATTATTTATAGAGTAATTGTTTAGTCTAACCCAGGGGCGGCCAACCCGCGGCCCGCGGGCCGCATGGGGCCCGATATTAACATTTTAGCGAGATTTATATTGTGCGCCCTCAAGAAACAAATATCGCACTAGTGAAATAAATATGATTTCATTTTTTTTATTTCGTTGTTTCTTTTTTTATTTTAGTATTATATATTTTTTACAATGTGCATTGAGTATCATTATTATTATATTATATATCGGGTGTGGACAAACTTTTAGCTTTTAGGGGCTACTTTTTCAATAAATTATAGTCTGCGGTCGACTATGGATATGGGCAAATAATTTTAAAATTTTAAAAGATAATTAAAGAAGTTATATCGCCGATTTTAATTGCAGCCCTTCACTTTTGGTCAAAAATTACATTTTCACACTATTAGAAAGAGAAAAACACCTTACTTGGCTATGAAACACCGCTATTATGCACCTATTTAATTGAAATCACGTGACAAGCAAAAAATTTATGTGTTTTAAGAAAGTTGTGCAAAATATGCTGAATATGAGTTAGCAAGTTTGCAATCTAAGCCGACGATATTTTTTTATGAATTCTAACAATATTTATTAAAATTTTAAAAAATACAATGTTAAGAAATAAAAACGAACAAAACAAATTTTAAGCATACAATTTTTATTTGGATGAAACCTGGCATTGCATAAGAGCAGAAAAGAAGAAAATTGTTAAGTTTCTGAGCTTTAAATTACGACGCTTTAGTTGCATTGCAAGCATATTTAATTTTTCCTTAAAGACTTCAAAATGCTAATCATATGTATTATTGTTGTACCTTTTCCCTGTAGCTGCTAATTTAATTGGTTTAATTTTTCAGTAACATTGCAGAAAAAAGCAAGATCAAGAAGCCATTCTTGATCATTTAATTGCGGATATGAATCACCTTTAGATTGTAAATATGAGGTTATTTGTGGCAGAAGTTCTCTAAATCTTGCTAAAAATGTAGCACGATTTAACCATCTTACATCAGTATGAAGTAACAGTTCATTTGTGTTCTTTTTCAATTTGATTGAGCGAACAAGTATGAATTTAAATGTTGAATCTTGACACAATCGTTTTAATTCAATTGAATTTATTTTTATTTATTTATCTTATAAATAATAATACGATTATCTATTTATTATGTAATGAATAAATATATTTTATATATATATATATATTATTTTTGATCAAAGAATAAAAAAATAAAATATATAATATGTTATATGTGCTAAAAAATGGGAAAAAATTATATATTATTAATTATATAGTCAAATACTAAAATATAGAAAGTTTAAATGAATAATATATTTATATATGTTCTTAGATATATGAAAGATATCTTAGTTTTAATTATTATAATAATATTAATAAAAAAAAATTGTAAATGGAAGGGCTGATATTTTTCATTTAAATTTATAACTTCAATTAAAATAAATACTTCATTTTGGAATGGATATGATATGAGAGGAGAGGCAGGTAGAGGCGAAATTTGTGTAGAGTAGAGTAGTCTAGGACTAATGGGTGTATTGAGAAAGGGAAGCCCTTGGAAAATAAGTATATAAATTATCGGGATAAGAAAAATATAATAAAATATATGGTATATAAAAGATGTAATAACATATAGGATGATTATGATCTAAAATTATTTTTAATAAATTTAAAAATAATATCCCGGGTAGCGAGTAGATTCTTTTCTATAAAACCAGTAGAAAAGATTTCTACTTCAGGGAGTAGCGTCTCTGCCCTCACGTGAGCTCATGATTTCTTCTAAATCCCTCTTCTACCTGGAGGAATCATGTCCTTTACCCGTTGACTCCTTTCAATCTATTCCCTTACTTTTACTCTCACCCCCCCCCCCTCCCCTGATCATTCAAAAAATCAAATTTATTTGGATGAAGGAGAATACCTAGCATAGATTTATTAAAAAGAAAAAAAAATTGAAATCTTGTCTCTATATAGGAGACTCTTTAGAGTCTCCTATATATATTTGAATTCACCCCCCGAATACTTCGAATAGCAAAACCCCGTAAATTCACGAGTGAGACATGTCTTAAGTGCCTTTGAGAGGACCCACCTCTCCTACGCTTCATATTAGTAAAAACTTGGAACTCATATTTATAGAACGCTTTGGAGAATTAGAAAAAACCAATCAAATCAATGTTTTTCATTTTAGCAAAATTTTTGACTAAATCTTGTAAATGGTGACCAAGACCAATCCATTGACCATAATTTTAGCCAGATTCTAAATAAAATTGATTTTTTGTATCATTAAATGGAAATTTTTAATTAATTTTAATATTGGTTTATTTTTACAGTTCAACAAAAATCTTGCCTCATAACAACAGATAAAACCTATACGAATCGATTAATTATTAAACGTAGATTCATTTTCACTACTATTATATAATTTTACGGTGCTTCGTTGATTAAATATTAATTATTGAATTTTGACAGATTGAAAAGATTTGCCGCCATGTTGGCCCCCCTCCGCCACCTCTTCTCACCTCACCTCTCCCCACCCACCCTCCCTCCTGGCCTGTCTGCCTGCCTGCCGGGGAGCAGCTTCGAGCGCATTTAGTTCGCATTCCCTTTCCAGTCGAAGACGTTGACCGGCGTCACCACCGAAATCATCCCTCAATCAAGAATTAATTGTAAATTTATTTATTCCTATTAATTTAAATGAAGTTTAATAAATTTTAGAAAAGATTCAAATTAAAATTTAATTTTATAAAATATAGATTTTTAACTTTTCATCATCATCATGCATTGGAATAATAGTTAATAATTCTTCTGTAACCAACATATCATCGAAAACAATTCGAATAAAAACACATAATTGTGCAGTACAGGTATAATCCATAGATTCGTTAAACTGCAATGATAATAAAACTCATTTATTAATATTTTTATGTAAAATGTCTTCAAGATTTCGGCTCATTCCTTCTGTTCTACGCATAACTGTATTTCGCGATAACGACATATTTTTGATTGATGTTATTATTTCAGATTTATTTTTAAAATTTTGAAACAATTCTTCTTCAGCTTTAATGAATGCTTCTTTCCATATTTCCCCATCTTGAAACGGTTTGTTGTTTCAGCAACTTTGAATGAAGCAATCGTAGCTGTCTTCGAATTTGTATTGTATTTTGAAAAACTATTTGGTTGTGCAGTTATTTGTGCCTTCAGTTGTTACACTTTTGCTTTTCTTAACGCAGTGCCACGTGGATAATCTTCTTCGTAATTTTTATAATTTGTTAGATAATGTCTTTTAACTTTTTCTTTCTTAGACAAAGCTAGTGTTGCATTGCAAATAAAACAGATACATTTACATATCATTCATCCTAGTAAAGAAATAATCTTCTTCCCATTCACTGTGATAATGATACGTTTTTTTCCGGCTTGTACTTGGATTATTCATTCTAAAATAACAGGGTTAAATATTATTTTAGAATTTACCTACTAAAGATATTTTTACGGAATATTTAAAACAATAACTTCTTTTCTCTATCACTGACTGTCACTTCACTGGCTGTCACTTTACAATCTCTCTAACACACACTGATACTGATATGCGCCCTGACTATGTTCGCTACAGAGAAAAAGCAATTTGAGACACACGGCCACACAGCTACCAACTAGCGCGACAGAGCGCGTTCAGTATTACTACATTGTTATTCTTATCAGGATAAATATAAACAGTATGTCTATGTTTCACAAATAATTTATTATTGTACGATTAAATTATAGAATAAAGAATTTCAAAGATTTATTTAAGTTATAACAAATTGTCCAACTTTGGCTTCGCGGGCTACTTTTAAAGCCTTTGCGGTCGACGTGTTGGCCACCCCTGTTATATATGTTTATATGTAAAAATAATAGTAAACATAATAAAAATTCATTATTTTTCAAATTTGTCACACCAAACAATATCTATAATGGGTCTAAATCTAATATGGGTATGTATAATTTTATATGCGGCCCGCGAAGTTATGATACATTTCCAAAGTGGCCCGTAAGATCATTTGGGTTGGCCACCTCTGGTCTAACCGATATAGGGTGACCCAGCCAGTAGTTGAACCCCTTCCAGTAGTTGAACAAATTACCAAAAATCCGCCAAAATCTCAAGAGGAAACATGCTTGGAACGTGAAATTTTATTTTATTTTTAAGTTGTTATGTTGTCACAACTGAAACACCTATCGTCTGCTGCACGTGACTTAAGTACTCAGAGATATTATTTTTTTTCTCAAATGAAATGCTTGTTTTTGCATTCACGACTAGTCTACTGAAAATACGGTAAGTAAAAGTAATCCACGTGCATCCTAGTCATTTTTAGAGATATTTTTACAGAATTGGTCTTAAATTAAAGCTAAAGGACTACATTTTGAAGTATGATATTAAGGTATAGATATTTTTTATTTTTTAGAGCTCTAAACTGACTGTTCAACTAATGGCACTGTTAAAATGCACAAATTCCAGTAATTGAACAGTGGTGAACGTTGCCCGCCATCGAAGTTCACCAGACTGAATGTTCAATCCCTTTTATACCTTGAATCCCTCTTCCCCAAGGGTAGGCCTGAAGAATTTAGAAAAGTGCAGGGGAAGAGTGGGAGGGTAATATTGAGGCCCGTGAACTGTTTCAGTTTTGGAAAAGGCTTCGGAGCAAATGTCTTAATGAAACTCAGACAAATGGCCTTTTGTCTGAGTGTATTGAAAAAGAGCCCGAAATTAATCATAATTTTGATGCCTCACCTTCAGCATTGAATGTTAGTGCAATCCAAGCAACACTTTCAAGACAAACGGACTTGCCTAAAGTAAAGTAAAGTAAAACCAGGAATCTATGCAGTAACGGGACTCGACTCCCAAAGCAATTTCGTATCAAAAGTTTAAAAAATTTTAAAAATATTTTTAATTTTGTATCTTATATGTATATTGCAGATTGGTGTTTGTTTGAAATAAATAAATAAATATATTATTGTTATTATTATTATAATTTAAACATTGAGCAATGTTTGGAATGTGAATCAGCCTTGTATTGTGTTATGAGTGCTCAAGCTATAGGCCTAGATATTTGTTAAGTCGTTTTGGATGTGTACCTAAACTTAAAATAAAAAAAACTATGAAATAACGGGTGTTCAATTACTGGAATATCGAGCGTTCAAAAACTGGACATGTCTGTTCAACCACTGGGATAAAATCATAAAAAATGTTGTGAATTTTTTTTTGCTTTTTATTTTTCAGTTAAGCACTGTTTAATATTTTTTTTAATAACTACAATAATAAAGCTTTGTTAAAAATCCATTAGCTTAGTTTTACGGCTAATAGTATAGAACTTACAACAGGATCCGTGGTAAACTGGCTTTATTTGTTCAACTACTGGCTGGGTCACCCTATATATATATATATGATGGATTTTGATAAAAAAAACTTTACCAGTATATTCCTTTTTTGATTCAAAACAAACTTTCCTTAAGCAGTATTTTTTTTTTTTTTATTTAACTTCCAATTAGATACATTAATTCCACATCTGCCTTATTTGAGGCAATAGAAGAACATTTACAGGTTAAACTCAATATATACATAAAATATATACAATAAGAAATAGAGGGGTATTATGAGGGGAGAATCAAGAAAGAAAGAAAGAAAGATATTAGTGGGAGGGGGATAAGACTAGACAGGATTAAGATAGGAAAATAGGTGTTGAGGATATTATGAGAGACAAGTAGAGAAGATGGAGCGATTGACTTGAATCAAACCGTCGGCCCATTAGTCGAAGGAGAATTGAGTCTGTCGTGTATCAAGTCGTTAGGTCTAAGTCTTTTTAGTCTTCTGGTTAGTCCTTGTGTGTTTAAGCAGTATGTGGCGGTCATTTCTAGTTTACGAGATTAAAATTATTAAAGTTTGCATATAAATCCATTGATATTCTTTTTAGCTACCATGTTTTATTATTTGACCACCAGAGAGCTCCAATAATTTTCTGTTTTTATAAGTTCGGTTTGGATATAAGAGAAGATTAAAAAATTAATTAATTAAATCATTTTTCTATATCCAAACCGAACTTATAAAAACCAAAAATTAGGGAATAAGTTTATAATTAGTGAATTAGTCAATAAAACATTATTAAATGGTTGCTCATTCATAACTATATTAGTTTATATGAAAACTTTAATAATTTTTATCTCGTAAACTACAAGTGACCGCCACATACTTCTTAAGAAAAGTTTGTTTTGAATCAAAAAAGAAATCTACTGGTAAAGTTTTATCAAAATCCATCATATATCAGTTAGACTAAACAATTAGCGATAAATATTAATGTATGAAAGAATAAAATTATTATTGTTTTCAATTTTTCCATGTTTAATCATACAAAGAAATTATGAAAACATTTACCAATTTCATATATATAGATTTTCTAATATTTAATCACGCCTTTATTTAATAAATTATATTTATAGATACATACAGTAATTTTATTATTAATTATTAATTAGAAGAGTAACATATATACATTTTAACTTTTTCTCTAAATATAATTTCATCTGAATAAAAATATTTTTTTTCTTTTTGCATTAAAATTTATTTAAATACTTATTTGATAGGGCGAGCAGACCCATTCAATTTTAATATTTATTATAATGTTTTATTTTTAATTTAAAATGAAATTTCCTCCAAATTGAAATTTAAAATTTGAAATACTACTTGTCTTCTTAAATTTTATTTAAATTATTATATTAATTTTTGTTTATTATTTTTCTTTTTAATATTTATCAGAAGAAACAATTGATATGTGTCTCTTTAGGATCTCTAAGGTGAAATTCAAATAAAAAATTAAATATATGTTATTATTATTATTATTTTATTGTTATTATCTCTAGACCTAACATGTTTTATAGTATAATTGCAATTAATAAAATAATAGACCAGATTTAGAGATAAATTAAAAAAAGAAGATAAAATTTCGTTATTCTTAAATAAAATCCTCCCTTGTAGAGGCTTTTTTATTTTACAAACTACCTCTTTTATTCATAGCTAACTGTTAGTTTATTCTTAGAGATTTTACGGGGGATTAAAATTAGATTATTCACACCATCCCCTTAACTCCTCTTTTGCATTTTTGTTAATCGTTGGGGAAACAAAAAGAAGAGAAAAGAGAGAGAAAAAAGACGCACTTAAAAAAAAATGTGGGATAAGAAAGGGTGAATGTGTAAAATGGGGATGGAAAGATATTTCTGCGGCTTAAATAGAGGCGGGGTGACTCCCCTGTTGCTAATTTGTCTCTTTTGCAAAACCAATTGTGTGTGTGTGTGTGTCAAGGGGGGGGGTAAGAGAGAGGGAGACATATATATACAAAAAAAAAAGTAGCCGATTGAGAACTTATCCAAGTTGAAACAGTTTAAAATTGCATCAATTAATAATAGTTGATGGACGTTTTAGTGATTAGATAGAGATTTTAACAAATTCCACACTAACCAATAAATCATCGCGGCTGATTTGACTAAACGGCAGATAAGCCTCATTATGCAGATCTATTTTGTATTCGTAACGAAATCCACTTCCATTTGATTAAAGCCTCCTCCTGTCCAATTGACAACAATTGCAAATCTAAAAAGCATTAAAAAAATGCAAATTTTTTAATTGAGAAAGGGAAACATGAAATTTATGATATTTCAAATTGACATTTCATTAAACAGTTTCAAATTAAGGAAACAAATTAAGTTATATAATATATAGTATATGAAATATTTAATTAAATATAGAAAAATAGTAAAATATTGAAATAAATTATGTATTTCCAATTTCAATTATTTTATTAAACAATATATATATATATATCTTATACTATATTGTACTATGCTGACGGCGGCATAAAACTATTCTTACTTGTTAGAGGGACAGGCGGCTTCTAACCGCACGAGATTGATTAATAATAATAATTTATAGGAAATTGTGTTTCAAATACTTACAAAAGAACACAATGTTTAAATATAAAATTATTAACTTTATTCAAATCTTCGTAATATTTTTTTATTTGAAACTTATTTAATTTAACAAAACAAAATTGAAAAAAAATGAAATTAGTTACAAATTTTGAAAATTTGTTTGTAACTAACTTCATAATGTTACAGACATCACATATCTACATACATACGACGGAAATTATATATGTAGATAATAGTTTACGCATGATTATCCAATAAGTGAGAAATGAGAAGCCTAAACTTACTTATTTCTATCTGATAGTTAGTAGTTAAATAATTTATAAAATTTACAATTAGATACCTTCACCGGTTAAACATGCAAAGAATAAATTTTATTTAACCTTCTTATGAATTGAGATTGGTCGTTAATGATATCAATAGTTGGTCAAATAATTATTTAAAATATAATAAATTCAAACCCAGTGAAAGTGAAGTGTGTTCTTATGATGAAAATGAGAAAATATTTTATCCTACATATTGTAGATATATGTGTGTATATATGGAGTTATAATAATTCTCTTTTGAGAATTAGGTATTATGGATAATCGTATATCCTGGAGAGTAATTCCTTGGAAAAATAAGAATTGAATCGATATTAATGTATGTGTGATAATTGAGGTAACCGTGGAATGGCGGAGACTGCATAAAGAGGAATTACATGACCTCTTTGCATCTCTAAACATAGTTGGGGTTATAAAATCGACACGTGGCTAGAATGGGAGAAGAAAGAATGTAGAAAAATATTGATGGGGAGACTGATTGGGAAACGTCCGCTTGGAAGACCAAAGAGGAGGTGGGTGGGGTGTGAGAGAGATGGGAGAGGGTAGGAGTTGGATGGTTGTGGCACAGGATAGAGACATTTGGAGAAATGTGGCTGCTGCGGCCAAGAACTTTCGAATCTCGTAGAGTCACAGAAATTGATAGGTAGATAGTATTTGTGTTAATTGTATTTGGTTTAATAAAGAATTGGATCTTATTACATAAAATAAATAAAAAAATTAATAAAAAATAAAATAAAATAAAATATAAATAATTTTTTTGATTAAAAGAATTACTTAAATTAAGAAATGTTAATAAGATTCAATAATTTAAACTATTTTATTAAAAAACAAGTAATATATATATATTTTTCTGTGCATTTAAATTTCTAGAAAAATTTTCGAAACTAAAAAGAATGTATAATAGTAAAACAGAGGTATTTTAGTAGTCGTTAATTAATTTATCAAAAAGGCTATAGTATTTACTTTAATAATATTGAGTCCATATATATATATATATATATATATATATATATAAAGATACAGATAAATATGTCCAGATTCTAAAGAGAGGGAGAGTGAGTTTGAAAATAAATAACTAAAACTAAAAACGTTTCATTATTCATTGCCATATACTTAGATATTAAATCTAATTATAATTTATAATCAACTCGGAAAATTAATCGATTTTAAAATTAATTTTTTTGAATATATTTTTTAAAATTGAATATATTTATATATATGAATTAACATAGAATGTGTTTAACCTTTCCTTTTTTTTACTTTATAATAATTTAATATTAAAATTATATTAAATATTTAATTATTCGTAGAAATAAGAATATATAAATTTTATAAATCCAAATATAAAAGTTAATAAATATAAATAAATCAAGATATGAATTTCAAAATACAATATTTCTAATATAAAATGAGAACATTTATAATAAATTTTTTATTATAAACAGTGAATGGGGTCTCTTTAGAACAATTCGTTTGGCTAAAATATTTTTTTTCAATAGAAAAGCGTGATAAGCCACTCAACCGATTTCTTCCAAGAATATAAATAAAAAATAAAAATAAATATTATTTTTTTATTTAGTTTGCTTTGCATAGTGAATAAGACAAGACACCTTGGCAGTGGCTGTACGAGTAATGGTAAGTAATTGATAATTATTTTATTTATTCTTGTTAATTATTAATAGTTAATTGTTTTCTATACTCGAAACGTATATATAAATGATTGATTGAATTGCATATATTTTTACTATTCAACAATATTTGAAAACGAAAAAGTTATGCATTAATTTACTTAAAACTCTGTAAATACTAAATTAATTTATTTGTTACTTTAATATTTTATTATTATTCATAATAATATATCAATTCTTAAATGCAATTCACATTTATATTCTGTTTAATATTATTTTAAAAATCATCCAAAAAGCTTAATTGATCTTATATAAAAATTATTTTTTATAAATAAAATCGCGCCCAAATGTAAGAAGTTGTAAAATATTTATAATTTTTATTATCTCACCAGAAATAGTATTGCTGTTTTTGTTGTTTTTATACTTTTTGAAGGTCCTTGAGCCATTTTCACTAAGAGGGTTGAGAAAAATGTCTGTATATATATATATGTATGTGTGTGGGGGGAGGGGGGTATGTAGACAAAATTACGCAAAAACAGTTTGAGCTAGAATAATGAAATTTGGTACACGCGCATTATTCAAAATTTGTAGTTTTCTATCAACTTATGGGAAAAATAGCTCATTTGAAAGAAGTCCATTACCTACATACCTATTAAATATAATTATCTTATTAAAAAATATATTTGACACTACTAAAAAAAAGACAAATCCAATAATATAATAATAATTAAAATAATTTGAGAAATGTAGTTCAGTTGGAAGAGGACCATTACCCAATTCAGTTTTCTCAGTTTTTTTTTCCTCTAAACTGAGCGTAAAGATAAAGATAAAGGTTTGGTAGTTTGTCCACGTGATTCAAAATTGTATAAAACTACTATATATAGAATTTCAGCTTGATTGAGTCGCTGAAAGTACCGGAATTAATTTTTTAAATTTATTAACATGTTGACTGTCAATCACGCGCCTGCACGTGACGTGGTTTCATCAACAAAGAGCCAAACATGTCTATATATGTTTATGTTTAGGTGTTCTGTGTCAGAAGCCAGTTTAAAATTAAATTTCTCGATTTCCTTTACAAAGTATCAAAGGAAGTGAATATAACATAATTAATATAACATAATAATGATAATATAAATGTGTATACAATTATAAAATAATATCCCTGTTTAATACCTTTTCAAATTGTACTATCCATATAAATATATCAAATTGTATACACATTGAACATCCCATATAAGAGAGGTAATGGGTACATCAATTGCTAATAATGTATTTAATTTTTATCAAAACTATGATAAAAGTTAAATGCTGCTAGAGGCAGTCGAAAACAAATGTTATTTCATAAATGTTCACAACTCACAAAAATATAGTATTAAGGCAGTCTTCTTATTTCAATAAAATGTTATCATATAAAATTTTGTTAAAACCTTAAATCCTATAATCGGGTAGAATAAAATTTTAATTAATTTTCAAATATAGAAAAAACTTGAGTGGTTACAATCCAAATTTTTTTAAAATATGTCAATTGCGTTTAAAAGAAATTACAATTATTTTAAATATGCTTTAATATATATATACTGCCCCGCAAAAAAAGAGACTCACCTGGAAAATTTCAATTTTTTCCTCTTCTTTCTTTTTTTATATACTTTAAATCTTATTTATATTAAAATTTATCTAAATAATGATAATTTGTAATAGCTTTATAAAGAAAATATCAATTTTATGCAATGAATATAATCTATTCAAAATTAATCAAATCGAAGATCAAATTACAAAAGTTTCAAATAACATTTTTATTAAATTTTATTGCTTTTGAATAAAATTTATCTCATTTACGATTGAAATTCTTTATGGAATACATCGTCTGGGTTGTAATAATTAAAAAAAAATGATTACACCAGAACAAGTGGCTCGAGCGTTAGCATTAGTGGATGATGGGTAAAATATACGCTTTGCGGCTCGCACTCTAGGTTTGCATGAAGCCACCGTCCGTAGAGCTATCAAAAAATATCGAGAGACTGGTAGTTGTTCCAGAAGACAATGATCAGGCTGCCCGAGAACAACAACACCGATTGATGACCGATTTATTGTCATAAATTCGTTACGCAATCGCAACGCAACAGCCCCAGAGATCGCTCAGACCCTCCGTACAATGAGAAATGTTTCTATAAGTGCTCATACATTTAGAAGAAGATTAGCTCAGGCAAATTTTCATCCCAGAAAACCATCGATAGGACCATTGCTCTCTGTGGAACACCGAAGAGCCCGGCTTGCCTTTGCCAAAAAATACAGCCACTGGACAGAGACTCACTGGAAAAACATTTTGTTTTCAGATGAGTCCAGATTCAATTTATTTGGACCAGATGGCCGTCTTTTTGTTTACAGAAGAAGAAGTTTGGAGGAGGATCAGTGATGGTATGGGGTGGCATATCTTTAGAGGCAAAGACAGATCTTTATCTTTTCTCTAATGTAACGCTAAATGCCCAAACATATTGTAATGATATTTTGGAACATTATGTTGTGCCATATGCTCACTTTATTGGCGAAAATTTCCTGTTTATGCATGATAATGCTCGGCCTCATACAGCCAGGACCACTGGCTATCTGAAGGAAGTCGGGATACCAACATTCAACTGGCCCGCACGAAGTCGAGATTTAAATCCAATCGAACACGTTTGGGATGAGCTCACAAGGCGTATAAAATTAAAAATTAGCCCACCTACCACCTTGCTGGAGCTAAGAATTGCTTTAGTTGAAACTTGGGAAGAAATACCGCTGGAGGTGGTGGCAAACTTAATCAAGAGTATGCCAAGAAGATTAGAGGAAGTAATAAGAGCAATAGGTGGTAATACTCGATATTAAAAGTTTTAATTTAAAAACAAAAATTGAAAAATATTAATTTCTGTTTCTGCAAAAAATGTATTTTTTAAAATAAATTTATTTTTCAATTTAAATAATGTTATTTTCTTTATAAAGCTATTACAAATTATCAGTATTTAGATAAATTTTAATATAAATAAGATTTAAAGAATAAAAAAAAGAACGAAGGGGAAAAAAATTGAAATTTTCCAGGTCCGTCATTTTTTTGCGGGGCAGTGTATATATATATTGGATAAAAGTATTTGGTGTTCTTGAATATTTTTATCTTCTATTTGTAGCCACAAATCTCTTTATCAATTGAAATTCCTCTGATTTCAAAACTATCATTCTCTGTCTTCATTAAATGTACATATAATAGTAAGAGGGAGGTATTGTTTTCACACCAAATTTCATATGAGGAGATTTTTTACATATCTCCACGAATCATACACTTTGTATTGGTTTTATCCTTGAGAAAAATCATCTTCATTAGTTTTTTCTTAATTTAAAATTATATGACGTCATCCAGCACCTCATGACGTCACAGTCAGCGCCTCCTTACATATTATAATTAAAATAAACTTAAAAATATTTATGTTATATCCATATCTGTTTTTTTTTTATTGTTATTTTTTCAAATCAATTCTTTCTAAATTACCTTTTCTGGAAAAGACAAACAACTATCCTTTCCTTAATTTATATTTAGAAAACAGATGACGAAAATGTTATTCAATTTGTAAGTAAGTGGAGTTCTTCAAGAATTAAACGATTCAGTAATAAAGTTTTATTTAAAATATTTTACAAATATAAAATAGAGAACAAACAATTTAATTTATATTCACCTGTAATAACAAGAATTGAATAAAAGTCAATCTGTCACTTATTTATACTAGTTTATTTAATAACGTATCTTAGTAACTACATATTATCTTCTATTGTTGAATATAAAATAATACATCAATATTATTTACACCTCCCTTGGACTAGTCTTTTTCTTAAGAAAAAGAGTAAGGAATTAATTTAGACACATGAGATCTATTCTTTTCTTCCCCTGTCTTTTTTCTATCAACTTCGTAGATCGAATTTGAAATTTTCTTGTTTATTTTGAATGGTCCTCTTCTAATTGTTATCTATTTAACTTGCTTCTTTTGGAAACATATACTAGATCACCTTCTTTAAATTCGAATTCTCTTCTTTTTTTGTCAATTCTTGCTTTATTTCTCTGGTAACTTCTTTCTGAATTTTTTAATGCTTCTTCTCTTGATTTTTTTCTTCTTCTCTTAATTCATCCGGAACTATTTCGGATTGCTCCCCTAGTAATATCTGTGCTGGAGAAAACTTTGTTGCACTGTGCGTTGATTTATTGTATTCTTCAATACACATCTCAGCAATTTTTGTCCAGGGTTTCTTATTATTGTATTGATTTAGCTTACATCTTATTCTGTTTACTATTGTCTGATTCAATCTTTCAATCATTTCGTTAAACTCAGGATTATCAATAGTTGTATAAATCAGATTTATTCCTTGTTCTTTTGTGAACTTTCTGAATTTTCTTGATTTTAATGAACTGTACTAATACTTGATGAACTGTACTAAATTTTTCTAACGAGAAATACTTTTCCATTTGTCTTGGATCATTCTTTAATTTTAATTCCTTTTTCTAATTCTTTGAATTTTTACATCAAATAATCATTTTTATTTATTTCTTCCAGAGGCAGACTGAAACAAATATTTCCTCTTTCATCAAAATATACTTTTTTTATCTCTTCATCTATCTTAATGCCAATTTTTCGAAATCCATATAATGGCACAGTTGCCTTCATGACATTTTATATTATAACGTTTTTCTCAACTTCACTTGGCGTCTGTCTGTCCCTATGTCTGTCCCGGTGTCTGTTCGCTCTTTTGAAATCGATTTTTCATCGACTTTTTATTGAGATAGACATTTGAAAATTTTTATAGATATTTCAATGGATCCCTAGAAGGTATGGAAGAAATATAATTGAATTATAATTAATTAATTTTAATGTAATTAATGATAATTTGATTTAATATTTGAATTTTCATTCACGGCATCTGATGGATAAATATTGAGTTGGTTTTCATTTTGAGATTTTTATTCCTTATATAATCTTCACTTACACAATAATAAAATTCTTATTATATCAATAAATATCAAAAACAAGTGAAAAATAGATTAACGATAGACTAACTCTAAAAATGTAATCTGAAAAAGTGTTTCCCATTCACTGAAGTCAAACAAATGACAGTTTTAGTTTTTGTAAAAAAAAAAGAGAAGAAATCTCTTTCTCTCTTCACTCCTCTTTGACTCCCCCTTCCCCCAGTTGAATGTAAACTTGTAAGTTCTATTGATTCAAAATGGTTCCCTCCTTTATTCTGCTCCTATTTATCTCTCTCTCTCTTTCCTTCAAGCACTAAAGTTTCGACTTATCGGCCAACTTTCGCCAACAGAACACAGATAATAACTTTGTGCAGTTTGGAACTAACATATCTCAATATGTATATAAAGGGAGAATAGCACAGGCAAATACCGGTATGTAAAACCTTTATTTCAACTTCACCACTGCTCTATTTCTAAACCTTCCAACACACGCTCTCATTCCTTCCACCCCCTCATTCCCATCATCCCCCCCCCCGCGACAGACCTTTATTCCTTCCTTTCTTTCATTAGAAAATCGAAAACGTTTATACTTTCCTCAATTTAAATATAATTGCTTTAATTGCTTTCAAATACAGGTATATACTATATATATATATATATCAGTGGAACATATTTCTATGTCTCTTTTAAAAATTAATTTTTATATAAAGAGGATGAATTATAGAATAAAGTTAATGGAATACTTTAAATATCTCAAGTTTTTTTTTTATAACAAATTTTAATAAATGTTTTAAAAGTATTTTTACTATCTCGCCAGAAATAGTATTGCGATCACGAAAATTTTCGATGTTGAGATTTTGATGTTTTTATACGTTTTGAACGTTCCTGAATCATTTTCACTAAGGTTGAGAAAAATGTCTATCTGTGTGTGTGTATGTGTGTATGTATGCAACCAAGATTACACAAAAACGGTTTGAGCTAGAATGATGAAATTTGGTACATGGGCATTATTCAAAATTTATAGTTTTCTATCAACTTTTGAGAAAAGTAGGTCAACCGGAAGAGGGTCATTATCTACAACGTTTTGATTTTTTTCTTCTAAAGTGACCGTAAAAATAAAGATATATATTTGATAATTTTTCACATGATTAATAATTGTATAAAACTGCTATATATAGAATTTCAGTTTGATTGAATCCCTGAAAGTACCAGAATTAATTTTTTAACACTGCAAATCTTACGCGCCAACACGTGACGTGGTGCCATCAACAAAGAGCCAAACATGCGCTGGTTTAATAAATATTATTTATTAATTTTAATTTATAATTTAATTAATTTAATTTATTTTAAATTAATATATGTTATTTAATCCAATTCAAATTTGCGAGATAGTCAAGTGGAGACACTCCAGATTTTTTAATTTACAATTTTACTATGATTTTTTTTTTTTGAGATTAAATAAAACGTGAATAGTAAATCAAATTTTTCTCTTATATATATATATATATATATATATATATATATATATATATATATATATATATAATTTGGTTATCAGTTTACGATTTGACTAAGTTCTTAATGTTGAAATTTGAGTTGAATTTTAAATAGTAGGTTGGGAAATTTCTTATTCCTTCGACCTCCGCGTTAGATTATATCATAATATATTTTATAAAAGTATACATCTAAAGACAAATGTCAATTTGAAATATTCAACTCAATAAAGCGCTTCGATTTGTTGAAACTCGTTCTGGGAGTGTGTGTTCATTTGCACGTGACTTGACTTTGAGAATGAGGATGGGGAATGGGAAAAGTGAGGAGGAGGAGGTGAATGGAAGAAATACAAGTAAGCGAGTTTTAGGGATGTTTCAGTCGTGGGATATCCCTGTATCGGTCGCTTTTCACCCCATTAGTTTGGTTCAATCGAGCGCATATCATTCTCAACCACCCTCACACCAAATATACAACCACAATAAAGAAAAAAATGTATTCAACTCACTTGGGCCTTCGTGCTATTCAAAAAATTATCATCATTTTCACTTTCTCTATAGAAAAAAAAACGAGAAATGTTGGCTATCATTGAATAAAGATCACATTTCGAATAGAATATAAAGCTTATCGCTTATAAGTATATAAAGGCAGACACCGCATCATTGGATTAAAATAATCTTGTTAGTAAGGCATTCCATTTAGGGAACACCACAATGAAGATCATCATTATTCATCAGATTTATTCAAACCTCTGCAATCTATTTATAATGTATTTATACATTTAGAAAATTATCCAATTTGATTTCAAATTTTTTCAAATTTAAATAAATAGTTCTTTGAAAACAATATTTTTCTTATACCTAATGATCATTTTTTAGTAATCTGCCTTGGGCGGAGTTTTCTTTAATTTTTTTTTTATTTTGAAGTTGTTGGCAGTTCTGGTCCTGGATATTAAAAAATTAAAAAAAGCGATCTCTTTTGTCGATAAGTTCATGTTTAAGATTGACATTTGATGGTAGCTCTAATCTTTGGGCTGTTGCCTGTGTGGAATCCATGACATAGAGTTGGGCATACGTTTTTGAATCTCTGTCTTGTGGGTTTCAATGTGAAGTTCTGTGATATACTTGACCATGTACTTTGAAAACATAAGGACCATTTCCTGGGGACTCAACCAGTTTTGCACCCATGAAACACAACTGTTATAAGTTCGTTTATATTTTCTCTAAAATTTTTATAATTTCGATTCACTGGATTTGACAATAAATTGCGTAAAATCACTGGATATCCAAAATCATGCCATTTACGTTTGTCGGTTTAGGTAACTTAACTTTACCCCTTCTCTACCTATCTTTGATAATCATAAATTTAAAATTATTATTGTTTAATATTCCTTTGTCTTTCTTTATTTCATCTTTTATTTTATTTTTTATCTTTTAATACAGTGATTCTCAACCTTTTTTTACCTCTGCACACTTTTAACGGTTGAAAAATTTGGCGGCACACAAAGAAAAAGATAAGTGTAAAAGTTATGAAAAAATTGAAAAAAAAGTCTAAAATGTTTAAGAGCCTGAACGCAAAAACATTTTACCTTTTTTTAGAACCATATTGAAAAAACTGAAAAAAGTCGTGATAAGATCCTGATCGCAAAACCTTTTTTTTACATACATATAAAATAAATAAGTACTTTTTCTTAATTTGAACTTTACATTTGTAAAATTTGGTGGCACATTTTGAAAATCTCGCAGCACACAAAAGTGCCGCGGCAGAGGGGTTGAGAATCACTGTTTTAATATTTCTTCCATTTTAATCATCTTTAGTATTTCAATGCATTCTTCAATATTTTAAATGAATGGATTTCCGTTGCGTTTTCACTTTGCCCAATGGGCCTGCAATCAGCTTGAAGGAGACGCCGATTTTGGCCAAAAAATAATCTTTTCGGATGAGGCGCATTTCCATATTGGCGGATACGTCAACAAACAAAATTGCCGCATCTGGGGGACGGAAAACCCACACGGTATCATGGAGAAGACAATTCATCCTCAGAGAGTTTGGTGCGGATTTTGGTCTGGCGGCATCATTGGGCCATTTTTCTTTGAAAATGAGGCAGGAGCCGCCGTTACGGTTAATGGTGACCGCTATCGTGCCATGATTTCTGATTGGTTATTCCCAAAACTTGAAGAGGAAGACTTGGACAACATTTGGTTCCAACAAGACGGCGTTCCCTGCCACACAGCTAAACTTACAATCGATCTTTTGCGCACTGTCTTCGGAGACCGAATTATCAGCACAAATTCTGATGTCATCGGAGCTGCATTTGACACCGTTAGACTATTATTTGTGGGGAGCCGCCAAAGACAAATGTTATGCAGACAAACCAGAGACAATTCAAGCTTTGAAGGACAACATTTGTGCAGCCATAGCTAAAATAGAGCCGTACAAATGTACTCAAAAATTGGACCGTCCGTATGGCGTACTGCAAGACCAGCCGAGGCAGCCATTTGAATTTGGAGCCATTTGAGTATTTCATAAATAATCGGAAGGTCTATACTTCACTATGAAAAAATAAATTTGAAAATTCATCCAACCGTTTTTGTTTTATTGCATTTAAAAAAAAAATGTTACATGACGGACCATGTATATATATACTAGCTAAATATTTCTAGTATAATTTATTTGAATTAATAATTACTCTTTATGAAGAAACAGTGGCATATTAAAGAAATTCAACTGAATAAAAATTATTTAAATTAATCCTAAAATATTGTTATTAAACCTACCGTTGTTCTTTTCTGTTTGTTAAGAATGTACTTCCCCTTTGTTCACGAGATGAAGGAGACCCTGTCGCAATTATCTTATCCCTTGTCAGTTTCTGAGCTTGTATTTATTTCTTGTCCCTTGTTTTCCTTGAGGTTTATTTAATCCCATGACGTCCAACCAAATCTTGAGAACTTAATACTAAGAAAACAGACGTACACACGACTAATCCAAGCCTATCTTGACAAAATATCAATTAAATTTTTCTAACAAAATTTAAATTTTTTATCAAAAACAACTAAATGTGTAAAATTTTGAATCAATCGATTGGTAAAAATTATCATTTAAATATGATATATAGATTTATGTAATATATATATTTCAAACAAACAACAAAATAAAAATAAAATATATTAAGTAACTATAATAAAAATATTGAAACATTAGACAAAAAAACATTTTTTTATTTTTATATTTTTAATTGTTTTTATTTAAATTTTTTTTCCTTCCTTCGATATTTTATAACAGAAACTTTCATTCAATGTTAGTTTATTATAAAGTTTCTTATTCAAGGGAAAATTGTAAGGATTAATATAAAATTTATTATTAAACAAGAGAGCCTTATTGGCGAGGCAAGAAAAGGGCTTTACGTGTTTACTTAAGGGAAACTTGCTTGTAGGGTTAATTAGTTAAACATAACACTTTTTGTCAGAGACTCTCAAATTATAATTATTAATAAAATTACAGATTTTATACTAACTGTAATAAAATTCATACTATTTCTATTTTTTATTAGTGTTTAGTATGATGTTAATGTATTTAGTCGTTGATTGGAAAATGTAAAACATAATTTTTTTACTTATTAATATTGATCACCAACATTTCAAAATAATAATTTCATTTGAATAGAATAATAATCATCTAAATAGGACCCTATTTACTATTTTGATTTTTAAAACATGTATGCGAATATTCAAAGAAAATTGATTGTAAAATGTAGTTTAATAAGTACAGTGGTGCCTCACACAACGAACTTAATTCGTTCCAGGAGCAAGTTCGTTATGCGAAAAGTTCGTTATGTGAAACGCGTTTTCCCATAACAATACATGTTAAAAAAATAATTCGTTCTGTAGCATAAAATATGCTAAGATGACATAATAAAAGATACAATTTTTGTTACTATTTTTATTTAGATACATATTTAGAAAAAAAAAACATAATTAAATCTAAAAAACCACCCCTGCTGGCTTTGAATTCTTCTTCATTATCTTGATTGCTGTTACTTCCAGGGACGTTTTTCTTTAGATCGTCATAAATTCTCTTGGCTTTGTGACAGATAATATCTTGGGTTGTTATGTGTCACCTTTCACCTGCCTGTCCTTAATCCAAATCGCTAATAGCCTCTCCATTTCCTCGTGGATTGAAGACCTATGTTTTTCATGAAATAATTTTGATACTCCTTTGGCTACTTTGGCTGATTTGATTGCATCCTTATTTGTCAAAATGGTGTAAATAGTGGTCTTGCTGAGGCCAAACTCTTTGACGAGGTCACACTGTTTTACCCCAAATTCACTCCTTCTAATTATTTCCTGTTTTATTTCAACAGAAATCACCTTCCTGCTTTTTTTAGAAGCCATGATATAAAAAAAATATTCAATGATAATGATAATTGAATATGGTAATGAAGAACGATTGCCGCGATACGTGTTTAAGTTAAGTGCAGTGACTATAATGACTGCCTGCGCAAGGGGATACAATACAACGGCAGCGATCGTGGAAGCTCGGGCGAGTTCGTTGTGTGAAACGAAGTTCGTTGTATGAGTCATGAAATTTAGTTCATTATGGTTCGTTGTGTGAAGCGTTCGCTGTGCGAGGCGTTCGTTATGCGAGGCATCACTGTAATTAATGATAATAATAAGTTAATAAATATATTGTTCTAATGCCTTTTTCATTATTCTTTAATAAATTATTATTGTTCATGATTATATTGTAGGGTCGTTTTATAAATAAAAGATGTAGATGCGCTTTATATAAAATTTATTAAAATGAACGAAAATAATATCAACAATTCAATCTTGATATATTAATGGATATATATCTTGAAATCTTGTTTCTTGAACGTTTGATGTAATCGTTGGAAACATTAATAATCGTAGTCACTGGCTAACTCAATAACTTAACTCAGTGTTTCCCAAAGTGTGGGTCGCGAAAATTTTTTAGAAATTCTTATTAATTTTTTAATATCATTAGAATCTTGATTTTTATTGAAAAATAAAATTTGTGTTCTAAATAAATGTTTTTGTTTTAATGAAGTGGGTCGCGACAAATTTTAAGACCTCGAACCTGGCGCGCTTATTTTTACCAATGAGATGCAATTGGGGATTTTTGGAATGGAAAACGGAGGTGACATGAATTTAAGAGGAAAAAATTAAATATGGCTATACTTTTTTAATTTCTAGAATATTAAATAAAGGTAGCTCATGTTAGGCACCATTATAGGAATATCAACTTCCAACTCCCAAGTGATCGAAAATTTAAAATAATTAGTAATTAGTAAATAATTAAACACATTGAATAGATATCACACTTTCTTCCTTTCATCTTATTCTAAATCTTTTGTTTTTTGTTAAATTAATAGTAAATTATAGAAGTTATTAATAAACTATAAAAACTACTGAAATATGTAGTTAATTAACGATAAAATAACTTAATAATTCTTGAACGGGAATGCATTACTATAAATAATGGAAATTTAAATAAATAATTAAAACAATGATAATTAAGATTAAATGATAAAATATTTAATGAATCAATTCAAAGTTTTGTTTACATTTTTTTATATAGTTTTTTTTTAATAAGAAAAATTTCAGAATCAATTTTATTATGTTTCCTTTGAATATTTCGAAATAATAATAATAATAATATACCAAATGCTCTCATTTTACCTTTATTATAATAAATTATTTCTTATCGATATGTTTACCTAATTAACATATTCAAATTACTTATATTCAATTTTATAGATATTTTGTTTTCGTTTATTTGTTTACATTTGATACATTTTTTTTCTTTAAATAAAAATTATATATGACAACAAAATATTAAGAATTGTAGAATATGTAAGTAATAGAATAAATTTTTAAAATTTGACTATTAAATAATTTTTTCATTAATTTTCCAGTTGTTTCGCTCTGTACATCTTGCCCTCAACAAAATTTGGTTGAATTTCTTATTAAATCTATCTATCTATCTATCTCTTTCTATAAATATATATATATATATATATAAATATTTATTGTGAGATCCTATTTGGCCTGGTTCATTTCAAGATATAATTAAATATTGGAAAAATCACATTTAATAAGGAGTATATAATTTTATTTTTATAATTATTATATATTAATTTAAAATTTTTATTTTTTTTTTTATTTTTTATTTATTTTTTTTTTTAGATTTCATTTTTATTTTTATCATTTTCTTAAATTTTTCCAAATATTTATTAATTCTGAATTAACATATATTAATATTAATTATAATTATATTCAGTTTAATGCATTTACTGTATATTTAATTGAATTCATTTTTGTTATAAACGAACAAAATCAATGTGTGTATGACCACATCAATTATATTTTTGAATCTCGATGGAAACATACCCGATGGGTCAATGTTGTCTTCGTGCTCGTAGATCTACAAATCCAGAAATACATCATCATCCAATCGATCCTCAAATATATATCACCGTAGTACCAATTAGAAGGCGTTTAAGTGAAAGTAATTTCATTACGATAAGTATTTCTCTTTCTAAGGTTATTAAAGAAAAAACAAACAAACAAATAATAATTCTATAGATAATCATTTTATTTTATAAATATTCTTTCAACAACTCTTTTTATATAATTAATTTATGATTATTTCAAAAGTTCTTAAATAATATGAGGAATAAATTATTATTTAAATATTTTTAATCATTTAGAATCAAAATGAAAATTATTGTTTTTCTTCTTTTATAAAAATTCCTTTTATGTAGTATAAATATATTAGTTTGATTTTAATTTGAAATTACATTAGATTAAATATATATCAAATTTAATTTTTAATTACTTAAATTTAATTAATTAAATTACAATTATTCTTATCCTGAGCCATCTTGATTTAATTTTTATTATCTTTTAATTTACTCCCATTTCTTATTCCATTACTATTATTATTTATATCTTTTACATTTTTGAGAATAATTAGAAATATTAGTGTGGTTAAATCAAATGAGAGAATAAAAAATAATGTCAAATTTATTATTAAAAAAACAAATATTAATTACTAATCTAGAAATTTATTGTAGGGGGGAGGAGAAAAATAAAGCGAAATTTAAAAACCGGCCAATATTTTTTCAATGATATGTAGTTACATTTTACTTAATGTAATATCATTATATATATATATGATATACCTACATATTTTTAAAGTATATTTGATATTACTATAATTAACTGAGTATGGATTTTTAAGGTCTCATTAATTATTTATAACTTTTTGTCATTATGCGCCACAGGGTGGAAGGTAGCGTAGTTGGTTCAGATTCTTGTGGTCCCGGGCCTGGCAAGGGAATTTCTCTAGCTGGGGTATATGGGACGGAGTCAATCCAGCCTCCGGGATACAAATTGGGAAGGTACTTGATAAAAAGTAGCGCCTGCGATCAAGAAAATCAAGGTAAAGGTTGATCGGACCCGTTCTACCGATCATAGAACACCTCATTGATGTGATTGACTTGATAGGCGTTGTCCTTGCGTAGGACGTACAAAAGTCAGAGGTTTGTCATTATAATAGTGTATTGTGTATGTGAACAAGATAGGGAGTTAAAAATTGAGTGAAATAATATAATAATGTAATAGTTCGCGGTTAGAAAGCTTTTTATTAATGATTTTAATCAGCGGTGGGGGAACTGGGATAGATTATCCCAAATGGGGTAAAAATGAAATTTTTGCGGGTAAAAAAAAAAGTATATATTTTTAAATTGCTATTTTATAATCCATGGGGTAATACAAACTTACACCAAAATATTTTGGGGTAATGATTAAAAAAGTTCCCCGACCGCTGATTTATGTAGCTGATTGAGTATATATTGGAAGAGTAAGGGATTCGGATGAAGATAGAATAGAAAACTTTTGAAGAAATATAAGTACTTTTTTCAAATAAAATATCGCCAGATAGCGTTACTGGATCAGAAATAATATGCAAAATCCAATTTATAACAATTTATTTATATATTGTAGGAATGTTGTCGCAAGAGCAAGAAATTCCACGGCCAAGAAAACCTGGCTCACCCAACTTAACAAGAAGAACAAACACAGAAAATGTAACGGCAATTACACAAGCACTTGAAGAATTACAATCAAGTATCAATTAAAAAGTATATAAAGAATGGACAAATTTTAAAAATGATAAATTAATTCAGAATTTTGGAAAATTATATTTTTTTGTCTTTATTTAATTCATAAAGAAAAAAAAATATTAAAATTATATAAAAAGAAATAAAATATTATTTTCGAATAATAATAATAATAATAATAAATTTGAATTAAAAAAAAATGTTATTTATTAATAAAAATTAATCAAAAATACTTTCAACTAGAATATCAAAATAAATATAATTTTGGTTAATGTTTATCGCGTTTCAGCTTTAATATTTGTTTTATTACTATCTCTTGCGAGATAGTATTGCGATCACGAAAATTTTCGATGTCGAGATTTTGATGTTTTTATACGTTTTGAAGGTTCCTGAATGATTTTCACTAAGGTTGAGAAAAATATATGTATGTGTATGTATGTGTGTATGAATGTAGACAAGTTACGCAAAAACGGTTTGAGCTAGAATAATGAAATTTGGTATAATGGAATTATTCAAAATTTGTAGTTTTCTATCAACTTTTGAGAAATGTAGCTCAACCGGAAGAGGGTTTTTTTTCCTCTAAAGCAGGGATGTCAAATCGCGGCCCGCGACAAACATTTTTGCGGCCCGGCCTATATATCGACAAATATTTAAAGTTTTTCAATTTATCTCCAAAAAAAAGGTAAAATGTTTTTCGCGATCAGACTTTCAACTTTTTTTAAAAAAATTTTCAATTGGTCTCTTTTAAAAAAAGGGGGAAATTGTTTTTCGCGATTTAAATTTTCGAAATAAATTTTTTAAAGTATAACCTTGTTTGTTTGGCCCAAGTGTACCTATGAGTTTGACATTCCTGCTCTAAAGTGACCGTAAAAATAAAGATATATGTTTGATAATTTTTCACATGATTAAAAATTGTATAAAACTGCTATATATAGAATTCCAGCTTGATTGAATCGCTGCAAGTACCGGAATTAATTTTTTAACACTGCAAATCACGCGCCAACACGTGTGGTGGTGCCATCAACAAAGAGCCAAATGGTTTAATAAATATTATTAATATAATTAATAATAATATTAATTTATAATTTAATTAATTAAATTTAATTTAAATATAATAAATGTTATTTAATCCAATTCAAATTGCGAGATAGTCGAGTGGAGGCACTCCAGCTTTTATTTTATATATGGGTACTATAATATTTTTAAAACGAAACTGTTTGAAATATCACATTTAGATTCTCAAGCATTGATAAATAATAATTCGCTTGAAAAGTTTATTCGTTAAATAGAAAGTAGGATTTATTTAAATTAATTAGTATGTATTTCAAAACTTTGTCTCTGCTTCTAATTAAATGATTGGGGATACAAATAAGAGGATTTAATATGAGAAGAAAGGTCTTGACTCTTGAACATTTAACACCTGACGTCTCTAAATCGCTCTTCTAACCTCCACCCATCCTCTTTCTTTCTTCATCTTCCCTTTTTCCCACACCCACTCATTCCATCCTTATAAGTTCGCTTTCCGTTTGGAAACGAGGAAAGCAAAACAGACGGCAAAAACCCGGTAGCAGGAAAACTTTATTTCAAGTTTATGAAGGCACATAATAAAGTTAACAACTTTCACAAATTTCTTCCAAGCGAAAGAGAGATTAGAAATTCGTAAATAAATATTTATACTTGGTGGGTTGTCTTTAGATTTAATCCTATTTGGAATATTCATTATTATTATTATTATTATTATTATTGAAAGAAAATAAAAGGAAAAAATATGTTTTTATAATTTAAATACAAATTTGGATCAAATAACAGATTTCCATAAAATTTCGTACATAATAATTTTAGTATCAGGTTCACTGGGCCCCCGCTCGGAACTTTAAAAAAATTATTCCTTAAGATTAAGATTTTTATTTAAAATAAATAATCGACAAAATATATGAAACAATTTCAAATAATTTAAAAGAACATAAAATAGTCATAAAACATTCAGCCTTTGAAAGACAGAAAAGTATGGCCTGTGGATATAACATAATATATATTTCGTAATTTGATTACAAAATATTATTAAAATAAATATTTTTAATTTTATTTTATTTATAATATTTTGTATTTAAGGAACCGGTGTCCGGCGTTGCCGGGGACATTTTTTTTATTATTAAAATTCCTATTTGAAATTAAGAAAAAAACTAACAAAGATTTACCGAGGTTGAAACCTAAACGGATAGATTTTTTTTTATAAAAATTATCTATGGTGTGAATATTAAAAAAATCCTTCGAGTGTTTTAATATTTCAAAAATGAGCCTCTTAGATATTAAATATAAAGCGTGGCAGAGGTGGTCTATGATCAGCACACATCACAACGCATCCTCTTTTTTTGCTATCTGAATCTTTAATTTTTATTACATATAGGCTGGACAGACCTCTTCTCATAGATCTCAAGCTTGAAAGTCAGACATCAGTCTACAGTAAAGATCTTCAATGGAACATATTTATAAAAATTTATATTAATTATAGTTAGTAATATTGAAAAATAAATGCATGATAAACCAATGTAAATTTAATTGCCCGTCTTTTTAATTTAATCTTAGGAATTTTATTTATTTCATAGACTAAGGAATATATATATCTAATTGTGTGTGTTCAAAAGCTACCACAGACGACTCATTTTAAAACACATAGTAATAGGAAAATGAGGGGAAATTGTATAGAAGAAAGAAACTGAAATATCAATAATTATATCTATATTTTTAATGATTAAATTTAACACATAATAAAAAAAACATTAATATTTTACAAAATTATAATATTAGTGTGATGAATGGACTTGACATTTTTGTGCGATTTCTTTTGTTTGGCCTAAAATTACTAATTTTTATTCTTAAATCCCCCCTTTTAATTCATTTTTTACTAAAGAGACATCCATAGACCCCCAATAGACCCCTTGGTGATCATAGACCCCCCATGAAGTCCCATAGACCCCCAGGGGGTCCACATGGACCCCTTTGAGAATAGCTGGTTTAGAGCCTTAATATATTTATTTAACGCCTTATCTTTATACCTTTGGTTAGATTGTCAATTCAGCTGAATTCTAAATTTTGCTTTCTATTTTGCGTTTGGTATCTGGTAAGATCTTTGTAAATTGGTAATCTCTTTGAGATATAGATGCTGCTCGCTATCAACTTAAAGACTATAAGACCGCTTCTGTAGCGCCATCTTCCATCTTCTCCCTCTAACAGCTGATGAAGTTTGTCAACACACAATATCCTAAGTTTTATACACCGGTATATTTTTTTTAACTTCAAACATGTCGAGTTTTGTGCCTACGAACAAAATGATTTGCGGACATCATTGGTTTTCTGCTATCATTTGAAGAAAACTGCTGCAGAATCGCATAGAATGCTTATCGAAGCATACGGTGAAAATGCTCTTTGTAAAACTAAATGTTTTGAGTAGTTTAAAAAATGCAAAAGAGATTTTGACGTAAGAAATGAGGAGCGTGGGAAACCTAAGATAAGGACTTGCAAGCCTTATTGGATGAAGATGATACTCAGACTCAACAAGAAATCGCGGAATGATTAAATATGACGCAAAAAGCAGTATCTCTAGCTATGGGAAAATGTGTACCACATTAACTGAATGAAAGACAAAAAAAAAATCGAAAAACCTCTTTTCAAATGCTGCTTGTCAGATTTAAAAGAAAATAATTTCTACATTGAATAGTGACAGGTGATGAAAAGTGGATTTATTTTCAGAATCATGGGTGAATCCAGGCAAACCATCAGCATCCACTGCAGGACCAAATCGTTTTGGAAAGAAAACAATGCTGTGCGTTTGGTGGGATCAAAAGAGTATAGTATATTATGAGCTACTAAAATCTGGTGAAAGTGTTAATACTGATTGCTACCAACAGCAAATGATCGATTTGAATCGAACATTACGTGAAAAACGACCGAAATATGCAAAAAGGCAACATAAAGTCATTTTGCTTCATGATAATGCCCCCCCCCCCCCCCCACACACAGCAAAACGGATCACGGATAAGATCGAGGCGTTCAATTGGGAAGTACTAGCGCATGCGGCTTATTCTCCAAACTTGGCTCCGTCTGATTACCATCTATTCGCATCATTAGGACATGTACTCGCCGAACATCACTTCGATTCGTGTGAAAATGTACGAAAATGGCTCGACAACTGGTTCGCTTCAAAGAAAGAATTATTTTTTTGGCGTGGCATTCATAACCTGCCGAAGAGGTGGGAAAATTCCAATGGAGACTATTTTGAATAAAATCTACTCTTTCAAAAACTACTGTAAAGAAATGATTCACTCACTTTCGTTCTGGAAATTTTGATGATAAAAATGAGTCAGACTCTGGTCGCCATGTCATTAAAAAAGTTGATGCAAATTTCAAAAAAGTCGAGGCAAAATAAGCATACGTATTATCAGCGTATTTGTCATTAACTAGACATTACTCACGAAACAGTTTTAAACCACTATTTTTGGATTCCCCATAAGTTGAGCATGAAATACAATTAAGGCTTCCTAGACATGGGTTTCCAAAATGTGCATTATGTCAATATTATGGTTCCTTAATAACAGTTTAACTTCTTTTATGTGGTTAGCCAGCTCATTTGCATTCTAGACTGTTATGTTTGCAAATTTAACAATATTATTGATTTTATTAATTTTGATATAACTATAGTTAATTGATTTAGTATACTGTTTATTTGTTCCGTTAGAGTCTCCATCATAGCTTGGAGTTCCGTTAAATCATTCGAGGGAGTAATTTGTCTTTCAGTATTTACTACTTTAGCATATGCAACAATATTTAGTGTGTTTACTTTCGATGATAAAGGTTGTACTACTTGATAGTCCCATGAGACAGCTTTAGCGTAAGATTTTCCGGGATGTAGACATTGATGATCACGTGGATTAATTATTTGTTTTGGTCTAGTTAGAGGGTATTTTATTAGAATCAATTCTCTATAGACAGAATAGCCCTTATAATTTGCAGGATGATAATCTTCACAGAGGATACATTTGACATCATATTTTCTTTCTTTTATAGTACATAGTTCAGAAGAGTGCTCCCCTGTACATTTTACACAATGTGGTCTTAAATGACAGTATGTTTTGGTAATCACGTACCGTTGACATCTTAGGCATTGAGGGTTCCTTTTTTGGTTTTGGAGATTTAATATTTATTTTCTGATGTTGATGTGTTTGGTTATTATAAATATTCTTATTGTTATCACCAGGTTTTAAATCGACAAAAAACATCGATAAGGGATGTCTGGCTTTGTAGTGTTTTATGTTCCATATGTTATGTTTTCCACCTTATGAAAAAAACTTTCAATTTCAATTTTTAGGTCCGCAGTATCTATTAAATGATCTATATTTTTAACACTACTTTAAGCTTCGTTTCTCATTTTGTTTATATGTGAAATATTCACTTTTTTCATCTAGACCCCTTATAATTTTTAAAAGTTTCTGACGATATATGCTGGATTTTTACCTGTTCAAAATTGTTTTCTACTACTTCATTAAGAAGTTTAATAATTGAGGGATATTTTCAACTTCTTTTACAAAGATCGACGGAGTTTTTTGTTTTTTAATATTTGGAATACTGTTATTATTATTAATATTTTTGTTCTCTTCTTCGAGACGATTGTTGGTAGTTTCCAAATAGATCTCTGATATACAAATTTTCAATTTTACATGACCTTCTTGCCATGCGTACTATGGACATTCGACAAGAACAACTCTCATATCGTATATTGTCCACAAATGGGCATTTTCTTTCAGAAACAGATGTTCATGAGAAAAAAAGCAGTGACCTATTCTGAGACGGGACCGAATGACCTGCTCTCTTCTCGATATTGAATATTTTTTCTAGTGGACAAATGATTGGTTTGACTCCCTTAAAAAATGCGCTATTCCTCTCCCATTCTTGAGTCCTTCAAGGAAGTCGTACTCTATTTTATTAGCTTCTATTTTACCTAGTTGGTCGGCAGCCTCATTCCCATTGATGCCTTTATGCCCGGGGATCTATGAAAAGTAGATATGCGATTCTCCACCTGAACATTCATAATACAGTTCTTGTATTATTTATATCAGGGGATGTGCAGCGATATTCTCCGATAGCAAGGAGGGCACTTTAAGAGTCACTTATTATAATTACGTTTCTCAAATTTTGAGATGAAAAAATATGTTCAAAATGATGTGCGAGAATATTGGCTATTTCATAGGGATTTGAGACCATTTCATTATTAAATAATAAAGGACTAACTGTCATAGATTGAGATCCTTTTACACTTTTTATTTTCCTCCAAACATCCTTACTCGGAGTGAGATATGTAAGAGTGGATATATATTCTCCCATGAATGTTTTTTAGCCTGGTTGATTAAATATTTTACACGTGCTCAATTTTTCTTATAATTAATTAAATTTAAAATGGTGGGGGCGACATTAAATAATCTTAATGATTTTTTCCTCTCTCTGACCAATGCCCGGGGTTGTATATACATAAATTCTTTTTAAGGGTTTTATAGCAAAAATTAATTTCTGATGTTTTTGAATAAATAAAATTGTTCATGATATACGAGGGCAGATCAATAAGTCCGTGACTTTTTGAATGAAACAGGTTTTTGGATAAAAAATTATTTTATTTTTCGACGTAGTCAACTTTGAGCTCTAAACACTTTGTCCAACCTTTCTCCAATTTTTTTATCCCTTCCAAAAAATAACATTTGTCGTGGTCATCGAAATAGGTATTTGTTTGTAAGATGATTCCATTGTTGGAGTCAAATCTCTTTCCGCCGAGCCATTTCTTCAGGTTTGGAAACAAGAAATAGTCACTCGGGACTAGATCCGGAGAATAGGGCGGATTCGTACCCAAATTCATGGATTTTCATGGAAAATCACTTTTTCGATTTTCTTCTCAAATCACGAGGTAGTCTGCTATTAATGGATCTGAAACAAAAACTAAAAGACCCAGCTGATTCAAATTTAGACAGGAGTCAGCTAATCTTTGCCTGATGACAGGAGCAGTGTTGCCATTTTATTTAAGAGACAGGAAATTCTAAAAGTCACAGACTTATTGACATTCCCTCGTATTATTCGAATAATTAAAAGATAATAGGATAGTAGAGAAAATATTAATATTAATTGACCAAGTCAATATTCTTAAAATATATTTTTTTTAGTAATAATCCTCAGAAAACATTTAGTAATCAGGTAATAATTCTAACTAAGGACTCGTACCATAGGTGTGATGTGTGATTGGAAGGATAGTCATTAAGGTGAAGATATAATATAATTTAATAATTCATAAACTAAAAATATTTATCATTTTTCATCTTTTAAATAGTAAATAGAAGATGGAGGAATATGGGAAATATATTGTTACTCTTATATTATTTATAAAAAAAAAATCCAATAATTTATGAATTAACAATATTTTTTATTCTTTATAAAATACTATACATTCAATTAATATATAATATATTTTATAAATATATCTGAAAAAATTTGAATGAAATAATTTATCTTAAACAGAAAAAAAAGACAATTTTATTTTTTTTAATAAAACATTTTTCTTTTTATTTAATTAATAAAGAAATAACACAATAATTTAATAATAATAATTATAATAAAAATAATAATAATAATAAATAACTATTAACATTTAAAAAAAAAAATTCAACGATTGCTCCAATTCCTTTATTTTTTTTTCGACTCTAATATTTTCTTTCTTCTAATTGATTAACAAGTTTTTATATACAAATGTTTTTTTTTTATATTTAGAATATCAATAATAATAATATTTATTTATAATTTTTATATGTATATGACGTAGTAGAGAGGTATGTACACGTATTTATATATATATTAAATTATTTTTCCTAATAAAAATTTTCTAATTTTTGACGAATTTTTTTTTTTTTTTTTTTTAACAATTACATTAATAATAATTTCATTTTTAATGAAATTTTGGATGTATTAATTTAAATATTTATTTGTTTTATATTTATACTACCTGTCATCGAATGGATTTCCTAACCAAGAAATCGATTTTAATTTTTTTAATTTTTTTTTTTTTCATAATTCTATTTTTATTTTATATTATTATTTTTATGTTTTTTTATGCGTTTAAAGATATAAAAATGAATACATGAGTGATCATTGAGTCTTATTGGATCTTCATACATATTTAAATGTATTCTTTTAAGAAAAATTTAGAAATTTTTAATGTAAAGAGAGTATGAAAATTATAAATCTTCTTTTTTCTAAACAAACATCTTAAAAAAAAAAAATAAAAATAAAAATAAAAAAAATAGAAATACAAATATCGTTTACACGTTTAAACCATAGGTTCCCAAACTTTTTTGTGTCGTAGACCCCTTGCCATGTTTTTCGGTTTTGGGTAGACCACCTAAATTGATTTTGATTTTTTATAAAAAAATTTTACCATTTTTTTAGAGCCTTAAAGAAAAATCAAAAATGTTTTAAAGAGCCATGTCGGAAAACAATTATTTTTTTTTAGAGCCGGGAAAACACGTAGACCCCGATTTTCGTTTCATGGACCCCCAAATTTGTTATTCGCTACCGTGGACCCCTTGGAGGTCCAAATAGACCCCCACTTTGAGAACCTATGATTTAAACGATTAAATTTTCAATTTTTTTTTTCATTGAATTTCATTAAATTAATATTTTAAAATATATATATATTTTTAAGCTTTGAATTTTTCAACTCATATATATATATATATATATTTGAATAACTATTTACAGGTAGATAGATTTTTGTTTCATTATGGGTGAGCAAAAGTTGTATAAGGTGGCGATTTCATCATTGAGAAATCAACGACAGACCAATCCATTCTAAGGAGGATGTTGAATAAATAGATACGGGGGGGATTATATTCTTGGTGATGGCATCGGTCTGTCTGTCTGTCTTTCACCCCATTCGCATATTATTGTTTAAGTCACCGGGCGAGGGCGCGAGCGTCGGGCCGCTCCCGCAGGAGCCCACCTGTTGAACAATCAAAATTGTCAAATTAGAAAAAAAAAATATTAAGACAATCAAAATAAATAAATAAATCATTATCTAATCAATAAAATCTACCAATCGCATGCAATAATTTCAACCAAATTAAAAATCAAATAAATTAATAATATATTATAAAAGAAATGGAATTTATTAAATAATTTTTCATTTACAAATTATTCAATTAGACCCGTTTTTCTTTGTGAATGGATATCAAAATTAAAAAGGAATTGTTTTCTAGCTCTTGAAAAAATTGAGATCCGTTTTGAAATTTTTTTGCCCATTTCTGCCCATCTGAAATGAATATAAACTCATTCTCTCTAATCATATTTAAACCATTTCTTTCATTAACCAGCATAATTTAAATTATTTTTTAATATCAATTATTTAAAATATACAGATAAAATGAATATGAATTTTTTTTATTTAAAATATTAAATTAATTTAATACATTGAAAAAAAGGTTCTATTACCAATAATCATATTGAGAATAAATATAATTTAAATTATCGGATTCATTCAAATTATAAATTATAAAAATAAAAAAAAAAACATTCTATAAATTTATGATTTTGGTGTATTAAGTAGATGTGAGATATGAAACTTTAAAAGGAGGAGAAAATAAGATTTTTTCTAGAATTTCTAGATCAAAAATAAAGATGAAATCATGAGTATGAAAAAACAAGCAATTAATATAACTCCTATTCATCCCCAAGGGACGTGTGGCAAGAATGATATAAAAACAATTTTTTTTTAAAAAAATCAATGATAATTTCAACCAAATGAAAAATCAAATAAATTATATTATAAAAGAAATGGAATATCTCATTTTCATTTTGTTATTTTAAATAAGTTTTTTATTTGTTTATTTTCTAGTCAAAATTTCAAAATTGAAATAATTCATTAATACTTTAGAAAGAAATCAAACTTTGTTTTGTACCATATATTTTGTTAATGTTATTGTTGAGTCTGAGAACAGAGCTTAGTAGTGGTGACAAAATTATGACCCATTTTCTACAATTCCATAACGGTCTGATAAAAAGAAACTGGGACAATTTAGGAAATGTTTAAGGATAATAATAATTGGAGAGAGAAATGTGGTTGTCGAGACCAAATCTTTCAACTACACTAGCACTACAAATATGATATAAAAACGATATTCACAATAATTTTTAAAATTATTATTATTAATATCATTCATCGATGGACAAATTCAATTTTATAAGCTTACCCTCCCCATTTCTTATAAATAAGAATTTCATGATTTTTTTCTACATTTCAAAAATCAATTCATTTTTATCATTGAATAGAAATGTATGAAATATCTTATATTTTTGTTGAATTTATAAATAATAAAATTCACATTACTAGAGTTTATCTCTGTCATTACATATTACATATTTCATCATTTCATTTATATGTTAAAAAAAATTTCCTATGTAAAAATATTCACAAAGTTAAATCTTATTATTTAAGTATATAAAATTTGAGTAATATAACGTTATAGTGGTATCATTCATAGCCAATTCAGAATTCATATTTTAGCATCTATTAGTAATTCTATTCATAATATTAATATCTCGATGAAAAAAAAAATAATTCTTATATTGAGTGCAACATGCAATGGAAACTGAATAACAAAATGAATAATTATTTTTCATGCAGATGACATTTTAAATTTGCATTTATTTAATGTTTCATAATTTGTTTAATACTTATTTATTGTTTATTATTATTATTAATATTAATTCAAACATTTTATGAAAAAATATTATCTTATGTACTAAATACATAAATTATGACAATTTCAAAAATATTTAAATTATTGAATAATTTTTTTTAGAGTGGTGTTTAGATTTCCAATCCCCTCCCCCCCCCCCTCCCTCGACTCTCTCCCTTTTCTCGTTATTAAAATTCATAGCATAATAGAGATTATATGTTTTTAAATTAAACAAGAATATTTTAAATTTTAAAAATAATGTTATTTTTCAGATCAATGGAACTTGAAATTAATTATTAACTAAATCCACACTAATTAAAAATTTAACTTATTTATAAATATATTTAAAAAAAATAAAATCAATTCTTAAAATTCCTAAAATGAGCTTGGAAAAGAATAGAATTTTAAAAAAATGAAAATAAATAAAAAACAAAATTGAAAATAACATTTTTGATATATGGATATTCGGTATTTAAAAAGCATATTTTCCATTTTCAAATTAATACATTCAAATTATTGTACATTTTATCATTTCCCAAATTAAAAATTAAATATTCTTCTAAAAGTAAATAATAACATTTATAAATCATGACCAATTATATAAAAAGAAAAACTCAAAATAATAATTTCAAATAGAGAAAGAGAGAGAGAAAAAAAAAATTCACAAAAAAATCGATTTAAGATATTATAAAATTTTTAAAATACCCATTTTTTTTTAAAATGAATATTACATATTGTAACTTAACTAAATTTAATTAAATTTAGTCAGAGTCAAAATAATTTTTAAATTAACTTGTTAATAATAGTAAAAGATATGCAAATAAAAGTCATATTTATTATAGAAACTAAAATAAAAAAAAAAACTCAATAGGAGAAAAATTTAAATTTTAAAATATTATTTTATTATTATTCAGTAATATTAAGATATAATAAAATTCAAAGTTTTCATTCGCGTTTAATTATTCTATATTATGATAATTATTCATTAATATACAATTATCTGAAGGGAAAAAAAAACAATTAAATGCAATTGGAATTAGAAAAACAGAAAAATAAATAAATAAATATTCAAGCAATAAAAAAAACAATAATAAATAAAATTGGTATTAATTTTGTTAAGATATTATTTATACATGCAAGTTATAATATAATAGAGTAGAAGGTGAGGAGTGAAGGGGAAGAGTGAAGGTAGCATTCGTTTGATGAAGAAACTTAAGAGGGGGGTGGGGGTGTGTTAGGTGGGATGGCAGGCAACAAGTGGCTGGCTCACCGGGAAAATGGATCGAGTGGATCGACGCGCCCCAGAACCTCCTAAACAGCAACAGCAGCACAAAAGAACAACAAAATCCATGAATAACAAAAAACATTTTAAAGAGGCATTTTAAAAAATAAAATTTCAAAATGGTGGACGATTAAATGGGGGGTGGGGAAGGTTGGTGGGGGGTTAATAAAAACAACAGTAAAAATAAGAATTAACTATAGAAATAAATATAGTATTTTATTAAATAGGATTTAAAAGATCTTATAGTATAGAATATATGTTTATTTTTCAATAAAAAGTGTTAATAAAATGAATTTTATCAATAAATTTCTCTTTAGGATGGAATTTATACGAAAAAAGAAAAAAAAATGGTTAATCTGAAAGAGACTTGGTCCGTGGATGCCACTTGTTGCTTGCGATCAAGCAGACGTCTCGTTTTCCATCCACGGTGGCTTTTAAGGAGATGGTTTTGTGGGGAGAGGGAGAATATATGATGGTAGAGGATGTAAGAAAACAAGACAACTTATCAAACTCGATTCAAATGACATAGTATATACTATAATATATACTACATGGGCTGAAAAGTCCCGGGATTTTTCAATAGGTGACGCCACTAGAAAATGACCATGACTCATTTCGAGAGGCTCATCTGTCACTAGTTTATGTATGAAGTATCAGGACATTTTGTCCATTCATTTGCAAGCTACAGTTGTTTGAGTGACGCTACTTTCGCCTTTATAAGAAAAATGGAAAATCAGAAATATCGAGTCTTGATTAAACATAGTTTTCTAATGGGAAATACTTGTGAACACACACACAATCATTGCAATGATTGCAGGAATGTTATCCCATATCTGCTCCTTTGAGAACAACAGTTTATCAAGACGCGATATTCCTGTTTTTCCATTTTTCTTATGAAGGCGAAAGTAGTGTCACTCATACGACTGTAGCTTGTAAACGAATGGACGAAATGGCATGATACTTCATACATAAACTAGTGACAGATGAGCCTCTCGAAATGAGTCATTGTCATTTTCTAGTGGCGTCACCTATTGAAAAATCCCGGGACTTTTCAGCCCATGTAGTATAACAATATATATATAATTTTTTAAATAATGAAATGTGAAAAAATATTAGTTTTCAAAATATTTTAACCAAACATGAAGCTGAAGTAACCACATTCCTCCACTTCTTTCTAATTCCTAGTCTTTATAAATTCTATTTCATATGAGATTTCTTATTATTTTCCTATCCTAATTTTTTCTAATCACTCATAGATGAAATTGGTTTTCCAATAAATAAATTTCTCACTAATCTTTTTTCTCCCATTTGAATATAGTTCCCATCTGTTCCTTCTTGATTTTATAATTCAAATATTTAGTAAATTCTTCAGATATTCTTTTCTACTTTATATTGTATTTAAGAAGAAATAAATAAAAAAAAGTAGATTACGAGGACGATTTAAATTTATTAAAAATGAAAAATTTAGGAAATGAAATGAAATTCGAAGCTACATTCCCACAAAATTTTTAAAAACATGAATCATGAAATTTTGAAAAACTTAAATTCTCTCGTAAAAACACAGAATAATAATAATAATAATAATATTCGAGAAAAAATTTAAATAAAGGATGTGCTCAAGTTACGGCTTTTTTTGTAATATCAGACTTATTTCATTAAAATTATTATCGAAATTTGTCAACATTACCTTCGATATAATCATTATTTTGCCGTATTTTAAAGAAGACAGGCATGTTGGCTTTGGGGGATGAAATTCAGATAATTTAAAAATGTTTTGTAAAATTTATGAATCGGAAAAGATGAAATATATAAAAAAATCAGAATCAGAAATGACCAAAAGATTAGTTGATAGGAATTGAATGAAAGCGACTCAGGATAGGGACAGATGTAGAAATGTGGGTCTTGCGGCCAAGAATTTTCGATATTAATAATATTAGTGCCACATTAATAGATTGTATTTAAGAAATTCAAAATAAGAGAAAAATTACTTTTAACTAATCTATTTTAAGCCTTTTTTTAAATTATAATTGTAAGAAAAAATACAATTATTAAATATAACTATATATATATATATATATACCAATATAGTATATATAGGTATTAACCAATATAAAACATTCTACTTTTTTTATTAACAACTTAAGTGAATGAATGTAAAAGAATGATTGGATTTACTACAAAAACTAGAAACTAGAAGATATAAAATAAAATAAAATATGTTTTCTAAAATTTACATGATCTAAGAAATTACTTGAGAAGATAAATGTAAAGTCGAGATATAAAAGATGAGGGTATGTGGGTGAAGAGATGATCATTCAATCGTTTTAAGAATTATTTGGCTATATAAATAATTTTCTGATGATTAAAGATGTTGAAATTGCGAAAAGCTTAAGAATATGTATCACTTACCCCGAGGGTAGTTTGTCCTGGGTTATTTGTTGGTGCAGAGGCGGGCGATGTCTGCGGTGGGCCACCATTTAAGGAGGGGGTTGTTTGGCCATTAGTTGTTGTCGTGGTGCCATTGCCATTTACTTGTGAATTTGGTGGTTGCCCATTTAAAGGTGGAGGAGGCGGGGGTGGTGGCGGTGGCACTTGACTTGGATGATGGTGATGCCTAGCAGCTGCTTTTAATTGTTGAGCTAAGGTACCGGGACTTGAACCTGAATATGCAAGATTTGCGAATACTAACCGCTCTTCGTAGTCATATTCGCATAGGATCTTGTTCTCGCATAAATAAAACCTATCACCTACGCAAAACCTGCAACAAAACAAACAACAAACATTCTTAATCATCCAACAAACCGGCTCTCAAAAAAAAAATAGATTTTATAATAGTAACCAGTAGAATGTTAATAAATGGATTTACATATATAAAAGAAAATTAAAGAGAGAGTTGTTGCTGATGAAATAAACCCCCCAGAAAGATTGTGATTTTTGGTTTAATCTGCTGCTTCCATACATTATCTCTAATCAGGTGTTCCCAACCTTTTTACTATCTCGCCAGAAAATTTTCGCTGTCGAGATTTTGATGTTTTTATACGTTTTGAAGATCCCTAAGTCATTTTCACTGAGGTTGAGAAAAATGTCTGTTTGTGTGTATGTAGACAAGATTACGTAAAAACGGTTTGAGCTAGAATAATGAAATTTGCTACAGGGGTATTATTCAAAATTCGTAGTTCTCTATCAACTTTTGAGAAATGTAACTCATTCGGAAGTTTTCATTTTTCTTCCTCTAAACTGACCGTAAAAATAAAGATATATGTTTGATAGTTTTTCACATGATTAAAAATTGTATAAAACTGCTATATATAGAATTTCAGCTTGAAAATTTGTAAACACAAATATAGTTTAAGATCAAAATATGTTAACTGGTTCATAATTGTATTTTAAAATAATTAAGGAAAATATAAAAAAATTCGATTAAATTTTTTTCATATCATTATATAAAAATTTAGATAAATAAAAAATAATTATTTTTATAAATATAAAATATTTATATATATATCTAAACTTATTTAGCCATTTAGTTAATAATTATCATATTATCACTTTATGTATCTTATCTTATCTTAGCTAGTATCTCTACTAGCAATATATATATATATAAGGTATTTTTGAAATATTAAACCGTTCGAATGATTTTTTTGAAATTCACACAATAGATAATATTTATAAAGACAAGTCTATCTGAATAGGTTTCAGCCTCGGGGAAAATAATCTTTGTTAGTTTTTTCTTAATTTAAAATAGGAATTTTAATAATAAAAACAACGCTTCCTTAAATACAAAATATTATAAATAAAATAAAATTGATTACACAATATTATTTTAATAATATTTCGTAATCAAATTACGAATTATATATTATGTTATATCCACAGGCCATACTTTTCTGTCTTTCGGTGCATTAATACGTGCGTTTAAGGGCTATAAGTTTTATGACTTTTTTTAATTTATGTTCTTTTAAATTATTTAAAATTGTTTCATATATTTTGTCGTTTATTTATTTTAAATAATAATCCTAATTCATATATTTTGTCGTTTATATATATTTATTTTAAATAATAATCCTAATCTTAGATATTCATAGTTCATAAGGAATCATTTTTTTTAAAGTATTGGCTCGGTGAACCAGGTACTTAATTTATAATTTTATGAACTTGGTGAGCTTGTGCATCTGCAAGTTTAGTAGTATAGAATTTTACCTTTGATATAAAAAAAATATATAGAATAATTTTAATTTTTATTTATGTCTTTTAATAATATTTGATTAAATATAAAATTTCTTTTTACACAAGAATATAATCTTAAAAATAAATGAATTAATAATAATAAGGAGAAATAACAAAGGCATTTTGAACATGTTTTAATTTGTTTTAATGCTATTAATTGTTATTGATAATATTACTAAATTTATTTGAATCACATAGAGAAGAAAAAAAAAAGAAAAATAACGATTTGAAAGGGAGGTCTAAGAATTACAGCCCTTTTAGATGAGAGAGAGCGGCCGTATCTAAATAAATAAAATATATTGTTGTGATACAAATGGTCATTTATGGTTAAACCATGAAAATAGGTATGTAATATTGGTTTTTCATTGGAGTGAAAGAAGTTATCGGTTTGGTAAGATCTTCGTTTCAATTGCGATCGGATTTCAATCTTGGAGCCACTTGTTGAATAAATTATTCTTTAATTTTCGTGAGGCTTTTTGTGGCTATTCCGTTGTTATTGTCTGTTGAGAGAGTAGAGTTGTGGTCTGTGGAGAGTGGGGAGGAGGGATGTCTCTAATCGAAAATGAATCACATTGATTTGTATACATTGTGAGCCGTTGCTTGAGTCATTTCTACTGTAGCTTAATCGTCGTTTTATAGCTGGTCAGAGAACCCCAAAGATGAGTGTTAATTTCCCCGGAGGGCGGTCACCCCTTGAAAAAAAAAGTCATAAAGATGGCCAGCAAGAAGCCAATCACCTCCATGAATAATTAATCTCAAACTACGATTCGATATTCTTTAAGAAAGAAAAAAAATTACCACTTGCTTTCTCTCACAATGCTATTTATAGACACAGTGATTTTTTATTATAAACTACAATGATTTCCTTATAAGTAAATCAAAGCTTCTGACAATTAATTATCATAAAATAAAACAAAAACAGCACTATAATAACAATAAATAATTTTGCCATTTACAATTATAAAAAACAACAGTAATTTTAATTATTAATTTATTTTTGTATTGTAATTGTATGACAATAAAAAACACCCTTCCTTTTGAATACAATCTAATTTTGAAATAATTATTACTTATAAAAAATATCATTACGGTACTAATAAATGATCGACCTATATATTGTTATAATTTTCTACTCTAAAAAGTAATAAAAATATATAAATATTATAATAGCAAAAGAGTAATTAATTTACTTAACTTAATTTAAATCTCACTAGTAATCATTAAAATGGGTTTTGTAAAAAAAAATTACTTTTATGTGAACCACTGCAAAAATCTTAACCAAGTTGCTCTTTTGGTTGCATAACTAACGGGCGGTTTTTCTTTTATTTGTTAAAATATAATAGTACATCAAATTAAGAAAATTTAATTTCTACGTGTAAATATAATATCAATATCCTTTATTTGCCATTAATCTTATCTTATCATACTAGCAATAATTTTATATATACATGTATATAGATATATATGTATTTTTGAATTATTAAACCGCTAGAAGGATTTTTTTGAATTTCACACCATAGATAATATTTATAAAGAAAAATCGATTTGTATTAGTTTCATCCTCGGTAAAAATCATCTTTGTTGGTTTTTTCTTAATTTAAAATAGAAAATTTTAATGAAGGCAGCAACTATGTCAGACACCGCTTCCTTAATTCAAAATATTATAAATAAAATAAAATTTTAAAAATATTTATTTTGTAATTAAATTACGAAATATATACATATTATATTATATCCACAGGCCATACTATTCTGACTTTCGGTGCATTAATACGTACGTTTAAGAGCTGTATGTTTTATGTCTTTTTTAATTTATGTTCGTTTAAATTTAAATTATTTGAGCGGCGGATAAGTGAACTAGATATTAATATTTTCAGCTAAACCCGATAATAAGTAATATTTTTTTTTAATGAACCAGGTACTATTTATTATAATAAATAAATTTTCCCATCAAAATCTTATAATCCAATCATATCTCAAATGGTGAACTGGTGAGCTATAGAGCTTGATGAAGTCCATACTATGATTAAAATTCACTCTACCACAAAATTATGAAATGTTAGTAATTAAATGTATAATTACATAAGCGATTTCAGTAACAGGGTTACTATTTATAATATTTTTGGCCTAATAAATGAATAAAACAATAGTTATGACCGAAATTCACTTTTAGTACTTTTTCCATTTCAATTGAGCAGTTTTGAATTCATCAATAGTCCAAATAATTCAATTGTGACCGATTATCGCTCCAAATTGAATTTCGTAAAGTTGATAAAGATATTCGAATATTGGATCAGTTTGGCTCTTTGTTGATGGCACAACATCACGTGCTGGCGTGTGATTGCAATGTTAAAAAATGAATTCCGGTACTTTCAGTGATTCAATCAAGCTGAAATTCTATATAAAGCAGTTTTATACAATTTTTAATCATGTGAAAAATTATCAAACATATAGCTTTATTTTTACGGTCAGTTTAGGGGGAAAAAGGAAAACGTTGTAGGTAATGACCCTCTTCCGGTTGAGCTATATTTCTCAAAAGTTGGTAGAAAACTACGAATTTTGAATAATGCCCGGGTACCATATTTCATGATTCTAGCTCAAACCGTTTTTGTGTAATTTTGTCTACATACACACATGCACACACACACACACACCTACACAGACAAACATTTTTCTGAACCTTAGTGAAAATGATTCAGGAACCTTCAAAACGTATAAAAACATAAAAATCTCGACATCGAAAATTTTCGTAATCGCAATACTATCTCTGGGGAGATAGTAAAAAGTAGCAGTTTAGAAATGTGTTTGATCTCTAAATTTTTAAAAATTAAACATGTTTTTTTATCTTGATTTTGTTTTTAACGGATTTGAAAACGTTTGATAAAATATTTTATTTTTTATTAGTATAGAAGATTTTTGGTTTGGTTTGGTTTCATTATATATAATACTATTAATAATAATAAAAAAAAATACATTATGTAAAATAAATATTGTGATTAAAAAAAAAATCGACAAACTCATTTCACAATAAGAAAAAAAAATACAAACATTCGTTTCACCCTTCTTAATGAATTTCTTTCGTGAATTCGTTCCAATCAAGAATTCAGTCGAGTGGCGCGGGGGTGTTTTACCGAGGGTTAGTCGCGTGCCGTTAATTTATGCACTCTGAAATACAACCCTACCCCTAGGGAATGAAAAGATTTGCAATGCTTACGAGTAAAATGGAAAGAGCAATTGAGAATCAAATTCAAATACAAAAAGCAAAAACGAACCATTTTTTTTTTTCCAAATTTTCATTTAATAATTTAATAGTTGATTAATTAATTAAATGATATATAAATTCAATAATATTTTTATTTTCCTCTAAAAAATATGTTTTTAAAATTATTTATTTTTTTTTATTTAATATACGAATAAGAATACATGAAAATAACATTAATTAATATATTATAGTTTGGTATCTTCTACGTTTCACATAAGATTTTTCTATTAGTATGATAGTTATTATTAACAATCATGATTTATGTTATTACATACACTTTTAAATTTAAATGAAAAATAATATTAACAAAATCAAATATAATAATAATAATAATTATAATAGTTTTACTAGTTGTAATTGATGGATTATTATTGACTCTATTTTTGTTTTGTTTAATTACTTGAAAAATATTTTTTATTTCATTCAGTTAATCTTAAACTATTTAAACAAAGATTAAAACAACATTTCATCTTCCTTCACTTCATGATTGAAATTCAACAAAATTTCTTTCATCTTATTATTGATATATATAAAAACTGTATAAAATTTGTAATAAATTCTTTAATACATAAAAAACCTCTGACTTTTGTGTACGATGTACACATGGACAGCTCCTATCAAGTCGGTTATGGAAATTAGGTATCCTATGATCAGAAGAATAGGTCTTTTCAATCTCTATCTTGATTTTCTTGATCGGAGGCGCTACTTTTTATCAAATAACTTACAAATTTTGATCCCAGAGTCCGGATTGACTCAGTCCTATCGACTATAGTTAAAGAGATTTTCTTGTCAGGCCAGGGATTTGAATCTGGGACCACCAAGATGTGTCGTTAACCCCCAAGAAACGTGGCGTATAATTAATATATTATTTAATTTATTTTCAGTAAATAAATATTGAAAGATTAATTTAATCTAGCCAATAAAATAATATACTCATGCTTTGCTTATTATATATTTTTATTATATTAAACTACATACCGATATTTATTTTATTTATATTTTTTTGAATCTAGCAATTTTTTAGATAAAAAAAATACTAGTCCTTTTCTTCTAATTTTTCATTAATTCTTTATTCATTTTTTATATAGTTTGCCGATATTTACATACCAAATACACATTTTTATTCATATAGATACTTAGAAGATTATCAAAAACTGAACAATTTTATTTATAAAACAAAAATGAAAGGGTTTTATTTTCATTCAATTGTGAAATTTCATATAAATAATATATATCTATTTTTCTTGCTACTATTGATTCTCCTTTCTATTTGGAAATGAAAGTATTGTATAATAATCTATATAGATATACGAATAGAAGAAAGAGGAAGGTTTATCCTATCTCTAAAAAATGTATATAGATATATATTTATATATTTATACTAGATATAGATAGATAGATAGATTTTCACACAATTAAATCACCACAAAACCACCTCCACCCCCATTTGCTTTTATTTCTCGATAAATATATTTAATCCTATTCATATCTTTTCGATGAATGGAGTCAATGTACCATAAACACTCGCACACGAATATAGATGAACATCCGAAAACAAAAAAATAAAACAAAAAAATTATACTGAAATGATTCTCCCTCTCTATATAGAACAACAAATGCATATACACATCCACCTATATATAATCCTAATAATAATTTTTCCACAGTGACAATGGCAGAGAGATGCAAAGCGTTATAATAATACAAAAGAGATAACCGGCAGCTCCCTTTTTTATGAGTGAAAAACGCCAACAACACCCCTGAATTGAACAAAAAAAAAAAAAAAAAAAACCACGAAGAAACAGTGTGGGGGTTGGGTGGAAAATTAAAATTATAGCCTCATTGTTTTTATGTACTTACAAAGTATTGTTTCAACAAGAACAACGGGGCTAACAGAGAAAAAAAAATAATAAAAATTACCTATTATTGTATTCATACACGAATTTTAGTTGTTTTTTTTTGTTTGTTTCTATAATACGTCGACGGAAAACAATAAGCAAAGAATGAAAACCCCTACGAGTGAGTGGAAGGAGGAGGAGAAGGGTGAAAGTAAAAATATAGATCGTTAGTTAGTCGTCCGAGGGTAATTGTTGAAAAAGAATGTAGCAATTTGTCTCTTTTATTTCTTTTAATTATAAATTCTAACTTGGAATAATAAATTTTAATTTTAAATTCTTTATACATTTTTTTCTTTTTGTTTTTGGTTGAAACCGGATATTAAATTCTGATTTGAAATCAGGCATCGCACTATTTTCATTTTGACTTGTTTTCATTAGAATACGTGAATACCTCAATTTGCGTAGAGGTAACGTTCCAAAAAACACAACGAAAAATGAATTAAGATTTTCTATAGCAAACCATGTAAAGATCGAAGATTCAAGGGTTACGAAAATACTACTTTTTAAAAAGAAAATTTAAAAACAAAATTAATATAAAATTTTATTACATACCTACATAGAAAAAATTGAAAAAAAACGGATTCAATTAAAACAAAATAAACTATTCAATTAATTTTTGAAACACAAAATTAAAATTAATCACTGTCTGGATGAGTCCATAGTGGCTGTTATCGTAAGTCGGTTTTCTTTCATAAAAATTTGGTCCAATCTTTGCCGAACATATTATTATTGAATTTACACAGCTTTGATGAAATGAGCAATTTAATATATAATTAATATATATTTAAAAATAAATTAAAATTAATTAATTAATTAATTAATTAATTAAAATTACAAAATACTATTTATAAAATTCCCCATGATCTATCTCACTTGCAAACATAAATTTTTTAACTATTGTTTTGTTACAGATTGTATTTAACTTTTCACTTAACATTCCACTTAATTTTCCACAAAACATATCACTTTGATGCACATTCTGGGACAGTGGCGCAACCAGGATTTGATCCTGGGGGGGGGGGGGGGTTGACTAGCAGCTCCACCTTCCTATGGCGGGGTCCCCCCTCCCTGGGCTCTCTCAAAGACAAATTTTAATTAAGATTTTTTTTTTAAATTAAATATTTAAAAACGTTTTGTAAATGAAACAGTGATTTTACAAAATCTGGCAACAAAATTTAATTTTGTATTTTATTTACTCGTATTCACAGTTTTAGAAAGAAAATATTTTTTTCCGGCTATAAGTAAATCATTTTAGCTATCCTCAACTTCTGTTAATTAGAATAGTTATTTATATTTATTAATTAGAATAGTTATTTATATTTATTCTGACATAGTTTAGTTAATAAAAGAAATAAGGAAAAATATTTTCCAGACCAAAAGTATTTTTATACTCCTTGTTTCCCTATAAGCAACTTTTCCCAATAAGAAACTTTTTGGTTCAAATGAGTTGCTTTTATATTGCGTTCACTGTATATGATTTCGAAATTGGATGTAAGAACATAAATAACCTAACATTCAAACATATATTTGTTTTTTTTTTCTTTGTGATTTTGAATTCAAAAAAATCAATATTGATCGAAATTATTTCAATTGAATTATTTTCTTAATTAAAGTAATTAACCAACAAAGATCAATAAATATTTACAGGTATTAAATTAATAACATTGCCATAATTCAATTGTTTTTATATTATAATTAATTTTAGATATATGTATATATTGGAGTAAACTATTCAAGTGTAGGGGTATATTTTTGGCAAAATTTATTTAATAATTATTATTATAATCAATTAAAAGTAAAAGTACTTAATATATTATTTTAAAATCTATTTACTTAAAGAAATATATAAATGATAAAATTTAAAGTAATAGAAAAAAAACAGTTTGAAATTATTTTTGTATCTTATTTTATATTTTTTTTATTTTGGCCAATGATTAGGAATTTAAATAAATAAAATGTATGTAAATATTTAAAAATACTGATATTTTCAGATATTATAATTTAATTTATTTTATTATTATTATTTTTTTTCCACTGACCTGTGATTGCATTGTTGACAGGCAAAACATTCCAAATGATAAACGTTACTTCGAGCCCTCATCACCATTTCGAAAGCTGGAATTGGTTTGGCACACGCTGCACAGAGGCCTGTATGACCAAACAGCCGCAGGTAATCCCTCCTGCATAGGATGAGATCCGCCTTTGTATAAAGACTCGATCCCAATTCACCCAATCGACAATCACAGCAACCACACTAAAATAAAATAAAATACAAATATTATTTATTTTCAATTATTAATAAATGTTAGATAGTAGGTATATTTTTATCTTAAATTTTATCTTGCTTTAAAAAAATACAATAAAATAAATTCCTTTCACATATTTACATATATACATATATATATATATATATATATGTATATATATGTATATATGTGGGGGAATTGAAATTGAGGTCAAGGGATCGTCGGCGACAGGGGGTCTCAACCTCCTCATTCCACTTCCTTGTTGTAAAATGCAACCCTGGCCACTGGAAGGGTCACGGGATTCCCGATCCCCAAACGTCCATGGGACCAAGCCGTTGGTGACGTCCCGGGAAAAGTCTTTCCATTTCTCCCACCACAACCAATACTCAGTAAGGGCGGGATGAAGATATAAATTGAGTCACGCTCCCGCAGGGGATTCTTGGTCATGATTAGAGAGTGTGTGTATTTGTATATTTATTTGTAAATAAACCATTTTAATAAAATCAATAAGCAATAAGTCTTTCTTTTGATCTATCGAGATAATTTACCATAGACACCGATCCGACCCCCTCCACATTTCTACATATATATATAATTATTATCATATTCTTTTAAATATATGTTAATAAAACTGTAAAGATAGATTATTTATTACATTTATTTAAAGATCTTATTCATGATCATTATCATGTGATGTTTATTAGATTGGATATATAATTCTTCAGTCTTATGTAGAAAATAAAATTAGGGTGTAATATGAAACGGTTTAAATTTACCTTAAGGCAATCTTCATGCCAAAGTAGATCAAGTGCTTTGAGCAAAAATCGATCTCGAATTCGTTTTCCGCAACCGGCACATTCTTGTCCAGTTCCGCCTCCGCCACTTCCTGGCGGTGGTGGAGGATTGGATGCTGGAGGGGCCACCGTCGTTGAAGATGGTGGCTTGGCCTCCAGCGCCATTAGGCTGGAGCCCTCCAAAGTGCTTGTCTGAAACAAATTAAATATATTATAAAACATATACTTTAGAAAAATCAATTGAATAAATGGTACATTTTTTGATATATAATTATAATAAGAATTAATTAATAGAAAAATGATCTATATATCTATGTTTGTGATGCTAAAGAACTCTAAAGTTCTTAATCGCAGTCGCTACATTCCTCTAATTGTATCTATCCTGATCTAGATTGTATAAAATAAAGAATTCCATGATCTATATCGAGTTAACATGTTAAAATCGAGAAATTTAAGATGGATGGAATAGATTATTCAATGGCTATATACGTTGGAAAAATTGAATAGGATTTTAAAGAATTAAATGTAAATTGAAATGAAATTAAAGTGATACAGGACTAGAATGAATGAACAGGGAAATTTAAAATGACGTCAGCAACTACGTCAGACAGCGCTTCCTTAAATACAAAATATAAATATAAATAAAATTTTTTCTACCTTTCAGTGCATTAATACATACTTTTAAGGGGTGTATGTTTTATGACTATTTTTTTTTTAATTTGTTCTTTTAAATTATTTGAACGGCGGCTTGGTGAACCAGGAACTATATATATAGTGATCTATTAGGGAACTCTATCATTAACCTCACTGATTAATTCTATCAACATTATTTTTTTAATTTAGTTTTTACAATTGTTCTTATTACTAATAGTATAATTTAAATAAGTAAATAAATACTGTAAAATGTTTATCAAATAGACAGCTCTTCTACACATTGTACTGGAATAAATAAATAAATAAATATTTGGAATCCGTAAACTTTTAATCATTTTTACGAATTTAAGAATTAATTTATAAAACTTTAATAAAAGTAAAAGATAACAAAATATTTATAAGTCTAATCTTGCTAGTAGTATATATTCTCCTAATTTATTTTTCTTCCAAGGTTAACCTTGTGTATCTCTCTGTGAAATAATTTAAAATTCTTATCTCTGAAGGCTAAAGTGTGAATTTTTCCCTTTTTTTTTCTTTCTCTCTCTCTTTCTCCCCTTTTTTTTGGACATGATAATATGTTATATAATAAAACATAAACGGGGTTGTTGTTGCCAGTGAAGACATGAATAAAGATAACATTGCCTTCTTAAGTGTATATATTTATATAAAAACGAGTCGTTTATTCTATCATTTTACCCTCACAACAAAATACACTAAATTTACGATGACAGAAAGATAGCCTGTGAACTTAATAAAAAAAAGACAGATCAACTCATCTTCAACGAATTGAAATATCAATTTCGATGAAGTACCTATATAGAAATGAAGTACATATATTAAATTATACGTGGAATTTTTATGACGAAAATTTATCTTATCTTTATTAATTAAAACAAACTGAAACACTCATTAAACAAATAAATGTCTTAATAAAAATAATTGAAATATTTAAGATTTAAGATTATCTTTTAGATTTTGAAAAAAAAATTTTCATTGCATTTATAGTTCGAGAATAGAAAAAAAAATGATTCACTTATATATTATTAAAATAATATGTGAATGGATAAGGATAAGTAACCTTTCAATGTAGAATGGGGAGGTAAAGTGGTTTATTGAAGAATATATGTTATTATAAATTTATTTATATTGAAATTATAAAATTTTAAGAATTTGCAATTATTTTAGAAAAATGAGTGACAAAGAGATGATAAAAAGTTTTTTAATTTCAAATTTCAATTTCAAAGTTTATGTCAATTGATTTTTATTCTTTTTTATTGTCATTTCAATACAATCTTAGAATAATTAGAATAATTTATTTTAAATGATAATCTTAATCTTAAATATTCATAGTTCATAAGGAATAATTTTTTAAAGTACCGATGAACCAGGTACTAAATATATATATTGCGAGCATAATAAGATTAAATATATATGATAATAGTAAATTAATATAATGAAATTTATTTTTTTTATAAATTATGTATTTAATATTTGTATATGTAAATAAAAAAAATATAAAAAATAGTTGTTGGTTTATACTACCTATCCTAGAATCATAAAAGAGAAAATATATAAATTCGTAATAGATAATTGAGAGGTCAAGAGGTAAAGCTAAAGTATAACCGGAAAAGATATTATAGAAGTAAATTTATAGACAAAAGGATTGAAAAATAGAATAGACAATAAACAATTTTAATATAATTTTTAAGTAGAAAATAATTATTATTTCTTAGAAATATCAAGAATAATAGAAAAAATAGAAAAAATATATAGTAAGACCTATTAGAAAGATTTTGACGGGTAACGGGTAGTCTCTTCTCTATGATCCCAATAGAAAAGATTTCTACTTCAGGGAGTAGCTTCTCTGCCCTCACATGAGCCCATGATTTCTTCTAAATCCCTCTTCTACCTGAAGGAATCATGTCCTTTACCCGTTGACTCCTTTCAATCCATTCTCTTACTTTTACTCTTCCCCCCCCTCCCCTGATCAATCAAAAAATCAAATTTATTTGGATGAAGGAGAATACCTGGTAAGATTCATTAAAAAGAAAAAAAAATTGATATCTTGTCTCTTATAGAAGACTCTTTAGAGTCTCCTATATATATTTGAATTAACCCCCCTTCGGGGGTTAATTCAAATATATCCAGATTACGTCAACCCTTCGACTAGCAAAACCCCGTAAATTCACGAGTGAGACATGTCTTAAGTGCCTCTGAGAGGACCCACCTCTCCATCGCTTCATATTAGTAAAAAACTTGGAACTCATATTTATAGAACGCTTTGGAGAATTTGGAAAAACCAATCAAATCAATGTTTTTCATTTTATTAAAATTTTTGACTAAATCTTGTAAATTGTCACCAAGACAAATCCATTGAACATAATTTTAGCCAGATTCTAAATAAGATTGATTTTTTGTATCATTAAATGGAAATTTTTAATTAATTTTAATATCGGTTGATTTTTACAGTTCAAAATAAATATCGCCTTATAACAACAGGTAAAACCTATACGAATAGATTCATTATGAAACGTAGATTCATTTTCACTAGTATTATATAATTATACGGTGCTTCCTTAATTAAATATTAATTATTGAATTTTGACAGATTGAAAAAATTTGCCGCCATGTTGATTCCCCAGCCACCTCTCCTCACCTCCCACCCACCCTCCCTCTTGGCCTGCCAGCCTGCCGGTTTGCTTCGAGCGATTCAGTTTCCATTCCCTTTCCAGTGGAAGACGTTGATCGGCTTCTCCACCGAAATCATCCTTCAATCTTTCCTAATCAAGAATTAATTGTAAATTTTTTGTTCCTATTAATTAAAACAGAGATTATTGGACTTTAAAAAACTATTCCTAAAAAAAATTTAATTTTATAAATGATAAATTTATAACTTTTTACTTATATATCAATTATATATATTTAATAAATTTCGCCCCCATCTCAGATGCTTTGCTTATCGGTGACCTTGAAGGGGACAATTTTTTTTAAATTCCTGCATAGCAATTTCTTGCTTACCACCAATGGATGAGATTCAACTGCCTTTGGCCTTATTTCCCTAATAAACGCTTACTAGTATACTCTACATTAATTTTACATATTCATCTTCGATTTTAATATATCATTTGATTTCATTAAATTAAAGTATTATATTATAATAGAAAACCAGTATTTTTATTTTTTTTATATCTTATCTTATTATATGTACTAGCAAAAATTGTATATACATATTATATATAATATAGGATCAATATTTTATCAAGTAATTTGAATATTAATGAAAATCAAGTTATTTTAATTAAACAAATTTTTAATGTATCATTTTTAGAAAATCCATTAATTAATTTTATTAAAAGTAAATCAAAGTAATACAATAAAAACAACTGTCATTAATATTTAAATATTAAAGATAATTTTTACCTATTATCAATGCTAATATCTTTGTAATAGGTATGTGCCTAAGTATGTTTGAGATCCCCACCACCATTTATCCGATAGATGACATAAATATTTATTAAAATAATATTATTATTTTCAATATTACTTAATTTATATAATTTGTTTATTGAGATAAAAGAATATGAAATTCTTTAATTACAATATGAATGTAATCAATATAGGATTTGTTTCTTTAACATTTATGAATAAATAAATAATCAGGATTCATGGATTGGTGTACTAAATGAGATTTAGTTCAAATTGCAACAATCGATAATTAAGTCTGTATGGAGTTGTAGTATCCCTTCGGGGTATCTTGCATTGTCTGCTCTGACAGAAGCACAAATGTTAATTAGCAAACTTGAATTGCTTGGCATCCTTATATGAAAATTTAATGTCAATGATGAATATTTTGACCTGAGGCGAAGGCTAACGGCAAGACGATCTAATTGCTTCGAATCTCTCCACTCCTCAACGCCCCTCCCCCCCTCTCTCTCTCTCTCTCTTCTCCTGTTTTAGTCCCTTGGTGGACATAAGTGATGCCCCGGGCTCCCTTATCAGATGGAGAGAGTGAGTCAATTACTTGGATTGCTATTACTGGATGTTTGATAAACTAATTATTATAATAAATATAGATAATTAATATATGAAGACCTTAGAGCGAAACAATGGTAAGCCACTTTTGTAGAAAATTGTTTTATTCTTAATTATATATATCTAAGAAATAATAGTTGCTGACTTTTTCCCTTTACTGATATTACATATTGTGCAAATTTGAAATATATGCAGTAAACCCAATGTTTTCTATCTTTACTCTAAACTTTAAACTGCAATATCTCAACATTTTGATTTTGTGGCTTACCACTGTTTCGCTCTAAGGTCTTCATATGTTAAAATTTTTAAAATTTATTTTGAATTATATTGATATTAAATTAAATTAATAAAATATTAAATTAAATATTATACGAGGTTTGTTGAAAAGAAAAAGGTGAATTGTGAATTATTTCGAAAAGTATTTATTTAATCTTCAATATCCATTTTGTTCCCTTCAAAGTAATGCCCATCAGAAATAATGCGCATATGCCAGCGCTTCTTCCAATCGTCGAAGCCCTTGTGAAATGCACTTTTCGGTATGGCCATCAGCTCGTTCTTCGATTCCGCTTTTATCTCATCAATGGTGGCAAAACGCTTTCCTTTCATTGGTCTCTTCAGTTTTGGGAATAGGAAAAAGTCCCAGGCAGCCAAATCTGGCGAATACGGTGGTTGATGCATGATTACGGCGTTATTTTTGGCCAAAAAATCACGAACAAGCAATGATGTGTGGTGCAAGCTGGTGTATTATCGTGATGCAGAATCCATGATTTGTTTTTCCACAATTCCGATCGTTTGAGCCGTACGTTACATAACTTCCTTGAATAATTCCTTATTTTTTTAAAGTAAAAAATCGAAAAACACACAAAAATGTGACTAACTTTCTCATTTGTCAAAAACAAACTACTAATTCAAAATGGCTGATAATGTCAGAGAAACATATGTGTACTAATATAACCAAAAAAAAAATCGATATTCGTATGTACTCAGCACGGCGAAAATTCAAAATTCACCTTTTCTTTTGAACAGACCCCGTAATCATATTTATATATAAATGACTTCGATGAAATAGAAGATATTTAGTCTCATAGTGTGTAAAAGTAATTTTTTCGTTATATTTTTTATATATTATTTCAAAAAAACTAACTATATTTTCTAATAAGTTGACCTGTGGCCAGGTCCGAACCGACCGACGGTTTGAAGTAAATTAATTTCCAGCTACAGAAACAATTTCAAATAATTTTAATATATCTATTAATGTAATAAAAAACATATAGGCATATAACATAAATATTTTTAATTTTATTTTATTTATAATATATGTATATATTTATATGTAAGACCAGGCTGTGACGTCATGAATGGCTGGATGACGTCATATAATTTTAAATCAAGAAAAAACTAATAAATATGATTTTCCCGAGGATAAAACCAATACAAAGTGCATGATTCGTGGTGATATATAAAAAAATCTCCTCATGTGAAATTTGGTGTGAAAATAACCCTTCCCTTCCTATCGTCGATCGCTAATACTACCACTTCCGGTTCACGGATTTGCACCAAAAGTTGATCAATTCATCCCACTGATGCATTAAGTAAATATACCAAATTTCATCAAAATCGGTTGAGCCGTTCAGGCTGTACACATCTATACGGACGGACAGACGGACGGACAGACGGACGGACAGACGGACAGACGGACGGACAGACATCATGCTAAAAATACTTTTTTCTGTTTAGAAAATGCATGATTCGTGGAGATATGTAAAAATCTCCACATGTGAAATTTGGTGTGAAAACAATACCTCCCTTACTATCGTCGGTCGGTAAAAATAAAGATGGCATGGTATTACAAATGTGTAATAGAGAAATTATTTTTCAATATTTTTTATTGATCCTAATTCTCTAAATTTTTTGAAATTTTTTATAAATTTTCAAAATGGTTGAAACTTTTAAAATTTAAATATAAATACCATTAATAATAATCTATGTAAATAATGTAGTAAGAAATTCTATACTACTTACTATAAATCGATTGATTCCACAACAGTAATAAAAAAGATGTAATGAAAAACATCTCAATACTTTTTTAAATAAATAAAGATCCTAGACTAAAAAATTGATTTTACTTAAACTTCTATAAAGTACCACCTTAGTGTACCAAAGATTTTGCGGTAATGGATAGATTCTTTATGACTAGATAAAATTTACCAACGCCCTTGGTCTGATGTGACCTTATGATTTTTCTAATCTTCATTTCCTTTAATCATGTATTTACCTAGAGCACCTTTTTTAATCCCTATACATGTTCCTATATATATATATTTTCCTTATAAATGTGATAGCTAAGTAAATGAGAATAATCAAATATTCAGTATTACGTACTATTATGTAGTAATTCATTTTTTTTTTTATATATTACATTAAATCAGTAATACTCAACCTTTTTTTTACCGCGCCACACTTTTAACGATTTAAAAATTTGGCGGCACACAAAGAAAGAGATAGGTGTAATAGTTTACCAAATTGAAAAAAGTGGTCCCAAAAAACGTTTAGAAAAAAAAGTCGGAAATGTTTAAGAGCCTCTTTACATTTTTAATAATTTGGCGGCACATTTTGATAATCTCGCGGTACACAAAAGTGCAGCGGCACAGTGGTTGAGAATCACTGCATTAAATGATCTCAAATGTATATTGAATTTCATTTAGATTTCAAACGTTTCATAACGTTTCTTAGTAATTTATGGAAGAAATTCTATTTGTGGTTTTAATCTCTACCCTAAAACACAAAATTGCAATATGATATTTGAATATATTATATAATTCTAAACGCCCTCTTTTTAATATTATATTTTTTTTATTTGATGTCAAAGTTAGTAATAATCGTGTTGTCTCCGGATTCGACAGTTGTTTCACTTGAAATTTTATGACCGATTATCAGCTCTTTTAACGCTCTTGATGTGGGGATTTCGAGGTAAATTCCATAAAAAAAAACAACCCAAACATACACACCTCCCCCTCATTCCAAATGTTGCCTCATTCTTAACACCCTCGAAATGGAGGTAATTACCACCAGATGTTCCCTAAAATGGACCCTCTGAATCCAGCATCTCCCACCCTTAGAGGGCTAATCTTTCACCTACCTCCCCTCCCTCTCTTGATTCCTAAAATTTTTTTTTAAACATTTCTTTTTGTAAGTTAGTTTTTATATATTCTCATAACAATAGGATTTTATTTTTGTTTGTCTTGTTAGACATATGAAGAATAAAATAAACTTTGTTTCTAAACCCACGATAAAAAAAAAATAAAAAAAAACTATCCATTCTCGTTTAATATTTCCAATTTATTTCGAGATTTTATCAAATATGAATTTTTAGTTGTTTAACTTTTTTTTAAGTCCTCAGTAATCTAATTGTAAGTGCATTGATATAATTTAGACCATTCTTTACATTTTTACTGTATCATAGAATTATTTTATTTAATAAATTACATAATTTAGAAATATTGGATTTTGTTTTGATACACACATTGATTGTAATAAACTTATAAACGAAAATTAAATAATAATTAAAACATTAAAACATCATCTGCTTTAATTTATAATGTAGACTCAAAACTTTACACACAAACAAATATTATAATATTATTATAATTCTATTAGTTAAGGAAAAAAAGTTGAAATTTTAATTTTTTAGTGGATAAATAAAATTAAATTTGATTTTATTACATCAATTACTAAAAAAACTATTTAATTATGGATATTTGTCAATTAAAGTTTTGGAATTGATCTCATATAGTTCAGGTAATGAGAAATAATCAAATAAGTTGATCTGTGACCGGGCACAGAACCGACCGACGGTTTGAAATAAATTAATTTCCAGCTACAGAAACAAATTCAAATAATTTTAATATATATATTAATGCAATAAAAAACAGATATAGATATAAAATAAATATTTTTAATTTTATTTTATTTATAATATATAAAGAGGCGCTGGCTGTGATGTCATGAAGGACTGGATGACGTCATATAATTTTAAATTAAGAAAAAACTAATGAAGATGATTTTTCCCGAAGATAAAATCAATAAAAAGTGCATGATTCATGGAGATATGTAAAAAATCTCCTCATGTGAAATTTGGTGTGAAAATAACCCTTCCCATCCTATCGAGGATCGGTAATACTACCACTTCCGGTATCCAGATATTCACCAAAAGTTGATCAATTCATCATACTGATGCATTAAGTAAATATATCAAATTTTATCAAAATCCGTTGGGCCTTTCAAGCTGTACACGTCTATGAGGACACACAATGGACAGACGGACAGACATGGTGCTAAAAATACTTTTTTTCTGTTAACAAAATGCATGATTCGTGGAGATATGTAAAAATCTCCACATGTGAAATTTGGTGTGAAAACAATACCTCCCTTACTATCGTCGGTCGGTAAAAATTAACCTGAAAATTTATATCAAAATTCTGAAAAAATTTTGGTCAAAATATGAAATATAATTAATCTTATCTTATTATGCTAGCTAAAATTGTATATATCTATCTATCTATATATATTGGTTCTCAAAAACCGCTCTAACGATTTTTTTCAAATTCATACTAGATATAGTATTTATAAAGAAAAATTAAGTTTTATTGATGATATCTCTTGAAACATTCAGCTTCATTATTAATTTCTTAATTGAAAATTATATATGGAAAACGTCAAAATTGGCCTCCATTTTTATTTGTATTAATATTTTTTTTTATTTAAAATATTTTAAAATTTATTATTTAATTTCGAAATAAAATTAAAAATATTTATTTTTAATAAAATATATATAGATATTTATTAATCTCTCTCAAAAAAAAAAAAAATAAAATAAAAAACATCAAATCTGCCTGCTAAGACAGTAAAAAAATGACAATTTTTTATCTAAACATATATAGTACAGTGGCTAGAGAGATGTTTTAACGAGTGGATTTCGTCGGTTCGAAACTCGCCGGGTGAATCGTTATTTAAAAATGAAAATGAAAATAATGAATTTGTTATTTTTTTTCTTTTTATCTATTGTTTACATTTTAATAAATTACTATTTTATATTTATTTATTCATTGTTCTTTTATTAAATTTAATATTTATTAATATTATTTATTATTAATTTATATATTGATGACATCACAAATGACATTTATATTGAAATTTGACTCCCGCCTTTTTTTAAAGAATATTGTATTAATATTTTTTTTATATTTAAAATATTTTAAAATTTTTTATTTAATTTCGAAATAAAATTAAAAATATATATTTTTTTTATATTTAAAATATTTTAAAATTTTTTATTTAATTTCGAAATAAAATTAAAAATATATATTTTAATAATATTTTATAATTATAAATTACGATATATATTTATCAATAATAATGAATTTTTTTTTTTTAACTTAATTACAGAGCCGAGGCTCGGGGTCCCGGTATGATCTTAATATATTGTGAGAATTAGATAAATAATGTAGAGAGAAAAAAATATTTAAAAATAGATATTTATTTAAATGAAATAAAATTATTTAATTTACAGAATGAAAATGTCTATAATAATGTCTAAACATTTTTTCTTTATAATTTTACATTATAATAATACTAATTACAGTAGTTATAATATATGGGGAATTTTCAACTTTGACTGCCGATTTGACCATGTTCCCAAACGAATTTTAAAAAAACCAAGACCACTTTACATTTACACATTTTAAGCTCTAATCGAATCCAAAATCAAAATTTAAAAAATCGAAAAACAAACTCACAGATATATAGATTTTATAAATGAACATTTATACAATTTATTTTAATTAATTTGAAACATTTTAGGAAACAAATTTTTAATGGGTCATTTTTAGAAATCCCATTTAACAATTATAATAAATAATTAAAAAATTGTAAAATTTTTAAAGTATATAAAAATAAATTGTATAAATTGGTTAAAGGGTCGAGTGATAGTTCGGTGTCCCAGGTATATATTTTATATTAACACGCCTACTTTTCTGTATAATAAAGATATAAAGAATCATATTTTAATTTTTATATAACCAAGAAATCATTTTTTCACTTAAAATATAGTTGTAAAGCCCAAATCTCCGATCCATATAACATCATCGACTGGGCCGCTACCAAAAGGAGTCTTCTCTTGCTCTGACTAGGGCCACCGGTATTTGCCATTAGTCTCGAAAAAATAATATTAAATTTTATATAAATTTATAAATTAGAATATTTGAATTTGTTTAAATTTTAACACATGTAATCAATCATATGCATAAAGAATAGAAAATTTTGAAAATCAACTTGGTATTAAATTCAGAAAAAAAAAATACTCATATATAGAATATATAGACTATTCGAATATAATTGAAACTCTTTCTCTCCCTCTATTTTAAATTTGAAAAAACGGAGTGTTAAGAAATTAAGATTCCTTATACAACATGGATGGTTAAATGAATTGGGCTCCCTACCTCCCTGAGAAATTCACATTAAAAATGTTTATAATATTTTAGTTTATTAAATCAAACTATTATTTTTTTATTTCAATATTTTTAATGTTAATACAATAATTTTTATTTTATAATCTATAAAATAATTTAATTATTTTTAAAAACAACGGTCTTCAATTACAATTTTTTTACTCTCTACTGACTGTTCATTTCATAACTGAAAATAGTGTCGAATAGAAATAGACGATATTACTTGGATTAATCTTATTATGCTAGCTAAAATTGTTTGTTTGTATTATTGAGGACCCCAGTTCAATTCATTTTAATCAGATTGATGCAATGATGCAACATTTAATAATTGTAATAAATAATTAATTGTAGATTAATATTTTTTAAAGGGTCGAGCGACAGCTCGGTGTCCCAGGTATTAATATTACCAGCCAAACCCAATAATAATGAATCATTTTTTTTAACTTAAGTACCGAGCCGAGGCTCGGGGTCCCGGTACTGTTATCTTATCTTATTATGCTAGCTAAAATTGTATATATGTATTTATCTATATATCATGGTTCTCAAAAACCGCTCTAACGATTTTTTTCAAATTCACACTAGATATAGTATTTATAAAGAAAAATTAAGTTTTATTGATGATATCTCTTGAAACATACAGCTTCATTATTAATTTCTTAATTGAAAATTATATATTATATGGAAAACGTCAAAATTTTTAATACTGCCTGCTAAGACAGTAAAAAAATGACAATTTTTTATCTAAATACATATAGTCCAGCGGTTGGACTGATGTTTTAACGAGTGGATTTCGTCGGTTCGAAACTCGCCGGGTGAATCGTTATTTAAAAATGAAAATAATGATTTTGTTATTTTTTTTTCTTTTTATCTATTGTTTACTTTTTAATAAATTACTATTCTATATTTATTTATTCATTGTTCTTTTATTAATAAAGTTTTAGATAGTTTTATAAGTTTTAATATTTTTTCAATAAAATATTATTCAATATATTTATTAATATTATTTTATTTATTATTATTGAGTACCCGAAGTTCCATTCATTTTAATCAGATTGATGCAATGATGCAACAGTTAATAATTGTAATATTGTAATAAATTTCTATCTTGAAAATTGTTACATATTATTCAGGATATTTTAAAAACTATTTCTTTCTTTAATTAATATTCATTTTTTCTATAAGTCAGATATATTTCCAAATATTAAATAATTTTTGAAGTGAAAACTTCTTTAGCGGCGTTGAGCACTTTTGCGGGATGGGGAAAAAGTATAGAACTCGCGTGATCGTGACCAACACCATGAAACCATCTGCTTTCAAATTTCTTATAACAGAGCGCGAAATTTGAATTGTCATTAGAACTGTTTTATAAATTATCTCTAACATATAAATATATATTTATTATGTAAAGTTCATTTCATATATACATATATAATCAAAATTATACGAAATGAACTTCACATAATAAATATATATTTTATGTTAGAGATAAGAATTATAAAACAGTTCGTATTGCAATATTTTAAACAAAGTTGTGTATTTATATATATATAAATATAAGTTACAAATTTGTTTAAAATATATGTTTAAAATAATATATAAGTTATATATATATACATGCATATGAAATTCATCTTTCTCGTGAAATAGCGCGAATTTCGTCTGTTTTAAAATTTCTTACGCAGAAGTTTTCACTTCTGTCGGCCAGTCCCACGACTGCCAATTTTGCTTTTTTAATTCCGAAAAGCTGCAAAGCACGTTTTTTTGTCTTTAGTTTGTTTTATAACCACTTGGGGCGCTAAACAGTTTTTCAAAAAAACACTATAGAAAAAAAATATATGTACCTATATATTATATATTTATGTATTATTGAGGAGCACAAGTTCATTAATTTTAATCAGATTGATGCAAATGTGTAACATTTAATAATTGTAATAAATAATTAAAGAATTGTGTATCAATATTTTTTAAAGGGTAGAGCGAGAGCTCGGTGTCCCAGGTATTAATATTACCAGCCAAATCCAATAATAATGAATCATTTTTTTTAACTTAAGTACCGAGCCGAGGCTCGGGGTCCCGGTACTGAGTATATATAGAAGAAAAATAAAAAAAAATATTATATATATATGACTTTCAAATCATATATTTATTCCTATAGCCACAAACACTTTTGTTATATATAAAATACATATATCATAAACTGAAATACTATACTAAACGAAATTTTTACTCACATTGACTGACTATTTATTTTCATTCATTTCAAACATTAATTTAATCAAATAGATGGTGGATAAAATCAGGAAATTACATATTTTTTCTATTAAATATTTCACTGTGTGAATTAATGTATATCACGTTTGTAAATTGCCAATTTATAAATCATTTCTTATTTTTTTTCTTTCTCTCTCCTCTTTCTTTTACGGTCTTGATTTTTTTTTTCTTATTCTATCCTTTTTTTTTTCTTCAATTTCTTGATTTGGTTGAGAATTTTTTAACCTTCATTTTTGAACGGAAATGAAGTGAGTTTATTTATTAAACGTGAAGGAAACTTGTAGTCTTCGTGAAGGAAAGAAACAACTGGAAAAAAAACGAGAGAGAGAGAGAGCAAACGATTCATTGCTTAAGAAATAAATGTGATGGAGTGGGGGAACATTTGCAGTTCTTATCGTTTAATCAATTTATAGATCTATTCCGTTACTCTTATGCAAATAATGAATTAAGGAACATCCTTATTTATCAGATTTGATGGGGGATTAAACAGAATTTCTATTAAAAAAAAAGGTTGAAATTTATTTTTTACTTAATGTGTGTATTTGAATTAATTATTAATTCATTAATATTAATATAAATTTTACTTTTTATTTAAAAATGTTTATATTAATAAATCAATCATTTTTTTTTTATTATTATTTTCTATTCTTGATATTTATATATTAAAAATAAATTTTTAAAATCTGAATGTGAAAGAATTTCATAGTATTTTAAATGAAGTTATAATATTATTTGTCAATTTTTTTTTTAGTATTCCTAAATCTTAAATCTAGTCAGAGAATTTTCAATGTCGAGATTTTGATGATTTTATACGTTTTGAAGGTCCCTGAATCATTTTCACTAAGAATGAGAAAAATGTCTGTGTGTGGACATAATTTAGATTACGCAAAACCGGTTTAAACTAGAATAATGAAATTTGGTACAGGGGCATTATTCAAAATTTCTAGTTTTCTATCAACTTTTGAGAAATGTAGCTAAAAAATGACTATTAACTACCAAGTTTTCATTTTTTTTTCCTCTAAACTGACCGTAAAAATAAAGATATATGTTTGATAATTTTTCACTCGATTAAAAATTGTATAAATCTGCCATATATAGAATTTCAGCTTGATTGAACCGGAATTAATTTTTTAAATTTTTCAACGCGTTGACCGCCAATCACGCCCCAGCCCGTGACGTGGTGTCATCAACTAAGAGCCAAACACGCGCTGATTTAATAAATATTATTTATTAATTTTATAATTTAATTAATTTAATTTAAATATAATATATCCTAATTAATCCAATTCAAATTTCGGAGGTAGTCGAGTGGAGACACTCCAGATTTTATATATGATGGAGATAACAAATGAGAAATTTAAATACCAATTCTATCAAAATAAAGTGGCGGACCATCTGGCCAAAAAATTTGTTTTGTTTATATTATGTGGAAATGTCAAGGCTGTTGATATAAGAATGCCACACAAATTGATGTAAACCTCTTAGACCTAAGAAACCTGCCATTCTCTGCTGAAATCGTCTGATTTTCTTAAGAAAATTGTGTCTGGCGTTAAAAAAAAGGTCACCAACGAAAACAACAGAAAAAAATAGTTGTCTAAACAATTGTCAAACCCAAATTATGATTTATGAATGTTTCCTGGTAGGATTGGAAGGGAATCAGCCTCAATGATCTGTTGATATTGGGTCAAACAGTCAATTCGAACTTCAACTATTAACGATTAACAAGAAACACCAGAATTGTACTAAAGGATGTACTTCATATACTCTATTATAGTAGTGCCAGATGTTCCGAAGGTTTAGATGAGATGTTTTATCAAGTTTGCGAATATTTGTTTGACAATAAATCGTTAATCGTTAAATTAAAGCAAAAAAAAACGTTCAGAACAGTTTACTCCACCTCAATCAATATTTGCAAACAAACTTAAATCTTTCTATTTTTAAAATCCCTGTATAGTAAAGTTTCTAAAATTAAAATAAAAGAATATTAGATAGGTGATTGAATAGATAAAATGAAATTTTATCCAATGAACTTACTTTATAGAATCTTAAGGGTCTTTTTTTATTATTTCTTAAATAAAGAGAATAATACAACATTCTTCTTTTCCCTCGTTTCATTTTGTTAACTTGAAGGGTCAGAGAGACCCTTAATGCGTTTCTGATGATCTCATCCAATTCTCTCTCTCTCTCTCTCTCACTTTCTTTGTATGTATTTATATACACATACCTGAATGATATCTTTTGCCCCTTCATTTCTTCTTTATGCCAAAGCTTTTTAAATTTATATACATATATTATATATAAGAACGTTAAAGTATCGTACGTTATATATCATTTTTTTATCTAAGTTATTAGAGCTCTATCTATGTATGTAATTTAAAAAAAAAAAAAAAACTTTTGAAGTTTTGTTCACCCTTAAAACTATTTTAATCTTAATTTTTATTAATATGAATCTTTTTGAATATAATACAATTATAACATTAAAACGTTTTGGTAATTTTCAACGCTCAATCTAAATAGTAATTTGTTGGTTTAGCTGAGTATAATGACTATCGAAATGGTTTCTTGTTCAAAGAGGGGCAATTCGTAAATGAAGGGGGTGGGGAAATCCACACTAAATTACCTCCACAAGCCATCAGCGGCATCCACGGAGGGATATCTCCTTTGGGTGTAATTAGAGCCAACTGTGCTGATGCTGACGTTGCAGCCCTTCTTCAATCCATCCCCTATTACTCCCCCTAACCTCTCTCCTTCTTGCATCCCCAGCCTCACTTCCCACTCTTGCTAAGGCACATCTTTAAAGGTGCAAGTAGGTAATAAAAGATTCTCATCATTTGCTTACTGTGTGTGCTACTCGTCTTCTACTCAACCAAACAACAGACATAATCGCTATTCAATTGCAAAATGCATTAACATGCTCTTTTACTTTTTTTTTTGCGATCTTTTAAAAATGAATAAATAGACCATTTGGTTTGTTTGTTTTTTGAGCTAATTTCAAGAATCTTCAATTAAAAAAAATAATTTTTATTATTTTATGTGTTACTTTATTTAATTTTTATTAAAAATGCAAAAAAAAAATTTTATTTTAAAAATATTTATCGCTTTTAAAATTTTAAATATATTATAAATTTAATTAAAAAATATGATATTCAATTATGTTTATTTATTACAAAAACAAAGTCAAAATTAAAAAAGAAAATAGATATATCTACTGTCTTCTTTAATCCATACTCCCTTCTTCCTCCTGACTTCTCTGCCTTATTTAAGTTCAATTTAAAGTGAAGAATAAATTTTTAAAATTGAATTATATTAATTATAATTTAAAATTAGTAATAAATGTTATAAAATTTCAAACTAATTTAATCAGAATCTGGAATGTTTTTCTCGCTCCAGATAAATAAAATACATAAATTACTCTTTAGGAAGAATAATTTTTTATGTGATAATTATACACTAAAGAAATTATTATAAAATCAAAATCATTTATTGACCAGTCTTTGAAATGTTTGAATCTTTGAAACGTGTCCTATCAATCTTTACCTTGATTTTCTTGATCGGAGGCGCTATCAAGTAGCTTTCCCAATTATGATCCCGGAGACTGGGTTGACTCTAAACCCATAGACTCCATCTAGAGAAATTCTCTTGCCAGGCCCGGGACTTGAACCCGAGACCACGAGAATGTGAGCCAGCTTCGCTACTTCCCACCCAGTGGCGCCCTTAATAAATTGATAAAAATTATTAATACATATTTTATCTAAGTTTGAAAAAACGAAAAAATACATAATTTCAAATCAATTAATCATTTGTTCTAAGATTCATGTTTCATTTACACTCCTGTTTTGGCTGCAATCTACAGGTAGCGATTGTTGAGCTTAGTGAGAAACAAATGAATTGCGAACGTTGTATGGATAAAATCCTCTACATTTATCTTCTTCAACATTTGCTAGAAGAAGCAGGTGTCTGTCTTTTGCGATTTCTTCCATTCCCTCTCTGTTAATAAATCCTCCTAATTTTCCATTCTAATTCGCTATTTGGAAGGGTGAGACGGGGAATTGGAATGGAAGGAGGGGGTAGAGTGGCTGATCGATAAATAGTTGTTAGTATTTACCGAGAAAGGGGCTTTCCATCCTTCATCAATCATGGTAGCTCCAGTTGACATTGGTACCAGACACATCTCGACAGACAGGTATGCCAATACTCGCGACTAATTTAATTCGACTGTCAACTCTTCACCTCCCTCTCTACACCCCTCAATCCGTTTTATGCCATTCTGCTTACACAAATGTCTTATAAACCATATCATAGATATCCTAGTCATTAATAATAATGTTATCCACTTTTAATGGTAGATTTTGTAAATCTATTTTAATCAAATTATAAAATATGTATTAAATAGAAAAGATTAAATTATATTATATTTTACTATTAAATTTAAAATTTCTTTTTAATAGATGAATTTATTTTGAATTAATTATTTATTTATAATTGTTTTACAAAATATTTTTACCGACCGACGATAGAAAGGGAAGGTATTGTTTTCACACCAAATTTAACATGTGGTGATTTTTACATATCTCCACGAATCATGCATTTTGTTAACAGAAAAAAAGTATTTTTAGCATCATGTCTGTCCGTCTGTCCATTGTATGTCCTTATAGACGTGTACAGCTTGAACGGCTCAACGGATTTTGATAAAATTTGATATATTTACTTAATGCATCAGTATGATGAATTGATCAACTTTTGGTGTATATCCGGAAACCGGAAGTGGTAGTAGTTTACAAAGTATTAATTTTATATTCATTGTCGGAAAATGTTTCACTTAAAATATAGTAGTAATTAATAATTGAGTGTGTAACTAAACTAAAAATAAAAACCAATAATATACGTCCACAGCTCTTTTTTTATAATTTTCCTTTATATTTTAAAAATAAACATTATTTTTAATAAAACCTTTCAATAAAAATTATAGACATATAATAAAAAAGTCCTTAGAGTATTTTATTAATTAATAAAACAATTAAAAGATTTTCAAAAAATCTCAAACAAATTTCTCACCTCAAAATAGAATATTTTTTTTAAATATAAAACAAAATAGTGTGTCTACGAAAACAAAATATAACAAAAAATTATGCTAATTTATCACTTAATATTTAATAATTATTTTTACAAATGATTCTAAAGATTTTTTTCTTTATTCATTTAGTGAGAATGTTATTTAAACAAGAGGCCTGTTAGATTAGATTCATTCATCTAGACAATGAGTCACCCTTTTAAAGGGGTTAGTTGCATTCGATAAACCTTCAACGGAAGGGTAGGAGAGAGAGAGAGAAAGTGCTTTGTAAAAAATAAATAAATAAAAACTCTGGGAGGGAAAATGGTAATCCTGAACAAAAAAAAGAACACTACGAATAAAAATGTTTAAATTTTATTTTCTTAAATTCATTATGTATTATTATATTTTAGTATAATAAAAATTTTTAAGATATAATTATGAAATTTTAAATAAATTGTACTTCAAATGATTTTCTACAAAATTTATGCACTTATTGAGTAGATTAAATGATTATAAATATTTCTTAGAATATATACTTTTATTTATCTTGGATTTAATATCGTTGGATTCCTTTAGTGATAAGAAAAAAATGTATATGATACCTATAATATATAAATTAAAAAAAAAATTTTAACAGTGCATTAATCAGATTAGAATTTTTATTTTCAAAATTCGGAAAAATAAATCAATTGATTGACTCAAAGTATATTTCTGGTGAATTATATAAATAATTAACTTAGACATTAATTGAATGCCTAATAGATTTTATAATATATAATAAAAGTTATTTTAAAAATTAGATTAATAAAGCAACCTGTAATGTTTTAAAATTCTTTAATATTTTTATGATTGTTTATTAATAATTAATTAACAAAAAAATATTAAAATGAGTATGCCGGAAGAGTATACTTCAGTAGTTTTACTTTTCTATTTACGAACCTTACTAATATGAAAATTTTTGAATAAGAAAATAACGCCATAATCTATTTTTACCCAAATGGAGCTCCTAAGAGAAAGTAAAAAATCTGGAGTGTCTCCACTTGACTATCTCGCAAATTTGTATTGGATTAAATAACATATTATATTATATTTAAATTAAATTTAATTAATTAAATGATAAATTAAAATTAATAAATAATATTTATTAAACCAGCGCGTGATTTGCTCTTTGTTGATGGCACCACGTCACGTGCTGGTGCGTGACATAGTAGTATTATACAATTTTTAATCATGTGAAAAACTATCAAACATATATCTTTATTTTTACGGTCACTTTAAAGGTAAAAAAAATCAAAACATGGTAAGTAATGACCACCTTCCGGTTGAGCTACATTTCTCAAAAGTTGATAGAAAACTACAAATTTTAAATAATGCCCATGTACCCAATTTCATGATTCTAGCTCAAACCGTTTTTGCGTAATCTTGGTTACATACATTCACACACACATACATACATACACACTCAGAGAGACATTTTTCTCAACCTTAGTGAAAATGTTTCAGGAACCTTCAAAACGTATAAAACCATCAAAATCTCGACAATGAAAATTTTCATGATTGCAATACTATCTCTGGCGAGATAGTAAAAAATTAATAAAACCAAAAATGGGACAGGAGTTATTTTTAACGAAGAACGTCACATTTATTAATTATATAAATAATTAATAGATTTTTTTTATTTAAGAAAAACTGAGTTTTCAAATAACTAAAGTTCCTATACAATGTGTTATAGTATAACATTTTCTAAACATTCATCGTTCAATGGACGGTCCTAAAGCGTTTATCGTTTTAATTCGATCTCAGATGTTATTACTTTTACAAATCAAATATAAACTGAATGAATGCTATCATTTTATGGAATGTCAACAACATTTTCTGCAGATTAGAGCAATGCTGGATTGTTTCGTTAATAAAAGAAAATGAATATATAATACAAATAAAAATAATTTAAAAATTAAATAAAAATTCACTAAAAGAATTGGTATAAAAAATTTTATTTATCCAGATTTAATTTCATACACTAACTGGTATATATATTTATATGTATAATTAAAAAAAATTATTTAATTACAAGATGAAAAATGATCACAATGGAAAATTTAATAAAAGTTAAAATTAATTTTAATACATAAAAAACATAATTGATGGGTAACGGGTAGATTCTTTTCTAAAATTCCAGTAGAAAAGAAACTCCTTCAGGGAGTAGCGTCCCTGCCCTCACGTGAGCTCATGATTTCTTCCATCTCCCTCTTCTTACTGGAGAAATCATGTCCTTTCAATCCATTATTCCCTGACTAGTTTCCCCTAATAATAATAATAATATTAAATTTTTTACCTACTTCATATGTTCATATGTGCCCCACGTTTTTTGTTGGGCATATGTAAAGGATAATTCAAGTTTTTATTAATATTTTATTTTCTATTTTTTAGGGCATTTTTGATTAAATAGATTTTTATTTATTTTTAAACAAAATATCTTATTAATTAATTTCATAAATATATTATCGATAGTTTGATTAATAAACTACTTAAATCATTGAGATCTTTTAATATTTAAGGAATCATGTTGTAATTAATTAATTAATAGAAAACTAAAACTACAAATTATTTTTTTCTAATATAATATCTATACAATTCGATTTTTCTTTCTAAAAATGAATTTATAATATATAATAGTTCCTATTAAAAAATAAATGTAAGTATAATATGCCTTTTTTACCAAGAATTGAGTCACTTTCAAAATTATAAAGAAGAATCTTTATAAAATTTGAGAGGAATCCAAGTCCATTCAACATCATTTAAAATGCTTCAAAATGAAAAACAAACAATACTCATTTTGTTTTATATTTCTTTGTAACACAATGATTCTCAAGCACTGTGCCGCGGCACTTTTGTGTGCCGCAAGATTTTCAAAAGTGTGTGTGCCGCCAAATTATTACAAATATAAAAAGGTTCTTAAACATTTCCGACTTTTTTTATAAATTTTTTCAATTTGGTTCTAAAAAAAAAGGAAAAATGTTTTTGGGACTAGGCTCTTAAACATTTCCACCTTTTTTATGATTTTTTTTCAATTCGGTTCTAAAAAAAAGGTAAACCGTTTTTGGGACTACTTTTTTCAATATGGTAAACTTTTACACTTATCTTTTTCTTTGTGTGATGCAAAATTTAAAAAAAAAAGGTTGAGAATCACTGTTGTAACACTTCAAAAAGCATAATTTATGCGATTCAAAACATATTTTAACTAGAAAACATTCAAAATTACAAACAAAAATTTACAAAACAATTTATATTATTATTATTATTATTTGTGGATAGACCCTGAGGATCACTCAAAGCTTTAAAGAGAAATGATTAATTATTGAATTTTCCTATGTCTAAACTTGAGACTTCATTTTCACTGTAATACTAACCACTAAACTACTGAAGTCTCTATATTAGTAATATATTATATCTCTATTATATCTAGTTTCCTCCGTATGTTCCTTTTCTGAGCCACCTCCACCTAATTGTCATTATAATCTAATTTTCTCATATTCACTTTTATTTTTAGTTTTTCTATATATTTTACATTGCCTGAACTTTAAATGCAGTATAAAGAAAAATCTAGGATCATGATTAAATAATGACAGTGATGTTTTGGTGATTTTTTATATTTGAAAATATGTATTGGAAATTCATCTTTGATTCCATGGGAATGAACATAAAATTATCTGTTTTCCTGATCAAGTTGAACAAATTTGTAAAATAAAGAAACTAATATAATTCTTTTTTTTCTTTAATATAAAAATAAATTAAACATTATATTATTTTTTTTTAGATATTTTTCCCTTTAATATAATAGATTTTTTTTAATATTATAATTTATATATATTAATTAATTAAATGGATTCGAGTTAACGAAACAAGAATGAAATTTATTTAATTTATTATGTACTTAATTATTTTTTATATAATGAAAATAAATGCCTGTTTCATTAAGTAATGAAATATGACAAAAATTTTGTGTAAATCCACATGATTATAAAAGTTTTTTTTTTCCTATTTATAATATAATTATTTTTCATTAAGAAATTATAATTTAATTCCCTTTGTATATGGAGGGGGATTATTTTATTTTTTTTTTTTTGGTTACTGTGTTTAATGAATATTAATAAGTGAAGATATTGCATTTGCGGTTGGGATTCATAACATTAATGATGGAATTTATGAGGCAGTGGAAGAGAGACTCGGGCTAAAAAAATGTCAGTTGAATTAAATGTATACCCTAAATATATATAATAGCCACGTAGGCTCTATATGGATTTTTATATTTTAAAATAATAGAAAAAAAATCTGGAGTGTCTCCACTCGACTATCTCGCAAATTTCAATTGGATTAATTAACATATATTATATTTAAATTAAATTTAAAAAATTATAAATGATAAATTAAAATTAATAATTAATATTAAACCAGCGCTTGTTTGGCTCTTTGTTGACACCACGTCACGTGCTGGCGCGTGATTGGCAGCCAACGTGTTAAAAAAATTTGTGAAAAACAATCAAATATATATTTTTATTTTTACGGTCAGTTTAGAGGAAAAAAAATGGAAACGTAGTAGGTAATGGTCCTCTTCCGAATGAGATACATTTCTCAAAAGTTGGTAGAAAGCTACGAATTTTAAATAATGCCCGTGTACCAAATTTCATTATTCTAGCACAAAACCTTTTTGCGTAATCTTATTTACACACACCTACACACCTACACACATACACACACACACGTACATACATATACAGACATTTTTCTCAACCTTACAATTATTGAAAATGACTCAGGGACCTTTAAAACGTATAAAAACATCAAAATCTCAAAACCGAAAACGCAATACTATCTCTGGCGAAAGTAAAAAAATATACCTAGAAACTGATAAACAATGAAATAAGTTTTTAAATGGAATCTTTCTAATTTTATCTACATAAGAAAATATTAGAATTTTACTCAAAACAATAAATATTTAAATTAACTTTGATTGATGTGTTAAACTATAGATTATATAAGTACATAATACAAAATTTGTAGAATATTTATTTTCCAAATGAATGATATAATTTAAATATTTTATAAGAAATCGGAAGTTGAATGATGTATTTCAATGTAACTACAAGTGGTACTAATAAAAGGACACCTTTCGGGGTTGTTTCTGCTCCATTTCATCATCAATTGCCCCCCTAAGGTTGAGTTGCCAACCCTGCTTCTGGTCCGAAAGACCCCATTCCATTCACTTGTATCACCCCAATCGGTTTTGGTGTTCTCTTCAGTGATGTCGACCCTCGTCGAAGCCTGAAGTTGGAGGGGTTCCCACCCTTCTGACACACACCGCATCTTTTTAATCTTTGTATTATAATATCAATTTAAGAATAAATTTATGGTCTGTTTTTTTTCGATTACCATTTCAACTAGTTATATATATATATATATATATATCTACAATTTGAGGGGTATAAATCGATTAAAATATGAAATTGCCCATCAACTATGACACATTGGCTTGCTACTTCAATTTGATTAAATCCATTCATTGAGCCACTCGATTCGATATAGATCACAAAAAAATGAATAATGATTGTATTATTTGATACATTAATAGAACTTAGAAACCAGATTATGATTTATTTAAATATAGTTTTGAATCATCATCGTCTTAATACGGTATTCACTAATGTGATTATTAACAGGATTGTTATTTTTAATATATCAAAAAATATGAAATTTTGAGGTGTTAATAAATTATAATTATTTATAAGAAATCTCAATTTATTATTTTTTATGTATGGATAAAAATGATATAAGGAAAGTGTCCTAATATGGAATCCTTTTTTTACTTTCTCGCATACTTCGTATAAGGGAAGTATTGGAATCGTCAAAAATTTCGACTTCGAGATTTCGATAGATCTTGACGTTTTAGACCTCCCCGAGTCGAAAAATACCATTTTTCGAATTATGTCTGTGTGTGTGTATGTATGGATGTAGGTAATGTTTGTCTCTGAGCAAATTTACTCAGAAATTAATCAAGCTAGGACTTCGAAATTTGGTACACCGATATTATTCACAGTTTGTATATTTCTTTCAAAATTTCGTCAAAATTGGTTAACCGGAAGTGGTACTTTACCTTCACTGGTTGCGTTTACCTTTCAAGTAAAGTACCAGTTTGCTTTGAGATAATTGCTTCCTATTTTGTATATAGATTTAAAAATATGAAAAAAATTCAGATACCAAATTTCATCATGATCTGACTACCGTAAGTGACATTTTACCTATACAAGTAGCGTTAGGTGTAAATTATAAATATATATAATAGTGTTAAACCATTTTACTTTATAATTTAAATTAATTAGTTTATTTATTTTTATTGTTGTTAAAACATAATAATAATAACCTAATTACCTATTTATATGCGGGAAAGTCTAGGGGAGCACACTCCCGATTTTTTTTTTTTTTTTGGACAATGATAAAGGTCACTTCGTTTTTTCAATTTTGATTTTTTACTACTGCGTTGATAAATACTCTCTACATATCCATTAATTTTCATTAAAATAGTTGAAAAAATTAATTTACGAAAACTGTTATGTTTATCTGTTCAGACAGCAGGTTGCCTATTATGAGATACTACAAGTATTTCCAAAATTAGTCTGTCTTCTTCAATTTTCAAATGGTCTTTTGAAAAACATGTATTTGGAAATATTATTCTAATATTATGGAATATTATTCAATCAAAATTGTATAATTCATGACAATTATTAAGTACAAATTAAATGTTTAAGACAATGCAAATATTTCTGTTTAAAAAATAGTTAAAAAGACATGAAAATGGGAACTATTTCTTAATTGAGTACATTAATTAAGTATCAGAGATTGCATAGAAATACAGAATTTTTCACTTCCTCATAGTCTTTTTGAGACCAACGGAAAATGTGAATGAAATAGAGATATTACATATTAGACCTGTTGTTGTATCTCTTCTAAGCACTTTATAAAATATCTTTGGTTATTTTTATAAAAATTGTAAAATTTAAATTAAAACATGGAAAATAAGCTGGAGCGTCTCCACTCGACTATCTCGCAATTTGAATTGGATTAATTAACATATAATATATTTAAATTAAATTGAATTAATTAAATTGTAAATGGTAATGTCCCTCTTCCGGTTGAGCTACAGTTCTCAAAATGTTGACAGAAAACTACGAATTTTGAATAATGCCCGTATACCAAATTTGATTAACCATCAAACCGTTTTTGTGTAATCTTGTCAACACACACACACACAGACAGACATTTTTCTCAATCTTAGCGAAAATGACCCAGGGACCTTCAAAACGGATAAAAACATCAAAATCTCATCATCGAAAATTTTCATGATCACAATAGTATCTTTGGCGAGATAGTAAAAAGAGGAAACTAGGATATAACGAACAATTTCCAATAAATACAATTGTAAAAAAAATACCTGAATGTATTTAGATTGTCTTGAAAAGTGAGTAGAAAAAACATTTGGCATCAATATATTTATATATAAAAATGCATATTGCTCGTCTCAAAGATTGTGAAAAGAGATGATTTGTTGTTTCCTTGCTAAAGTTGATCCCTAAGAATAATTTGATATGAAATCAGCATGGAAGTTAGGTTACATATTATTATCTCATATTTGGACTGTATCTTATAATAGGCCAATTTCTTATATAAATATGTGAAAAGATTCCTGTTCATAGAACTCTTATTTATAACTATCTCTCAAATTCTTTATTTTGAATATATTTATAAAAAAAAAATTATAATTTTAAGAGAGCAGATATACAAACAGGGGATGAACAAAATAAGTCAACACCTGACATATACCTAATATTTATTTATTAATTCATTCATAACTATTGTACTTGTGAAGACCATTAATGTGCTGAGTTTTGCTATCATTTTTTTTATTGAGACAATAAACTCAACTCAATATGTTTTATGAAATATAGCTGAACACTAGTTTAACTTTGGTTTTCGGACATTATTAATGATTGACCATGTTTTGACTATGTTGTCATTAGATACAGCCGCCCGTGAAATGTTAAACAGATGTTTTCAAGACAGACGCTTCCGTTAACCGAGTAATAACAATTTTTACCGACCGACGATAGTAAGGGAGGTATTGTTTTCACATCAAATTTCACATGTGGAAATTTTTACATATCTCCACGAATCATGCATTTTCTTAACAGAAAAAAGTATTTTATCATGATGTCTGTCCGTCCGTCTGTCCATCCGCATAGATATGTACAGCTTGAACTGCTCAACGGATTTTGATAAAATTTGATATATTTACTTAATGCATCAGTATGATGAATTGATCAACTTTTGGTGTATATCCGGATACCGGAAGTGGTAGTATTACCGATCCTTGATAGGAAGGGAAAGGTTATTTTCACACCAAATTTCACATGAGGAGATTTTTTACATATCTCCACGAATCATGTACTTTGTATTGGTTTCTCCTCGGGAAAAATCATCTTCATTGGTTTTTTCTTAATTTAAAATTATATGACGTCACCCAACCCTTCATGATGTCACAGCCTCCTTATATATTATAAATAAAATAAAATTAAAAATTTTTATGTTATATCTATATATATGTTTTTTATTGCATTAATAGATACATTTAAATTATTTGAAATTGTTTCTGTAGCTGAAAATTAATTTATTTCAAACCGTCGGTCGGTTCTGTGCCTGGCCACAGGTCAACTTATTTCATTATCGAAAACCCATTTTACCAGTTGAATGTTCAAGAACAAACAAATTGATGCAAAAGATAATCGTTTCATTATTTACATGTAACCAGTAATATCATCATATATTTATATATATAATACAATCTATAATTTAAATTTGTTATCAAAATTTATATTCATTTTTACTTTCCCGCATACTTCGTATAAGGGAAGTATTGGAATCGTCAAAAATTTCGACTTCGAGATTTCGATAGATCTTGACGTTTTAGACCTCCCTGAGTCGGAAAAAACCATTTTTGGAATTATGTCTGTGTGTGTGTATGTATGTATGTATGTATGTATGTATGTATGTATGTATGTATGTATGTATGTATGTATGTATGTATGTATGTATGTATGTAATGTCTGTAAGCAAATTTACTCAAAAACTAATCAAGCTAGGACTTCGAAATTTTGTACACCGATATTATTCACAGTTTGTAGATTTCTATCAAAATTTCGTCAAAATCGGTTAACCGGAAGTGGTACTTTACCTACAATGGTTGCGTTTACCTTTCAAGTAAAGTACCAGTTTGCTTCGAGATATTTGCTTCATATTTTGTATATAGATTTAAGAATATGAAAAAAATTGAGATACCAAATTTCATCATGATCTGACTACCGGAAGTGACATTTTACCTATACAAGTAGCGTTTCCTTTTTACCGACCGACGATAGTAAGGGAGGTATTGTTTTCACACCAAATTTCGCCTGTGGATATTTTTAGGTACATATCTTCACGAATCATGCATTTTCTTAACAGAAAAAAGTATTTTTAGCATGATGTCTGTCCGTCCGTCCGCTGTGTGTCCGTAGAGATGTGTACAGCCTGAACGGCTCAACGGATTTTGATGCAATTTGGTATATTTACTTAATGCATCAGTATGATGAATGGATCAACTTTTGGTGCAAATCCGGAAACCGGAAGTGCTAGTATTGACGATCGAAGAGAGGAAGTGAAGGGTTATTTTCATATCAAATTTTACGTGAAGGCATATCTCCACGTGTTATGCACTTTGTATTGGTTTTATCCTCGAGAAAAATCATCTTCATTAGTTTTTTCTTAATTGAAAATTATATGACGTCACCCAGCACTTCATGACGTCACAGCCAGCCCTTATATATTATAAATAAAATAAAATTAAAAATATTTATATTATATCCATATCTGTTTTTTTTTTACATTTAAAATATCAGTTAACCGGAAGTAGCACTTTATTACATTCTAAATATTCATTCACAACTCTTTATACCTATTTATATGCGGGAAAGTCTAGGGGAGGACACTCCCGCTTATTTTAAAAATTGCACACTTTTGTAAAATGACAAAGAATGGGAAAATAAAATTGTTTAAGATGTACAATTCCAAAAAAAAAATTAAAAGAAATTTAATTGTATTCAGGCATTTAATGTAGAGGTATAAATGTATGTATAGTTCGGAAGCAATAACTCTTTGTCTAATCAGGTTCAAGGCCCAAGAAATTTTTAAATAGAAGGCAAAAAAAGTAGTGATTCCCTTAACCCGGTCTTCTTTGAATAGTTGGGGTAAATCAAAAAACGAGCGTTCCCTTGTTCGGTTCACAGAGGGGAGGAGTGCTTTCGCTTCGAATCTAGAATAGCCGTCTCGGTATAATAGGCTGACATTAAAGTCTTTTGAACCCCCCCCACCGGATTAGAAGAATCCACACCCCTTAAAATGAAGCTTAATTGTGAATTCGTTTTCTAATATAAAAGCTTCTAAAAAAAAATATTTCCACTCTAAAAAATTTGAATCGAACGATCTTGGTCAACTCGCACCTCATGGGAAGTTAGGAAACGCGTGTGGAGTGGGGAGAAGGAGGGGGCTGATGTATTAAGTTAATAATCTATTGATCACAATGCTTGTTGTCTCATACATACAAAAGCAAATTTAATACAATAAAAATCTTATTCAAAAGAAGTATTTATTTTATTTATTATCTTTAAAATCAAAAAATATTTAGCATTTTGTTTTGTTTTTTACATATATAAAATATTAATAAATTGTTTTTAAAAATGACGTTTTCAATCATCACTATAAATATGGATTTATGGTATTATCTTATCTTATTATACTAGCAAAAATTGTGTATATATATATTTGTATTTTTTAAATATTAAACCGCTCGAACAATTTTTTTGAAATTTTCAAAATAGATAATAATTTTTATAAAGAGAAATAGATCAGGTATTGGTTTCAGCCTCTGGAAAACTCATCTTTATTGGGTTTTTCTTAATTTAAAATAGGAAATTTAAATGACGTCAGCAACTAAGTCTGACAGCGCTTCCTTAAATACAAAAAATTATAAATATAAATAAAATCAAATTACTAAATATATATTATGTTATATCCACAGGCCATACTTTTCTGTCTTTCAATGCATTTCGTACATTTAAGGGGTGTATGTTTTATGATTTTTTTAAATATATGTTTTTTTAAATTATTTGAAATTGTTTCATATATTTTGTAGTTCATTTATTTTAAATAATAATCTTAATCATAAATATTCATAGTTCATAAGGAATATTTTTTAAAGCACCGAAGCGGGTCAGTGAACCAGGTCCTATATTAATAGACGAACCCGTTGCAAGAGGTGTTTGAAATTTAAGTTTAAACTGAATTTGTAACTAACTTCATGTTACAGACATCACTTACATACATACATACGACGGAAATGATGTAGTTTGATTATTTTCTTTATTATTGTATGTTTAATGGTAGTATAGGAGGCAGCTAGCCGAGCGTGTAGCGTAGCAATTTTCTACACAAGAAGTCGGTGTCCCATTCCAGGAACTGTTCCTGGTTCTATACATGCGGAAGGCAACGGGAAACCACCTTATTAACATTCCCAAGAAAAATCATCATTGCTGGGCAGCTTCTAAGGCTATCCTAGTCATGATGATGGCCAAACTCCGAAGGGAGACGGCACCTTAAGATGAAGAATCCCATTCACATTATTATTATTATTTATTGTCATTTCCTTTGGATTTATAATTAAAAAATATATTAAAAGATTTCAATCAAAATTAAACTTTTTATCATATAAATTAATTAGTTAAACTAGTAAATACTGATATCTCTAAGTTCAATAACACTTTTGAATATAATATAATTTTAATATTTATTTTTATATTAAAAGAATAATTAAAAAAAAATGTTTTAATATAATTAATATTAAATTTTATCCCACACTTTTTATTATATCGTATATATAATTTTTTTTTTCTATAAAATTATAGATTATCTCTATTGATTTTTTTTATTATTTATATATATATATTTATATCTTCCAATAAGATTAGATAATTTGTCAGAGTCCGTTAAAAATGTGTAATATAAATTTTTGTTTTAGTATAATATATATATAAGGAGTGTTAAACGAAAATGCCAGCAACCAGTGATTTGTATCGATCACCAGTTTTTATTTGCAAATGTGTTCACATTATCTTCAACATTGCCATTTTAATTACCATTGCCAATCAACCAATACTATTTTATCCATATGAAAAGGAATTTGTTGATTTAATTACAGAAGGATGGTTTGCAATTAATCTTATTCTTATTGCATCATTTTTTTTTGATACTTTTCTTCATAAAATATTATTATTGACAATATCGGCACTCGGTGGTGTGTTATGCGTCGTGGGATCTGCTTTCTTATTTAATGTACCGCTCTATTCAACAGGCAGAGAAATTGCTGGTGGAGTTCTTCTTTTATTTCTAGCCCTTCTTTATTGGGCAGAGACATTTTTTATTGTACGAGCAGAATCAGATTAATTTAATTCTAACTAAATTATTCATTAATCGTCCATTTTATATTATATAATATATATATATATATACATATTATATTGTATTTATTATTTCATCAATTTATGTTATTAACAAAAGAGAATAATTTTATAATAAATTATATATAATAATAACAAATCAGATTTTATTGTTCTATTCACCATTTCAACCCTGAAATTCATCTTGTAAAAATTTAATTAATTTTAAATGTGTAATAAACTGACCTTTTGAATTTTCAATTCTTTTTTTTCATTAATTTTCTAATCATACTACATAATTTCCGTTGTATGTATGTGATGTCTTTAACATTATGAAGTTAGCTACAAATTCAGTTTAAGCTTAAATTTGCAATGAGTTCATTTATTAGTATAATAATTTGATTATCTAAATTCATTAGATTTAAAATAAAAATGAGATTTTAATTATCGTTTAATAATTAAATTAAATTTGTATTTATGAAACGTTGAAAAATTATAAAAATGTTAATTAATTAAATTTATTAAGTAATTTATTGATTATTTATCAATTTTTTTTTGTTTTTTTTGTATTTGCTTTTTAAAATTTGATACATATAATAAGAGGGCAATTCACAAAGTAGGTTACGTTTTGGAATTAAGACAAAACTAGTACAGGAAAATGTTTTTTCATATACATTTGAAAGAGCTACTAAAATACTATTTTTTTACATAATCGCCAAAAAAGTTGAGACATTTATCGTAGCGATGAACGAGCTTAGAAATTCCTTCCTCATAGAAATCCGCCGCCTGAGTGTTGAGCCAGTTTTTGTGAGCAAAAAAACTTAAACTCATAGAAATTTATCGGCAACTGTGAAGTTTACGGGAACAACGTGATCAGTAATGGTGCATACGTTTCAAAAATGGTCGAAGTAATGTTCACGATTAAGAAAAGAGTGTGCGGCTAACCATTATGACCGATGAACTGGTGGAAAAGATCAATGAAAAATTTAGAAGAAATGGTCGTTTTATCATAACCGAACTTTCCTTCTGTTTTCCGCAAATTTCACGCATTTTCTCCGCGCGGCCGTGACTGACTGGCTCAACACTCAGGCGGCGGATTTCTATGAGGAAGGAATTTCGAAGCTCGTTCATCGCTACGATAAATGTCTCAACTTTTTTGGTGATTATGTAGAAAAATAGTATTTTAGTTGCTCTTTTAAATGTATATAATAAAAATCATTTTCCTGTACTAGTTTTGTCTTAATTCCAAAACGTAACCTACTTTGTGAATTGCCCTCGTATATATTATATGAAAATGTGTTTATTATCATCGGTTAAAATTCACTATAAGAACTTTCTTAATATTTTAAAAAAAATATTATTGAAATTTTTTCAATAAATTATTCTCAATCTTATTAATTTATGAAAATTTTCTGATTCTATATATAAATTCAGTTAATATGCTTATTTAAAAATAAAATTGATTTTGAAAGATTTAAAAAACAACAACTTAATTTTATGATGAATATAAATGACCATATTTCATAGTAAATACTCGTAGACCTAAAAATATCAGAGCTACATATAAGAACACATCAATATCTTATCAGTTTGTTTGTTATTTTTTTTTCATTTTACATCATTCATTCATAGTGTAAATGAACACAAACCCATACATTTTATATATAAAATAAATTATATTTTAGCATTCACCTAGTCTGTTCTTTTCACTAAAAAATTCGAAATTTTGTTTTTTTCTATGCTATTCTACTACAAAAGATTCAATTTTCAAATAAAAATGGTATTAAATAATATTAATAAAAAAAAAACAATTGATTCTGAGATTAAAAGAGAATTTGAATATGTTTGATAAATGAATATATTTATTATTAATTAAAAAGTTATTCTTTTTTAAAATATGCACAACAACAACAACAACCAGAAGCAATTTAATATCTCCCTTTTAACAATCATCCAAGTAGCTATTGATATTATTCAAATGTGGGTTTTGATTAGGCGGATCAAATAAAAAAAAATATGTGAAGCTCCGCTGCCCGATGCGGAGAATTCTCACAGAAGAGAGACGTACAATAGCCCCCCTCCTCTCTTTATTCCCCACGATATACAGCCCAAGTGACAGACAGACAATTACAATGACAATAGTACCAAAAAACGAAGGGATCCCACTAAAGATTACAACACAAAAAGCGCATAAAAAATAGAAAAATAATTAAATTTCCAACCAACCACCCATTCATCATAGTAAAGTGAGATGATTGCATTTATCATTTTCTTTCAGTGCTCTTTTAATCAAGGGAATTTTTATTTACATAGAAATCAAATGATTACATATCTATTAAAAATCTTTTGGGGTTTTACTTTATTTATTTCTAATTACTATAGATAGAAATAAATTTCAATATTATTAAATTAGATTTTGATAAATAAAAATTGGTACAACAATTTAAGAAATAAAAATTAATTTAAAAATAAATGAGCTATGGACAGGCACAGAATCGACAAAATAAATTAATTTCTAAACAACATTATATTTATCCTATATAAAGTATAAAAAAAAATATTTTTTAAAATAACTTTAAAACTTGAATTAATATGACTAAATTATATTATCTTGGTTTTATTTTTAGTTTAATTACTCAATTATTAATTACTACTAAATTTTAAGTGAAATATTTTCCGACAATGAATATAAAATTAATATTTTGTAAATTACCACTTCCGGTTTCCGGATATACACCAAAAGTTGATGAATTCATGCTACTGATGCATTAAGTAAATATATCAAATTTTATCAAAATCCGTTGAGCCATTCAAGCTGTACACGTTTATAAGGACACACAATGGACAGACGGACAGACATCATGCTAAAAATACTTTTTTCTCTTAACAAAATGTATGATTCGTGGAGATTTATAAAAATTTCCACATGTGAAATTTGGTGTGAAAACAATACCTTCCCTTTCCTATCGTCGGTCGGTAAAAATGCTTAAACTTAATATAAAAATTTTAAGGAGTGAAATAAATATATAATAATATAATTTTTATAATTTTCTTTTTATTAAAATAAATATTAAAATATTTATGGATATGATTGAGAAAAAAAAAATGAAAATTTACAAATTATGATGGTGATTTATGATTATTTTTTCTAGAAATTATTTATGGTGTTTGTGGTATGGTTTCTGTTTCAGGTAAACTTTCCTCAACAGTAGCAGTGTTATTGTCAATGTTGTTGTTGTTATCGTTGTTTTCATGAATATTGTTGTCCTTATCATGGAGAGATTCACTGATGGTTTCCGGATAGTTTTCATGTATCTTGACCAGAGCAATCTCACCACCATAGAGCACAAGTAGAATAGGAAATAATCCAATAACAGCAGCATCTCGTTGATTATGAACGGAATGGATATACAATTGACAATGAAATGCGAGGGAGGCGACCGTGATAGCCACCTGACTAAGCAGGCATACAATACGGATCATTCGATGCCATGGGGTGTCCATAAAATAATTAAATAATCCCAAAATATTGACGGCCAAAAACGATTCGGAAGCTAAATGCAATAGCTCCAGTTTATACATTTCAATTACATTCCATTCAATATAATGGGGCAGATAATTTCCAACAAAACCAACAAGAATTATATTACAAACAACTTGAACAAGTTTGATTAGAAGGAAATAATTTTTACATTTATTCATATTGACTCACTTGAATCAAATAGAATTATAATTCATCTGTCTCCATCCTAAAGAACAATTTGATAAATTGAAGATTAGATTAATTAATTAACGCTTTGGTATAATCCCCAAATGGTAATAAATATTAGGATAATTCAATTTGTCTTATTCTAATCATAATCTCATTTCTAATCTCCTATATTATTCATTATTCAAAATTACTAAGCATATTTATGATTATTATATATAAAAAGTAAAATTAAATTATAAAAAATAAAACATTATCATTTACTCATCCATGATGATTAATTAATAATTATTAATTGAAATATTTTTTAAAAATTTTAAAGAACAATTCTAAAAATAAAAATTATCAATCCACTAAGAAATAATGTTATTTGGAAAATTATTTTTAAAAAAGAAACTAAAAAATTGATAGTATAATGCGGTGATAGCGAACCTTTTTGAGATGTGTTACAAAGTATTTAAATTTAAAAAAAAGATAAAGAAAATCACATACAATATATATTTAATATAAAAATTTATAAATAATTAATAGGTATATCGGCGTTAATGGGCCCATTTAATCGCAAAATCATCTGATCTTTTTTTATTATTTTTTTAAGAACCATATTGAAAAAAAATCGAAAATGTTCAAAAGTTTGGCCACAAAATCATCTTACCTTTTTTTGAGTATTTATTCTCTTTTTTGACATAAAAAAAAAATTATAAAAATCAAAGTGTGGGTCAGTTAAAAAGCTTGGGTTGACCACGGGTCATAGGTTCTCCATCACTGGTATAATGGGTATTTGAAAATTATTAAAAGATTTTTTTTCACAACATTAGAATTAATAAAAACATGTGGTGGATTGTTATGAAAAAATCTGGAGTGTCTCCACTCGACTTTCTCGTAAATTTGATTTGAGTTAATTATCATATATTATATTTAAATTAGATTTAATTAATTAAATTATAAATTAAGTATAATTAAATTAATTAAAAAATTTACATTTACAGGATATTATTGTTATTCAATTAAATTAATTGATTAACATATATTAAATTTAAATTTTAAACCTTTATCTTCATTTTTAAGTCAAAATTTAAATTGAAAAAATTAATTCGCGTGTTTGGCTCTTTGATGATGACACCACATCACGTGCTGGTGCGTGATTGGCAGTCAACGTGTTAAAAAATTTTAAAAATTAATTCCGGTATATCACATATATAATTGTATTTTTATAATCTATAGTTTAAACACATCAATTAAACAATCTTTTTAAAAAAAATCTGGAGTGTCTCCCCTAGACGATCTCGCAAATTTGAATTGGATTAATTAACATATATTATATTTAAATTAAATTTAATTAATTAATAAATTATCAATTAAAATTAGTAAATAATATTTATTAAATCAGCGCGTGTTTCGCTCTTAGTTGATGACACCACGTCGCTCAAAACCCTGATACAAGTATATACATTTAAGAGAAACAAAATTCCAATTAAATATTTCATAATTTTTATAATAAAAATTTTATATATTGTCAAAAGAAATATATCAAAATATGTATTTAGATAAAATAAATACCTACTACATAAAATCTGTATAATAAAATATTTGTCATTAATTATTAATAATAATAATAAAATTAATTTAATTCTTTGATGTGAGTCAGTAACTTACAATTCATTGCATTTGTCTAATGATTTTATAAACAAATTTTTCCTATTCAATGGAATGAGATATAATATCTCTCCCTCTAATCTAATCATTATTGGTTTGTCATCAAATTGTACTATTTTAAATAATTAACATTTCATTAAAATGGTGTCAGCTAATTAATGAAATCTCATATTTCATTATGTTTTATTAATAACAAAAAATAAAAACAATAATAATATATATAAAAGAAAATAAATATTTATTTAAAATAATTTACTTATTACATTGAATAATAATAAAATATAAATATACATATTTAAAAAAATTTGGATTCGTTTGAATAAAAAAAAAAATTAATTTAATGAGTTATACTTTCAAAAATGAATATAATAATGTATAATACAATCTTTTTTTTTAAAAAAAACGTTAATCTTCTTCTTTTTTTATTCTTAGACTCAATATAATTTCTAAAATATAAAGGAGTAGAAGAAATATTAAAAGAACTCCTGCAGGTAGTTCTCGTCCAGTAAGTAAATTTGCATCATTTGCCAAATTATATACTTGTAATAAAAATGAAGCACTGATGATGCTGCACATTGCTCCGAAAACGCTCATAACAAATTGCACATATTTATTCCATGGCGTGTTGAAGAAGTAGCATAAGAGACAGGAGACATTGATTATCAGCCATCCTTCAGTAGCCAAATGAAGAAATTCAATTTTGAACATAGCCATTGGAAACCAGATATTCGAGACACAAATCAATGTTGCTAAATTTAATAAAATTTGGCAACATTTAATAAATGGCAAAGGGGAGAGGAAAATCTCTCTCCAATGCGACCACATGTTATTCTCATACTAAAAGCTCACTTTTTTTTCTTTTTTTTTTTATCACATACCTCTAATCGTAAAGATAAGAAAAACAAAAATGAATGTGTTTGTGTGATAAAGAATGATAAGCGTAGAGTGAAAAAAAAAACTATTTTGTTCAAACAGACAGATAATACCTTGTAATTAATGATTTAATAAAACCCAACCTTTTTATTATTTTGAAATTTGCTCTTTGAATTTTTTTTTTTTTATTTAAATAAATAAATGATTACAAATAAATGATAAAAATTCAATTATCACAAAAAAATAAATAAGAATAAAAATATTAATCTTTTTTGGAATTTTTTTTTTTTAAATGATTAGTAATTCTAATCTTAAATTTTTTTTTTATTATATTAGAATTCTTATAAATTGATTGCACAATAGTTTTAAATTTTTTACTTTATACATAATTTTATTTTAATTTAATTTATAAATAAGGCTGATATTGTTTCAATAAATAATTAAATGTGTAAATATATAATTCATGAACGAATACTTCATATCCTTATATAGATTACAATTCTATAAAATTCAATGGATTGCAATACAATCTGATACAAGATATATATAATTTACATTTTATAGTTATCAAAAAAAAGGAAATCCAAAAAAAAAAACAATCAAACGTTCATTAAAAGAAGAAATAAATAAATTATCGAAAAAATCGAAATTATATCCAATAAATAATAATAAAAAAAAAAAAAAAACCAAAATTAATAAAATAAATTTTAGACTAAATTAGTCAAATTAAATTTTTATTTAATTCTTTTTCTCACATAATTAAATATTTAAAAATTATTCTACTAGTAATTTTTGTATTTAATACTTAAATTTTTGGTGTATTTTTAAAGTTAAATAAAATTATATTTAAGATTTTCGTGAAAATTTTTAATTAAAAAATTGATTTAATGATATTTATTAAAAAACAGCGTATATAAATACAAATTTACTTTTTTAAAATTAATATTATGGTAAATAAATAAATAATAATTGATTTGAATGAATTGAATTAGTTTTATAAATTTTATTAATTTTTTTTTATATGTATTTACATAAAAATAATAAAATAACTTTTATTTTATATTTTTATAGTTATGAATTTGTAAATATATATATATATATATATATATATATATAATTAAATTTTAAGTGTAAAATATCAAATATTTATTTATTTTGTGAATTTAAAATAGTATTAAAATTAATAAAAAGAGATTTTTGAATGTCATTTGTGTGAATTAGAAAAAAAAATGTTTTTTTTTATAATACATTGGAATATTCACTTGGATTTACTGGTGGTGGTGATGATGGTTTAATGTGTAACCTCAGTTGCACTGGGAAATATCACTAATAGCACAAATTCACCAATATAAGTTATAGCGAGAAGAATGAAGAATGCAGAAGCGGCCTTCTCTCGATCAAATGACAGTCCTACGCCGTCAAACGTTGATACAAGACTTAACATAAATCCAGCCGAGCACAATACAAGAATCAATCCAGCAACACAGGTTGCCATATGAATGAATTTATGCCATGGAGTCTTCATTATAAGACAAGCCAGAATGATTATATTAATCACGAGCCATCCCTCCGCTGCCAAATGGCAAAATTCAAATTTATACATTTGAATTATATTTTGAATATCCGTTAAATTATCTATATCAATGAAAAAAAATAAGTAATTTGCAACACATATTAATGCAGCAAAATTAAGAAGAATCTGGAATGCTTTGAGAATAAGAAGGGGTGATAGTGTTAAACCCATTTTGAATGTTGACTGGTGGAGATGAGAAATCTATCTAAAGGAATAATAATAGATTTTCGCTTTATATTGTAGATATATGATTAATCGGAAAAACTAGAGATAAATTTAATCAACGTCATCTTAATTATCAATTGATGTTAATATTTTACCTAAAATTATTGATATTGAAAAAAAAAATTATATAATGAAATAAAGATTAAAATTGTACTTTTATAGACGTATTAATAATAATAGAATCGTCATTCATTGAATCAAACATTGAATGAATGACATTTAAAAATAAAAGTATCTGGTTCACGTAGCCGTGTGGTTCGGTACTTTAAAAAAAGTATTCTTTATGAACTATGAACATTTAAGATTATTATTTAAAATGAATAAACGACAAAGTATATCAAACAATTTCAAATAATTTAAAAAAAACATAAATTAAAAAAAAAATAGTCATAAAACATACAACCCTTAATCGTACGTATTAATAAACCGAAAGACAGAAAAGTATGGCCTGTGGATATAACATAATATATATTTCGTAATTTGATTACAAAATATTATTAAGATAAATATTTTTAATTTTATTTTATTTATAATATTTTGTATTTAAGGAAGTTCTGCCCGGCGTTCCCAGGCGCCATTTTTTTAGTATTAAAATTCCTATTTTAAATTAAAAAAACTAACAAAGATGATTTTTCCCGAGGCTGAAACCTAAACAGATCGATTTTTCTTTATAAAACTTATCTATGGTGTGAATTTGAGAAAAATCCTTCGAGCGCTTTAATATTTCAAAAATACCAATATACTAATATATACAATTTTTGCTAGTATAATAAGATAAAATATAAAAGAAAAACCATTGAACAGAGACCGACAATTTTACGACGATAAATAATAATTTTCTTATTTCTTTTTTAATTCTATTTACAATTTGTTTTTCTTTAGTAAATAAATATTGTATTAGAAATTTGAAAATTAATTATTTAAATTTTCTAAAAATAGAAAAATATAGCAGATCAAAAAACATTTCCACTTGAAAATGTCATAATATTAAAAATAAAATTACTATTTATTTTATTATTAAATTTAATCGCAGTTTACTCTTTGAATCACATTTTATTCTTTCAGATTAAAAATAAGATAATATTTATAATTAAAAATTCTACAAGTTTTTGTTTCTTCTTTATATATATATTCTTATATGTTAGATAAATAAAGAACTTGATTCATTGTAATTTTTTCTTTTATTTATTAAAAAATCTGTTGATTAATTAATATAATAAATAAAAAAAAGAATTAAATTCGTTAAGGTATAATTTCTTGAGTTTGATCGATTTCGAGCTAAGAAAATTTCTGCAATAAAAATTTCAAATTTTTTTTATTTTAAAAATATTTCTACAATTATTAATAAGATTTGGAAAATAAACAAACTAGAGATACTTATAGATATTAATACAGAGTTTTATTAATAGAAATATATATATTTATATATATCATAACTTGTATCTTCGTCCTTGACACAGTGCCGAACAAAGAACGGGGCAAGCCAGACGACTTTCTGGGGCGCCTACTTTTAAGGGGCGCCAATATTTAATAAATAATTTTTTACTTTCAATAATTTTATGTAATTTTGATTTTTTGCCTATATTTAGTATTTTTTTAATTTGCAGTAATAAATGGGCGCCAAATTTTGTTTTGTCTGGGGCGCTCAAAACCCTAGCATTGGTTCTTGAATATTATTATTTGCTGTATACGTATAGGCCTTTTAATCAACTAAAATCCTTAATATTTTCATTCATTTTAAAATTAATATTATATTTTAATAAAACCCAAAATTATTCATGCTTTTCTAAAGAAAACTAATCAGTTATTTCTTCAATTGGAATTTTATCGTGTTTGTTCCCTGATTTTAATAAAGTTAAAGTTAATAAAAAATAAATCTTAAATTTTAAATTATGAATTAATTTCAGGATAAAATTTGTTTTAATATCTCAATACAATTTATGTAGAATATATGCTTGTATGTGTGGGTTAGTAAGAGGATGGTGGATAGATGGGAGTACAAATCCAGATGTCATATGTCAAGAGGGATGTCCCATTTCATGAAGAGAAACTCAACTTTTCAACCCCTCTCCACTCTTACAAAAATGTCGTATGTTTTTTTATATATTTCATTTTTCAACAAAGATGCATTCCAGCATCTGGAAACCAGATGTCTAGAAGAAAAATAACTAATTAGCACTAAACACTTAAACTCTTGGGCGGGAGGAAGAATAAATGGCACACGAGGGTAGAAAAACAAGTGTGAAAGAAAAAAAAGCATGTAAACCATGTGGGTGGGCAGAATTTGTATTCATTTCCAATATGATAAGTATTTATATTATTATTTATATAAAATATAAATAAAGATAAAAGATAAAGATAAAAGATTCAAACCTAACAAGTTCACATAAATTATAAATTTAAATTTAAAGTATAATTAAAAAATATACTTAAATAAATCATCATCATCAATCTCTTTTTGTCTCTTGTGTTTTTAAGGAAAAATTGGTAGGGTCTATTATTTATATTAAGAAATAAGTCGAGATTATTTTTCTTCAATATTATTTCTCAATACTGTTTCAAAGAGCCTTTTTTTGAAATTTAACGAAACCAATAATATAAATTAAAATGACTAGAATCAATTATTTTTATTTATTTTTTATTTACCTATTAATATCATTAATAATACTACACAGGTGAAAAATATTAATTAAAATTAATATTATAAAACCAACTTTTCTAAAAATTTGATATAAATTATTATATTCGCGATAAATGGTATTAATTTAAACAGTCACAAAAGAAAATGTATCCATGTCTTGTACAATTTAAAAAATGTAATAATATATTTTGAAAATTAAATTAGACAAATTTTGAAAATTTTTAGGTAACAAAATTTTTTTATTATATTTATTCTTTTTCAAGATAATCTTGTTTAAAATTAAAAATATATATTAAAATAATACTTGAAAATAAATAAATATTCAATTTCTTGTGATATAATAGGAAAATATTTGTTTATTTTATTTATATTTTATAGAAAAATATAAAGCAATCCAAAATGATCAAATTCAATTTCTAAGGTTCTACTAACTAATAATTAATTTTATTTGTATTCATGAAATGAAAATCCGCTTTCAATATTCAACTGGACTAACTGATTGACAAATTTTTCCTATATACAGGGAGGTATAATTGATGGAACAGATTCGGGAGGGATGGAAGGGGGAGTGAGAGAACTGCAAAAGGATTTGACTGACTGACAATGCCATCTGCCGGATCAGTCATGGGAGATAACATTTTATCACTGTCGAAATTCACAGAGAAATGTTCTATGAAAAAAAAAATAAATAAACGAACAGGAAAGGATGAAAAGAGAAGAGGGGGAATGAGTGGGTGGGTTGAAACATATTTATCCTATCAAAAACCCTCCCTCCACAATCCAATTAATAATAATATCTATCTATCTATCTAAACTGATCTGATCAATCATTTATATCTCGTTGGGAGGGAATTTATTTAACGGGTCCAACTCACTCATCTCTCTCCTCCCCCCTTCCTCCCTCACACACCTCCCCATTCTCTTTCCACCTGTCACATATAATCATCCCCAATACTACAATGCTTTAGAGAAAATTTAAAATGTTAAATTGAAACAAATCGAAATATTTTGAAAAAATTAAATACTAATAAAGTGGTGTTAAATATAATCAGATAAAATAAAATGAATAATTTACTTTTCTTCTTGTTGGGTTATTATTTTTGACGACAGACGATAGGAATGAAAGGTTTGTTTACAAATGCGGAGATTTTTACATATCTTCACTTATCATCCATTTTTTAAGAGAAAAAAAGTATTTTTAGCATGATGTTTGTCCGTCTGTCCGTCCGTCCCTCCATCTGTATATACGTGTATAGCTTGAACTGCTCAACGGATTTTGATAATTTTGGTATATTTACTTAATGCCCTAGTAGCATGAATTCATCAACTTTTGGTGTATATCCGGAAACCGGAAATGGTAATTTACAAAGTATTAATTTTATATTCATTGTCGGAAATTTTTCACTTAAAATATAGTAGTAATTAATAAATGAGTAATTAAACTAAAACTTAAAAACCAAAATAATATTATTTAGTAATATTAATTCAAGTTTTCAAGTTATTTTAAAAAATATTTTGTTTATACTTTATATATATATATACGATGGTGGGGTTAAATGTTTCTGGCCTGACCAAGAAAAACGATGTTTTAAATTTTTTATTTTGCTTTAGTTTTCAACATAATCTCCATCAACACTAATACATTTCTCATAACGGTGTTCTCATTTAGTTAATTAATTTAATTTAAGTCTCATCAACAGTTATGAATCGACGCAAAAATTTGTTTGGATTACGCCTACAGCGCCAAATTGTCGGTAGAAATGGTTTTTCGAAGCAGTTTTTGGTCTAACGTTAGCAAACGCACCCACGTTGCACACAGCTTTCCTTATTCAAATGGTTGTGCAAAATATTTCGCACATGTTCAGCTAACATCGTACACGTCTCAGCTATCTTGAATGTTGAAAAATAAAGCAAAAACAGGCCGGAAACTTTTCACCCCACCCACGTATATAGGATAAATATAATGTTGTTTGGGAATTAATTTATTTCAAATCGTCGGTCGGATCTGTGCCTGGCCATAGTTCATTTTTAGGAATTGATATTGGTTTGAGACAATTAAAACATACAGTTATTAAATCTAATTTTATTTATTTATTTTTTAATAAATTAATTAATTAATTATTTTCATAATAAATTTAATAATATAAAATGGATTATTATTGAATTATTTTCTTTAATTTCAAACGTAAATGACAGTAGTTTGTGTGTGTCGTATTGTATTATTTTTTTCCTTCATTTAGGTAGATAATAAATTCCATAGAAATTCTCATTGATTTGAAATCCTTCTGTTTCTATCGGCTCGGTTTGTTGGATGTTTACTCACGAAATTGGTCTGTTTGTCTTTTTTCCTTTTCGATCAATTTGATTGCCTGATTCCTGAAGGGCTAAGAGAGAAGGGTGAAAAAGGATGGGGAAGACGCCCTTACGCGCTCTCTTTCTCTCTCTCAATCCACTTTCCTCCTGTGTCCCTCGCAACAAGCTTCTCACTCTGCTTCCCTTAAATGCCACGAGTCAAGACGGAGTACAGAAGAAAAAATATCGAAACGAAGAGGAGAGCTTTGATAAAAGATTAGTTTTGTTTCAAGACTGCGAATAAAAACGATTCATAGGGTGGTATGAAGGAGAAAAACAACTTTATAGAAAAGAGTTGGTTAAATTTATATCATCTATCTATTATCTATTGATCACAAATATTTTTTGTAATGTGTAGTGTCTAATTTCAAGGACCGAAATTATCAGCTTAACAAATGTTATTCAATTGATATAAAAATAGATAACGAATTTGAAAAATTAATAAAAATCTTCTAAAAGTCATGAACTTAAAATTTTCATATGGATGGGATAAATTTTTGATTTTCTTTTTTTTTTTTAGATTATCAAGATTATAAAAATTCAATAAAATACATAATAAAACAAGGTTGAATGGATGATTTATCAGATACATTGAGCCAACTCAAATTAATCATTCAGATACATTATCTTCAATGACATTTTGTAAATTAGCAATTTCTGAAGATAACAAAAAAATAATTACATAATATATATATATATATATATTATTTCGAGTGTAAAAATTAATAAATAAATTAAAATAAAAAATAATATATGATAATAGTTTATTTATTTTATCTTTTTAAAATATCTTAATGATTACTTAAATTCGTTTTCAAATCAGTGCAGTCGAACTTATAGTACTATTATATCCCTTCTTTCAGGTCTTTTAGAAGTATCTTATACTTAGATTGAATTGAATAACTTATTGGAAGAATAGCGAGTGATTAAATGAAAATTTTTATTTATTTTATTGTATCAAGAATTTAAAGAAATTAATATATAAGTATATATATTCGAGGTTTGTTCAAAAGAAAAGGTGAATTTTGAATTAAAAGTATTTATTTAATCATCAATATCCATTTTGTCCCCTCAAAGGAACTCCCCTCAATCGTTGAAGCACTTCTGAAATGCGCTTTTCGGTATGGCCATCAGCTCGTTCTTCGATTCCGACTTTATCTCCTCAGTTGTGGCAAAACACTTTCCTTTTATTGGTCTCTTCTGTTTTGGGAATAAGAAAAAGTCGCAGGGAGCCAAATCTGGTGAATACGGTGGTATATATATTATATAAATATATTTAAGAAAATAATTTTTTCATATATCCCTACTATTTAATAATAACATTCAAGTTATAGTATATATAACATTTCAATAGTAAACTTCCAATCAAATTATATATTTTAAATTGACATATTTGATTTATAAATGATAATTTAAAAAAAAAATCAATCATTTTTTAATTTATATATATTTATTATATATTAGAAAGAAGAAGAGAGACGTGGGGGAGCCAGGAAGTGTCCGAGATGAGGATTTATTTTTTTTTCAGGTTATAATCGAGATTAAAATATGGAATGAGGAACATTTTGAGAAATCAATAGCCATAAGATGATTAATATTTTTCCCACTTCTTGTTATTTAATTTCCCAACGCCTGTTTTCTATTTGAAAGCCTGAACGACGATGCTAAGAAAAAAAGAAGATATATATATAAAAATTCGATTAACAGCCATTTTCCGTGATTGGATATCCTCTCTCCCCCACTCCCCCTCTCTCTATCCTTTCTTCCTTTTCATCTTTTTTTTTCTATTTCTGTTTTTAAGTTTGTAGATTTCTAGACAAACGAAGAGAGATATAGCAATAGTCGAAATATTAGACACCAATCTTGGGTCTAGGGAGAATTGGAAGAGAGAAAAAAACAGCAGCAGATTAGGGGAAGGTGTGGATTCGAACCACTCAAACAAACTTCCGCCGTCCGCACAGAAAGCTTTTAAAATGATTAGTTCGCTGGTTGCTGACGCCACCCACACCCCTACCACCCAACGTCAATCTCTTTTACTCTTCTGCAGGAAATAATAGTTATTTTGTCATTATATAAATATAGATATATAGATATATATTCAATAAGAAATCGATCAATTTATAATCGGAACGATCACGTCAAAAAACTTTTCTAAGAATTAGTTTTTATATATTATACTATATTGTTATTGATAAGATTATAATTATAAAGTATATAATATAAAAATAATAATTATGATAATTTATTATTCTTATTAGCTAGTATTTGCGCATAAATCATAAATAAATAGAATTCTAAGTTTAAAAAAAGATTTGTCGGTTTCTCCGTCATTTAAAAAAAAGAAGAAACTCTTGTCCGTAATCTGACTCACCTACATTCAATTTCTATTTTCTCGAAATTCTTTTAAATCTAGTAAGATATCATCATCATTATCTAAATCGTATGTCTTGGACTTTCGATACCTCTGACTGTACGTCTATCAAGTCGGTTATATCAATAAGGTGTCCTATGATCAGTAGAACGGGTCCTATCAACCTTTACCTTGATTTTCTTGATCGGAGGCGCTATCAAGTAGCTTTTCCAATTTTGATCCCGGAGCTGGGTTGACTCCGTCCCATAGACCCCTGCCCTTTGCCAGGCCCATGACTTGAACCAAGGACCACGAGAATGTGAGGCAGCTACGCTACCTCCTACCCTGTGGTCCTCTAATATTTATCAATAATTTATAAAATATAATACTGAAATTAGAATACCAATCAATCGATAGTATTGTTCAAAATCACCCCACAACGGGAAATCGATTAATTAAATATTTCACCACAATTAACAACTCGCTTTTAAAATAAAATAAGATTATATAGAATCACTTTTTAAATATATATATATATATATATATATATATATGTAAGATATATTTTAGTTGTTTTTTTCAATTAAAAATAATTATAATAAATAATTGTTTTATATATTTGAATTTTGATTTCCTTAGATAATAATTTTTACGAGATATGTCCCTTCACTACATGATAACAAGCGTTATCCGATTGCTAACTCGATTTCAATTCTTCTCCAATATTATTATTCTTCGTGATTACAGAACCGAAGTATTTAAATTTTTCTTCATTGTCAATTCTGTATGTTTAGATATTATTATATTATAAAATTATACTTTAACTTACTATTTTTTCAATTATTCAAAACTTTATCTTATACTTTGTTATTAGTTTATTATTTTTCAAGCAAAACTATTTTGATACTAACAAAGAAATTTTTTCATAGTAGGTAATTTATATAGATATAATTGACATTGATTTACATAGAAAAATTTTATATTTTTAGAAATATTAAACGATATTGGACTTATCTAATCAAAATTATATATTTATTTTTCACTGATAAAATAATGTCTGTATCATATATTATATCAAGTAGAGATTAATCAAGAAAAATCGAAATTGCTAAAATAAATAAATGATCAGACAAGGTGTGATCAAGTGGGAGTATACGTGTAGGTCTGCGTTTGTATATGTGTGATAGAGAGAAGGGGTAGCCAATTGCAATATCTTTAAGCGAAGATCGTGTTTGATTGACGGTGAGAGAAGGGATGTTTCCCTTATTCTGGTGTGGCACCCACTCGCTATTGAATAGAATAGAATAGAGGGCCTTACACTTCCCTTGATTGCCTCTCTCCAATCGAGGTAATGGTCAAACCACACTCACTTTCCCCCTTTGAATCCTCATCCTACCTTCCTCTCCTTCACTTGCTTCCACTCAGCACTTCTCCCTTTTTGCCATTCCAAATGGAAAAGACTAATAGAACAAACGCGCGAATGTCAACTACAATAAATAATCATCCAGATTAAGAAAATTAAAAATATTTTTTTTTTAAAATATTAAGAAATAAATTTTGAAAAATAACTATATTCTATTATTTACAATATAATTCACGAATTAGAAAATCAGAAGATATAAACTAGAAAGGGTGTTTGCAATTTAAGTTTAAACTGAATTTGTAACTAACTTCATAATGTTATAGACATCACATACATACGACGGAAAGTTGATAATATATTGCATATTCTTGATTTTTTTATATATTTTCATTAATTGAGTATTGATCATATAAAATTTATAATTATATTAAGAAAATGGAAATTTATTTTTTTAATTATATTTTTCTTAAATTAATATGACTAATAATTTTCCTGACAAATAATAAATTATTTTGTAAAATGTCATTACGATTTAATAATAATTTATTAATAATAATATTGATAAATAATTATAAAATAAATATGGAAATATACAATTTAGCAAATAACAAATACACAAATTAAATTGCAAACTTAATTAAAGTACCGAGCGGCAAGCATAATAAGATATAAATATATAAGATAATAGTAATATAATAAAATTTATTTTATTTTTTATAAATTATGTATTTATTATTTGTATATGTAAATAAAAAAAAAATAAATATAAAAAATATTTGTTTGTTTATACTACCTATCCTAGAATTATAAAAGATAAAATATATAAATTAGTAATAGATAACTGAGAGATCAAGAGGTAAAGTTAAAATACAACATGAAAAGATATTAAATAAGTAGATTAATAGACAAAAGGATTGAAATATAGTATAGACAATAAACAATTTTAATATAATTTTTAAGTAAAAAATAATTATTATTTCTTAAAAAATATCAAGAATAATAGAAAAAATAGAAAAAATATATAGTAAGACTTATTAGAAAGATTTTGACGGGTAACGGGGTAGTCTCTTCTCTATGATCCCAATAGAAAAGATTTCTACTTCAGGGAGTAGCGTCTCTGCCCTCACGTGAGCTCATGATTTCTTCTAAATCCCTCTTCTACCTGGAGGAATCATGTCCTTTACCCGTTGACTCCTTTCAATCCATTCCCTTACTTTTACTCTCACCCCCCCCCCCCATCCCCTGATCATTCAAAAAATCAAATTTATTTGGATGAAGGAGAATACCTAGCATAGATTTATTAAAAAGAAAAAAAAATTGAAATCTTGTCTCTATATAGGAGACTCTTTAGAGTCTCCTATATATATTTGAATTACACCCCCCGAAGGGGGGTGTAATTCAAATATATCCAGATTACGTCAACCCTTCGAATAGCAAAACCCCGTAAATTCACGAGTGAGACATGTCTTAAGTGCCTCTGAGAGGACCCACCTCTCCAACGCTTCATATTAGTAAAAATCTTGGAACTCATATTTATAGAACGCTTTGGACAATTAGGAAAAACCAATCAAATCAATGTGTTTCATTTTAATAAAATTTTTGACTAAATCTTGTAAATTGTGACCAAGACAAATCCATTGACCATAATTTTAGCCAGATTCTAAATAAAATTGATTTTTCGTATCATTAAATGGAAATTTTTAATTAATTTTAATATCGGTTTATTTTTACAGTTCAACAAAAATATTGCCTCATAACAACAGGTAAAACCTATACGAATAGATTCATTATGAAACGTAGATTCATTTTCACTAGTATTATATAATTATACGGTGCTTCCTTAATTAAATATTAATTATTGAATTTTGACAGATTGAAAAAATTTGCCGCCATGTTGATTCCCCCGCCACCTCACCTCACCTCCCACCCACCCTCCCTCTTGGCCTGCCAGCCTGCCGGTTTGCTTCGAGCGATTCAGTTTCCATTCCCTTTCCAGTGGAAGACGTTGATCGGCTTCTCCACCGAAATCATCCTTCAATCTTTCCTAATCAAGAATTAATTGTAAATTTTTTGTTCCTATTAATTAAAACAGAGATTATTGGACTTTAAAAAACTATTCCTAAAAAAAATTTAATTTTATAAATGATAAATTTATAACTTTTTACTTATATATCAATTATATATATTTAATAAATTTCGCCCCCATCTCAGATGCTTTGCTTATCCGTGACCTTGAAGGGGACAATTTTTTTTAAATTCCTGCATAGCAATTTCTTGCTTACCACCAATGGATGAGATTCAACTGCCTTTGGCCTTATTTTTCTAAAACGCGCTTACTATATACTTTATATTCAATTTACATATTCTTCTTCAATTTTAATATAACATTTGATTTCATTAATTTAAAGCATTATATTATAATAAATATTAGAGAAACCAGTAGTATTATTTTTTTTTTTTATTTTATATTGTTACTATCATTAGCTATCGCTCGACGCTTTAACAAATTTATACAATTTATTATTATCAACTTTAGAAATTTTACAATTTTTTAATTATTTATTATAATTGTTAAATGCGTTTTCTAAAAATGACAAAAAAATTGTTTCGTAAAATGGTAGAAATTAATTAAAATAACTTGATTTTCATTTCAAGATGAAAAATATATATTCAAATTTACTTGATAAAATATTTTATTATATATATCATATATATAAATATGTTGTTATAATTAAATGGCTTCAGTTTTATATTTTCCAAAGTAGCAATAGCTTATATACTGTTTCGACTAAGAATTACTACTGATATAGGTCTTAATTAAAATATAGATATATAGATTTATAAGTTTTATTTTTTATTTATATTAATCAAATATCATTTATATTATTTATAATTTAATCTGAAAGAACATTTTAACTAAATTTCAAATAAAATAATAATATTTATTTAATATTATTAGATCAAATTTATTTGAGATTCCTTCCTTTATTATATGTTACTAACTTCATGAATATTTTTTATTTTTGGTTGAGTGAATGAAAATATATTTCATAATTTTATTCTAAAATACTATTAAAATAAATATTTTTAATTTTATTTCGAAATTAAATAAAGAATTTTAAAATATTTTAAATATAAAAAAAAATATTAATACAAGAACAATTAAAAAAGAACGGCGAGAAGCAAATTTCAATATGGATGACGTAGTTAATGACATTATTTAAATTTACTATTTTAAATTAAGAAAATACTAATCAAGTTGATTTTTCTCGAGACTGAAACCAACTTTCTTTATAAATATTATCTATGTTTTCTTTATAAATATTATGACTTTCAAAAAAATCTTTAGGGTGGTTTAATATCTCAAAAATATACATGTATATATATAGTACCTGGGACACCGAGCTATCGCTCGACTCTTTAACAGATTTATACAATTTATTATTATATATTTTAAAAATTTTACAATTTTTTAATTATTTTTTCACCCATTTCATTGATATTTATAATAAAAGAAAGATTGATGAATTAATGGATAAAAACAATTGTAATACAAATTCTGAGTAAGTTGTAAATACATGTATATTTAATATAATGTTCTATAAGATAGGAGGAAATTAGAAAATGGTTGGAGAAATATGTAGTTAAAGAACTTTAGATTTCTGAAAATTTACTTAATAAAAAGACTAAATCTTTTATACAATAATATATATATATATATATATAATTAAAAATAATTAATATTTTATACTCACTAAATAATTAGTTTCGTTATTTTTTAATTTTTTAAATCTCTTCAGTAATTGTTTGTTTTAGGGAACATCTCTCTCTCAAAATAGTGATTTTTATTTTATATATATATATAATTAGAGATTATTTATGCATTCAAAAAAAACACCAACATATTTATTATAATAAAATGTGTTAATAAATAAAAAAAGTAATATTTCTTTTATCTGCATTATTTATTTTATAATTTAAATATATATATATATATATATATATATATTCAATGTTAAATATTATCTAAAATTATTATTTCAGATTGCAGAATTGTTTTAAACGTTATTATTTTTTTCTTTTGAGAGTTTTGACAGCGAGGAAATCAACCCTTCGCGCTCCTTTGTATTTTCATTCAAGCACCCTCCAAACGAATTCAACCACTGACCTAGATAACAGCGTAACTAGATTGCCAGCCCTCCCCCTTCTCCTAAATGAATAGCTAAGCCTCAAGTAGGTAAAGTTATTCAACAATACTTGATTATATGTAAACGCCACCCCCTCTTAATCATATTAATACAATATATATACATCAATTAACTGGATAATAATTATCACTATAGTTCAATTAAAAATTAAATAGCATTTTGTCATAACCAAAAAACATATATCAGGAGTATTCTAAAAATAAAAATTTTAAAAATTAATTAATAACAATTTTAAAATATCTTGTAATAAGTAATTTAGATAAAAATTACAAGATAAATAATAAAATACAATTCACATATAAATTTATAAAATTATTTCCAAATAGTAATTGAATACTCTTTGTATACCTATGTTTAATTATTTAAATTAAAAATCAAAGAATAAATAAAATAGAAATCCAATATAAAAATTCAAAATATACAATTTAAAATGCATAATTTGAATTATTTTTATTTATTCATTTAATAAAATGAATGACAAAAGTAAAATATCCTGTTTTTAAAAATTATATTAACTTTAATTTAATTTAAATAATTTTAAGGATAATTTATGGATATTTATTTTTAAGATTTATAGTTAAGTAATAAAATTATAATTTCCTAATTATTTTTAATTTTAATTGTATTCTTATTAAACAGTAATCTCATTCTTATTAAACAGTAATCTCATCCTTATTAAACAGTAAGCTCAAATTTAATTTAATGTCAATGAAATTTGACAACGGTTACGAGTTTCAAGATGAAACGTGGGTGGGAAATGTCAAAAAAGATTACTCACCGTGGTGTATAACAGCGTGACTAGAACCGACCCCTTGGAATGGATATCAACCCGCGTAGTCTTTTCACTTGCAATTCGTTCCGATTTCAGTAGAAACGACCGACCAGTCCACCGGGGATGATCGTGAATCGGGCAGCTGGGAACCCGAATAGAGAGAGAAAACGATCGTTGGATGTTGCTCGTTGGAAATCTCAACTCACAATAAACAGTCCGTCAAGGGTGAGAAGCATGCAACCCCCTGTATGACTACCCCCTCTTACACTAGGGCATGGCTTAAGGGTAGCATAGAGGCGGAGCAATGCATGCGCAGAAACAAATCTCCGCCCAAAACCTCCACTTGGTCTTCATTTAACCCCTTCATACTAAAAAAAAATTCTCAATTAAAATTGCAATGACTATACAGTGGAAGAAGGGAAAAGACATTTTAAATTCCATTAAATTATTAATATATAATTCAAAATCATGGTTTATTAAATAATCACTAGATAAAATGATATAAGAGAATAAAAAAATAAATAAATATTTTATTTAAACTAATAAAATGTATTTACAAAAACAAATTTTAAATCGCTTTAACACAATGTTTTAATGTTATAAAGATTTGAGAAGGGATAAATTAATGGTTTTAATATGGAAACTGTAAATTTCATTTTAGGTTAGTATTTTTTTTTATTTTCTAAAATACATAAATATAAAATCTTGAAGTTATAAAAATACATAGGATGTTGTTATATTTTTTATAATTATATTCTTTTTTAAATAATTAAAATTATAATAATTATTTTTTCTTTAATTTATTTATTAAAAAAGTCACGATTATAATACAAAAGTAAGTAAGTAAGTAAGTACATTTTTTAACATATTATAAATTACAAAAAAAAATTACAAATTAGAATTTTATTGTAATATAAATATAATTTTATAAGAATTTAAAAATCAGTCTTGTTACTCTTAAAAATTTGATTATTGATCTTTTTATTTAATTTCCAAGTGATTTACAATACAATAATATAATGAAAAAAAATAATTTATATTATATATATTCTTTTAAGTTTCCATGATAGTTTTTATAATAAAATGTTATTTCGGGGTTATTTTCATGTTTTATTGTGAGATTTGAGTCCTGACGTTTCAGTGTTCATTTTGGCTTCAACTTCACGAGATTCCAGGACTTGGTCTTATGTTTCGGGTTGAATGGGTGTCTTAAGTCTTCTGTAGCTTTTTTTTTTCTCCAATCCTGGGTATTGACACTCAATTAGTCCCTTGATGTGGTACGAGTCAGAAGTGTTCTAGTGTCAGTGCTAGTGCCGAGGTCCCGCGACGTCGAGACGCATATCTCACACTAAAACGTGAAAATAATCAAGAAATAACTTGTTATATTTATTATTTATTTCCTAATTAATTTAAATTTTTATTGTATTTTTAATAAACAGTGTCTATTTATGTTTTATTGAAATTTATTGAAAATACGAAAGAGGGTCGATGTCAAAAAATAGGTAACTTATCAAGTGCTAAATATAAATAATACATAATTCATGTATCACCCTCCTTTCTCCCCTCTCCTATTAACAAAATAAATAATATTTTTTTAAAATTTAGTTATTTTAATATAGATACAAAAACTTTAAGATCACATTTTGCACATTTGTATTATATTTTTTTTTATTTTCATAGCCAAAATTAAAATCGAAGTCCCAAATAAATTATAATCTACTATGAATACTTTTATTTCGATTTATACACAAGTTTTAAATCAAACAACAATTTTTTTTATCACTTTTTTCATTTCTTTTTGGTTGGTTCAAATATATATATCTAGAAAAAAAATAAAAAATTTATTTTTATTAATTTTAAGATTTAAACACACAAAATTAAATATATAAAATATTTGATTAGTTTTTCAAAACATTTCAATATATCATTTGTTTTCGTGTAGAATATATATCTTAAAAGTTTCTAAACTTTGTACGTTAAATATTGTCATAGTTTTTCTCTTTCTCTTCCACTCTCTCTCTCTTTCCTTCAACTGTAGTTTATCATCAGGTGCAGCTGTTGTGCAAAAACATTCCAACATTCACCACCCATCCTCAAGAATTATCACTTCACTTGTACATATATTTTAAACATCCTTGAAATTTTATGATTGTACTTTCTTTGAATTATTATCTTTTTAAATTTATTATTAACATCACTAGAAAGAGAGAAAGAAATTATTAACAAAGATTAAGCTAAAAGAAGTAATGAAAGGGTTACAAATTAGAAGGATTCTCAAATATTATTTAAATAAAACAAACATATTTAAAATCTATTTAAATAATTTATTTTATAATAAATATAAAAATTATAATAATATTTAAATAAAAAATTATATTTTTTATTTAAAAAAACAAAACAATTTCTTTTTTTTCCCACTCATTTAGAAATATGATTAATAATTGTTCAGATAAGTTGTCATGTCATGGATTTGGATAAACCTTTACCAGTGGATTCTTTGTTAATTCCAAAGAAACTTTCTTTATGCAATTTTTCCGGGTCACTTCTAGTTTACAAGACAAAAATCATTAAAATTTAATAAATCCATTGATATTCTATTTAGTTTTAATGTTTTATTATTTGACCACCAGAGGGCTCCACTAAAAAATTAATTAATTAAATAATTTCCCTCTATCAAAATCGAACCGAAAATAAACCCGAAAATTAGTGAATAATTAGTGAATTAGTCAATAAAACATTACATTTCGACGTTCATAACCAACTAATCTGACAACTTAAAAATATTTATTTAATAAAACTCGAAGAGACCAAGTAATATTGCATAAGGAAAGTTTCTTTGGAGTTAAAAAAAGGAACCCACTGGTTTAGTTTTATCCAAAACCATGACATGACAACTAATCTGAACATTTACTGTATGATTTTTTTGAAATTATCAATTAAACGAACAAAAATATAGATTTAAAAAATTTATAAATAATTTCAAAATAATAGAATTTCCATATAAAGTTAATGATTAAAAATTTAGTTTGTTGTCACATTCTCTCTCTCATCACCCTACCCCATCATCATATTGATTGATAAGTAAAGAATTGACAGAGGCATAATATCGCCTTGAATTATCTGCCCTTTCTTTAAGTATATAATATAGAAATCAGGAAGAGAATAGAGAATGAAGAGCGAGATAAGAGGCGGCGATCGGTCAGTCAGTGTCTATCTCACTCTCATTGGATTCATGTCGCTTGCGCAACACGCCTAAGTGATAAATCACCTTCGTATACAATAGCCGATAAAGGAGCCTGAGATCCCGAGGGAATCTACACCACCCTCTCCCTACCTTGGAAATTACAATTCCCAGCTTCAACTGCCTTCATTGCTCCTTTAATGGACGTTGAAAACAAGAAAAAAGAAAACCAAATGGATTGATTCAAGACAATTATTAAACCAAAAGAAATTCAATTCAAAATGATTTTAATTATTTATATCTCACAGATGAAAATATATAGTTTAAATTATATATAAGTTAATTGTATAATATATTTTATCGATGATTATTATTATTTTATAAAAAAATCATAAGTAACCTTTTCTGAGAAGTTGTTTATACATTTATATTATATAGTTTAATAGTTTAATTTAATTTAATTAGTTTTTAATTTAATTAAATTAATAATTTAATTTAATAAATTAAAGAATCTAGCAAAATTATATTTAATTATATTCTAGATTCTAGACAATGTTAATTCAATCTAACAAAATGAATTTTTAATTATTTATTCAATATGAAATTTTGTTATTCATATTTTTAAATTAAAAATATAACGTTTCGGTGTCCATTTTGGCGTTATCTTCAAGAGAATTTTTGGTATTCTAAGACATTTCAAATCTTCCTATTTTTCCTATTAGAAATAATTTAGATTTATTGAAAGTGACTTGTTAACTGTAACGCTACCATCGATACTTGTTAGTTTATAATTAAACTTATTGAATTAACATAAACTATACTTGCGAGATTATTATTAAACGATAGTTAGAAGTAATTCTTTTTAGATTTTAAAATTAACTTTGATTAATATAATCAGTCAATTTATAAAACTTAATGTTGAAAATATGATTCAATAAGTACCTATATATATTTAAATAATATATTTAAAAAAATTGATATTAAATAAATTTTATATGATTATAAATAAGCACGGAAAATATAATAAATGCAAACACTGTAAGAGAAATTATAATAATAGAATAATAAAAAATAGAAAGATTATAATAAAATAATATGTACTCTTTGGATCATTTACAGGCACATTAACGACGAATGGAAAAAATGGACCCTAGACCAAAGGACCATAAGGGAAAAGTACAATTATCTATGAATAAACCAACACAACATAAAGTCTATATGGTTTGAATTCTTCAAATGATAGAAAATAAGTTGACCTGTGGCCAGGTCCGAACCGACCGACAGTTTGAAGTAAATTAATTTCTAGCTACAGAAACAATTTCAAATAATTTTAATATATCTATTAATGTAATAAAAAACAGATATGAATACATAAATAATAAATATAAACATTTTTAATTTTATTTTATTATTTATTCCCTTCCTATCGTCGATCGCTAATACTACCACTTCCGGTTTCCGGATTTGCACCAAAAGTTGATCAATTCATCCCACTGATGCATTAAGTAAATATACCAAATTTCATCAAAATCGGTTGAGCCGTTCAGGCTGTACACATCTATACGGACGGACAGACGGACGGACAGACATCATGCTAAAAATACTTTTTTCTGTTTAGAAAATGCATGATTCGTGGAGATATGTAAAAATCTCCACATGTGAAATTTGGTGTGAAAACAATACCTCCCTTACTATCGTCGGTCGGTAAAAAATAAACAATATAATTTTATTTTTGAGTTGTATTTTGATATAATTGTAGTATCTTAATATATTAGTAAAATCTCGCAAAGAAGAAGGCGAGAATCTTATTAAATAAATATTAATTATATTCTTTCAAATATTAAATAAATTTTATATTTTTTTTAAGTACATTGTATTATCTATCTACATCTCTTTGGCTCTAACGAACTCGAAAGTTCTTGGCTTCCATACTCCAAGTGTTCCTATCCTAAGCCACCTCCATCCAACTCCTACTCTCTCCCATCTCTCTCAAGAAACCTCCTACATTGTCCACCCACCGCGTCCTTGATCTTCCAAGCGGACGTTTCCCAATCGGTCTCTCCATCAATATATTTTTCGCCAGTCTTTCATCTCCAATTCTAGCCACGTATCCTCCCCATCACAACCTTTTCAATTTGATGATCCTAACTATGTCTGGAGCTGCATAAAGGCAAAATTTCTATAATATATATTTTTTATTTAATAATTATGTTTATTTTGTATTATTACATATTTTGTTAATCATACAAAAACAAGGAAATTAATAGGTACAATTTATAAAAATAAATTTTTAGTCATTTCTAAATAAAATCTAAAATTTTATAAAAGACCTGAATATTTGTTATTATAAAATTCTTAAAAACTTTATTTTGAAAAATAATGATAATTTTTAAAACTTTTAATTATTTATTTATTAAATTGAATAAAATATTGCTTTAAAAAAGAATATTTAAAATATGAAGTTCAATAATCCTATTTCATTGGTTATAAAAAAAAATAATTAAAGAGGCAAAAAACAACCACTGAATGCTATAAAAAAGACATAGAGGAGGAGAGAGATGGGTAAATCGGTGTTTGTGTGGGAGGGATGAAATTCGGAAGACCGGAGGGAGTCATGTTTGGAAGTGATGAATGGAATTCTGGGTCAAAACTTCACCAGTTCAGCCATCACTTTTACTCTATTCTTGACATGTTCATTCACTTCTCTCTCTCTCTTTCCCTTAACTTCTTCTTATCTAAGCCACAACCCTCCCTCCTTAAAACCGCCCCTTAAAAAAATATAGATAAGTGGTGAAGACGAAATATGAACTTTTCTTTTATCTCAATCATCATAAATCCACCATTTTGACAAAACACTATTTATTTTTACTATATATACTGGTTGGCAGAGGAGAGAGGACTTCTATATTGTTGGTGGTTCAATTTTAACTTCTCAATCTTGATTTTATTTTATACATGTAATTTGTAATGGCAAATTTTACTGTGAATTAAAAATTATATTAGATTTCGATGCAAAATAACTACATGACATACATATATAAATTTATTTAAAATTCCGAAAGGAAAGAAAATATTCAAATTTAAATAGAAATAATATATTATATAACATATATCAATTATTAATTAATCTTTTTAAATATCTATTTTCTTAATTTGATATTGATTTTTATTTATTTACAGACTGCACATAGTTAGTTAGTATAAATAATAAAATTAACTTAATGTTCAATTAACTATAAATTAATAATAATTATAATATATTGAAATATTTGTGTACCTATAGTTTTATATTTGGAAGCAAATGTTGCTGGTAACATAAATGTAAGGGGTTCAAATTATTAGGTCTGAACTGTCATCTGTTAGTGAACTGATTTGATTCTTTTGTAAATGCACACTCACACACATCTGGAAGGAGGAATAAGGAGGAGCAATAAGGTACGATCCTATACCAATATCGAAGGGATAAGGGAGGTTTTTATTGGAATTATATTCATTTATTATAATAGCCGGCAACTAATTACCACTAAATAATCCATTTATAAAATATATACGAAATTAATTACTATCTACTATATAATAATTTTCGATATCGAGATTTATACGTTTTGAAGGTTCCTGAGTCATTTTCACTAAGGTTGAGAAAAATGTCTGAGTGTATGTATATATGTATGTATGTATGGGTGGTGTATGTGTGTAGACAAGATTACGCAAAAACGGTTTGAGTTAGAATCATGAAATTTGGTATACGGGAATTATTCAAAATTCGTAGTTTTCTATCAACTTTTGAGAAATGTAGCTTAACCTGAAGAACGTTTTGATTTTTTTTACTATTTTTTTACTATAAAGTAACCGTAAAAATAAAGATAAAAATAAGAAGAAATGTTTGATAGCTTTTCACATGATTAATAAGTTGACCTGTGGCCAGGTCCGAACCGACCGACTGTTTGAAATAAATTAATTTCCAGCTACAGAAACAATTTCAAATAATTTTAATATATCTATTAATGTAATAAAAAACAGATATGGATACATAAATAATAAATATAAACATTTTTAATTTTATTTTATTTATAATATATATGCAAGACCAGGCTGTGACGTCATGAATGGCTGGATGACGTCATATAATTTTAAATCAAGAAAAAACTAATAAATATGATTTTTCTCGAGGATAAAACCAATACAAAGTGCATGATTCGTGGTGATATATAAAAAAATCTCCTTTGGTGTGAAAATAACCCTTTCCTTCCTATCGTCGATCGCTAATACTACCACTTCCGGTTTCCGGAATTGCACCAAAAGTTGATCAATTCATCCCACTGATGCATTAAGTAAATATACCAAATTTCATCAAAATCGGTTGAGCCGTTCAGGCTGTACACATCTATACGGACGGACGGACGGACAGACGGACAGACATCATGCTAAAAATACTTTTTTCTGTTTAGAAAATGCATGATTCGTGGAGATATGTAAAAATCTCCACATGTGAAATTTGGTGTGAAAACAATACCTCCCTTACTATCGTCGGTCGGTAAAAATTGTATAAAACTGGTATATATTGAATCTCAGTTTGATTGAATCAATGAAAGTACCGGAATTAATTTTTTAACACGTTGGTTGGCAATCACACGCCAGCACGTGTCTTGGTCCCATGAACAAAGAGCCAAACACGCGCTGGTTTAATAAATATTATTTATTAATTTTAATTTATCATTTAATTAATTAAATTTAATTTAAATATAATAGATGTTAATTAATTCAATTTAAATTTGCGAGATAGTCGATTGGAGACACTACAGATTTTTTTTTATGGCAATATATTATTTCATAATTAAATTATGCATTATACTAAGCACGAAGATATTAGGAATTCATCGAATTGAAATTTTTTATTTTAAAAATATATGTTTGATATTTTGTACTTAAAGACAAGAGCTCAAAGTTTTCCCTATCAGTGCCACTAGAAATAAGTGACTCTATTTCTCTCCACTACTATGATAATTTATTTTATAAATAAAAATAAAATGCATAATTAATGATTTTAATTAATATTAAATGTAAAAAAATATAAGAAAAATATTTGAATATTTTTTTGTGAATCATACTTAATTATATTATTAGGATTGTTCATTTATACATAATGATATAATAATATATCTGATCATACTATAATTCATTGCCATATATATATATATATATATATATATATATATCAGTGATTCTCAACCAGCAATTTTGTGTGCCGCGAGATTTTCAAAAGTGTGCCACCAAATTATTGCAAATGTTAAGAGGCTCTTAAACATTTCCGTCTTTTTTTAAAAAAAAAGTAAACCGTTTTTTTACACTTATCTTTTTCTTTGTGTGCCGCCAAATTTTTAAAAATTTTTAAACTTTTAAAGTGTGCCGCGGTAAAAAAAAAGGTTGAGAATCACTGGTCTAGATTCTAGAGAGATTGAAAATAAATAACTAAAGCGAAAAATTAACATTGTTCATTTCCATATACTTAAATATTAAATCGATTGATTAATAACTAATTATAATTTGGAATCAAATCGGAAAATTAATCGAGATTAAAATTAATTTTTTTGAATAGATGTTTTATATTTGTGAATATATATATATGTATATATTATATATTTATTAATAATATAGATTTCTCTAACTTTATAATAATATTATATTTACTATTAAAATTAAATTATATATGCAACTATTTGAATTATTTATTATTTATAAAATTTAAAATATAATTGTAATATTTTAAATATTTTACTATAATAATATTGATAATTTATTTTAAATTTTAGGTATATCAAGTTATTTCTAATATAAAATGAGAACATTTATAATAATTTTTTTATTATAAACAGAGTGAATGGAATCCTTCTAGAACAATTAGCTTGGGTAAAATATATTATTTCAATAGAAAAGCGATAAGCCACTCTACCAATTCCTTCCAAGAATACAATAAAAAAAATTAAAAAATAATATTTATTTTTTTATTTAGTTTGCTTTGCATAGTGAATAAGACAAGATACCTTGGCAGTGGCTGTACGAGTAATGGTAAGTAATTGATAATTAATTTAATTTTATTCTTGTTAATTATTAATAATTATTTGTTTTCTATACTCGAAACATATTTATATACATATACATGTATTTATATAAATGAATTTGATTATATTGCATCTACGTTTTACTATTTAATAATATTTGAATCATATATGAAATATTTATACATTAATATCATTAATACTTAAGACTATAATAGTTTATTTGTTAATTATTATTAATGATAATTTATCAAATCTTAAATGGAATTTACTTTTATATTGTCTTTTATATTAATCTCTCTCTGTGTGTGTATGTATGTGAGTATATATGTAGACAAGATTACGCAAAAACGGTTTGAGCTAGAATAATGAAATTTGGTACATGGGCATTATTCAAAATTCGTAGTTTTCTATCAACTTTTGAGAAATGTAGCTCAACCGGAAGAGGGTCATTACCTACCACGTTTTGATTTTTTTTTCCTCTAAAGTGACCGTAAAAATAAAGATATATGTTTGATAGTTTTTCAAATGATTAAAAATTGTATAAAACCGCTATATATAGAAAATTCAGCTTGAGTGAATCGCTGAAAGTACCGGAATTAATATTTTAACACTGCAAATCACGCGCCAGCAGGTGAGATGGTGCCATCAACAAAGAGCAAGAGACGCGCTGATTTAATAAATATTATTTATTAATTTTAATTTATAATTTAATTAATTTAATTTAATTTAAATTAATATATGTTATTTAATCCAATCCAAATTTGCTAGATAGATAACTGCTATATATTTCATTTAAACTGCTATTAATTTTCATTTATAATTAATTGAATTTAATTTCAATATAATATATGTTAATTAATCCAATTCGAATTTGCGAGATAGTCGAGTGGAGGCTCTCCAGATTTGTTTAAATTGGAAAGCAATAATTTGCTTCTAAGATGATGGTTTTCCAACAGTGTATTACCATATTCTTCAATTATACTTATAAAAATTTATATAATTTTTTTTTCTAAATCAATCTTAACAGTACGCTACTTTAAGTTAGGTATTGAAATATATTTTTATAAACATAAATCAAATTTACCCACAATTTTTACCGACCGACGATAGTAAGGGAAGTATTGTTTTCACACCAAATTTCACATGTGGAGATTTTTACATATCTCCACGAATCATGCATTTTCTTAACAGAAAAAAGTATTTTTAGCATGATGTCTGACCGTCCGTCCGTCCGTATAGATGTGTACAGCCTGAACGGCTGAACGGATTTTGATGAAATTTGGTATATTTACTTAATGCATCAGTGGGATGAATTGATCAACTTTTGGTGCAAATCCGGAAACCGGAAGTGGTAGTATTAGCGATCGACGATAGGAAGGGAAGGGTTATTTTCACACCAAATTTCACAGGAGGAGATTTTTTTATATATCACCACGAATCATGCACTTTGTATTGGTTTTATCCTCGGGAAAATCATATTTATTAGTTTTTTCTTGATTTAAAATTATATTTATTATTTATTTATGCCTATCTGTTTTTTATTACATTAATAGATATATTAAAATTATTTGAAATTGTTTCTGTAGCTGGAAATTAATTTATTTCAAACCGTCGGTCGGTTCGGACCTGGCCACAGGTCAACTTATTTAGATTGGGGTCGCTGCTAGACTTCAATGTAAATTCTTATATAAATTGATGTAGATATATAATTGAGCAATTATTTTTTAACGAAAAGAAGAAAGTAGAAAAAGAAATGTAGAAAGGGACATGGGACAGATGGGAGAGGATAGGGAATGAAGGGTTGTGGCTCAGGATAGGGATACTTGGAGAAGTGTGGTTACTGCGGTCAAGAACTATTGAGTTCCATAGAGCCACAGAGATAAATGTATATATTTTTTGTTTATTTTATTTATTTATTTTTTTATAAATACTCGTGACAGTAATTTTTCAAAGATGGCAATATTACATTATTTACCATTATTACTAAAATATTAAAAATTGTTAAAAAAAAACATAATTTAAATTTTATCTTTAAACCATTTAATATTTTTATATAAATAGAATTATATATTATATTTTATATATTGAAAAATGTAGGTAGATTTATAAAATCCTACTAAATTTCCTTTTTCGATAAGCTTAATAAATAAATATATTATTTATATATGTATATTCATATTTATTTAAAGCATTTTTTTTTTTTTTGCTTGACTTTTTTTCATCCTGCATTCAGTTCGATGGCGAGGGTGTTAAAATAAATAAATGGTGAAGCGATTTGTAATTCTTAAAAGAGATCCGCAGTGCGTCTCATTCGCTATGCGAGTTGCAGAGAGCCGTTAAAAAAAAGTGAGCGATAGGGAGGTAAGGGAAGAAGAGACTCACCCTCTCATACAACTTGAAATCTATATTAAACACCGCACTTGACAAGCTCATCAAAAATGCTTATAAAGAACGGAGAGTGGAGAGAAAAAAAAATCACCCAAATAAATGATTACTTACGAGCTATTAGCATTAGAAAGTTGGTCGATTTAATTCCAGAGATGTTTTACTCTTCCCTCTTTTTCAAAGATTAATGAATGAAAGGTGAATATTAATCAAGTTATCTTATTTGATATTTATTATTCATTATCTAGAGAAAATTAGATTTAACATTTTTTTTCTATGAATCATAATTGAGATTTTAAGTTGATATATGTAAGAAATTAAATATAAGTAATAATTGAATTAAAAAAATGTTTAATAAAAACTTCTTAGTTTATGATAAAAAACTGACTAGTTTTGAAATTTCTATATTTTAATGGTTTTTTAAATCTATTTAAACTATTGTTACTAAGTTCCTGGTTCACCGAGCCCAATAAATTTATTCCTTATTATTAGGTTTGGATGGTAATATTAATACCTGATTTACCTAGTCAAAATAGTCATAAAACATACTGACCTTAAAGGTACGTATTAATGCATTGAAAGACAGAAAAGTATGACCTGTGGATATAACATAATATATATTTGGTAATTTGATTTTATTTATATTTATAATATTTTGTATTTAAGCAAACGGTGTCTGACGTAGTTGCTGACGTCATTTAAATGTCCTATTTTAAATTAAGAAAAAACTGAAAAATATGATTTTTCCCGAGGCTGTAACCAATAGAGATTGATTTTTGTTTATAAAAACTATCTATGGCGTGAATTTAAAAAAAAATATTTCGAGTGGTATATATATATATATAGTATAATAAGATAAGTGTTTTCTCAATGCATTTTAGCCCCCCTATTAATGTGTTTTTAGTAAACAACCAAATCATAAGTCAGACTGAGAGCATTCAATGAATTAAATTATCGGCTCGAATTGTCAGTTCTAGTTCTTGCTTAAATTCCAATTGGTTCTCTTTAAAGCATAGCTAGAGAATCCTCTACAACATGATGGATATATCATGCTCAAATTACCCTAAAGTATCCACTTATATTTGATAGATTCATCCCAGTGTCTTCTTAATCCCGCGCACTTTCTTGACATTATTTTCTGTCCTTGTCGAGGTAATATCTCAGTATCTTTGGTCCGAATATGAAGGAGCAAGTTCGACACTTTTACCAAACTCATATTCCACTTTAATATCACTATAGTAACCTCAATCTATTCAAAGTTAAATTGAGAAAAATTGAATGCTTAACCATATTGACCATCCAGATACATCTGTTTAATAATAGCCACAAGTAATTAATTTCCTACTTAGGGCCGACCTATTCAACTTAATTTATGATAGGGACACCACATCACTGAAATAATATTTGACTTACTCTTTGATGTCTATCAAGTCGTCAACAATCAATTACCATGTAATCTAATGACCATCCACTCTGATGATGATGGTCTTCTTGCACTTGTTCTTCAAATCAGAATTACTTTTATTATACTCTCTATTAACTCAACCTAACGAAATCAATTCACTGTGACATAATAGTAGAGATTTTCTTATTGTAGATTCTTGTCTACTCGACTAAGTATTGAGATGTTTTCGTCCTTATCTATTTAGAGCATAGGTTCCCAAAGTGGTCTATATGGACCCCTGGGGATTTTAATCTCTAGAGGGGTCCACGGCAGCGAATAACAAATTTGGGGGTCCATGAAATGAAAATGGGGGTCTACGGGGGTCCACGACTTTTCCGACAGATTTTTTGAATATGTCTCTAAAAAAAAAAAAAGTATAAATCGTTTTTTGACACATTTTTTTTTTTAATTTTTTTCCAAAATGTCCTTAAAAAAAAAGTAAATCGTTTATAAAAAATCAAAATCAATTTAGGGGCTCTACCCAAAACTGAAAAACATGCCAAGACAAAAAAACTTTGGGAACCTATGATTTAGAGGAATGTTACGAAAGTTTTTAGAAACCAGTACTAGATAGCGTAATTGGAAGTTAAAAGTATGTTATTTTGTTCTTTTTTTTTTTTTTTTTTTTTTTTTTTTGTAAATTGACAGATTTGTACTAAATTATTTAAAATTTCTCTTTCAAATCCCCCCCCCCCCCAAAAAAAAAAAAAATCATCTCTTAGTTATTTGATTTTTTTAAAATTATTGAAGTTATTTATTTACTAATATATTGACTAATATGAATAATTATAAAAAAAACATTTTTGATGATATTTATAATATTCATAATAATTTTTAAGGTAAAGTCGATTAGTAAACACCTGAATTTTTTTATCATTGGTATTTATCGCCCCCTAAAAGTAGGAATGTATGAAAACTTTTTCTCTCTTAACAGAGCTAGTAAAGGTATGAAGTAATGAAACTTGCCTGGAATGTATTTATTTGAAGCCTTTGAACTCTCTTCCCCCACCTCCACACGCACCAAAAAGGATTTATAATGTAATTTTAATGGAATTCAACAACTCTTGAATATTTCTCAAAAATATAACGCATAAAAATATTTATTGTTGTTTTTTGTTTATAATATTGCTTGAGGGTGATTTATTTTAAGCTAATTATGTCACTAAAATTTGTATACTATTTTGTTGAAAATTCTTTTAGCAAACATTTTCTAAATTCTATTTAGGATTGAGAAGTTTGTTTTTTAAATTGCATTTAGAGTAGAAAAATATTATTTTTATATATAAATAGATATTAATACAGCTAATAATATATATATAAAAACAGCTATCTCTGTGACGCTAATAAACTCACGTCATTGTCCGGAAAATCCACACTGTTCAAATCCTCCACCTCATTCTATTTTAAAATCACACTTTTTAAAAACAAAAAAACAATGTTCATTTTGGAACAAATCATTTTTATTAATTAATGTATTCCCCTTCCGCATCGATACACAAATTTGCACGCTCCAACAAGTTGTCAAAAGACTTCTCCGTGTCCTTTATTGGAATGGTCTTTAAGACGTCGGTCGTCGCCTTCTCTATGGCTTCAATCGATGCCTTCCACTTTCCTTTCATCGCCAAATGCAGTTTAGGGAACAGATAGAAGTCGCACGGAGCCAGATCTGGTGAATAGGACGGATGATGCAAAGGAATAACGTCAGTTTTTACCAAAAATTCAGTTACAAGTCGCGAACGATGTGATGATGCATTATCGTGCAAAAGAGTCCAACTGCCGATTTCTCGATATTCTGACCGAATACGACGAATTCTTGCCAGTAAACGCTCCATGACGCCCAAGTAAAACTCTCCAGTGACGGTCTGGCCGGGTGGAACAAATTCTTTATGGATAATTCCTTTTGAATCGTAAAAATCCGGTTCTGGGACGGCCTGATCTTTCGTCATCATCCAGCGTCTCTCTACCCGATTTGAATCGTCCGAACCACTTGCATACGGGATAGACAATCATCACCATATGCATTTTGTAACATTTGGTGCGTTTCAGTAAAAGTTTTACCAAGTTTAACACAAAAATCAATTGCAGCTCTTTGTTTGAAAATCATTTTCCGACCGATGTACAAAACACATTAACATTTAAAACGCAATAACTTTTGTTGTATGCATCCAAATGTCATGAAATTTATACCAGTTGTCAATGAGGGACTAAGCCATCTACGGGTAAAATATTACAATAGATGATATTAGTGGTACTATTTTTTTTTTTTAAAGTTCGGTTTCTTTCGGAATGGAGGGTGTACATACACACAAACATTTTTCTCAACTTTGGCGAGATAGTAAAAAGAGAATCGGTTCTCTTGTGTCCATAATCAATATATAAATTTCCATATTCAATATATAAATTGAAATATGATATAATTGCGTTTTTGAATTTTATTATTTTCAATATAATTTATTTAACTTTTTGTGTCTATTTGGAGAGAATTTTGTAACTATCTTTTCCACTAATTTCCAATTAATTATTTGACTGGAAACACTTTGTACCCTTTCTTAGTTGGGATATTAATACTTGAACCATTCGTCAAAATCACTAAAAAAGAATTGTTTGATGAAATTCCTTTATGGTAAAACAACTTTTAATAATTTATTCTTCTAGTATCAATGTTGGTAACTTATCTACTCATTTAAGGAAGTTTGTTTACCTTTATTAATTCATGAAATCTTTTTTCTTATATTAGGTTAAAACAAGGATTCCAAACCTTTTTCATGGTCGAGCTCTTTATAACTTTCTTGTCCTTAAATAGTCCCCTATTTTTTATTTTTTTTTTTATTCAGTAATAATATATCATATATAGTTTAACATAGAACAATGAACTTTTAATAGAGTATATTTTTGACAAATTTACAAGAAAGTAACATTTTTATTACATTACTATAGTCGAGGAGGTAAGAGTTGGTGCATGAGGGGTGGCGGCCAGGAGAGGCGGGGCTACCTCTTTCTCCTAGAGTGATTTCCCCTCCACAGTTTTATACTCTCTCAAACTTTCCGGGTAATAAAAAAGTAATTTTGACAAAGATTTTTATTTTATTTATTTATTTTTTTTAATTAGACTTCTCATTAGTTGACATTCACCAAACTCCTACAATATTTATCGAGGTTAAGTTAGGTTTTGTAGGAATGGTAGGGGCAAGCGCGGGAACTGCTTGGCCGAGGGTGAGGATCGGCTCATGCACCAACTCTTACCTCCTCGACTATAGTAGTAGTATAGTAGAGCTAATATTATTTAACAAAACTTACAATTCAATATTTTATAAATTAATAATATAGGCATTCCTATTTGTAATGAACTGAATGAATAATGACTGAAAAAATTAATCTAACGGTTGAGACTGATGATATTTAATAATCTTTTTGATATCAAGGACAAATTTTTATTATTAATAAATTCATTAATTTAATATTATGAAATATTTTATTAAATAAAATTATTATATTATGAAAATAATAATTTACAAAAAATAAACACAATCCAAAAAAAAGGGTAATTGTTTACAAAACGGGAAGCTTCAGGGATTTGGATGAAACTTTGCCAAAGGATTTCTTTTTTAATTCTAAAGAAACTTTCCTTATGCAATATTTCTCGGTCTCTTATAGTTTACGAGATAAAAATTATTAAAATTTGCATATATTGTAAATCCATTTACATTCTATTTAGCTACACGTTTTGTTCATTTGGCCAGCAGAGGGCTCCACTAATTTTCTTTTTTTTTTTTAGTGTGGTTTGGATATATGAAAATTAAAAAAATAATTAATTAAATAATTATAATTTATTTTAATAAATATACATTTTTTAGAGTAAACCCTAAAAACAGTATCAATTTTTAACACTTTTTTTTATCTAAATATACTTTCTCCTTGTCTTGTAAATATAGGTTTATTATATAAATATATATAACTTAGCAAATGGGATCTTTTTCTTGCCACCATATAAGTTATATATATATATATATATATATATATATATATCCAATAGGGGTTGTTTTTCTAAAGCTGGAGTGAGTTCTAATTGCATGCAATGTATCACTGGAGCACAAAAAACTAAAGCATACTCCTCCCAAGTAGTTATCTTGAAATATTGTTTTAAAGTCTCCCTCTCTCTTTTTCTCTTACCTACCAAGATAACTTACTTTTTTTCCTCCTTTTTCTTAATTTCAACTTAATTTATTTGTAAAGAGATAGGTATAAAGATTTATTTTATTACTTTATTTAATTGATAAACAAATGAAGAAGATAATATACTACTATGTATACATGTACTCTGTGTGAACATGTATATTTATATTTTAATTAAAAAATATATTAATTCTGAATGTGAAATAATCTGTGAATAATATTTATATAGAGAAAAATGATTTTAAAACGAATCTTATATATGAATACAATCAACAAATTTAAATGTATGACAGTTTTCTTATTTAGTAGGGTATGGAGGGGGGCTTTGCCTTTTTCGACCTCTTCATATTTAGTTATATTTTAAATAGTAGATATAGAGTGTACTACTATCAATGTTTCTTTTTAATTTTCAAATTTTTATATTTTTTTATTCTAAATACAATATATGACAGTGATGGCGAACCTATGACCCGTTGAGATTTTGATGTTTTTATACGTTTTGAAGGTTCCTGAATCATTTTCACTGAGGTTGAGAAAAATGTCTGTGTGTATGTGTGTATGTATGTAACCAATATTACGCAAAAACGATTTGAGCTAGAATGATTAAATTTGGTACATGGGCATTATTCAAAATCCATAGTTTTCTATCAACTTTTGAGAAATCTAGCTCAACCGGAAGAGGGCCATTGCCGACAACCTTTTGTTTTGTTTTTTCTTCTAAAGTGACCGTAAATATAAAGATATATGTTTGATAATTTTTCACATGATTAATAATTGTATAAAACTGCTATACATAGAATTTCAGCTTGATTGAATCTCTGAAAGTACTAGAATTAATTTTTTAACACTGCAAATCTCACGCGCCAACACGTGACGTGGTGCCATCAACAAAGAGCCAAACATGCGCTGGTTTAATAAAGATTATTTATTAATTTTAATTTATAATTAATTAAAAATTTTATTTAAATATAATATATGTGTGTTAAGTAATCCAATTCAAATTTGCGAGATAGCTGAGTGGAGACACTCCAGATTTTTTTTATTTTATATTTGAATGCTGAAATCACCACATTTCTTATATTAATAAGGAAATAGATGTGATCAATTGTCTTTGTGATTAATTTAAATTAATATATGTTATTTAATCCAATTCAAATTTGCGAGATAGTCGAGTGGACAGATTTTTACCAGGAAAATAGTTCTGGATATTTAGAAATAGGTGGAAATTTAATATGTTTTTTTAAAGATATCATCATATTTATCTTTTTTTACCTTTGAATACAAATTATACTACAATTATAAGTAAATGTTTTTTTACTAGTAAATTCATTTAGAATAATAATGTTATTTTATTAAAATAAATTGCAACACCTATGATTTGAACATTACAAGGCAACCATTCTACTGGTTGGCCTGAAATCAATAAATATTTAAACTTTGAATTTTAATCGAAACTTTGCCTTAAACTCTTTTTACAATTTACTAAATATGAGTGAATATTTACTATTGTAAGAAGAGACGTCACCAACAAGTTCCATGATGGATGCGCCAATTTGTAGAGGGGGGTGACTAGTCGGTCCTTATAAGGGGATGGAGGAAAGGGAAAATAGAAAGAAAGTCTGTTGAGCGTCACCTAATTTTCTAAATTGGCAAAAAAGGAGAGGAAAGATGATTAATAATAAATTTATAGAAGAAGGGGAAGAAAGTGAGATAATCTCATTAATATCTATATTATATTTACAAAATAAATGTGTACACTAGGAATACAATTATATTAATTATACAATTATATGGAAAGGGAAATTATCGTAAGAGAATTTTGATTAAGTAAGAATTGTTAACACATTAAGAAGACCTCCATTCTCCTTTTTATGATGGTGAGTGTTCTTTTTTACTATCTCGCCAGAGATAGTATTGGGATCACGAAAATTTTCGATGTTGAGATTTTGATGTTTTTATACGTTTTGAAGGTTCCTGAATCATTTTCAATAAGGTTGAGAAAAATTTTTTTTCCTCTAAAGTGACCGTAAAAATAAAGATATTTGTTTGATAGTTTTTCACATGGTTAAAAATTGTATAAAACTGCTATATATAGAATATCAGATTGATTGAATTGCTAAAAGTACCGGAAATAATTTTTTAACTCTGCAAATCTCACGCGCCAGCACGTGACGTGGTTCTATCAACAAAGAGCCAAACATGCGCTGGTTTAATAAATATTATTTATTAATTTTAATTTATTATTTATAATTAATTAAATTTAATTTAAATATAATATATTATGTTATTTAATTCAATTCAAATTGCGAGAGAGTCGAGTGGAGACACTCCAGCTAATTCTCAATGGCTTGATCCTGTCACTTGTTTTTAAAATAACCCAATAATGTAATTGTTTTTATTTGATTTTTACCTCATTTGGAGTAACCGTTAATATTGGCGACAAAGTAGAGAAAGACCGTTAGATTTGAAAAAATCCCCCTTTCACTATTATTATTTGAAAGTGATTATACACTGCAAACTCATTTTTAAAATAACATAATTCTCTATCTCTTATCAAAGTCATCAAATGTTTAAAAAGGTTAAAATTTACATATAAATCCATTTACATTCTATTTAGCTACCATGTTTGATTCATTTGACCATCAGAGGGCTCCACTAATTTTCTTTTTTTTTTTTTAATTGGTTTGGATATATGAAAATTAAAAAACTAATTAATTAAATAATTTTTCTATATCCAAACCGAACTGAAAAAAAAACCCGAAAATTAGTGAATAAATTAATAATTAATGAATTTGTCAATAAAACATTATTAAATGGCTGCTCATTCTTAACTAGTTTATCTGACCAACTTTAATATTTTTTATCTCGTAAACTATAAAATACCGAGAAATATTGTATAAAGAAAGTTTCTTTAGAAATAAATAAGCGGGAGTGTCCTCCCCTAGATTTTCCCGCATATAAATAGGTATAAAGAGTTGTGAATGAATATTTAGAATGTGTAAACTTGGTATTGATAGAGCCAGTTCTTATTAGTTTATTGGTGTCAAATTTGATATTTGGTAACATTTATATATATATAGAATAAAGTGCTACTTCCGGTTAACTGATATTTTAAATGTAAAAAAAACAGATATGGATATAATATAAATATTTTTAATTTTATTTTATTTATAATATATAAGGGCTGGCTGTGACGTCATGAAGTGCTGGGTGACGTCATATAATTTTAAATTAAGAAAAAACTAATGAAGATGATTTTTCTCGAGGATAAAACCAATACAAAGTGCATAACACGTGGAGATATGCCTTCACGTGAAATTTGATATGAAAATAACCCTTCACTTCCTCTCCTCAATCGGCAATACTAGCACTTCCGGTTTACGGATTTGCACCAAAAGTTGATCCATTCATCATACTGATGAATTAAGTAAATATACCAAATTTCATCAAAATCCGTTGAGCCGTTCAAGCTGTACACATCTCTACGGACACACAGCGGACGGACGGACAGACATCATGCTAAAAATACTTTTTTCTGTTAAGAAAATGCATGATTCGTGGAGACATGTACCTAAAAATATCCACAGGTGAATTTTGGTGTGAAAACAATACCTCCCTTACTATCGGTCGGCAAAAAAGAAACGCTACTTGTATAGGTAAAATGTCACTTCTGGTAGTCAGATCATGATGAAATTTGGTATCTCAATTTTTTTCATATTTTTAAATCTATATACAAAATATGAAGCAAATATCTCGAAGCAAACTGGTACTTTACTTGAAAGGTAAACGCAACCAGTGTAGGTAAAGTACCACTTCCGGTTAACCGATTTTGACGAAATTTTGATAGAAATCTACAAACTGTAAATAATATCGGTGTACCAAATTTCGAAGTCCTAGCTTGATTTGTTTTTGAGTAAATTTGCTTACAGACATTACATACATACATACATACATACATACATACATACATACATACATACATACATACATACATACATACACACACACACAGACATAATTCGAAAAATGGTATTTTCCGACTCAGGGAGGTCTAAAACGTCAAGATCTATCGAAATCTCGAAGTCGAAATTTTTGACGATTCCAATACTTCCCTTATACGAAGTATGCGGGAAAGTAAAAAGGAATCCTTTGGCAAAGTTTCATCCAAAACCCTGAAGCTTCTCTCTTTGTAAACAATTACTGATTAAAGGATAAAAAACAAATAAATGTGTGTGTAATATATACCGGTTGATTGGTTTTCTTATAATTTGAGTACAAAATACTATTCTAATTTTAAATGATTCAATATTTTTCTTTATTATTTCTTTTCTTTTCTTTTTTTTTATAATAAAATAATAATAATAATTTTGTTGGGATGAACAAAGAAGAAGGAACTTGGTTGATCAAACATAAAGAGGAAAGAGCCGGGAGGGCTTTGTACTTACAGATATCTCTATAGTATATCATATCTCTATCGAGAAAGCAAAAAGTTTCAAAACGCCAACGTCATCGCCTGAGGTCTCCTAAAATGCCCTTCTAAAGCAGAATACTACCCCCACCCTTCACCATCTCCATTCTGAAGGGGTGGTTAGCCCCAAACTAAAGATCAAAGCTTCTTGTTCTAAACATGAATGATAACCGTATCATACAACTCTTGATCCAAATCACTTTGGAATGTCGACTATTCATTTGTGAACTCAATCTACGACTAAATTCTATTAAAAAAAAAGAATGCATTCAATTTAAAAATTTATGAAGAAAAAGAGAGAGTTATTCAAAATTATAATGAAATTTTTTATAATTATTTCTTTTGATATTAAAATTAAATATTTTTTTAATTTTTTAGATAATATCATATTTTTTTTATTTCGTTCTAATAAATTAAATAGGGGAAAGTGGCTCACATTGGGAAAACATTAATTTTTGCCCTAAATTTTAAATTAACTTTTACTTCTTGCAGATTTAGAGAAAGTATTGCACAATAAATTTGTAGGATGTGTTTGGATTCCATTGAAAAAGTAGGTAATAATTAATTAAGATTTTTATTTGTAGAATTTTCCTTTCATAAAAAATTTTGATAAATAAATAGAAAAACAAATCACGGATAATGCACCAACTCACACATCATTGCTTGTTCGTGATTTTTTGGCCAAAAACAACATTGTAATCATGCCTCAACTACCGTATTCATCAGATTTGGCTCCCTGTGAGTTTTTCTTATTCCCAAAACTGAAGAGACCAATGAAAGAAAAGCGTTTTGTCACAATTAATGAGATTAAAAAACAGAAGGCATTCAATTTAAAAATTTATGTAGAAAAAGAGAGTTATTCAAAATTATAATGAAATTTTTTATAATTATTTCTTTTGATATTAAAATTAAAAATATTTTTTTTTTTTATTTAGATAATATCATATTATTTTTATTTCGTTTCTAATAAATTAAATAGGGGAAAGTGGCTCACATTGGGAAAACTTTAATTTTTGCCCTAAATTTTAAATCACCTTTTACTTCTTGCAGATTTATTAATACAAAAAAAAAATTGAAAAAAGTGTCTCAAGGTGACCTAATAATAAAAGATAAATTTATTTAATAATTATTTTTAATAGGAAATAAAATAAAAATTAATATTCGATAAAATAATGTAGTGTGAAACATTTATTTAAAGAAATAATGAATTTGTTTCTTAATAGGGTCTCTTGGGTGTTGTCCATTAAAGAAAATCTCGAGATGGTGGGTAGAAAATAGTTTTAATCGAAAATCGAATTACAAATAAAAGGATAAAAGGAGTTGGAGGGAGGGAGGGGGGTGATTTGTTTTGAAGGGGAGAATGTCGGTCGGGAAACTAACCAACTTGCCATTAATTGGACCAATTTATCCTTTTAATTAAACATTTTCGTTTAATTCGTTCTTGGAGTTTATTACGATGTCATTTATATTCCTTATCTTTTATTATGTATCATTAGAGTAAACTCTTTTAAGTGGTCCTGAGATCGTTGCCCGCGGGTCGATGGATTATATAAATCAATTTAATAGGCAAACATTTAATGAATGTCTAATTCGTTAAGAAATATTATATGTATTTAGGGTATTTATACTAAATACGAAATATTTATTCTAAAATGAATTACAATCTGAAAATAATACCAAATGAATATAAAAAGTCATATAACTCACTGGTGTATTGGGAGGGGAACGAGAGGGAACGACGTTCCCTTACCATTTTTCAGAACCGGAACGCGTTCCAGTACTTTTTCATATCCCGACAACTCCCACTTAAATCTACTGTTAGAATTTCTTTTTTTTTTGTGTTGGAAATATTTTGTATAGTAAGAATAAGAAAAAATAAAAACTTATATATGGAAAAAAATAGTTCGCTGAAAATAGGATTTTTTTTTTGCTCTCACTATGCGTTCCCTTACTTCTTATTTTACCAATACATATTATATAGTAGGGGTGGCGAAACTCCTTGGATAGTCCGAGCCATTTTTCAAAATTTGAAATTTTTCGCGAGCCTTAATTAAATTCGTGTTTAAAAAGTATGCAAAAATGATATTAAAAAAAAACTTACGAGTATAAATAAAAATACAAAATATAGATATTGAATTTAAATATTAAAAATTAAACATATTTATTTTACTTCTCTTGATAATTCATTAAAATTTGATCAATTTGGTGACTGTATTTCAGATGCTACTTTGTTAATACTGATCGGTGTTTGGATTTTAAGAATTTTAAAGTGAAATAAAATAATTCACACACACACACACACACACATAGACTTAAGTATGTTGTTCCGAATATTAAAATAATTCGACAAGGATCCTTTTTTTAATTCAGGATATTTTAATTCTGGTACAAATTTCCAAAATTCAGTGATCGTCGTAGACTTATATTTTAATTGAAAAGCTTAATATTCATGCATCTCTATTAATTCTAATTATCAATATTGGAAATGGAAAACTTACCTTGAAGTATATTAATTTCAAAATGAATTCAATAAAAATTCAAGAGACGATTTAAAATAATTTAAGTCTTTGGAATTTCATCAATATTCGTTCTAACTGGTTGGGTTTTTATTCTTTAATATTTGAACACATTTTATTTAAATGACATGATTTTTGGAAATGATAAAAAATGATAAAATGAATAATGTCCTATTGAAAAAATTTAAATATAGTTTGGTAATTAAATATACACACATTGTGAGAAGTCAGATATTATTTTTATCTTTCCCCTAAAATTGTGAATTCAATGTTTACAAATGTTCCATGATATTAATCAAAAATTTCTAACCACTCGTCATCTTCTAATTCTGAATAGGTTATTATTACTTTTCATTTAAAAATCGGATCAAACAAATCTATAAGACGATTACAATATTGCACTTTTGTATTTCATATTTGTAATCAGTAATTTAAAAGTAATTTGGAAACATATATGGAACGATAATAATTTTTTAAAATATAACAAACATTTATCGAGAGCCACAAATAATCCTTCAAAACCGCAAGGCGCAGATTGGCCAGCCCTCTTATATACTAGATATGTTCAAAAGAAAAGGTGAATTTTGAATTTTCTTGGGCTGTGTACATTTGATTATCGAATTTTTTTTGTTATGTTGGTACACTTATGTTTCTCATATCAGCCATTTTGGATTAGTAGTTTGTTTTTGGCAACTGAAAAAGTTAGTCACGTTTTTGTGTGTTCTTCGATTTTTTAAAGAATCTTTATTAAATTTTGCGTTAAAAATAGAATAACGTGCTGCAATGTACTTAAAATGTTGACTGTGGCATTCGGCAAGTCTACTTTGTCTCAAAAAAAATGTTTATAAGTGGTACAAGAGCTTTACAGAATCACGCCAAGTTCGATCAAATGGGAAGGTTTTGCTCACTGTTTTCTTCGATTACAATGGCGTGGTGCATCAAGAGTTCATGCCAAGAGGTCGAACTTTTAATTAGGAATATTACAAGGAAGTTATGCAAGGTTTGCATTGGAATATGGATCAAACGATCGGAATTGTAGAAAAACAAATCACGGATAATGCACCAGCTCACACATCATTGCTTGTTCGTGATTTTTTGGCCAAAAACAACATTGTAATCATGCCTCAACTACCGTATTCACCAGATTTGGCTCCCTGTGACTTTTTCTTATTCCCAAAATTGAAGAGACCAATGAAAGAAAAGCGTTTTGTCACAATTAATGAGATAAACTCGGAATCGAAGAATGAGCTGATGGTCATACCGAAAAGCGCATTTCAGAAGTGCTTCGACTATTGAAAGAAGCGCTAGCATAAGTGCAATTATATCTGAGGGAAATTACTTTGAAGGGGACAAAATGGATTATGACGAATATATAAATACTTTTCAAAATAACTCAAAATTCACCTTTTCTTTTGAACAAACCTCGTATACGTAGTTTATTGCTTTCAAAATTAATATAATATAGTATATTTTTAATTTAATTCATATGATTAGTTATAAACTAATAATAATATAAAAGGTGAAACTTTGTTATTGATAGATGTTTAAATATTGTTAGTGACTTTTGTTTTATACGGTAGATAAAAAGTTTGCTACCCATTTGGAAGGGCGTTGATATATAGATGTGTTTGTTCAAGCATTCTCAATCTAATAAGATTAATTGGAGGAAACTTTTATAATTAATCACAAAGACAATTGATCACATCTATTTCCTTATTAATATAAGAAATGTGGTGATTTCAGCATTCAAATATAAAATAAAAAAAATCTGGAGTGTCTCCACTCAGCTATCTCGCAAATTTGAATTGGATTACTTAACACACATATATTATATTTAAATAAAATTTTTAATTAATTATAAATTAAAGTTAATAAATTATATTTATTAAACCAGCGCGTGTTTGACTCTTTGTTGATTGCACCACATCACGTGCTGGCGCGTGATTATCAGTCAAAGTGTTAAAAAAATCATTCCAGTACTTTCAGCGATTCAATCAAGTTGAAATTCTATATATAGCAGTTTTATAGAATTTTTAATCATGTGAAAAACTTTCAAACATATATCTTTATTTTTATGGTCACTTTAGAAGAAAAAAAATCAAAACGTTGTAGGTAATGACCCTCTTCCGATTGAGCTACATTTCTCAAAAGTTTATTATTCTAGCTCAAACTGTTTTGCGTAATCTTGTCTACATACACACACAGAGATTTTTCTCAAACTTAATGAAAATGACTCAGGGACCTTTAAAACGTATAAAAACATCAAAATCTCGACATCGAAAATTTTCGTGATCGCAATACTATCTATGACGAGATAATAAAAATAAATTAGCTGGAGTGTCTCCACTCGACTATCTCGCAAATTTGAATTGATAAATATGAATTAATTAATAAATAATGTTTATTAAACCAGTGCATGTTTGGCTCTTTGTTGATGGCACCACGTCACGTGTTGGCGCGTGAGATTTGCAGTGTTAAAAAATTAATTCTGGTACTTTCAGCGATTCAATCAAGCTGAAATTCTATATATAGTAGTTTTATACAATTATTAATCATGTGAAAAATTATCAAACATATATCTTTATTTTTACGGTCACTTTAGAGGAAAAAAAATCAAAACGTTGTAGGTAATGACCCTCTTCCGGATGAGCTACATTTCTCAAAAGTTGATAGAAAACTATGAATTTTGAATAATGTCCATGTACCAAATTTCATCATTCTAGCTCAAACCGTTTTTGCGCAATCTTGTCTACATACATACACACACAGACATTTTTCTCAACCTTTGTGAAAATGATTCAGGAACCTTCAAAACGTATAAAAACATCAAAATCTCAACATCGAAAATTTTCGTGATCGCAATACTATCTCTTACGAGATAGTAAAAATTAATAGTTAATATGATCATTTTTAAACCAAATAATTCACACAAGGATAATTAGAAATTTGTTCTAATTAATTTATCTTATAAGATTGAAGGTTCTTTTATATTTCAGTAAAGTCATATTAGTTAAATAATTAAAACCTTTATTTTTTAAGATATTAAATCATTTTAATGGATTAAAACAATAGCACATGCACATTAACAAACTATCAACACTTTTTTACTAAATAGAGTAAATTAAAATTAAAATCAATTATATTAATTTAATATTCGAATGACATCATCATAATCATAATCATTCAACTAATAAACAATTATTTTATTTTTATATATATTTATTATAATGTTAATTAATTTGTATATTAATTTCATAAATATTTTTTTTTTATTTTTTAATGAAAATAATTAATTACATTACAAAGTTCGATATATATTATATATATAAAGAGACAGAGGGACATTAAGTTGAAAAAAACACTTTTTTGTTCCTGGCTTATTTAAATTGGAAGTTAATTTTTATACTGTGACGTAAAAGTTTCTTGTGGAGGCCATATGTCACTGTCCTGGTTCCTCTCCGGAGGATCAGAAAGCTCGGGGATACTAACGTCGTGGTCAGCGCCACTCTTCTCCAAGTCCAGGCGGCAGAATAGATCGGTCCCCGGGGAACATGCCACAACAAAGCCCTACACATACACTTTCCTCTTTCCTGATTCGCTTCAGGCGGCTTCACCCAAAAGAAGAAGGAGAAAGGAGGAGGTGGCTTTTGATAAGAGAATGATTGAAAGGAACCCATTGATCCAATTTATTTTCCGATTATTCTTCTTGAATGTCCCTTTCAGTGAAAATTTGGTTTTAGGCATGGAATGGTCTATAAAAAAAACTATATTTCATTTCTTCTTATTTTTACTATCTCGCCAATGGATAGTATTGCGATCACGAAAATTTTTGATGTTGAGATTTTGATGTTTTTATACGTTTTGGAGGTTCCTGAATCATTTTCACTAAGGTTGAGAAAAATGTCTGTGTGTGTGTGTGTGTGTGTAAGTATGTAACCAAGATTACGCAAAAACGGTTTGAGCTAGAATGATGAAATTTGGTACATGGGCATTATTCAAAATTCCTAGTTTTCTATCAACTTTTGAGAAATGTAGCTCAACCGGAAGAGGGTCATTACTTATCATGTTTTGATTTTTTTCCTCTAAAGTGACCGTAAAAATAAAGATATATGTTTGATAATTTTTCACATGATTAATAATTGTATAAAACTCCTATATATAGAAATTCAGCTTTATTGAATCGCTGAAAGTACCAGAATTATTTTTTAACACTTCAAATCTCACGCGCCAACACGTGACGTGGTGCCATCAACAAAGAGCCAAACATGCGCTGGTTTAATAAATATTATTTATTAATTTTACTTTATAATAATTTAATTAATTTAATTTAATTTAAATTAATATATGTTATTTCATCCAATTCAAATTTCCGAGATAGTCGAGTGGAGACACTCCAGATTTTTTTTTCTTTCTTTTCTGAAAATATTAATTCAAAAAAACAATAAAAATATATTTTTATATTATATTTACATATTGACCCAAACTTTAATTTTCGTTATTAAATAAATATTTAGAATTCCATGATCTCTATGCATCTCTCGACATAGTTAGGGTTTATAAAATCGAGAAGGCTGCGATGGGCAGAGCACGTGGCTAGAATGGGAGAAGACAAAATGACAAAGAATATATTGGTGGCGAGACCGATTGGGAAACGTCCGCTTGGAAGACCAAAGATGCTGTGGGTGGATAATGTGGGAAGAGTCGTGAGCAAGATGGGAGTGGATAGGGGTTGGATGGTTGTGGCTCAGTATAGGGACAGTTGGAGGAATTTATTCACCCATGAACTTTTAAAAAAATAAAAATGATTTTCAAAACATTAACCTGTGATACCATTAAATAAAATAAATACATTAATAAACAAATATAAAAAAAATTGGAAGATCTTTAAAACATTTGCAGTCATAGAAACAACCAATAAATTATTTGAACAATCATATATAATAATTAATAAGTTACAAAGTATTTAACAATCCTTGGAATCATATTCACTCCAAAGATCGTAGGAAGATTCATTTTTCATTTTTTGTCTATTTTCTTTAATACATTTTTGTTTATGCATAAAAATCAACTTATAATTATAACATGGGCAGAAAGAGCGTTGAAAACTTTTATTTATAGTAAATTTCATTGAAAAATATAAAAAATATAAATATAATGATGTTTTTTTTAAATTTAATTCTACATAATTTAAATAATTTTTGTTGATGGTTGATTCATTCATAAAATTAAAATGAGGTTTTTTAAACTAAAAAATTTTGAATCTCGAAAATATTGGTTTATGTCTCCCCCACTAAGTTTCCCTCAATTTTTCTCTTTCTGAATATATTTTCATGGCTGGTAATTTTATTTTACCTTCTACCAATTTTTTGTTTTCTTTTTTCTATTTTTCCCTTTTCTTATCCTAAATTAATTTCAATTATCAAGTCAGCATTCTTGTGGAGAAGATTTTGATCCTTTTTATAGATACCATAGATTAACTAGTTTTAAAGTTTTCCTTCCATTTTAATGTGTTTTTAAATTATAATGAATAAAAAATATTCAAAATTTATGCAAATTATGCTATTTAATTAAAATTGAAAAAGGCGCCACACAGTTTAATTTTCTCACCTGTAGGACAACACAATAAAGGTTGAGATGCTCTGTTGTACCGATCATACAATATCTCTACCTACAAACGACTTGGAAAAAATATTTAAAAGCCAGAGGTTATCTTTTTATTCAATATTTTAATAAATGATGGAATCCTTTCTAGATATTATATATGATTATATTTGTTTATAATTTTTGAATTTATGATAACTCACATATAAAATGATAAAAATATAATTTTATTTGAAAAATAAATTTATAAAAGATTTATAAAGAGTTAAATAAAGTCTTGTACCAGTAATTTTTTAAAAAAGTTACTCGAAAAAAACATAACAATTTATTTATTGTATAATATAACAAACAAATAATATTATAAATGATAGGGAATTATAAAAACCATAAAGTATATAATTACATATTTTTTTTTTACTTTTGTTTTTTCTTATATAAAATGAAATTAATGTGATTTGTTAGGTGAACAAGTTGTTATCAGAAAATGTGCCCTATAATTTGACTGGGTAGCTTAATTAACTTGTTTTATTGGCACAAAGTGTTTGTTTGACCATTTGGTCACTTTTGTTAGTCTTTAGATATATATTCTCGAAAGGGCAAGCGTGGTTGTGGTCGAAAGGGTGTATGGAAGACAACCAGCCAAAGGGCAACGAAGCCGGGGTGCGTGCTCCAGCGCCTAGTAGGATAAACGAGGGGCAAGATTTACAACCCCTGACCAGTGACCAGCCCAGAATGCATATACACCTCCCCCCCCGGTTTCTCTCACCCCTCATCCCTCAACTCTCTCCATGCTATCCACTTAAATCCACCTTTTAATTCACTCAGGCAACTAATCGAATACATTCATTTACTTCTTTTCTGGGGAAAATTCCATTTATCTTTCACTAGATCATTTGGAGCAACGCACAAATAACGAGGGTGGTAATAACAATTTTATGAAATGACATGAAATATTGACAGAATTGATAGGTTTTTAGAAAATTAAAATATTTGCTTTAATTATATATCGATATTACTCTTATGTGCTTACAGATTGGGGTGTATTTATTTATATTGAGTTATATTTTTTTCAACTACCATCATTCTCATTATAAACTCAGTTAGAAAATTTTTAAATAAACAACGTTTTTGTTTTATTTCATATTTTAATTGATATTTAAATAAATTATTCAATTCTATTATATTATACCAAAATATACATATACATATTATAAATTAAAGGACCTGGTAAATCGAGCCACCGCCCGGTCATTAAAAAGAATTATTCCTTATTATCGGGTTTGGCTGATATTATTAATACCTGGTTCACCGAGCCGCCGTTCAAATAATTTAAAAGAACATAAATTTAAAAAAAATAGTCATAAAACATTCAGCCCTTAAACGTACAAGACAAAAGTATGGTCTGTGAATATAACATAATATATATTTCGTAATTTGATTTCATTTATAATTATAATATTTTCTATTTAAGGAAGCGTTGTCTGATTTAGTTGCTGACGTCATTTAAATTTCCTATTTTAAATCTTATCTTATTATGCTAGCTAAAATTGTATATATCTATAACCATTGGTTCTCAAAAACCGCTCTAACGATTTTTTTCAAATTCACACTAGATATAGTATTTATAAAGAAAAATTGTGTTTTATTGATCACATCTCTTGAAACTTACAGCTTCATTATTAATTTCTTAATTAAAAATTATATATGGGTGACGTCAGAAATGGCATCCATTTTGAAATTTTACTCCGCCTTTTTTTAAAAAATTTTTTAAAGGATATTGTATTAATATTTTTTTTATATTTAAAATATTTTAAAATTTATTATTTAATTTCGAAATAAAATTAAAAATATTTATTTTTAATAAAATATATATATATTTATTAATCTCTCTCAAAAAAAACAACAACAAAACAAATAAATGTCTTTGAAAGATGGTAAAAATATCTTTTTAATTATTAAAATATCATAGACCAATGGTAAGAACAATTGTTTTTACTCCCTGAGTTCGAAGGATCGAAACTCGCCGCGTGCATTTTTTTTTTATCTATTTTCGTGATTTATTTATTCATTGTTCTTTTATTAAATTTAATTTATTTTATTTTATTTTATTAATTAAAATGATGCAACATTTAATAATTGTAATATTGTAATAAAAAAACCGGAGGAAAATAATTTTTTTTTTTTTTTTTTTAATCTATTATTTTTTAATAAATTACTATTTTATATTTATTTATTCATTTTTCTTTTATTAAATTTAAATATTTATTAATATTATTTATTATTAATTTATATATCGATGACATATGACATTCATATTGAAATTTGACTCCCGCCTTTTTTTAAAAGATATATATTTTTTATATTTAAAATATTTTAAAATTGTTTATTTAATTTCGAAATAAAATTAAAAATATATATTTTAATAATATTTTATAATTATAAATTACGATATATATTTATCATTCTTCCAATAAAAAAAAAATATTCATGCACTTAGAAACATACCTACCCCAAGTTCCATTCATTTTAATCAGATTGATGCAATGATGCAACATTTAATAATTGTAATAAATATTTAAAGAATTGTATATCAGCTCGGTGTCCCAAGTATTAATATTACCAGCCAAACCCAATATAATAATGAATTATATTTTTTTAACTTAATTACCTAGCCGAGGCTCGGGGTCCCGGTGTGATCTTAATATATTGTCAGAATTAGATAAATAATGTAGAGAGAAAAATTATTTAAAAATAGATATTTATTTAAATGAAATAAAATTATTTAATTTACAGAATGAAAATGACTATAATAATGTCTAAACATTTTTTCGAGCGACAGCTCGGTATCCCAGGTATTAATATTATCAGCCAAACCCAATAATAATGAATCATTTTTTTTAACTTAAGTACCGAGCCGAGGCTCGGGGTCCCGGTACTTAAGAAAAAACTATTAAACGTTCTGAAACAATTTCAAATAATTTTAAGGTATGTAGTAATGCACTGAAAAACAGATATGAATATAACAAATATTTTTAATTTTATTTTATTTATACTATTTTTTATTTAAGGAAGCGCTGTCTGACATAGTTGCTGATATCATTTTAATTTACTAATTTTTAAATTAAGTAATTTGATTTTTCCCGAAGCTGAAACCACAGATCGATTTTTCTTTATAAAAATTATCTATGGTGTTTATTTCAAAAAAATCATTCGGGCGGTTTAATATTTCAAAAATACAAATATATATCATATACAATATATATACAATTTTGCTAGTATAATAAGATATGATATATACAAATTTAATATATAGGTTTATCATATAATTTAAAATTAAATATGAAAATTTAAAAACTTTAATATCAATATTTTTTTTATTTACTAAAAAGATTCTCGGTGAATTTGAGATAAAGAAAACTTTAAAAGATGATAAAATTTTGAATTCATTTATTTAATTAATAATAAATTTAATTATTTTACATAATATTGCATTATTATTATTTTGAATTATTTTAATTTTAAAGTTTTGTACCATGTTTATGTGCAAATGATTAGGCAACCTGTCCATCAGCAAACACCCTTCTAAGTACGAATTAAGATGGACAAGCAAATCCACTTTGCATAACCCTCGTCTCTGTCTGTCTTTTGCCTAATCTGTTAATCCGCTCTTCTTCAACCCTTCGTGTGTGTGTGTATATATGTCTTGAGATTTCCCCACCCACCCTCCTTCACTCAATCGTGTTAAATCAATCCACCCTCTTCCACCCGCCTGACAGTTTGCTATCTTGTCTTTAATCCCATCTTAAACGCCAAAAAGAGCTTAGAGTAATACAAACAACATACAAATTTTCTTAAAATAAAATAAAACCACTTTTCCAAAATCAAAATCTATATTTGAAAAGAAATAAGCTGGAGTGTCTCCACTCGACGATCTCGCAATATGAATTGAATTATAAATAGGATTTAAAAAAAACCTCTGACTTTGTACGTCCTACGCAAGGACAACGCCTATCAAGCCGGTTATACCAATGAGGTGTCCTATGATCGGTAGAACGGGTCCTCTCAACCTTTACCTTGATTTTCTTGACCGGAGGCGCTATCAAGTAGCTTTTTCCCAATGTTGTTCCCGGAGGCTGGGTTGACTCCGTCCCATAGACCCCAGCTAGGGAAATTCCCCTGCCAGGCCCGGGACTTGAACCCGGGACCATGTGAATGTGAGGCAGGTTGGCTACCCTCACACCCAAAGGCGCCTTCGATTAAATAACATATATTATTTTTAAATTAATATTAATAAATAATATTTATTAAACCAGCGCGTGTTTGGCTCTTTGTTTATGGCACCAAGTCACGTGCTGGTGCGTGATTGCCAATCAACGTGTTAAAAAATTAATTCCGGTACTTTCATTGATTCAATCAAGCTGAAATTCAATATATAGCAGTGTTATACAATTTTTAATCATGTAGACAAACTATCAAACCTTTATCTTTATCTTTACGCTCAGTTTAGAGGGAAAAAAACTGAAAAACTGAAATGAGTAATGGTCCTCTTCCGACTGAGCTACATTTCTCAAATTATTTTAATTATTATTATATTATTGGATTTGTCTTTTTTTAGTAGTGTCAAATATATTTTTTAATAAGATAATTATATTTAATAGGTAGGCAGGTAATGGACCTCATTCAAATGAGCTACATTTCCGATAAGTTGATAGAAAACTACGAATTTTGAATAATGCCCGTGTACCAAATTTCATTATTCTAGCTCAAACGGTTTTTTCGCAATCTTGTCTACATATACACACACAGACATTTTTCTCAACCTTAGTGAAAATGATTCAGGAACCTTCAAAACATATAAAAACATCAAAATCTCGACATCGAAAATTTTTGTGATCGCAATACTATCTCTGGCGAGATAGTAAAAATTATTACCTACCTATAGATAATTTTATTATAGTAGGTAAAAAATAATTGATTTAATATAATATTACTCTTTAGAGATATTTTTGAATTGATTTTAATCGAATATAAGAGTAGAGAATAATAATAATAATAATAATAATATTAATAATAATAAATGACTTTCTTAGCTTTGTTTTGAATAATAGCAACTATCAATATATTCCCTTCACAAGAGATAGCAATCTAATTACCACGAATAGGTTTCAGAGAAATGTCAAATGTTAATATTCCAATATTAATAATAATAAGAAAGAAAGGGCTGACTTGGTAGGGTAATTTTCCGCCGCAATTTCCCTCCAACCATCCCATCCACCCTATTTAGTTTTCCTCTTCTCGGAGGGTGTCTCTCTATCTTTTTCCCTTTCGCCGTCGTTGCTGATATATACTAATTAAATTCTTGACATTTAAATGTCAATGTTAAGTGTTTTTGACAGGATGACGACATTTCAAAAAACAAAAACGACATGAGAATCAAAAAGGGTGGGTATCTGTACATATATGTGTATGATGAGGTAGGAAATGGAGATGCAGGGGGAGGGTACAGAATTAAAACTCTAATTCAAGTGAAGATTATTTCCTGATATGATATACAACATACATACACAGATGCATTTATAAATATTTAGTATTTATTTACTAAATAAAGATTTTAATTCAATTTGAAGATGAAAGATAAAGTCCAGGTTCAAATTGGCACTTTTATTAAAACAATTAAATTAAAATACACCAAAAAGATGAATATATATTATATATAAGAACTTTTGAAAATATCATTAGATGAATTGATTGAGAAATTTAAACGATATAATGACAATTTGTATGATATAATTATAGAATATGTAAATGATTAATCGGGCATACAAGGTTTGTTCAAAAGAAAAGGTGAATTTTGGATTATTTCGAAAAGTATTTATTTATTTATTTATCAATATCCATTTTGTCCTCTTTAAAGTAATTCCCCTCAGAGATAATGCACGTATGCTCCTCCAACGAACTTAAAATATTGACTGTGGCATGCGGCGAGTCTACTTTGACTCAAAAAAATGTTCACAAGTGGTACAAGCGCTTTACAATAGCAGGCCAAGTTCGATCAAATCTGGAGGTTTTGCTCACTGTTTTCTTCGATTACAATGGCAAGGTACATCATGAGTTCTTGTCAAGAGATCTTACTGTTAGTAAGGAATACTACAAGGAAGTTATGTAACGTTTGCGTGAAGCAATACGGCTCAAACGATTGAAATTGTGGAAATTATGAATTCTGCATCATATAATGCACCAGCTCACACATCATTGCTTGTTCATGATTTTTTGTCCAAAAACAACATTTGAAATCATCAACCACCGTATTCACCAGATTTGGCTCTCTGCGACTTTTTCTATTTCCAAAATAGAAGAGATCAATGAAAGGAAAGCGTTTTGGCACAATTGATGAGATCAAGTCAGAACCGAAAAGCGAATTTCAGAAGAACTTCGACGTTTGGAAGAAGCGCTGGCATAAGTGCATTATATCTGAGGGGGATTACTTTGAAGGGGGCAAAATGGATATTGATGAATAAAGAAATACTTTTCGAAATAATTCAAAATTCACCTTGTCTTTTGAATGGACCTCGTATATAAAATATGAGATTAAAATTAGAATACCCATCTATCGATAGTCTACCTATAGTTTAGTTTATAGTATTATGGCAAATCACCTTACAACAAAAACAAGCCAATCAACGGGAAATTGATTAATTAAATATTTTACCACAATTAACAACTCGCTTTTAAAATAAAATAAGAATATATAGATAAATTGAATCACTTTTTAAATATATATATATATTTATAAGAAAAAAATAATATATATAATATAAGATGTATTTTAGTTGTTTGTTTTTCAATAACACCCTTTGCTCTTTTTAAAAATAATTAAAACAAGAAAAATCAACTTGTCAATTTATTTAAATCAATCATTTAGATTCTTTATTTTTTCTAAAAAAAGATAATCCATCCGATCCGAGGGGATTATTGACCCTGGTTATTATTTAAATAGGATAGAAATATATTTTGTCATTCAGTATATTGCCAACTATTAAGTGAGTGATATGTTATTCCTTTTGCATTTGATTGTGTCTGTATTTTCTCTATTAATTGAATTTCGTATGTAAAATGTAGTGAACACACATTACGATTGCTATCAAATGACATGTCGACAAGCAATATCCCAATCCCAACTAAGGTAAGACTCATCTCTCACCATTTACCCTCTATTTTTGATATTCTAGGTATTTAAAATAAATTTAGGTAATTATATTGAATGGTCCTCCAGTCATGGAGTTGTATAAAACTTTACCAGTGGATTCCTTTTTCAATTCTAAATAAACTTTTCTTAAGCAATTTTTGCGGGTCGCTTTTAGTTTACGAGATAAAAAGGATTAAAGTTTGCCAGATTAGCTTCTTAGGAACCTCGAAATATGATGTCATTAAATAATTTGGTACATGGGCATTAATCAAAATTCGTAGTTTTCTATCAACTTTTGAGTAATGTAGCTCATCCGGAAGATGGTCATTACCTACAACGTTTTGATTTTTTTCTTCTAAAGTGACCGTAAAAATAAAGATATATGTTTGATCATTTTTCACATGATTAATAATTGTATAAAACTGATATATATAGAATTTCAGATTGATTGAATCGCTGAAATTATTTTTTAACACTGCAAATCACGCGCCAGGACGTGACATGGTGCCATCAACAAAGAGCCAAAGACGCGCTGGTTTAATAATTTATTAATTTTAATTTATAATTTATAATTAATTAAATTAAATTTAAATATAATATATGTTATTTAATCCAATTCAAATTTGCGAGATAGTCGAGTTGAGACACTCAAGATTTTTTCAAAAACCGAAAATTAGTGTTTCCCTCTGACTAATAAAACATTTTAGACAAATAGAATATTAATGAATTTATATCCAAATTTTAATAATATTTATCTCGTAAACTAGAAGCGACCATCAAAAATTGCATAAGAAAAGTTTATTTGGAATCAAAAAAAGAGCCCACTGGTAAAGTTTTATTCAAATCCATCAATATAATTACCTAAATTTATTTTTATATCACACTCGCTAAACAATTCATAATTTAAAATTGAATAATATCCATTCGACCACGTTTTTTTTTTCAAAATATAATAATTTCAATAAAAATTAAATTTAATAAAATGCATTTTATAAAACTTTTTACTAATATATTTTTTTATAAATATTATATATTTTTCATTAAAATCTTTAAATAGAATTAATTTTAAATATTTTATCGATTTGAGAGATTTAAAATCTAGACAAAAAACCTTTAATTATAAAAAAAAAATTAATAATTGTGTTTTTATTTCATTAAATATAATTTTTATTTGTATTAAATAACAGGAGAGCGCTTACCTCCGCCCGCCCCCTCTCGTCTCTCTCTCCATTCCCCTCCTCCGCCTGGCCTCCCCTTCTCCTCCTGCTGGCCGGCCGGGCGCCTTGAACGAATTCAGTTGCCTTCACAGAGCATCCGTATCACTGAGCGCTACAAAACGATGACCGGCCTCTCCATTGAAATCATCCCTCAAATCATCACAGCCAATCAAGAATTAATTAAAAATTTATTTATTTTCATTAATTAATACGTCGATTTATATTTTAATATATATAAAAAATTATTTCAATAAAAATTTTATAAAATGCATTTTTATTAATTTTTTTAAATAAAACGTTTGAAAAAAAATATTCTTAAATAATCTACAAATTTGAATTTAAGACCTCATTTATTATAAAAGTTTAATGAAAATTATTTAAACATTAAAAAATCATATATAATATTTAATTTTCTTTAAATATATTTCTTGGAATATTTTTTTTTTAATTAATCATTAAAATGTTAGTATTAGTTTCCATATTTTCCGAAATATTTTTAAATTTTAAAGAATTTATTTACTTAATAGTATATTTTTATTTCTTTTTTAAAATCATGAAATAATTACTGAACTGTCCGCGCTGTTTAATTACAAAATTAATATAAAAAAATAAATTTAAAAAATATATATATATATATAATTTTAAATATTCTATTTAATATTTTTGATCTTATTAATCGCTCCTTTAAAATTTCTTGCGATAAATCGGAAATACGATTTCTTACTATGAATCTATGAATTGAGCACTGCAGCATCAATGAGTTGGTAAATTAACATTCAGTTTTAATCATGTTATTATTTTCATTTAACATCATCTATTTAATAATAATAATAATAATATTAATAATTATTTATTTTTTTTATTATTATTTTATGGGGGTGTCTATTGAAAAACATCATTAATTTTAAAAATTAATATTTGTGTTTTTCTTGATTTTCTTGTTTTATTTAACAATTTTTATATTGTTTTATTTTAAAATTTAATAAAAAAACTTCTCATTATTTTTGCTCTGTGTAATAGTTTCGTATAATTAAAGATAAATTCGTATTTTTTTAATTTGAAAAATTCATCTATTAATGATATTTCAATCGTGTGATTTATAATTTATAATATTAATTTTATGATCATATTTAAGCAAATTGCTTTAAATGTTTCAATATAATATTACTTATATTGAAGTTGGAATAAATATAATGAAGTTAATATTAAAAATAATATATTCTACTATAAGCTTTTCACACTGATTATTATCAATCACACACAGGGGATGAAAATTAAAAATATCAAAGAATATATTCCTAATGACGGTCTAAAGCAGTGTTTCTCAACATGGGGCCAATTTAATTGTAAAGGGGGGCAATTCGAAAATAGACTCGATTTTTTATTACCTGACCAGAGATAGTATTGCGATCACGAAAATTTTCGATGTCGAGATTTTGATGTTTTTATATGTTTTGAAGGTCCCTGGTTCATTTTCACTAAGGTTGAGAAAAATGTCTGTGTGTGTGTGTGTATGTGTGTATTTGTGTATGTAGACAAGATTACGCAAAACGGTTTGACTTGATGCCCTAATGACAAATATTCTTTCAATTAAAGTTATGATCTTATAGTATTATCTTCTAGTTAATATGAACATTCAATTAATAATATTTAAAATTGATATCAATGCTAAAAAAAATTTTTTAAAAAATTTAAATATAATATATTATGTTATTTAATCCAATTCAAATTGCGAGATAGTCGAGTGGAGACTCACCAGCTAATTTTAGTAATGAAAAGAATGAGATTTTTAATTTCGTAGTGTTTCCTAAGATTATTACTTCTATTATTATTTCTATTAGAACCTACCTAGATGAATTTATTTATTCAATCATAAATGGAATTATTCTAAGCTAGGAAAAAATTTTTTAGTATTTTAATATCACATAAACAAGATAAAATTTTGATTTCTATTAATATTAATTATTTATTTTTATATCTTTTTCATTTCCTCGATATTAATAACTAATTTTACTTAATTTCTTATTTATCTAGGGGTCATTCCACGTCAACTCATCCAGGCCGTTTCACCCAAAATCTCAGATTTTTATGAAAATTGGTAAATATGTTCTATTTATAAACATGAAAAACACCACCAAATTTTAATTTTTTATCTCACATAGTTTTTGAGTAATGGCAGTTTAAAGATTGGCGTTTTTAAATTTCCGAGTCTCGGATCAGGCCAAATAAAACGTGTATTGGAGAAGAAAATAATTTCTCATTCACTTATTTAACCTCCTATCTTGTTGAAATTTTTAAGGCATGTTCTTATAACTATGAGGAATTGTAAAAAAAATATAACGGACCCCAAAATATTTTTAAAAAAATTATATGTTGGACATTATAAAATTTTAAAATTACAAACAAGGTTTAGCGTAAAATGAAATATCACGACAAGGGAATGAGATAATTAAGAACTTTTTTTTTCCTAAATTATCTACATGAAATGGGCTCTAATTTAATAAAATAAAAGTTTTGTGTATTTGCCTCCTTCTATTTACTAAGACCACTGCAAGTTACAACACATTAATTATGAGCAATATGAGACTCTCAATGGCTGAATATTGTTAATAATTAGACATTTTAATATTAAATAAAATATTTTTACCTAAAAATGTCCATCGAAGGAAAGTTTAACAGCATTCTTACAAACAAAGTTTTAAAACTATGAGGAAGAAGATAGGATCGAATTCAAACAGTGGGTAGCTACAGACAGGACACAGATGATAACTCAAACTTCAACCACACACACATTGATGAATTTATTGATGAAATAACAACAAAAATAGAAAAATTGATCCCACATTCTTATATTGCAAAAAGTCAGTCGAGCTATTTTAAAAGTCTAAAGGATAACTGCGCGCCAAATCAAGCCATTATATCAATCAATTGACTTCAGCGAGAATTTCTCTTTTGTGATTCAAGATGAGGTACAGAATTATCATTGGACCTCAGACTCCTGCACTGTTCACCCAGTAATAATTAACATGTGTGTTGATGACAAAAAAATAGTCTAATCACATTGTATAATTTCATCAACATCAAATCATGATGTTTGTATGGTTTATAAGATTCAAGATACCCTGTTAGAATCCAATGATAACCCTTTACCTCATCTTGAATCACAAAAGAGAAATTCTCTCTGAAGTCAATTGATTGATATAATGGCATGATTTGGCGCCCAGTTATCCTTTAGACTTTTAAAATAGCTCGACTGACTTTTTGCAATATAAGAATGTGGGATCAATTTTTCTATTTTTGTTGTTATTTCATCAATAAATTCATCAATGTGTGTGTGGTTGAAGTTTGAGTTATCATCTGTGTCCTGTCTGTAGCTACCCACTGTTTGAATTCGATCCTATCTTCTTCCTCATAGTTTTCAAACTTTGTTTGTAAGAATGCTGTTAAACTTTCCTTCGATGGACATTTTTAGGTAAAAATATTTTATTTAATATTAAAATGTCTAATTATTAACAATATTCAGCCATTGAGAGTCTCATATTGCTCATAATTAATGTGTTGTAACTTGCAGTGGTCTTAGTAAATAGAAGGAGGCAAATACACAAAACTTTTATTTTATTAAATTAGAGCCCATTTCATGTAGATAATTTAGGAAAAAAAAAGTTCTTAATTATCTCATTCCCTTGTCGTGATATTTCATTTTACGCTAAACCTTGTTTGTAATTTTAAAATTTTATAATGTCCAACATATAATTTTTTTAAAAATATTTTGGGGTCCGTTATATTTTTTTTACAATTCCTCATAGTTATAAGAACATGCCTTAAAAATTTCAACAAGATAGGAGGTTAAATAAGTGAATGAGAAATTATTTTCTTCTCCAATACACGTTTTATTTGGCCTGATCCGAGACTCGGAAATTTAAAAACGCCAATCTTTAAACTGCCATTACTCAAAAACTATGTGAGATAAAAAATTAAAATTTGGTGGTGTTTTTCATGTTTATAAATAGAACATATTTACCAATTTTCATAAAAATCTGAGATTTTGGGTGAAAAAATGACTATTTTCTGGTTGAATTGACGTGGAATGACCCCTAGGCGAGTGAGACGAGACATCAATTCAAGTCTTCGAGTTGGTCTTCGAGAGTAAACTGCGAGATCAATTAACTCTTTATTGTCTTCGAGGTCAGTATTTATTATTAATTTGATTTTTAATTCAATGTAAATTTAATTATTTATTTTATAATCTAATATGTTATTTTTTACCTCTATTCCATGTTTCAATCTTCGATCCTGCTACTGGGTGTTGATATGAATTCTTGATTATTTTCTCAATCTCTGATGATGATGAAATGATCGACTTAATACAGCTCACCAAATGTAAGTAATCATCGTTATTTCTATAGCATGGCATATTATAGAATTTAGTCAGATCAGGGAATTTCAGAGCATATCTGTCAAGAATGAGGAGCTTTGATAAAGGAGGCAGAAGAAATGAAGGTATTTAGAATTTGGTAGATTTCGATTTGATTCACTGGGGGAGGGTGGCTAATCTTTGGTATTCACGTATATTTTGTTGTTAGGGATTTTCAGGAAGTGCCTCCTACTTCCTTCGAGGGATGAATATTCTCATCTTACTAATCCATAGAGTAGATCAGAATTAATTATTAAAAAAATGTGGGTGGATAAAACAAGTGCCATGCCAATATTAATGGATGGGTTGCATGAATTAATAGCATGTCAGGTCTGATTCTGCCTTTTTGTATTGCTGAGAGGGTAGTTGAGGTGGATCGAATAAACGGACATTCGGGAAGGTAATTCAGCACAGTTCCAAAATGGGAATAGCCTGAACAGGAACAAATTGTTGATTACCTTTTGAGCGTAGGGTTTTTTGATTAGCATGGGCGATCCACCCATTTTGGTGGAATCCATGAACCCCTTAGGTAGGTTCTCTTTCAGGATGCCCCGAATGTGGTGGTTTTATTTCGAAATCCAAAAAATCAAAGACACTCTCAGCTGATTCAAAAAGGCTTACAGACCACAAACGCCTTATTTTTTTTAATTTTTTTTTTAAGGCGAACTTACTTTTCTATTTCATTTTCCAAATTCCGTAAGGCGAGGCTTGGAAGGGCTAATTTATGGGGAGAGGAGGAGGCCCTATTAAATATTCAATTGTTTTTTTTTATTTAATTAATATTTCAAAAAATAATTGAATATCGCGATTAATTTCTTAACTTTTTATTTTCTTTTTGATATATTCCTTCTAGGTATAATGCAATCTTTTATATCTTTCAATTTAGGTGGAATTAATGATTAATTAGGCTTATAATTGTATTTATTACTCAATTTAAAATTAAAATTCAAACACCAAAAATATCATATATATATATATATATATTAATATATTATGAATATATATTTTTTTCATTGTTATTTCTTATTTTTAATTTACTAAATATAAGAATATTTTACTTTTTTTCATTGTAGAAAATACTTCAGTTGATTTTCTATATGTATACTTTAATAATAATCTAATAATAAATTACCAAATATTTTTCCAACAATGTAAATATTATTAATATTCGTAAAGAAATAAAATAATAGTTGAGTCTATCGTCTTAAGAAAAAAATTAAATTAATATATAATTTCTGTCATTTTTAAGCATATATAGTACAATTTATTTTATTTAAATAAATATATTATCGGATCCCAAATTCCAAAATTTTTATTTTGATACAATATTACTAATTTACACCTTTCTTAACTAAATTTTAAGAAAACGTTAATACATAATTATATCTTTTTCTTAAATTTATTGAAAAAGTTAATTTCCAGTGGCGATAAGTACTAGTTTTTCTGAACATGGAGCAACTAATATCCACCACATCTATCTAAATCACTGTTTTCCAAATTATATATATATATATTTGTTGGGATTTGTCGTTTGATTGAAAACAACACCTATTTAGATTGATTTAATTATTTTCTTATTTTAAAAGATAATAAAAATTAATAAAAAATGTTTTATATAAAGTTTATCAATTAATTATTATCAATGGCCAATGATTATTTATTGTTCAAACGCAGTGTAGTAGAAGAGTTGGTTAGATCATATAATATCGAGTCTGCTACTCATACAACAACCTTCCTTTGATACTTTTTCGAATAGGAAAAAAAACTGTTGGATGACAATCAATCATATTTTGAAAGCGATTTTTTTTTTCAATTCACCCTTTTTATAGAAACTTAATGCAGTAGAAAAGCCAAGATAACCAACCACCACCCCCTCCCTCCCCTATCGCGTTTCTATTCAAAATGTCTCCTCTATTCAAAGCCAAAGCGTGATAACTTACTAACCTATTAGGTAAAAAGAAAAAGGAGAGAGAGAGAGAGAGAGAATATTATCAAGATTACAATCAATATGTTCTTTTTAACAAAAACATTATTTATTATAAATACACACATTTATCTCGTTATCTTTATAAAGATCCAATATAATATATTTTTACAAGATTTTGAAATATCACGGTATTTTTATTGACACTTAGAATCTTTTTAACCAGTTTATCTATAAATTTGTTAATCTGTCATATCAAATACTAATACAAATTTTTATGACATGCTGAGGGCAATATCATAGTCCATCGTCCTTAAATTTATTAATTCAGGAATTTCTTCTGAACTACTCGTTAAAATAATAAATAATTTGTTTGAAAATGATAGATTTATTTTAACAAATTATCAAAATTTATTCTTAAATGTTAAATCTCTAAATCTGAAAGTGTGTTAATATGGGATACTTTTTTGATTAATATTAAAGGCCACTCATTTCTTTTTTTTTAATTTTGATTTTTTACTATTTGTGTTATTAAATACTCTCTACATAAATATGTGTTTTAACATATCCAATAATATTTATTAAAATGGTTAAAAAAATTAAGAAAAAACGTGTGTTTTATATTATTTCATTTTTAAAAAGATCTTTTAAAAATCATGTGTATTTGAAAATAAACTAATATTATTCAATTAAAATTGTTTAATTCATGACAATTATTCACTAAAAATTAAATAGGTAAATAAAATGCAGATATTTCTGTTTAAAAAAATTATTAAAAATTTATGAAAAAGACATGAAAATGGAAAATATTTCTTAATTGAGTATATTAATTAAGTTTCAGACCAAAAATTGCATAGAAATACAGAATTTTTAATTCCCTCGCAGTCTTTGTGGGGCCAGAGATATCACATATTAGACCCGATGTTGTATCTCTTGTATAGACACTTTATAAAATATCTTTGGTAATTTTTATAAAAATCTTAAAAATTTCAATTAAACAAAACTTGGAAAAAAAGAGAAAATTAGGATATTTAACCATCAATTTTTAATGTATTAGGTCTATTTTCAAAATGATTTCTAAAAAACAAGATATTTGGAAATATATCAATTTTATTCAAACAAATTAGTTTCATTCCTGACAATTATTTACTAGATTGTATTTTCTTGAAAAGTGAGTAGAAAAACATTTATTTACCATTTATCATCAATTAATGCTTATTGCTCTTCTCAAGAATTGTGAGAAGAGGTGTTTTAAAGTTTCCTCTCTCTCTCTTTATAATTCAACCCTAGGAATCATTTAATAGTGAACCTGCATGGTAGTTAGGTCATATATATTAGGACTGTATCCCCCCTATTTTTGTGTATTTTTACCGACACCGTCAATAGGAAGGGAAGGTATTGTTTTCACACCAAATTTCACATGTGGAGATTTTTACATATATCCACGAATCTTGCATTTTCTTAACAGAAAAAAGTATTTTTAACATGATGTCTGTCCGTCTGTCCACTGTGTGTCCGTATAGACGTGTATTGCTGGAAGGCCTCAACGGATTTTGATAAAATTTAGTATGTTTATTTAATGCATCGCGGTAGCATGCATTCATCAACTTTTGGTGTATATCCGGAAACGGGAAGTTGTAGTTTATAAAGTATTAATTTTATATTCATTGTCGGAAATTTTTCACTTAAAATATAGTAGTAATTAATAATTGAGTAATTAGACTAAAAATAAAAACCAAGATAAGATAATTTAGCAATTTTAATTCAAGTTTTAAAAATATACATTTTTTTTTTGATACTATATATATATATATATATATATAATGTTGTTTGGAAATTAATTTATTTCAAATCGTCGGTCGATTCTGTGCTTGGTCACAGCTCATTTTTTATATTTTGTATACAAATCTATCCTTACTAATGGATTACAATTAAATTGGGCATAAATTTACTAGATTGATACTAGAAGACAACCAACAACGAGCATATTTATATTTAAATAAATGAAAGGAAAAAAATTAAATTTAAAATTTTCTAAATTTATTTGATATTTCACACAATAAAATGGTTATTATTTGTTTGAAAAATTTATATTTTTGACAATTTTAATGTAGTATTAAGTCAATCAAATCACATAAAATAATACAATTACTTTTCACATACCCAAAAAAAAAAAAATTAGAAAAATTGAAAAACGCAAATAGAATTTATAAATATAAAAAAAAACATTAAAATTAAAGAGAAGTATTTCATTCTTTATTAATTATTTTATTTTGAATATAATAAATATTATATAATTAATTAATTTTATAGTTTTTTTTTATTGTTTTGTGTATGTATTCAAAATTATTTGGTTTTAAAGGGCTCTCAAGAAATGTTGAGATTCAATTGCTGCTGTATTTGTTCTTGATTTGATTGGATCGGATTCAATGATTAAAAGTCAATGGAGCGGAATTTCCATTCATAATTTGATTTGAAAGGAAAACACACACACACACATACAATCATAGTGAGAGAGAGAGAGAGAGGAATTTTTCTTTTTTAAACCCCCTGCCAGAAAGGGGTGGATGAGGTGAGGGATGGACAAGGATGGGGTCTCAATTCAATCCCCTAACGACCTCCATCCAAGCAATATTATTTAATATTTTTCGATGAAAACGACAAAACGACAAGAGCGGAGAATGAATCGGAAATTACACCCGAAGAGAGCAAAACCAAATCAAACAAAACTCATCTTTTCTGCTCGCATTCATTCTTTTATCTCATTTAAAGGCCAATAAACAATCTTTTTGGTTCGATGTTTTTTCTACTCTATTGATTCCAATGAGAAATAGATTAAAGCCATTCATCGAAGGGAAATTATATTTGTTTCATGAAATTAATATAATCTACTATAATATAAGTATATCACAAATTCATAAAAAGCTTTATATAAAAATTGAGATGTTTCTATAGCAATTTAATGTATAAATGTATTACCTATAATCCAACAAAAGTCAATATAAATTTTTTAGATAGCTCACTCACTCTCTTTCTTAATCAAAATGAAAAAAAAAATTCTCAATAAATTGTATTATTGAAACTCAATTTTATTTTAACATTTAACAGAAAATACTTATTTATTTTTTTTAAATTGTATTTTAAAAATAAATCAATATCTTAAAGTAATTTAATCATTCAAACAATCTTCTAGCTCAGAACTGTATTGTCTCAGAGGCAAAAAATAAATCATAAAATAATCTAACGAATTCATTCTCAGATGTTTTGATTTAAAAATTAAAATATTTATTTGTCAATTTATATATATATATATATGTATAATATATATCTTATCTTATTAAACTAGCAAAAATTGTATATATAATTATATACATCATAGATAATGGATTAAGGGGCAGCATGGCTGAGTGGGTAGAGTACTAGACTTCTACACAGGAAGCCTGAGTTCGAATCCCAGCATAGAACTCAAGATTATATATTTATTTAATTAATAAATAAATTAATAAATATAAAAATCTAATTCAATTTAACATCGGCTGCCCCACCGAAGAAGGCAAGGGGAAACCACTTCGGTCAAATTTTCCCATGAACACCCTATGACTCCTGTGGAGTTATTAGGGCCACGACACTTCCGCTAGGAAGTTATCGACAACGAAGAAGAAGATAATTTTTATAACGAAAAATCGATCTGTTTTGGTTTCAGCCACAGTAAAATTAATTTTTATTCGTTTTTCTTAATTTAAAACAGGAAATTTAAATGACGACAGTAACTACGTCAGACACTGCTTCCTTAAATACAAAATATTATAAATATAAATAAAATCAAATTTCGAAATATATATTTTGTTATATCAACAGGCCATTCTTTTTTGTCTTTCAGTGCGTTAATACGTATGTACGGGCTGTATGTTTTATGACTTTTTTTAAATTATTTGAAATGTTACATATATTTTGTCGTTTATTTATTTTAAATAACAATCTTAATCTTAAATAGTTTATAAAGAATAATTATTTTAAAGTACCGAGCCGCGGCTCGATGAACCATGTACTTTATATAGACAAGTGAAGTCCGTAACAAATCCAATGAGGACTTACGCATACGCGTACAGACCACAGACATTTTATAAATTCATAAGAAAAATTAATTTATTACATAATAGACATATTAAAATATTATCTGATTGTTTTTATGTGAATACAATATATTAAATTGTTAATTACTAAACTCTGATAATATTAATAATATTGTAAAATTTTTAAAAATTAAAAAAAGGTGTTTTATAAAAGTAGCATTAAATCAGAGCAATAATATTAAAATAGATTCTAAATTGTCTTAACAGTTATTTTACACTCACATATATTTAAATAATTCTCGTAAAAATAATTGGATTGCGGGGGGGTGCTCTTTGTTTTCATATCGGACACTATATATTAAAATTTTTGATTAAATACTTCATTAAATTTTTAAATGATTAATTATTATTCTTACTTCATCATTATGACAATTGCAATTTGAAAAGAGGTGGGGCTTCAAATAAATAGTGATAAGACAAAATATTTAGTAACAGTGATGAAGAGTATAAACACATAAAGTCTTATCCTACAAAACATAGAATTTGAAAATGTAGAAAAATTTAAATACTTAGGTTTTTGTAATCACGAAGGATAATAATATTCGAGAAGAATTTAAATCGACGTTGCAATTGGGGAACGCCTCCTATTATTCAATAAAGGGGCCTATCTCATCAAAACTATTATCAAAGGGGATCAAAATTAAAATATATAAAACAATTATTTTTCCGGTTGTATTATATGGGTGTGAGGCATGGTCTATGACCCTGGGAGACGAGAGTATATTTAGAGTATTTGAGAATAGGATGGGCAGGACACGTGGCTAGAATGGGAGAGGAAAGAATGGCGAATGGATATGGGTATTTGTGGAGAGACCGATTTGGGAAACGTCTGCTTGAAAGACCAAGGACGCGGTGGGTGAACAATGTAGAAAGAGATGTGGAAGAGATGGGAGTATGTAGGAGTTGGATGATTGTAGCTCAGGATAGTGACATTTGGAGAAATGTGGTTGCTGCGGCCAAGAACTTTTGAGTTCAGCACAACCACAATGATAGTTAAATAGACTTCATCATTATATATTGTTTCTATTTTTTTTTCTTTTTATTTCATGGTCGATCATGAATACAAAAATTAGTGTATGGTAGATTGACTATACTATATTTTTATTTTTTTTTCCTATTGAAAATATTTAAATGATAATTTTGATATTTTTCACAAAAATATAAGGATTCTTAAAACATCAACTCTTCAAATTTGCTTATTCCGTCGTCTATAATATATTTTATTTTAGATAATGGACCAATTTTGTTATAATTTGATTAATTAGTATGTTGTTTTATTTTAATCTTCTGGCATATATATAGGATGTTAAGAATTAAGAAAACAATCAATGTTTTAATGAATAAAGAGTAAAAAAAATAATAATAATTTGTTTTCTATAGTATATACAAATATATTTGATAATTTTGATATATAATATATTAAAATTAGTATATCTTTTAATTATCCTGTATAAAAATGTATTCAACTTTAAAATATTAAACTTTATATCAAAAAAAGTAAAATGATTATTAAAAAAAAATATTTCCTATTCAAAGAATATGAATTAATATTTAGACTATATTTATACGATGGCAATTCACAAAGTAGGTTACGTTTTAGAATTAATACAAAACTAGTATAGGAAAATGTTTTTTATTATATACACACACATTTGAAAGAGCAACTAAAATACTATTTTTCTAAATAATCGCCAAAAAAGTTGAGACATTTATCGTAGCGATGAACGAGCTTCGAAATTCCTTCCTCATAGAAATCCGCCGCCTGAGTTTGCAAACACTTTCGTGGTTTTTTGGGAGAATGTGTCTGCCCTCACTCCATAGACTGCAATTTTGTCTCACACGTCACGTGTTTCTCCCGTTACGATTCGATCAAGGAATGAATCACCGTGGTACTCGTAGGCCTCCAAAAATGACAAAGAGGCATCCATTCACTTACCCTTGTGATGGTCTCTCAGAAGCTTTGGTACTCACCTGGCACAATACTTATGGTATCCTAACTTTTGAGAAACAATTTCGTACAATTTGCGGAAAAGTTCGGTTATGGTTAAACGACGGTTTCCTGTAACAGGCGGCGGATTTCTATGAGGAAGGAATTTCGAAGCTCGTTCATCGCTACGATAAATGTCTCAACATTTTTGGCGATTATTTAGAAAAATAGTATTTTAGTTGCTCTTTCAAATGTATATAATAAAAAACATTTTCCGGTACTAGTTTTGTCTTAATTCTAAAACGTAACTTACTTTGTGAATTGCTCTCGTATTCTATATTATTATGTATAGTTAAATTATCTGTATATTTAATATAATATTCATAAATAATATAATATAATAAAATATAATATTCATAAATATAAATTATCAATGAGCACACTAATACATTTTTAATATATGTATATTGGATTCGACCAGTTAATTTGGTTTACTTTATAAATTCATATCGTTTATTATTAAATTGAAAAAAAATTGTGTCAGGATTCTACATTTCATTTCATTCATATATGAATTATATAATCAAAGTTCAATTCATATGACTAATAATATAAATCCAATTGTAATTTTTAAAACCAAAAGAATTGAAAGCAGTTAATCAGAACAAGAAACTTGTGCGAGTGAAATTCATTCATAATTTATATAAAAAGTTTATTTAATTAGGAAAAGAGTCACTTTTATTTGATTTTAAAAGAAATTTCAATATATTATTTTTTATAATACTTATATATATATATATATATATATATATATATAACTTTTTAATTTCAAGATTAAATCAAATTTTTTAGAAAGGGATATTAAAAACACATTTTATTTCTCTCATTATCCATAAATAACTGACTGTAATACATTTATTTCTATTGTAAATTGAATAAACAAGTAAATATCTATTTAGGCTATAATTTTATCAACTGTCATTAATCTCAAATTATTAATTCAGTTATATATGAAAGATGTATTTAATAAATGTATAGGTATAAAACAAAGAGTAAAACAAACAAAAAAATATAAAAAAATAAAAGAAGTAATAGAGTAATTTAAAAAAAAAAATTGCTCAAGTGTAAATTGTCCTTTGAATTAAATAATACTCAGAGATATTCAATTTATTTATGTCAAAAAAAGCTCGTCTCTGACGTTATCTGCACAATGTCAAAGAAGGGAACCGGAGGCAAACATCAGACAGACAGAGCAACAAACAAGAGTACAACCATCTCTGCTATTTAATTTCATTAACTGAAAATAAAATTAAAATAAATAGATTAGGGAAAGGAAATAATAATCATAATGATAGAATGAAATTGATGGCTTTGGAAGGGGAGGGGGGAGGGTGAGAGTGAAAAAGAATCAATGTGAAGGGAGTTAAAAATAAACTAAGATTATATTTGTAACAGAAAAAATACATTTTTTAAAAGTAAAAATATCTTGTATATTTTTTATATATATATTTATATAATCTTTGATTTTAAATTAATTGCGGTTTTAAATTAATAGTTTACTTTAACCTAATCAATTTCAAACTTTTAATTTAAAATATCATAATATTTTAATAGCCAATAAACTATTAATCTTTTGAAAGGACTCACATACTTCTCACTCACTTCGAAAATGAGGCTTGAAGTCGCAACTGCAATAAGAATTAATTCCTTTATGTATAATTAACTCAATAAAAATAAAATATAATTTATATAAAAAAATAAAAGGTACCCCACGCGCAGTCTGAAGGACTACACGTTTGCCTTTAAACTTAGTGATCTCAGGCAAGAGAATTTTTCTCTATGAGAACGTGGCCCATTCAACCTACGTAATTAAAATTGGGAAGCTACTTGAATTAAGAAATAGCGGCCTCCGATTAAAAAATCAAGATAAAGTTTGAGAGGATTTGTTGTACTGATCATACAAAATGTCTACCCTTAGGTGGCAAAACAACTAAATAATAGCTCTTTCCATAAAAATAGGAGATTTTTTTTATATAAAAACTAATATAAAATAAGACCAAATCTATCAAAAACTGTTATTAATATACTAAATTATATTGTTTTTTTTTTCTTTATTATTCTTATTGGAAAACAATAATGTTTTCAGTTAGATTGATAATAATAAATGGTGATCTAAATCTTGATTTCGAAGTTGGAAATATAATTATTTCTTAAGTGGCAAATAAAATTTTCATTTTTGAAGAGAAACTAAAAATTTTTCTATGAATAAATCCAAGTACTTAATAATTTCCTACCTTAAGAAAAGTACTTACTATTTCTTCCCGAACATATTTCTTTTATTGAAGAAATATAAAAGATTTCAAAATTTAAGATGTTTCAAAATTGTCATTTACATTAGTTTGCGAATCATAATATTCAAAAATGAAATATGCGAATATACCAGAATTTAAAAAAAATTCACATTAATATTGAAAATTTTTTGGGATATTTGAATATTTTTTATTTTACTTAAAATATATAAGATGAATGTACCAGTAGTTGACAGTATAAGGACAAATTTATGAGAAAAATTTGATATTTTCTATTTTTTACCAATCAATTTAAGTTTTGGGCGATATGATTCATTGGTTAATAATGAAGAATTTACCTGCAAACCAATTCAATTTTCTATTTTTTTTTTTTTTATTTTTTATATTTTTTTTAACATTAGCATCTAAAAGCACCCTTAAAATTCAAATGATCCAGTAGTTGACAGGAACGGTAGTAGTGATTGACACTAAATTAAAAATTTATGTTTTTATCTTTGTTTATTTTTTATTTTTTTAATAAAAATACAACATAAATATATAAAATACAACTTAAATGTAAAATTATGTTAATAGATTATATAAATACTATCTCAATGAAATTTTGAATTTTGTCTGTTGTATTATCCAAAGACTCCTTCATACTTATAAACAGAAGGTTATTTATTAATAAAACACATTAATATTTTGTAAAATATTTATCTTGTTAATAATAATAATAATAGAATAGATCTGAATGAATATATATATACAGGTTGAATAATTAAAAACAACTCCGCACTCTCTAAGTACAACCTGCTAATATGGATACATGATCAATAATATTATTTTTTTTATAAAATATATAATTCTAATTATAATAATATTTAATTTTCATTGTAAAAAATATTTAATTTTAGCAATAAAAAATATTTTATTTTTATTCAAATAATATTTAATCCTGTTAATAATATTTTTTATATTTATAGAATAATATTTTTTTATTTTTATATTTATAAAAATAATATTTTTTATTTAATATAATATTTAACTTTTTAAATAATTTTAATTTTTATTTAACCGATGTCACAAAATAATGTGTTGTTTTTCATTTTTCTTTCGTTGTTTTTTAGCCTTCTCTTGATTTTTTTTTTAATTAATCCTGCATTTTTTACTATCTCGCCAGTGATAGTATTGCTATCATAAAAATTTTCAATGTCGAAATTTTGATGTTTTTATACGTTTTGAAGGTTCCTGAATCATTTTCACTAAGATTGAGAAAAATGTCTGTGTGTATGTGTGTATTAAGCAAAAACGGTTTGAGATAGAATAATGAAATTTGGTACACAGGCATTATTCAAAATTCGTAGTTTTCTATCAACTTTTGAGAAATGTAGCTCTTTCGGAAGCGAATCATTACCTACCACGTTTTCATTTTTTTCCTCTAAACTCACCCTAAGATTAAAGATATACTATACGTTTGATAGCTTTTCACATGATTAAAAATTGTATAAAACTGCTATACATAGAATTTCAGCTTGATTGAATCGCTGAAAGTACCGGAATTAATTTTTTAACACGACTGTAAATAACTCGCCAGCACGTGACGTGGTGCCATCAACAAAGAGCCAAACACGCGCTGCTTTAATATATATTTATTAATTTTATAATTTGTAATTTATAATTAATTTAATTTAATTTAAATATAATATATGTGTTAATTAATCCAATTCAAATTTGCGAGATAGTCGAGTGGAGTCACTCCAGATTTATTTACTCTAGCAGCAGTACTTTCTTGTTTTTTTTTTCTCGGCTCTAAGTTTCTTTAGTAATTTAACATTGTGGTACTTCTGCCATTTATAATACTTTTCTAAAAGGTATGTTTGGTTCTGAGATTGGTTCTGAGTTCTGTTAAACTCAATTTCTTCAAAAAAATTTTCAATCCTGATTTCTTCCTCTACCCATTCTATTTCAGAAACATTAGGCTGATAATTTATCGTATAGTTAATATTTTTCCATAAATCGAACAGACTTCTATCTTTTGTATTTTTTTCTCAAACATTCGTTTTCATTAAAACAGTGAGACATTCCTTTGCATTGGAATTTACTTTAAAGTGCTGATTATTTTCACTTTTTGCAATTATGTCCACTATTGGAACCATCTTGTACCAGTCGATGACGTCGTTTTCAGCAACTAGATAATGAAATAATAATGTAAATAAGCGGGAGTGTCCTCCCCTAGACTTTCCCGCATATAAATAGGTATAAAGAGTTGTGAATGAATATTTAGAATGTGTAAACTTGGTATTGATAAAGAGCCAGTTCGTATTAGTTTATTGGTGTCAAATTTGATATTTGGTAACATTTATATATATATATATATATAAATATATAGAATAAAGTGCTACTTCCGGTTAACTGATATTTTAAATGTAAAAAAAACAGATATGGATATAATATAAATATTTTTAATTTTACATATTTTATTTATAATATATAAGGGCTGGCTGTGACGTCATGAAGTGCGGGGTGACGTCATATAATTTTAAATTAAGAAAAAACTAATGAAGATGATTTTTCTCGAGGATAAAACCAATACAAAGTGCATAACACGTGGAGATATGTCCTCACGTGAAATTTGATATGAAAATAACCCTTCACTTCCTCTCTTCGATCGGCAATACTAGCACTTCCGGTTTCCGGATTGCACCAAAAGTTGAACAATTCATCCTACTGATGTATTAAGTAAATATACCAAATTTCATCAAAATCCGTTGAGCCGTTCAGGCTGTACACATCTATACGGACGGACGGACAGACATCATGCTAAAAATACTTTTTTCTGTTAAGAAAATGCATGATTCGTGGAGATATGTACCTAAAAATATCCATAGGTGAAATTTGGTGTGAAAACAATACCTCCCTTACTATCGTCGGTCGGTAAAAAAGAAACGCTACTTGTATAGGTAAAATGTCACTTCCGGTAGTCAGATCATGATGAAATTTGGTATCTCAATTTTTTTCATATTTTTAAATCTATATACAAAATAGGAAGCAAATATCTCGAAGCAAACTGGTACTTTACTTGAAAGGTAAACGCAACCAGTGTAGGTAAAGTACCACTTCCGGTTAACCGATTTTGACGAAATTTTGATAGAAATCTACAAACTGTGAATAATATCGGTGTACCAAATTTCGAAGTCCTAGCTTGATTAGTTTTTGAGTAAATTTGCTTACAGACATTACATACATACATACATACATACACACACAGACATAATTCGAAAAATGGTATTTTCCGACTCAGGGAGGTCTAAAACGTCAAGATCTATCGAAATCTCGAAGTATAAATTTTTGACGATTCCAATACTTCCCTTATACGAAGTATGCGGGAAAGTAAAAATAAAGCATTTTTGTGTACAATGTGACAAGCCGAATAATATTTAATTTAATACTATTATATCACTGTTTAAACCAGGAATTGACAATTGAACTCACTCTCAATTACTGGTACAGATACATATTCTGAGTACCCAATACTTGACATAGCCCTAATGACAAATATTCTTTCACTTAAAGTTAAGATCTCTTATAGTATTATCTTCTAGGTAATATGAACATTCAATTAATAATATTTAAAATTGATGTCAATGCTAGGGCTTACAATACCGGGATCTCGGGATCCCGAATACCGGGATCCCGGACGATTTTTGTCCGGTATTAAAAACCGGTATTTATGTAATAAATACCGGTATTTTGGTATTACGAATTTACAAAATGTGTATGATTTTTTAATGACAATAGTGCCGATAAGTGTAGAATCAGAAAGAGCTTTTTCGGCCGCTAGTTATATATGTACGAAAATTCGGTCCTCGCTTGATGATGAAACGCTTGATTTGTTGTGTTTTTTAAGAGCAAACTTTAATAAACAAAACGCAAGTTATTAATATTAAATACTTTCAATTTATATTTATATTTTTATATTTTTTACTTCTTTAATTATATTTAATTCTTTAATTATATAATACCATACGAGCCTATTATATGTAAAATGTAACAGAATTTATTATTTACTTTATTTACTTGCACGTTTTTTTGTATCTATCTACTCCCACTCTCTATGTAATAAAATAAATAATATCTACTCATTTCAGAACAATATTTATTGGATTTCATATATTATTTGTTAAAAAGTCAATATAACAACTGAGGTAGGTAGAAATATAGCTAGTAAATTTATTATTAATAATACCGGTATTAATACCGGTATCCTGGTATTTCAAATTTCAAATACCAAATACCGGTATTCAGATTTTAGTTCGGTATTGTAAGCCCTAGTCAATGCTAAAAAAAAAATTTTAAAAAATAATAAAATAAAAATGAATGATTTGTCTCCTTAATCATTTGAAGAACAAAATATTAAAATATCCATTTGTATGATTCTATAAAAAGTAAATGTTGTGCCGTTTACTCAGATGGTGAATCAAAACTTTTATATTTACAAATTTACACATCTTCATTAGAGAAGGAATTACTTTCATATATCGGGCGTTTAGAAATGTTTAGACAGATGTACAAGTGTCAACTACTGGTACATTTACTCTACTCTGAAAAAATTTGCGATCCAATTTACTTAAAAAACAAATGTTATTCCCTCGAAAGAGAAAAAAAATTTAGCAAGGCTATTCTAAACTCTGGCGGATATTCTAAAAAGCGGACTAAACCAGGTTTAGATTCCGAAATCTAATAAAAAAAAAATAAAAAAAAAAAATTCTTAAAATATTTTCAAAAGGACATTTGAAAACTGCAATATCTATTTTTAATCTTTTAAAAGTTTTTTTTTTTTATCAGTTGGCGAATGGTGTTTGAAAACATCAATTTTAACGAGCAATATTGCTTGCAGGCGTTTCTCTATATATACATAAGAAGGGGTGAGAGAGTTTGAGGTGGTATAATATGTATCTATGCAGAAGGGGCATTAATATTCATGGTTGAAAAGGCGTGGGAGGGGGGCCTTATCAAGACGACAGGGCACGTCTTGCTTTTCATATGGATGTATTTGAAGAAGGGCTGGAAAGCACCAGCTGCCCTTAATCGAAAACCCAATAGACATTTAGAATGGATCACATGACTTTTAAAATAAATCTCCAAACACCCCACACCCACCCTTGTGTATATATTTATATACTTTTTTGCTCGATGATTTTCCAATATTCCCCAACAAGTGGATTATTTAAGAGGGTAATAAGATTTTATTTTCACACTTTTTAACGCGCCCCAAAACGCTTTTCTTTCGTTTGTTCCGTCAATTTATGTGCCAATATTCATAGTGATGATGATCATCATCATTTTTATGAAATTTAACTAAAATTCAGTCCATTTATCATTTATATTATATAAATCAGTAAAAGGAGGAGCTTTAAATACACATTTTCTTACTTTTAATTTTTATTTTTTTTTTATTTATAATTTTATATTGTAGAAAACCAACGAAATATATTATATTATATATATAGAAATATTTTATAAAATGTTTTTAAAATGATTAATTAATATTAAGTGATAATGATATTTCAAGAAGATTTTATTAAATGTATAGAAGAAAGAAAGAAAAAAAAATTCTCCCCGTGCATTCAGCTACATTCGAAATGTCTTAATCAAATAAATGAGTGGTAATTTTGTAGCGTGAGAATTTGTTCAGATGTCCATAGACAACACATTTATTATGGAAAGAAAGAAACAAAAACAATTGAAAAATAAATAGAGAGAGAGAGAAAGAGGAAAAAGACAATCAACCGTTTCGTTGATTGCTCAGGTGTTTGAAAAATTACGAAAAATAACGCGAGAGGAAAACAAAAATGCATTACTAACAAATCTAAAATATAATGGTATAGGATTTTGTTTTATTTTATTTGTTATAAAGAGAAAAAAAAATCAAATATTAGCTTGATCATTAAGAAACAAAAAATATTGTTTTCAATTATCCATTTAAACGAGGACAGGTCAATAAGTCCATGACTTTTTGAATGAAACCCAGGTTTTTGGATAAAAAATTTTATTTTATTTTTCAAATTTGTCTTCTTTGAGCTCTAAACACTTTGTCCAATGTTTCTCCAATTTTTTTATCCCTTCCAAAAAATAAGATTTTTCGAGGACATCTAAATAGGTATTTGTTTATGTTATGATAGGATTTCATCGTTGGAGTCAAATCTCTTTCCGCCGAGCCATTTCTTCAGGTTTGGAAACAAGAAATGATCACTCGTTGCTAAATCCGGAAAATAGAACGTATGAGGGTGCAATACGTATCCCAATTAATGGATTTTCATGGAAATTCACTTTTTTCATTTTCTTCTCTAATCACGAGCTAGTTTGCTATTAATTGTAGTCAAACAAAAATGAAAGACCCAGATGGTTTAAATTTCGACAGGGTGAGCTGATAGTTGCCTGCTGACAGGAGTCGTGTGCCATTTCATTTAAGGGACGGGAAATTCAAAAAGTCCGGACTTATTGGCCTGCCCTCGTATATTAACTAGATGATTAAAAGCACTCTTTAAATCACGAATATTTTATGTTTCGTTTTTATTTACAAATTATACCTATTATTTTCGATTCGCAACCTATGATATTAAAATCTTATATGATAGTCATCTCTATTTTCGTTGATTAAATCTTGATGTGATACCTGAGTTAGAAATATCTTCATTAAATATAAAATACAAAACTAATGTTTAAACTGAATTGTAGTGAAGGATACCTTTAAATGATTAGTAGGTGAGTTCTAAATTATATGAACAAGTATAGGTATAAGGTATAAAGTATCCTAAACAATAAATTATAAAAAAATAAGTTGACCTGTACCAGGCCGACCGACGGTTTGAAATAAATTAATTTCCAGCTACCTTTAGCTACATTGAATTTTTATCTCCAATGAGGTAATCAGGGAGATAAATATTTAATGCATTACCGAGCATGCGACGGGGACGCAGCAGCTTAAATGCTCATCTCATTTTTTAGCATGTGATATTCGAAGATTGCATAACTGCAAAAATAAACTTCCAACCAAATACAGGATACAGGGGGCAGAGGCCCCGTCTAGGTGTGAAGAACGCCCAAATTGATGACGTCATTTAATTTTCCTATATTAAAAAAGGATAAATCTTCTAAACGTTCTGAAACAATTTCAAATAATTTAAATGTATCTATTAATGCAATAAAAAACAGATATGGTTATAACATAAATATTTTTTATTTTATTTTATTTATAATATATAAGGAGGCGCTGGCTGTGATGTCATGAAGGGCTGGGTGACGTCATATAAATTTAATTTAAGAAAAATTAATGAAGATGATTTTTCCCGAGGAAAATATCAATATAAAGTGCATGATTCGTGGAGATATGTAAAAAATCTCCTCATGTGAAATTTGGTGTGAAAAGAATACCTCCCTTATACTATCGTCGGTCGGTAAAAATATTGTTTGTACAGAATCAGTAATAAGGGAAAGGAAGTTTAGTTAGTAAAGTTAGTTTTGTCATTTGAAAATTAATGATAAAATATCTCTCTGTTCATAAAAGTAATATATAAGTAGAAAATTTCTTAGAGGTGATCTAAAATAAATAAATCAATGATTTTAATAATTGAGTTTTTCATAAGTAAATTTTCACTGAATCCTAATGAGACATTCATTAGGCGTTATTCTTGATGAACCTATACCAACTCTTCTCTCTCTCAAAATAGATTTAATCAAAATGTTTATAAAATTTAAAATTTATTTTTTGTTTTTAAATAATTAATTTACCAAAAAACATTTGACGTTAAACGATTGAAATAGGTGCCTCTATATCTACTAAATTATTCTTTTACTAGTTTGATTTTATTTTCCTACAAATTTCTTTGTATTACCGCTTTTGTATTAATCACATTTAATGTTATTGATTTTCCTGAGGTATTTATCCTTCTCCTTATTGTAATAACTTGAATTTTCTCTCGGTTTGTAATTATTAATTAATTGACATCAGTTTCATGTATAGTTACGGAAAAATGTTATCCGTGAGGGCGCTGTTGTCGGGTATTCAACCAGTTGAGAAAGCCAATTGCCATGTCCCGTTAAAACGGCCACCATGGGGAAAAAAATTTCCATCACTACACTTTTACAACACAATTTTAGTCTACTTCTATATAAATATATAATTAGATAATTAATAATATTTCCTAGTTTATTGTATCCGCAAACGCAATTAGAAGATATCTTTAAAACCCCTTATCAGGAACCCCTACATCAGGAAATAGAAAATTCCTAGACGATAGATGTATAAGGGATCAGTTTGTCTATGAAGCTTTCAAACAAATGTAGAAGTAATAATTAATGTTCTCTCTAATTTTTCTACTTGGTCCAAATGTTTTTTAAACCAAAAAAAAATTAAAAAAAGGGATAAAAGAGCGTAAAATTTAATTTCAAAATTCTTTAATAATTACTCTTGAAAATTACATTTTAAAAGATTTCAACTTTTTTTAACTTTAACTTTTATTTGCTATTTTTAAGATGCAATTCTTTTTATAAAATAAATTGAAAAAATTACTGAGCATTGTGCGCAGAATACAAAACGATTGCAATTTTTAATCTAATGATCCAGTTGTAGAATCTGAATAAATAATATTTAGGAGATAAATAATATTAGACAACAGAGAAGTTTTATTAACTTTATAGTTATTTATTGAATCCTTTAAATGGACTGGATTCAAGGAAAATGAAAAATAAATAAAAAATACTCATTTTTTTTTGTTATTAAAATAAAAATATCTATTAATAATTTATTTAAGATAAAATTCATTTTTTTCTAAAAAAAACTAAAATATATTTTATTTTAAAATTTAAGTATATATATATATACAGAGTGGTAGTAAATAAAAAAATTATATTCTATTTTTTACATAATATATAAATTATAGATTTATTTATATTTATATACCTGTTTGTATAAAATTTAATAATAAAAAATAAAGAATTATAAGTTAAAATTTATAAATTTTCTTTCTTTATTTTTTATATTTTTAAATAATTTATATCTAAAGTGATCAATAAAAACAAAAAACCCAAATCTAGCTAAATGGTGGTATATGTTAAGTTGGAAAAATGATAATTTATAATTATTACAATAACCTAAATAAAATGTAAGTTTAATTAATAAAATGCACGTTAATTATAAATAGATATATAAATTAAACATTAAGTAATAACTAAAGAATTTAAACATAAATTTACCTTCTATTTGTTACATTAACATTGTTACATTAAAAAATAAGTAAAAATAAATATATATTTTACAGATAGCAAATTAATAAATAATTGATAATAAAACAAAGTATATTAATTTAGTCGTTATACTTTTTTATTTTTTTATATTTATTTTTCGTTCTATTATCTCCAACTTAACAAAAAAAAGTTTATATATTAAAATTCAAAATTAAAAGAAATTTCTTTAGTAAGAATATATATAAATTACGAGAACAAGCAAGTTTATATATATATATATAATTTAGCTTATTTTTTTTTTTAGTTTAGTTCGAGTGTCCCGAACATTATTTAAATGATCACTTTAAAAAAAATTATTCAAATTTCGAAGTAATGTAAATAGTGAAAGATTTCGAAGATATATATATATATTTATATTAAATTATTTTTTGGGATTAACCATAATGCTATCATGACCACGGTTCATCATAGGAGCTGCAGGCGGTGGTGCTTTAAATTCTTCAGCACCTCCGTTTCTAGGATGATGCCTTGCAATGCCAGCACCACCATTAGGGAAATCATCGTCTTGATCACCTTCTTCGTCTTCTAAAATAAGATAAAAAATAAAATAAGCAAATATTTTTTAATTATTTATCTTATCCAACACCTTTAAATAGTTATAAATAATAACTAGAATGAATATTTGTTTTAGCTAACAATCAATACTCAAAATTGCATTTCATAAGTTTCTCAAATCAGGTGATTATTGAAAGACAAAAATTTACATAGAATTTGAGAACATTGATGAAGAGTTGAGGCCTTAAGCCAAATGATAAAATTCAGACCCCAAATTATTCGTTAAATTGTAATCTATCTCAAGTTTATAAATTTAAGGATCATCCGGCAATAAATAATAAAAATGGATTGTTAATTATGTACTTAAAATTTAGATTTAGAAATAATATTTACCATCTTCTTCCACTTCTATATTGTTTGCTTCTTTATATTCATAATGATTTCTTCCAACAGCGCCTTCACCCCCGCTAGAAAAAATAAAAAAAATAAGTATTTCTATAAAATCATCTTGAGTTTTAAATTATAAAACATTAATTTTTATAATTATTATTTACAAATGAATTTAAAGGATTTATAACCAACAGCATGCGGTGTTATTATCATTTTATAGAATAATTCATCCGAGAAAATCCTCTAATCTCTAAATAAAAATGAAGAAAATATTATTTTACTTGTTTTTTTTAATTATTAAATAAGAAAAAAGGAATATATATTTACTAATCTGAAGATTAAATTTTACTTACTGGCCAGGATGGGCTGGCTTGGCGAGGGGTACAGGTGCAGGTCTATGACCTTCTACCGGGTTCCAACGCCAGTTATCCCCATCTGCACCCTCGATTTCTCCTGGAACTGGTAGATTCCCTTCCTAACCAACCCAAAAATATTTTAAGTCAGGTCGAATATTCTTTTCAATTACAACTATATTATAAATACTAAAAGTTTATTTATCTTCTTATTTTTAAACATAAAATAAATATTAAAATAAAAATTAATAAAGTTAAAAAACTTAAATTGTCAATTATAATACCTTTGGCGGAGGAACCACGCCTTCGGGCGGAAAAACAGGTCCTGGTGCAGGTAGGACATGAGTTTCATCTGGATGTGCATCATCCTCCTATAAAAATAAAAAGTTAAAATAATCATTTTAATTTTAAAATATATGATGATGATTAGCCATTTAGTCGAAGTCGACTTTCGGCCACTTTATGGATCTGTCTTCTCCATGCGTTCCTGTCTTCGACGATTATTTTAAGTTCTGAGATCGTCATTCTGGTGGCCGATGTGATAGTATCAAGCCAACGTATTCTTTGCCGTTCTTTTCTTCTTGTCTCACTCACTTTACCTAACATCATTGAAGTTTCCAGCGAATTTGCGCGCATAACATGGCCGAAAAAGGAGAGTTGTTGTTTGACGATTTTGCCCTCAAGCGATATTTTTGGCTTGATACGGTCTAAGACCGTCTTATTTGTTGTCCGCGATGTCCAGGGGATACACAGTAGTCTTCTCCAACACCAAAGTTCAAAAGCGTCGATCTTTCTTCTTTCCGCTTTCTTGATTGTCCAACTTTCACATCCATAAGTTGCTATTGGAAAGACAATGGCGTTGACGAGTCTCATTTTCGTTGCAATGCTCACATCCTTGCTCTTCCAGATTTTATCTATTCCTTGCATTGCAGCCCGGCCGAGTGCACTCCGCCTTTTGATCTCTGGTCCAGATTCGCCGTTTCGATCAATTTTGGCTCCCAGGAAAATGAAATCTTGTACTGGCTCGATCTGTTCATTGTTGATCTTGATGTTTACTGCATCATTGCACGCCGTTGTCATTACTTTCGTTTTTTTGATGTTGAGGTACAGTCCCATGCCTTCACTCTCCTCTTGAACTCGTTGGATCAAGTATTCTAGGTCTTTCTCACTTTCTGCGAGTATAGTTGTGTCATCCGCATAACGCAGGTTGTTGATAGTCCTACCTCCAAGATGGACTCCGATTGTGGTCTCGTCCAGATTGCATCGTCGCATGATGGTTTCGGCATACAGGTTAAACAGAGCTGGGGATAAAATGCATCCCTGCCTGACGCCTTTACCGATTTTGAACCAGTCGGTGTTACCACACGATGTTCTGACAGTTGCTTCCTGATTGGAGTACAGTGTTTGTATCAGTTGTTCAATGTGCTCTGGTACGCCCATTTGCTTCAAACACGTCCAGAGTTTGTCATGGTCCACTCAGTCGAACGCCTTGGTGTAGTCAATGAAACACATATAGACGTCCTTCCGATGCTCTCTAGCCTTCTCCATGATCCAGCGTAGGTTCGCGATTTGATCCCTCGTGCCTCGTCCCCTGCGAAAGCCAGCCTGAACATCTGGTAGTTCCCGTTCCATGATTGTCACAATGCGGTTTTGTATAATCCTTAGCAGGATTTTGCTGGCATGGGAGATGAGCGCGATAGTTCGATAGTTAGAACATTTCTGTAGATCGCCTTTTTTAGGAAGCGTGACAAAAACTGATCTTGTCTAGTCGTTGGGCCATGATTTTGTTCTCCAGATTCTCTGACACAATTTGGTAAGGATTTTGACTGGTATTGGCTTGAGTAGTTCCGCTGGTAAATTATCCGTGCCTGGGGCCTTCCTGTTTGGTAGTTGTTTTAGAGCCCAACTGACTTCTTCTTCCAGGATGTCCGGTTCCAGATCCATCTGTTTGGGTTGATCAACCAGTTGGATTGATGGATTGCCAGCGTATAGCGCCTCTGCATAGTCCCGCCATCGTCGCTTGATTTGGCCCTCTTCTTGCAATATTGTACCATCGCTGTCCTTGACGGTTGACACTTTGCGTGCCGTGAATGATTTTCTGGCCTGCTTGACAGGTAAAAAGAGTTCGGGTGTGACCGTGACGGTTCGCCTTTTCCAGTTCTTCGCATTGGTTGTTCCAGTATGCTTCTTTGTCCTGACTGGCCCTTTTTTGGAACGCCGCATTGAGCAGTCGGAATTCCTCGATGTTCCCCTTTGCCTTGGCCATGCGACGATGCTCGGTGATCTTGATTGCCTCGTCCGTCAGCCACTTAGATCTTTTCCTTGATTTCTTGAACGGGATGATTTCCTCTGCTGTTTTTCCCACAATCGATTTGATTTTCTCCCACATTGTATCAGGCTCTTCATTGAAGTCGCTGAATGCCTCAAATCTGTTCTTTATTTCCACTGCGTATTGGGCGGGGATGTTGTCTGTGTCAAAGCGGTGTAATACTTGAGGTCTCTTGATAGTGCTAAAACGGATCTTGATTTTAGCGACCAGTAGTTGATGATCGGAGCCGCAGTCAGCGCCTGGATAGGTTTTCGTAAAATATATAGTGAAAGAAAAATCATTGAGTGAAAAGAAACGTATTGTTGTTTTAATTATATCAAATTTAATTTCAAAAAACATTTCCAGATACTCCAGTAGTGAATGAGAAAATTCAAATTCAAATGCTTGATTTTACATTCTTAAAATTGCACGATACAGTAATTTTCAGATATACTGTATATAAATATAATGACTTTCTTAGTAAATTTTTATTAATTTTCAATTGAGAAAAACAAATAAACAATACAAAGAAAATGTTTTATTATATCTAGTTTTGTGAAATAAAATAAATATATTTTTCGTTTGTCTGGTTTCTGGAGTTTCTCTATACTCAAACCTTAAAATTCCGTTCCATCAGAGAAATATCTTAATGGACCTCTTCTCCCTTCTCGTCATTGACAAGTTACAAGAAAATGGAAAAAAATCGAGATATAAGTGGAGAAAATATATGGTAGGTTCGAGTTGATGGTATTTTTGTACAAGTGTGTGATCAACCATCTCTTTTAATCTCCGAAAATCGATCCCTTGAAAGTTTTCTAAGCTTTCTTTTGATTTCTTTCCAAAAATACGTCAAAAGATGGATCTTTTATAAGTTGAGGAAATTGTGAAAACTTTCGCATTACTTAAACTATGAAATTTTTCTGTAAAGTAGTTAAAAAGTCGGCTCAACCCTTTGACAAAATTTTCCATTAAACTCAGCGTAAAAGGTAAAAGATAATTCTTTGAACCAAAATGAATCCATAAAATGTCACTTGTATCTAGAGCTAATTGGAACTTTTCGGTGATTTTTGAAATAATCAAATGAAAATATATAATAAATAATGAATCATTATATATAAATAATAGATCATTTTTGATTTTGAAATATTTTCATTGTTGTGCAGCGTTATTTGGATAAACATGTATAAATATTATTCTTTCCAAATTACTACTTCTAATAAAATTGATCCATTATTAGTAACTAAAGTAAATTTAAAACGTTAAATTCTTCAAACTAAAAGATAATCCAGCTCCAAAAAAATCCAGAAAAATTTTTTAAATAAAAATTATACCTTTTGTGATTCGTGTATTTGTGCTGGAGCTGGAAGGGCAGCCGCAGGACCACCATAACTCAACAGAGCTTCAGGATTAATTATTGGTGTAGGTGAGCGTGTACTCTGCAAAAAATGCATAGTTAATAGAATTTCGATAATTTTTTTATTCTTTTTTGCAATTTACAGAAGATGGAGGCTGGGGTTGTTGTTGTTGTTGTTCTTGAACAGGCCGTTTTGATGATGTTTTTACATTAAATGGCATAGCTATTACTTGTGAAGCCCCTTGATCTTCTGCATTGTTATGTTTGTTTCCAGAAATAGAACATTTTTTCTAAAAAATATGTAAATTTTTAATTTGTAAATTGACTTATTCATTTCTATTAAAATAATTTATAAATATATAAAGTTCATTTTTTAATTGTGTTATACCTGCAATATTTGAATTTGAGTTTGAAGATTTTGTCGTTCCAGATGATTTGCACTTATTTGAGCTTCAAGACGTTGTCTTTCAGCTTCCAATTGTATTAGATCATTCTAAAAAATTTATAATGGTAAATTAGTATAATATTATTATTATTATTATTATTATTATAAAATTATAAATAGAAGTTAGGAATATGGGTTAGAATAGGAAATTGGAAAAGAAAAATATGAAAAATATGATGCAATTATTATTTTGAAAGATTAGCAACGAATAATTTTTTTCTGATTTAAATTAAAAAATAAAAATTTACTTTCGCTTCTAGAAGGATCTTATCTTGTTGGGTCATTTTTGTTTGTAGATCAGAAAGAGCTTCTTCAGCTCTAGTGGCAGACGTACGGGTTTGAGAACATTGTTCTTCAAGATCTGAATGTTGTGTCTAAAAAAAAATAATTTAAATAAATATTATATATAAATATATTTATTTGAATATCATGGATTTTATGTTAAATAAAAAACATCAGAAATGAACTTTTCATAACAAATCTATACTTTTGATTAAAAATAAGTGAAAATATATAAAATTGTATTTTGTGTATCACAAAAATAGATTTCTCACTCTTAAAAACCCTTATATTATAATTTTTTATCTATAAATTATAAGATTTTCTATAAATAAGCTCATTTAGAATTGGAGGCCAAACTTTTATCGAAAGGTAAAGGTTTAAAAATGTGTAATCTGTATAAATGTGGGGTTCAAAATTCAAAGTTGTTTAAATTTATCATGTAATTATGCTATTCAATACATTGTCAAAAAATTGATCAATATAAGCCAGTTAAATTGAAATATGTTAACGTCCCAGGGCTGGCAAAGGAATTTCTTTAGCTGGAGTCCACCCAGACTCCAGGATTAAAATTGGGAAGCTACTTGATAAAAAGTACCACCTCCGACCATGAAAATCAAGATTAAGGAGGAGAGAATCCGTTCTACTGATCATAGAACATCTCAGAGGTATGACATTTGAGAAAGAAAATATGAACAAAATATTACCTGTAACATTTTCAATTCCTGTTGCAAAGCATTATATTTATTTAATGATTCTAAATTCTCTTTATCTCTTTGATTTTTTTCGGTTTCAAATTTCGATTCAAGTTTTTGTCTCTGTTGTTGATGTTCAAGTTTTTCAGTCTGAAGTGACTTTTCTAACCGAAGTTTGTATTCAAATATTACTAAAAAAATAAATATAACATGAAGTTAATATTATTGTAAACATTATTATCAAAATACCTTGTAGTTGAGCTGAAAGTGATTCTTGTTGTTGTTGACATTTATCAAAAGTACTTCGTAGTTCATTTAATTGAATATGATCTCCACGGAAAAAGTAAATAATAATACCAAAAACGAAAACACATGCCAAATATAAAAAGTACCTGAAAAAATAAACATTATTTGTTAAAACCAAAACAAATTAGAAATGAAAAAATAATCAAATAAATAAAAAAATTATAATATTTTATATAATAGTATTTATTTATATAATTTAAAAAGGGAATAAACATTTAAATAAAATACAAAGAAAATTCCAAACTTTGGGGATTAGAATAACAAAAAAACAATCTTGAAATAATATTGAAAATATCCAAGTGTTATGTTTATTAATTGTGTTCTTAGATGGTTCTTTGGATTCTGCTCTATTTTTAAGTATTTGATCTTCCCAAAAAAAATAAATTTTAGAAACATTTAAAGTTCTGTTCTAAAATATCTTATCTAAAAATAAAGCTTAAAGACCCCATTAATAAATTTTAGAAAGATAATTAATTTATTATATACATTTTTAATTAACTGACTTAATATAAATTATAAATAAAAATTACCTTGCTTTAGATCCTCGAACCATTCTATTACCAGTCATAATTAAATATTAATTCAAGGAAATAAAATCACAACCTAAGACCAAAAAATATATTATTAATATTAGATTAAACAAGATAATATTAATCATCTATAGTATGTTTTCCAATATAAATACATAAATTGATAAAATAATGGATATAATAATAAAACATATTTATCTTAATACCTAGTTTTAAAGTTTTATAACAGAAGTTTTTTTAAATACATATTTTATGGAATGTTAAAAGAAAAATATATAAATGTCAAAATAATATATATATATATATATATATACACGTATATATATATATATATATTTTGTTTTGAAATTATTTTATAACTTTATTTACAGAAGAACAAAAGATAATGCAGAAGTTATTCATTTTTTCCTAATGAATCTTTTTAATGTTTGTGTCTAAAGTTTAAATTCAAATTCTAATATAAATGTATTTATAATTATAAAAAAATATTGAGAATAAAATAAATTCACCGTCCATAAAATTGAGGTCTTCTTATATATTAAATAGGAAAAATAATGTAATGAAAAAGTGGTTTTTAAGTAGATAAATAGGTTACAGTAAAAGTAGTTAAGTATGTAAGTGTTTAAAAAAATATTATATTTTAATTAAATGGCTAAGTTAAAAATGTTTTTAGTATCATTGTCATTATTAAAATAATAGATATGTCACTATTATTCTATAATATTAAGTAAATAAAACGTCACGTTCCCATAAATTATATTAAAAATTTGTTGTTTTTTTAATGCACTTGAACACTGCAAATAATAAACACACGTTGGCTCCTTTTAGCAATTAATTTTGCAAATTGATATATGATCTTATCTTTTCACTTTTATCTGATAAACTATTTTAATAATATATTTAATTAAGAATTATGTGATAATGAATAAGAAAATTTATTTTAATTTAATATTTATATTTAATTTTTTTTTATCACAAAATGTGTGGTAAATTCAAATAATTTTTTATTATATAATAAATATATATAATGAAGAATGAATATTGGAATGTTAATAATTAAATAGATTTAGCTTGTATGAAAGCATGAGTATATATTAATATAATTAAGATTTAATTGAGAATAAGTAGTAATAGATAGAGTGAGAAAGTGAGAAAAAAAGCCTTGAAAAATCCTTAAAGAATTGTATCTTAATTAACTGATAATAGATATTAAATCAGCCTATTTTTATTTTTGTATTTTGTCTATTAACAGATTACCATTTAACAAAATAACAAATTTATATAACGATTTGTAGCTAATTGAAATGTTTAACTCTTAATAGTGTTAACAATCGATCCTCCAAAGATCAATGCATACAGCTATAATATCCATTATCTATTATGAGCAGACCGTAAATCTTTTTCCATCTAATATAACCAAATTGTCATTCTAAGAGATCAAAAATGATTAATTTTGATTGATTATCTGTTTTATTGACTCTATTACATTCGAATTTATACTATTTATAAGGGGTTTTACATCTTTTCATATGCTATCTATAAAATTAAAAATAAAATAATAATAATACAATAGATAAGATATAGTTGAATTAGATTATATTATTGATTATAAATTCTTCTTATTTTAATTTAAATCTCTTCTACTATTCCAACTGTTATTGATTTCATTCATCACTATTCACTACAATCAAACTTTCTTCAAATCATACCATACATATCTTTAATTTCTACATTTAATCACGTCACATCTTACATCAAAATATACATGCTATGTTTTATAATAAATATCTTTTTTTTATTTTAGTTTCCTATGCTTTAGAAACAATAAATTTAATAAAGATTAAAAAATATTTTTATTTTTTTAAATATCCATAATATTTAAAAAGGTAATCATTTATATTTAGCTCATTAAAAACAAGATAAATATTTAAAACAATATATTTTTAAAATAATAAATATAAATTTTTTATATTAAAAAATATACATTCTATTTTATCATTATATAAACAGAATTAACAAAAAAAATATTTTATTGAATTTTAATGCTCTTGCTAATATTTGCTTTGATGCCTGAACTTTCACCACTATATTTTGAAAGTTCTTTTCTAACTTCACGAACCTAAAAAAAAACATTTTATTTAGTTTTTGTTTTTCCATGTCTTTTTATTTATATTAATATAATATATATATATATAATTCTTACCATCCCTTTCCTTCGAATTAAAGCGCGGCGATATTTATTTCGATGTTTCACACGTGGATTTCTCAATTCTTTCTTTCTATATGGAGTTAATCCTCGATTTTTCTCAATTTGTTTAGTTATAGCACGTTTAGATAAAGGATCCCCTTCATCATCAATATCTTCTTCCGATTTATTTTCTTCAAATACAAATTCTTCTTTAATTTCTTCTTTAAATTCTACCTTTTTCTTTTTACTTATGAAAGAATCCTCTTCTGGTAATTCTAATAATCGTTTTTCTTTAGGAATATTTATTTCATTTTTAAATGGCATTCTTAAAAGTTTTAATTTAGTACTGTTCTTAACTTTTGATTTCTTTTTAGTTTTATTAGATGATTTTTGTTTTTCAATTACATCTTCAAGGGTTTGATTTTCTATTAAAACTAAAAGATTATCAATTTCATTATACATTGTTTCTGTTTTATCCATTTGTTTTAAAAGTTGTTTACATTGAAATAGTCGTTTTGCAATTGGATGATTTTGAATTTTGATTCGTTTAGCCTTCAACATTAAATAAAATGAAATATTTGTACAATAGCTGTAATAGAATATAAAAGTTAAATAAATATTTGATTATAAATATAAAATCAATTAGAAAAAAATATAGAAACAAACTTTAATATCAGTTGATTTTTTATTAAAATATATTGAGAGCCAGTAGAAGGAGGTAATTTATTTTCTTGAATTAGAAGGATAATTGGTTTAATTTTTTCTAATTCTTTCCAATAATCTAAAAAATAAGTATTACATTATAAAATATGTATAAGCAGAAATAATAATTATTATATAAATATTAAAAATATCAAAATACCTTTAAAATCTTTGACTAAACCATCAAACTCAGGTGATTCTTTTTTAAAAAGTGCTTCCTTTTGTTCTTTACTCATATTACTAAGATCTGTTTTAATTGTTTCTTTAGCTAATATTTTTTGTGGCTCTTCCACCTAAATAAATAATAAATAAAGTAAAATATAAACAATTAAAAAATTTGCTAACAAATCTTAAAACCCTTTTTAAAGAAATTTATTTATTTGTGGTATTTAAATAAATTTTAAGAGTTAAATAAATAATAAATAATATAATATTACCTCTTTAAACATATCCAAATCAAAATTAACATCATCCAATTGTGAGGTGAAATGTTGTTGTAACTTTCTGGCTTCTTCTTCTTCTTTCTCAGCTTCTTCGGCATCATCTTTCCAGCCTATTTTAAATATATATATATACATATTTAATTTCAAGATTTTAGTTATTAGTAAGATCAAACAGTATCTATATTACTATATAGTGTATTTTATTCATATAATATAAATATAAATTAAAACATACCTCCGTAATCCTGATCTATATAATCAGTATTATAAAAAGTTTTCTTTTTTTTTCCCCAAGCTCTTTCATTAGGAAGATTATCATCTGATCCTAGTCCTTCAATATCTGATTCGTTCATTTCAATTTCATCTTTAGTATCATCGTCAGTCTCGCTCTCACTATCTCCAACTCCAAGAACTTCATCCTTAATAAGGAAAATAAAAGGAAAAATTAGAAATATTTTTTATAACTAAAATACTCATAAAAATAAATAAAATAAAAAGATTTGTAATAAAACCAAATAAAGCGATGACTACAAATTCTTTTATATATATATATTTATATATCTATAGATATAAATGTGTATATGTCAATATACTTTATAATCCAAATTTGTTTTTCTTTCAATAGCTTGGTTTAATTATATATCTATAGATTATAGATACAAAAAAGGTCTCCTCCAAAAATTCAAAAATAGCATTATTTATTTTTAATAAAATGATTAAATTAAGATTATTTTATCTAATTATGAGATATGGATATTGATCACGAAGCCATCGATAACAATATATATATATGGTTCATCGAGCCGCGGCTCGGTACTTTAAAATAATTATTCTTTATGAACTATTTAAGATTAAGATTGTTATTTAAAATAAATAAAGGACAAAATATATGTAAGAATTTCAAATAATTTAACAAAGTCATAAAACATACAGCCCTTAAACGAACGTATTAATGCACTGAAAGACAGAAAAGTATGGCCTGTGGATATAACATAATATATAATTCGTAATTTGTTTTTATTATTAAAATTCTTATTTTAAATTAAGAAAAAACTGACAAAGATAATTTTTCATGAGACTGAACTTATACAGATCGATTTTTCTTTATAAATATTATCCAAGTTGTGAATTTCAAAAAAATCCTTCGAGCGTTTAAATATTTCAAAAATACAAATATATATATATATATAATTTTTGCTAGTATAATAAGATAAGATATATATAAATATATTATAATTATATGTATATATTATCGATAAAGATTTAGTATAATTTTAAGTATCTAACAATTTAAATTAATTAAACAAAAACTTTAATTTAAATCCACACATTTGACACGTTAGTAAATTAACAAAAATTATTAAAGTAAATAAACTACCTCAGAATCTTCATCTTCTTTTTGAACCCTCCAAGATATTTTATTTGAATCAAAATCATCTTCAGAAGAGTCTGTCATAACATATTCTTCATCAGAACTGAAAATAAGTATTGAAGGATTATTTATTTTCAAAATATAAATATCAACTAATATTTTAATTAAATAATTACTTTTTTGGATTGTTTTTTATAAGGGGCATATTTTTTTGTTTTTTTTTAGTTTAAGATATAAATATAATGAATAATTAATAAGTTTTTATGATAAACACGTGAAAATGTATCTTGACTCGCGGACACTCAATCACAGACTATGCAACACAGACTATCTATAAGATGCCCCCACTCCGGGTTAAATTTTGAAGCAAAGTTTTAGCACATCGCGCCACCTGGTATCGCCAAGGACTAACTAATTTTATAAAAAATCGGGCTAGTGTGTGTGCGTGTGTGTGATTTTTTTTTTTTTTTTTTTTTTTTTTTAAGGAATATTGTGAATGTTGGGAATTAAAAAATTGTAGAATGAAAAATTATCTATTTGGAGATAAATATTGGTTTAATTTCCAAATAAATAATTTTTAATTAAACTGAAAATTTTCTACAATCTTTTTATGTAATTAACATATCTAAAAGAAACGAATAATTTTTTATGTATATAAACAATATATATTTGAAAATTAATAAAAATTATAAAATTATATTTACAAATTATGTGATCTCACTATTAAACATATCTTATTTACATATTGTTTTTTCATATATTGTGAGACGTATAAATTTACACCTTTGAAAATAGTTTTATTATTAAAAACACAAAACATATTATCTTGGGTTACTTTCTGAGGTATCACTCCACGGTTTAACTTTTTCTTCTTGCTTGTTGTAAAATCGCTGTTTTCATGATTAATCCATCTGAGAAATGATAACAAATAATTTTAAAATAGTTTAATATATATGTTTGGAATATCGAATTTTAAGTACATGGGTTGATCGACAGGTTATAAATATGGTCTGTTTAATAAAAACTTAGCCTATTGTCTTGGATCAGGTATACGAAGAATAGTTAAATTAGAAAGAAACTCGTTCATTTTCAATAGACAACATATAATAATAATATATTCAAATATTTTATTTTATATGTACATAATTCAGTAATACTGATTATTAATGTAAATATAAATAATAATAATTAATATGGCAAATATGTAAAATTTTGTAAATAAAAAAAATATTTAATAATATATTAATAAATTTAATATTAATATAAAATAATTTATATAATAAAATTTTACTTACTGTAGGCATGTTTGCAATTGCTGCCTTCGGATTTCGAATTTTTATGCACGATGTAGTCTGTGGCGATGGGACAATGACACACATGGACTCACAACTGGGGGATGATTTTACAAGTCCAAGAAAATAAATTCAAATTTTGTCTTCTGCAGCAGTGCGATCTTGAGAGCGCCTGGGGAGTTAAAAATTGGATGCCTGCAGCGCCAACTATTCATGCCAAGGACACACTAAAAACATGGGTTCAAAGGCTGCCCAGGAGTGGGATAGCCTTGCTATGCAACTCAATGTTAATTTTTGAAACTAAGTTTTTAGCGCAACCATGCGGCGCATGACTCAACTAATTGATAAAAACTCTATCTTGTTTTTTTTGTTTTTTGAAGTAATATTGGGAATGAAAAAATTATAGATTTTCCAGTTAAGTGAAAAAAAAGGTAAAATGTTTTCCACGACCAGACTTTCGACCGACTTTTTTAAAAAATTTTCATTTTGTCTCTTAAAAAAAAAGGTAAAATGTTTTTTTGCGGCCCGCCTAAAGTTAAACTATGTTTGTTTGGCCCAAGCACAGACTATCCCAAGTGATCCCAAGTGTACCTACGAGTTTGACACCCCTGTCGTAAAGCATAACATGCCGTAAATGCACCTTATCGATACTCATTTTTAAAGAGATATTTATCGAAGCAATTTGTATGAGAACATTATTTTTTTAAATAAAAGCTGAATGCGTTGCCTTTATATATCACGTTATATAATATGTAGAGGGAAGTTTTCATGACAACACTACGGCCCTTATAACTTCATCTATTGAAACTCTGCACGAACTTTTGCACTCACCTAATAATAAAAAATTTGAAATAAAAATTGAAATATTCTAATTTTTAAATTTATATACAATTTGATATAAATATTATTTTTTATTAATATCACATCATATAAAAGAGAATTTATTTAACATAATAAATAATAAAAGAATATTATTATTTAGATTTAAAACAAATTTTAAAAAAGAGAAAAATTTGGAACTCCTTTATATCTTTTGTCTAAAAAATCATATTTTAATTTTTATTTAATCAATAAATCCAACTTTTAGAATGAATTAAAATAATTGAAATAAAAATTTAATAATTGTAAACATTATTTGTATGGAAATATCTAGAATAATAAATTTTATATTCAGTGAAATGAATCAATAAGGCACTGATTGATCACATGTGCATATCAATTTTTTAAAAAATTATTTCTGAAGTTGTTGATTAGATATTAATAAAATTTATAGCCTATGAGCAAATAGAGGTATTTAAGAATATTGTGATGTAATTTCTTCGTAATCGGTTAATGCAATTTTGAGTTTATAATGACAAAATTTTTGGACAGACAGACTGACATGAACAATTCTAAAGTAACTTTTGAGTTTTAGAGGTCATGAAACACACATTTTGTTACTTTATATTACTAAAAAGAAGTAGTAAAAAATATATATATGGTAGCCCCCCCCCCATTTTATCCTTTTATAAAATATTTTTTTATCTAGGATATCTTATGAAAATATAAATTGAACATTGGTTTAGTAAACAATGTTGCATACCTATCTATACAGAAAATTACCTTATCTTTAATTGCAATTATCGATTCTTATATATGTTATATATTTGAGTCGTCTGAGTAGCGTAAAAGTTTATTTTTTTTGTTTAATTGGTTTCCGTTTTATTTTTCCCCAATAGATATTTTAATTTTTTAAAAATTAATTTTTGCGGTTATTGAATTGTTTTACTAATAGACTATGTTCAAATAGATGTATGTAAGAATATTGCGATGTAACGTCACAATTTTCGAGAGACATAAATGAAAAATTTTATAGTTACATTTGGATTCTAGAGGTCACATGAAACGCGAAGATATGTAAATAATTTTAAATTATGATTTTTGTGCTGACACAATCCTTTATATATATATATATATATAGAGAGAGAGAGAGAGAGAGAGATTTATTTCTTGAAAAATTTTGTTATTTTGCGTCGTTGTAAATATCAGTAAAAGGTTGTAGTAAATATGTATATGGTAGCCCATTTTATTTATTTTTATAAAATATTTTTTTCAATTAAAATGTCTTATGATGATATAAATTGAACATTGGTTTAGTAAATCAAGCTCCTCTTCCTGAGGATATCTATACAGAAATTTTAATAAAATAAAAGAACGCGTTATCATTATTAATATGGTAAATATACAATTTAAAAGTAGAAAAAAAATAGATATGATATCAACTAATAGTTAATGTGTAAATAAGAACATAAAAAGATATAAATAATATATAATATTGGTTGAATTAAAATGAAATAAAACATTTTGCATACTAACTGCTCGCCGTTAAAGGCGATCTGAGAAGTTAGTATTTAAATAATGCACCAAAAGTATAAGTTTCGAATTGAATCGTTGCTATCTTAAAGTTATTCATTAATTTAGACGATGTTGTTATTTTGATTGTAAATACAAATCAAAATTTCAAACATTTATATTACTTATTACCTAGTATATATTTTATAATTGATAATATATTAATCAATTAAATATGAATCTTTATTCAGAAGAAGACAGAAAATATCCAATATATATAGGTAATTTTTATTTCTATATTATTTCATCCAAAGTAATGTTCATTGTCACTAAAATTATTTTGTTTTATATTATTTATAATAATAAAATTACTGAAATTGTATTATAAAATAATTAGATATATAAAAATATAATGATTTAAAATAACGAAAACAATTCTTTTTTTTAGGTCCTCTATATTCTTGTATATATTGTCAAACCAATTTTATAAGTGAGGAGTTTTTATCTAAACATCTAAAAAAATGTTTTCATAAAAAAATATTTTCAATTTTAAAAAATGATGTAAAATTCAAAAAGGATACAGAGAAATATTTAGACGATAAATTTGAACAAGATACTGATTCAAACCATGAAAAGCCTTTTGAATGTAATTATTGTAGAAAACAATTTAATGTGAAATCAGCTTTAAATACACATCTATTAATTCATACAGGAGAAAAACCATTTGAATGTAAATATTGTAAAAAGAAATTTAATCAGAAATCAGCTTTAAATACACATTTATTAATTCATACAGGAGAAAAACCTTTTGAATGTAATTATTGTAAAAAGAAATTTAATGTGAAATCAGCTTTAAATACACATTTATTAATTCATACAGGAGAAAAACCTTTTGAATGTAAATATTGTAAAAAGAAATTTAATCAGAAATCAGCTTTAAATACACATTTATTAATTCATACAGGAGAAAAACCTTTTGAATGTAATTATTGTAATAAGAAATTTAATGTGAAATCAATTTTAGATAATCATTTATTAATTCATACAGGTGAAACGCCTTTTGAATGTAAATATTGTAAAAAGAAATTTATTCAGAAATCACATTTAAATAGTCATTTAGTAATTCATACTGGAGAAAAACCTTTTGAATGTAATTATTGTAAAAAGAAATTTAGTCAGAAATCATCTTTAAATACACATTTATTAATTCATACAGGAGAAAAACCTTTTGAATGTAATTATTGTAATAAGAAATTTAGTCGGAAATTTCATTTAAGTACACATTTAGCAAATCATACAGGTGAAAAGCCTTTTGAATGTAATTATTGTAATAAGAAATTTTTTCTGAAATCACATTTAAATAGTCATTTACTAATTCATACAGGTGAAAAGCCTTTTGAATGTATTTATTGTAAAAAGAAATTTAATCAAAATTCTTCTTTAAATAAACATTTATTAATTCATACTGGAGAAAAACCTTTTGAATGTAATTACTGTGAAAAGAAATTTAATCGGAATTCAACTTTAAATACTCATTTATTAATTCATACAGGTGAAAAACCTTTTGAATGTCATTATTGTGAAAAGAGATTTATTCTGAGATCACATTTAAATACTCATTTATTAATTCATACAGGTGAAAAGCCTTTTGAATGTAATTATTGTAAAAAGAAATTTAATCAAATATCAAATTTAAATAAACATTTACTAATTCATACAGGTGAAAAGACTTTTGAATATAATTAATGTAAAAATAAATTTAAATGATCATTTATTAATACATACTGTTTTAAAAATATGACAATAATGAAAACAAAAGATTTTCTTTGAATATATCATATATACTTCATAGCTCATATTATAGTTTAAATCAGGGTGCGCAACCCGTGGGTCGCGAGAAAAATTTTCAGGGTCACCAAATTTAAAGAACTTCACTTCAATTTTTTCAATACTTAAGTTTCTTAAAAAAAATAAAAATTAAAAAATGTTAAGATGATTTTGCGATCAGGCTCTGAAACATTTTGCGATTTTTCAATATGTCCAAGTGTACCCACCCCTGTTATATTTATCTAGAAATGTGCCCCACTATTGAAAAATTGAAAAAGGTTGCCGACTCCTGCTTTATATAACAAAAAAATAACTTCTACTATCTACTCAGGGGTCGCGACAAATTTTTTCAAAAATCTGGGCTAGAAGTCAAGATAGGTTGCACACCTCTGGTTTAAATCATTAAAAATCTGATTTATTTATCTTAATATTTTTATTACCTATTTTATTTGTTCCATTAATAAATACATCATTACTAATTATCGTAATATTTTATTATGCATGTTAGCTTATTGATTATTTATGTATACATGTCTAAAATAAATTTAATGATTCTTTCGTTTTACTAATCTATAATTGTAAATAAATGAGAAACTATAAAAATTCGTATTTTAATTCTTAAGAAATTTTATAAAAATTCTTATTTTAATTCTTACACAGGAGAAAATCATATTGAATTTAAATTATCATTATTCATACAGTTAAAAAGCCTCAGGAATGAAATTTTTCTAAAAAGAAAATTATTAAACATTTATTAATGTATAATGTTTAGAAAAAGGACGTATTAATGTAAACTAATGATTAAGATAATATTGATAAAGATAAATCGATCTGTATTGGTTTCAGCCTCGAGAAAAATCAACTTTATTAGTAGTTTCTTAATTTAAAATAGTAAATCCAAATTACGTCAATGACTCCTCCCATTCTTTTAAAATTGTTATTGTAATAAATTTTTTTTTATATTTTAAAATTTTTTATTTAATTTCGAAATAAAATTAAAAATATTTATTTTAATAATATTTTAGAATCAAATTATTAAATACATTTATTAATCTCCTACAAAAAAAATCTAAAATTTATCTTATTTGTCTTGCAAACATTGTAAGTATAAATTATCTTTCTGGCTTTCTCTCTTGAAAACATATTATACATATTATTTATGATATTTATAAAAACAATTTCTTTCTTTAATTAATATTCATTTAAAATGATTATTAAAGAATATTTTATTTAAAATAAATTGTTGAATATGATCTAATAATATTAAATAGAAATTGCAAAGCATAATTTATAGCTGAAATGTCAATTTTATCTCTAAATTCTAAATAAATAATTTTTTAATAAAAATAAAATAAATAAAAATAAATTTAAAAACCTGCCAAGTCCGCTTTTCTTCTTTAGTTCTTCTTGGGGCGAACAGTTTCAAAAATTAATATCGAGTGTCCGAGTCTGTTAATGATGGTATCCATAAATCATAAATTAATATTTAATAATAGTTATTAGAACGATCTGGGTATCTTTACTAAAACCGGCCAAGTGCGTTAAGTTCAGCAGCTTTAGGACATTTAAGGGATACATAATTCTAGGGTGACCATATTTCGAAAATACCAAACCGGGACAAACGGTATATCTTTTTATTTTAGAACCAAATTGAAAAAATATTGAAAAAAATACAAAATGTCCTAAATATTTAAAAGTCGGGACAATAGGCTGTCCCGAAGTCATTTTTCGGGACGCCGGAACAGAGCACCTAAAAACGGGACGTTTGGTCATCCTACATAATTCCATAGTTTTTAAGATATTTTTTTTATTTGTGTTCCTTTAAAATATTCGAAATTTTTTAATCTGTTTTGTTTTTAATTTTTTGTTAATTCTTATAAATTTTCATTAGTTAATTTTATATATTTTTTATCGTGTTTATTTTTTATTAAATTACTAATTTATATTTATTTATTCATTCTTTTATTAATTAATTTTTAGATAGTTTTTATAATTTTTAATATTTTTTTTTTTTCACTTTAATATTATTTAATATTTATTCGTATTTATTATTATTGAAGACCCCAAGTTCCATTTATTTTAATCAGATTGATGCAATTATGTAACATTTAATAATTGTAATAAATAATTAAAGAATTGTATATCAATATTTTTTAAAGATGTGAGCGATAGCTCAGTGTTCCAGGTACTAATATTAAACATTCATAAATTTCAACGTTATATAGATATAAATATATTTAATCTTATAAAAAAATATCTTATTTAATCATATTATTTTCTTTTAACTTAAATTAAATTGTAATAATTTTTATTCGTTTTGATAAATAAGAATATAATATATAAAATTAAATTTATTTAAGACAATATCATTTTTTTGTGAATATATAATACTTATTGTTAGTTATATTTTTCTATATTATTATAATTAGCCTAAAGCCTAGGCAGCCTAAGCACTTGTCTTTAGTCTTTAGTCCGCCACTGGCTTGAAGTAGAGATACAATTTAAAAAAATTATAATTGGTTTATAAATTTTATTTATTAAGTATTTAAAAAAAAATTTTGATTATTTTTTAAATTAACTTTACATTTTTATTTATTACAGATCTAGATACATACATACATACATTTAAAGAAAACAGTGGCGCAACCAGGATTTGACTGAGTGGCTTTGACTATCCGCTCCAGATTCCTAAGCCCCCCCCCCCCCCCCCCGGGCTCTATCAAAGACAATTTTCATTAAGATTTTTTTTTAATTATATATTTAAAAAAGTTTTGTAAATTGAAACACTGATTTTACAAAATCTGGCAAAAAAATTTAATTTTGTATTTTATTTACTCCTATTCAAAATTTTAGAAAGAAAATATTTTTTTCCAGCTATAAGTAAATCATTTTAGCTTTCCTCATGAAATAAGGATAGCTTATACGATGATCGGATAATTTTGAAAATTTTTGCTCCGAGATTCTTCGAGATTTCCACTTTTCAGACGGTTCTGAATCCAAAACTGCAAAAAAAAAAAAATTTTGAACCGGCTCGTTACCGAGATTACGTCTAAACAAAATGAGATATTGTCTTGAAATTTGATATTTAGATGTTTTTTTTTGGGAATGATGGGCGGGGATTGGATTGTTTTTGGACAAGATCGGACCATAAGTAAGGGTAGTTTAAAGAGGTGTCAAAGCACATTTTATTGATTTTCTCAATAAATACCGATTTTTATGAGAATTATCATACTATCGTATTAAATTTATAGGGAATCGAATTTACTAAAAGTTTCTTTATATTCATTTTTACCTAAACTTAATAATAAAGGAGTTATTTATAAAAAACTACTTTAAGATTTCGAAAGCTTTTCGTCCGCCCGTAGTGGCAGGCTATTTTGAAAGAAATCATGTAAAAATCCCTAAGAAAAAATCCCTAAATGCAAATATCCCTAAATAAAAAATTTCCCTAATTTCTTTTTTACTTATTTAATAATGAATAGCCGAAGAGACTTGAATGCTTGGTGTCATCACATCTGTTCCATCTGATTTTTAGCGTCCCATTTTTCATGGTTTGCCTTCATTATGGTCAGAAGCTCATCATGCGAGTCGCGGAATCGTTTCCTTGGTGGATCAGGCTTCTTACCACGAACATCACGACAGATTTCCAAAGAGATAAGGTTATGCTCAATATGGATTTGCTTAATCAGGTCCCATACTGATAACTTGTAACCTCCTAAGCGTGAACGAAGAGCATTGTTGTAACCTTCCAATGCATTGTTTGTTCGAGGTAAATTCCTAGAAAGGTTTCAAGAATTATTGCCCGAAATAACAGCTTTTCTAGACGAAAGAGGTGATGACACTCAGATTTTGAAATACGAAAAATGGCTAAATGATTTGGCATTTTTGACTGACATCACAATGCACTTAAACACCGTTAACTTGGAGCTTCAAGGTAGAGGAAAAACTATTATTGAGATGATTAGCGCAGTAAACGCATTCAAAAGTAAATTGCAACTTATGATAGATCAACTTAAAAGAAAGGATCTGAAACATTTTCCGTCTTTGAAAGCAAGGATTCCTCAGTTGAATTATGATACGTATGAGGCTGAATTATCAAATATTTTGGGACAATTCGAAATGGGTTTTTATGATTGCAGTAAATTGGAAAATATAGCATCATTTATGAGTTATCCTTTTTCATGTAAAAACATTGAGGAATTAGCTACTGAAATAGCCAGTCAGTTTAATATGAACTCATGTTCTGTTGAAAATGAGTTGGTGCAGATTATATCAGATATACATCTCAAAGCTACAGCATCTGATACAAATTTCTGGTGTTTTATATCTGAAGATAAATATCCGAATGTAAGGCAAATCGCTCTTTAACTGACGGCATTTTTTGGGTCAACTTACTTGTGCGAGTCTGCATTTTCTGAAATGAAGATAATTAAGTCAAAATATCGCAATCGACTAACTGACGATCATATGTCATCATGCTTGCGATTAGCACTCAGTGGTTACATACCATCTTATGAAAAGTATGCTGAGGACATGCAGTGCCACGCTTCAACATCCAAAGCCACTCCTTAGTTAAGTTTAACACCATATGTAACTCTTTTGTTTTGTAACAACCAATAAACTCGCAATTTTGAATAACTATGAGTTTTTTCATTAATATTGTAGAGAAGAACCTAACTAAACCTAACCCAAACCTTGACTAAAATAATGTACCTATACTGCGCAGAAAGCTAATATCTATATATGCTACGGTACGCCCTACCTAGGTAGGTAGGGTGTATCGTGTATGTACGACAACCCTGCATCACACACACTTGCAGTCTCTCAGAGTCGATCGTAAGTAGTCTAAAAATATTGAGGTTGATCGCCAGCAGTTCAAGTTTGAGCACCCCTGGTTTACGGGAGTGGTGCTTCGACTATTAGGACCGTCCGCAATTGGTTTAAGAAATTTAGAGCTGGCCACCCAGCAACGACGGATATTATCAAGACTGTGCATGCTGTAAATCAACGATACAGTGTGCGCGAGATAGCGGGTGAAACTAACATTCCCAAAACAACGGCACATAAGCATTTAATCAAAATGGGATATGCGAATCGATATGAAGCTTGGGTTCCACACCAATTGACGGAGACCGGCCTTATAAAGCGCGTCCCTAGGTGCGATTTGCTTCTACAGCGACACAAAAGAAATCATTTCTTAAAGTCTTGTCACTGGAGACGAGACTTGGATTTTGTATCAAAATGTGGATCGAAAACGGATTTGGTCTAAAGAAAATAGACCTTAAACTGTTGCGAAGTCTGGGCTTCATCCGAAGAAGGTTCTTTTGTGCATTTGATGGGACTGGAAGGGTGTACTGTACCACGAGCTCCTTCCTGAAGGTGATATGATCAATGCTGACAAATATTGCAATCAACTGAATTAACTAAAAACCGCCATAGCAGAAAAACGGCAAGAATTGGCGAACCCACGAGGTGTAGTATTCCATCACGGCAACGCAAGGCCGCTTATTGCGTTGATCGTAAGGCAAAAATTATAACAGTTTGATTGGGACGTTCTAACTCATCCTCCATACTACCCATACCTTCCTCCATCCGATTATTACTTGTTCCTCTCCTTAAAAATCTCTCTCCATGGTAAATCTTTCAAATCCATAATCGAAATAAAAACGCACCTAAATGAATATTTTGAAAGTAAGCCTCAACTATTTTGGAAACAGGGCATAATGAGGCTTCCTGGGAGATGGAAGAAGGTTATAGATCAGAATGGTTCATACATAACATAATAAATCAACCTTAAACAACAAATATCGTGTATTCATTTATTATCAAAAAAAGCGAAGAAACTTATGGGACACCCCAAGTACTTTAAGATTTCGAAAGCCTTTCGTCCGCCCGTAGTGGCAGGATATTTTGAAAGAAATCATGTAAAAATCCCTAAGAAAAAATCCCTAAATGCAAATATCCCTAAAAGAATAAATCCCTAAATAAAAAATTTCCATAATTTTTTTTTACTTATTTAATAATGAATAGCCGAAGAGACTTGAATGAGGTAGTTAAACATCATGCTTGGTGTCATCACATCTGTTCCATCTGGTTTTTTAGAGTCCCATTATTCATGGTTTGCCTTCATTATGGTCAGAAGCTCAGTCGCTGAATCATTTCCTTGGTGGATCAGGCTTCTTTCCACGAACATCACGACAGATTTCCAAAGAGATAAGGTTATGCTCAATATGGATTTGCTTAATCAGGTCCCATACTGATAACTTGTAACCTCCTAAGCGTGAACGAAGAGAATTGTTGTAACCTTCCAATGCATTGTTTGTTCGAGGTAAACCCATCAAAGTGGCATCGTAGATGTTCCAATGTTCCAATGTCGAATTCGGGGTCATAAAAGCCAGCCAAAAATTGTTCACCTAGTCAAGTGCGCTCGAAGTAAGAAAAAAGATCACGAAGTTTTACCCTGTTGGTCGTCCAGCTAATGCTTGGTAGGCTACAATGACTTTTGATGGTGGTACCAAAGCCAAAGCTGCAAGAGTTCGTAAATCAGTGGAGTTGTCAGGATTATCTATATCATTATAGAGCTTCAAAACTTCTCTGGCATTGATTTGATGTTTCTATAAATGCATTGAGCAAAATGAAAAAGACAACCTCTGATGATTGTAAATTTCACAAATTGCGTTATATTTTCCCTGGTGAAATATACGGTGCAAATGGTGTATTTTGTATTTGGAATCATTAAGCTAATAAAACGTATGCTAATAAACGGAATTTGAGTAAATTCCCTTTATTTTTCATACGAATTTGACACCGCTATTTTTTTGGAAAAATCACGTGTGTGGGCCCTATGTATGTATTTTTTTTGACCTACTTTTCCCTACTTTCGGTCCAGGCCCGATTACCTCCTTGGGAGGTCGTGTCTCAGGCAACTGGCTGCCATGCTCACCTTGTGTGATTTAATTTTCTGAGTCACAATGAAAATTAATACAAAAATGAAAAAAATTGTTTTTAGTGATTTTTTCTTTTAGGGATTTTTTCAGTCAGCGATATTTTTATTTAGGGATTTTCGCTTTTGGGGATTTTCGGTTTTAGGGATTTTTGACTTATATGGATATTTTCCTTTAGGGATTTTTACCCGTTTCCATTTTGAAAAAATTAGTCTTCCTTTCATAATTTTTAAGAGATTAGCAATTAATGTATTATTAATAAAAAATATTTAGAATTTGAGAAATATTTTTATTTATTTTATATTTAAATAATAGTCAAATTGGAAAATTTCACAATCATCTAGTAATCTTATATTAAGTCTTTTGTTTTTTATGATTTAGGAGAAATAATAAAATAATTTTTTATTTCTTATATTTAATTCTGTAATAAGCAATTTTTATTTTTGTTAAAATTTTTTTAAAAAAAATAAACTTACTTATTATACACTAAGTTATACATAATTATTTTTTTTTTTTTCAAATAAAAAGGATTATATTTTTTCTTTTCTATTTGTAATATAGTACATAATATACAGCAATTTATATTTTTTTCTCTCCTGGGGGGGGGGGTGGTTAACCCCTAAAACCCCCCTGGTAGTGCCACTGAAAGAAAAGTTGGAACACTAGTATCACTAGTAAACACTTTTGAACATATTGTTTTGTTATATATTGAATTTAATTTTTTACTTGTGCGAAAATTTTGACAATTTTTAAATTGATATTATTGAATTTACATTCCTAGATGAAACGAGCAATGTCATGTAATATATAATATATAATCTTTTATATTTACAGTACCAGGATTTGATCATGGGGAGGGGTTGACTAGCCGTTCCACTTTCCTTTGGCGATCCCCCCCCCCCCCCCGGACTCACAAAAAGGCAAATTTTCATTAAAATGTTTTTTAAATATTTAAAAAAAGTTTTGTAGTGCCATCTATCGGACTGTATCGGACACCTGCAGAGTTATCGCTTGTGCGCATGCAGCGCAACCTCGCGTTGCACAGGTGTCTGGCAACAGCGTTTAACTCATTTCTATGGAGAGTACCCCTCCTTGTCTGTGGTAAATCAAATCGATATTTCGAACAATTATATTACTTATTACCTAGTATATATTTTATAATTGATAATATATTAATCAATTAAATATGGATCTTTATTCAGAAGAAGACAGAAAATATCCAATATATATAGGTAATTTTTATTTCTATGTTATTTCATCTAAAGTAATGTTAATTGTCACTGAAATTATTTTGTTTTATATTATTTATAATGTGTGATAAAATTATTGAAATTGAATTATAAAATACTTAGATATATAAAAATATAATGATTTAAAATAACGAAAACAATTCTTTTTTTAGGTCCTCTATATTCTTGTATATATTGTCAAACCAATTTCATAAGTGAGGAGTTTTTATCTAAACATGTAAAAAAATGTTTTCATAAAAAAATATTTTCAATTTTAAAAAATGATGTAAAATTCAAAAAGGATACAGAGAGATATTTAGACGAAAAATTTGAACAATATACTGATTCAAACCATGAAAAGCTTTTTGAATGTAATTATTGTAAAAAGAAATTTAATGTGAAATCAACTTTAAATACACATTTATTAATTCATACAGGAGAAAAACCTTTTGAATGTAAATATTGTAAAAAGAAATTTAATCTGAAATCAGCTTTAAATACACATTTATTAATTCATACAGGAGAAAAACCTTTTGAATGTAAATATTGTAAAAAGAAATTTAATCAGAAATCAAGTTTAAATTCTCATTTACTAATTCATACCGGAGAAAAACCTTTTGAATGTAATTATTGTAATAAGAAATTTAATGTGAAATCAATTTTAGATAATCATTTATTAATTCATACAGGTGAAACGCCTTTTGAATGTAAATATTGTAAAAAGAAATTTATTCAGAAATCACATTTAAATAGTCATTTAGTAATTCATACTGGAGAAAAACCTTTTGAATGTAATTATTGTAAAAAGAAATTTAGTCAGAAATCATCTTTAAATACACATTTATTAATTCATACAGGAGAAAAACCTTTTGAATGTAATTATTGTAATAAGAAATTTAGTCGGAAATTTCATTTAAGTACACATTTACTAATTCATACAGGTGAAAAGCCTTTTGAATGTATTTATTGTAAAAAGAAATTTAATCAAAATTCTTCTTTAAATAAACATTTATTAATTCATACTGGAGAAAAACCTTTTGAATGTAATTACTGTGAAAAGAAATTTAATCGAAATTCAACTTTAAATAAACATTTATTAATTCATGCTGGAGAAAAACCTTTTGAATGTAATTACTGTGAAAAGAAATTTAATCGCAATTCAACTTTAAATACTCATTTATTAATTCATACAGGTGAAAAACCTTTTGAATGTCATTATTGTAAAAAGAGATTTATTCTGAGATCACATTTAAATACTCATTTATTAATTCATACAGGTGAAAAGCCTTTTGAATGTAATTATTGTAAAAAGAAATTTAATCAAATATCAAATTTAAATAAACATTTACTGATTCATACAGGTGAAAAGACTTTTGAATATAATTAATGTAAAAATAAATTTAAATGATCATTTATTAATACATACTGTTTTAAAAATATGACAATAATGAAAACAAAAGATTGTCTTTGAATATATCATATATACTTCATAGCTCATATTATAGTTTAAATCAGGGTGCGCAACCCGTGGGTCGCGAGAAAAATTTTCAGGGTCACCAAATTTAAAGAACTTCACTTCAATTTTTTCAATACTTAAGTTTCTTAAAAAAAATAAACATTAAAAAATGTTAAGATGATTTTGCGATCAGGCTCTGAAACATTTTTCGATTTTTCAATATGTCCAAGTGTACCCACCCCTGTTATATTTTTCTAGAAATGTGCCCCAGTATTGAAAAATTGAAAAAGGTTGCCGACTCCTGCTTTATATAACAAAAAAATAACTTCTACTATCTACTCAGGGGTCGCGACAAATTTTTTCAAAAATCGGGGCTAGAAGTCAAGATAGGTTGCACACCTCTGGTTTAAATCATTAAAAATCTGATTTATTTAACTTAATATTTTTATTACCTATTTTATTTGTTCCATTAATAAATACATCATTACTAATTATCGTAATATTTTATTATGCATGTTAGCTTATTGATTATTTATGTATACATGTCTAAAATAAATTTAATGATTCTTTCGTTTTACTAATCTATAATTGTAAATAAATGAGAAACTATAAAAATTCGTATTTTAATTCTTACAGAGGAGAAAATCATATTGAATTTAAATTATCATTATTCATACAGTTAAAAAGCTTCAGGAATGAAATTTTTCTAAAAAGAAAATTATTAAACATTTATTAATGTATAATGTTTAGAAAAAGGACGTATTAATGTAAACTAAAGATTAAGATAATATTGATAAAGATAAATCGATCTGTATTGGTTTCAGCCTCGAGAAAAATCAACTTTATTAGTAGTTTCTTAATTTAAAATAGTAAATCCAAATTACGTCAATGACTCCTCCCATTCTTTTAAAATTGTTATTGTATTAAATTTTTTTTTATATTTTAAAATTTTTTATTTAATTTCGAAATAAAATTAAAAATATTTATTTTAATAATATTTTAGAGTCAAATTACTAAATACATTTATTAATCTCCTACAAAAAAAAAATCTAAAATTTATCTTATTTGTCTTGCAAACATTGTAAGTATAAATTATCTTTCTGGCTTTCTCTCTTGAAAACATATTATCTTATCTTATTATGCTAGCTAAAATTGTATATTTCTATATATCTATATTTCTATAGCCTTTGGTTATCAAAAACCGCTCTAACGATTTTTTTCAAATTCACACTAGATATAGTATTTATAAAGAAAAATTAAGTTTTATTGATCATATCTCTTGAAACATACAGCTTCATTATTTATTTCTTAATTAAAAATTATATATGGGTGACGTCAATGGCATCCATTTTGAAATTTTACTCCCGCCTTTTTTTAAAGGATATTGTATTAATATTTTTTTTATATTTAAAATATTTTAAAATTTATTATTTAATTTCGAAATAAAATTAAAAATATTTATTTTTAATAAAATATATATATATATATTTATTAATCTCTCTCAAAAAAACAAAAACAAAAACAAAAAAACATATAATTCTTGCTAAGAGAGTAAAAAATGTCATTTTGATCATCTAAATATATTAGTCTAGGGGGTAGAGAGTCAGTCTAGTTTTGGCCTCCGTCGTGTGAACATCTCTCTCTCTCATCACGGATATCTCTCCAAGCGACGCACCCTCAACCGAGCCTTCGGCCCTTACATCCCAAGAGCCTCTTGTTAACATTTATGGCACCAAATCCAGTGAAATAAATAGTTACAAAAAGAGAGCTGAAAAGATTTTTAATATTAAAGACATCTCTAAAAAGTCTTTAAAAGAAATCATCTCTAAAAACAAGAGACATCCTACTCATCATCCTAATATCAAAGTTAGGAAAAACATGAAAATGTCCAGCCCTGATCCAGCCAAGAAAATAGATGAATTATACAAAGTGATTGAATCACTTAGAAAAAAAATAGAAATTCTGGAGGCAGAAAAAAAAACCTCAATTTTCAACCAAGCCGGCCTCATCGGATCTACAAACCCCTTTGATATCCCCGCCAACGAAGACAACGCTACAGATATGGATTCCGACGAAGCTTTCACCATTGTTTCTAATAAAAGAAGCAGAAAAGCCTCGCCCAGTTCAACCCCAGCAAAAAAATCGTCTAGGGAAACTCCGAGTCGCCCTACAAAGTCAACTGAACGCTCGACTCAACCGACCGCTGAACCTAAAAGAAATGAAGATGAAACCCCGTTACTAACCACACCACCCACAGGTAACTCTTCTAAACCTCCTCCCATCATAATACATAATGAGAATTCAATCTTCCTCCTAAGGCAACTTAGAGAAAGAAAAATTGAATTTTTAATTGTTAAAAACCCCTCCAAATCCTCATTATATATTAAAGACCTAGTGTCTTATAAAAAAGTGATTTCGTATTTGAAAGAACAAGAAATAAAATTTCATACCTATACCCCCAAGTGCGAAAAAAACTTAACCTTAGTACTAAAAGGGTTAAACGAAAACATCGATGTGGAAATGGTCAGCGACGAACTATTAAATATCGAAAATATTAAATTAATCAAAGTACAAAGGTTAACAACACCTAAATCCCGTAGGAAAAACACTATTTTACCCCATTTATTAGTGCAATTCTCCCCCGAGTGTAAAATAAGTGAAATCAAGGCAATTAAAAAATTATGTTATCATAGAATAACGTGGGAACATTTAAAAAAAAAACAGGATTATCCAATGCTTCAACTGCCAAAGATACTCACATACAGCGAGTAATTGCAATTTAGATTACCGATGCGTTAAATGCGATCTAGCGCATTCTCCTGGTGAATGCAAATTACAATCGCAAACAGAGAAATCCGAAATCTATTGTGTCAACTGTAAGAAAAATGGCCATCCGGCCTCTTTTCACGGTTGCCCCAAGAGATTAGAACTCGTAAAGAAAATCAGCGAAAGGCAAATAGAGCAGAAATCTAAGTACCAAAATAAATTAATTGCAATAAAAGGCCTAGTCAATCCTAACACTTCCTATGCGAGTAAGGTGGCTAACGATCTTCCAAAAAAAAATTCAGAAATCCAGCAGCATTATAGCTGACAAGGTTAATTCCACCCCAGATGAAAACAACGCCCTTTCCATTAGGCTGGAAAGAATTGAATTAAATATAAACAAAATCTTAAATGGCCTCCAAACCCATACCTTCCAAATTAATAGCATATCCAACATATTAAATCTTCCACAATCAAACACAATATAAATTCCCACACTATAAAAATCATCTCTCTAAATGTGAACTCTATTATCTCTCTTCAAAAAAAAGCTAATCTACTTAAAATAATCTCTTGTCACAATCCAGACATTCTCATTCTTTGCGAAACCAAACTCAATGATAAACACCATCTTGACCTTGCCAACTATTCAATTGTAAGAACTGATCGTCCTGGTAACACTTGTGGAGGCGGCACTGCTTTATTAATTAAAAAAAACATAAACTTCACAGAAATTACAAAATTTAAAATAGGCAAAAAATCTCTAGAATCTTTTTATAATAAAAATTAAGCTAAACTCTAATGAAAATCTTTTTATAATTTCAGCATATAGCACTAATTTAAGTAATAGTAATTTTATCAATGAAATTAATTCAATATTTCAAACATTAAACCTTTCTAGTTTTAACAATTACTTCTATATGGCAGGTGACTTTAACGCTAAACATTCCTTATGGAATAATGATACCAATGACTTCAGAGGAAAGATTCTAAATAAATGGTTTGTAAATAACCAAATCAAATTCAAAATAAAGCTCGCTTTCTCTGATCTTCCTTCATATCCCAGATGTTCCTCATATTTAGATTTAATTTTCCTTGACGCACGTCTTAAAATTCTAAATTCCATAAACGAAGACCAGGTACCCACTATTGTATTCGACAGTGATCACCTTGGCCTAATAACATTATTAAAAATCGACACTTCCAAACTTGAAAACTTTTGGAATAAAACAATTGTTAATAAATACAATTTTAATAAAACCAACTGGCATCTCTTTCAAAATTTATTAAACAAAGACACTCCCCTCGACATCTCACCATCAAAAAATCTAAACAATGAGGAAATAGACAATTCAATAAACCTTATTGAAAAGCATGTGTTAAAAGCCTTACATAATTCCACCCCTCAAATTAAATTTCAAAATTCTTGTGACAAATACACAAACAGCAAAATTAAAAAATTAACAAAAGCTAAAAGCTTTCTTATTTCTCAAATAAATAAATTCTACAGGAATAATTTAGACACAAATTCCAATGAATTTTATGAACTGAAAAAGCTTCTAGCCCTAATAAAACAAAGAATTTCTAAAGAATACTCAATTTCGGTTAACAATTATTGGAAAGGTAAAATAGAAAATATCCCTCTTAATAATTCGTTAGAGACCTTCCCAAAAATAAACTCATTGTTTAGAAATAACAAAAACAACTCTCTACCAAACAAAATAATAATAGACAAAAATAATTCCGAACTAATAAAAATAGCTAAATTAGACATGCATGAACAAAACAAAAATTCTTCAGGAGACATAGAAATTTATGATACCACCGACAAACTCAACACAATAGCCTCTCACTTTTCATTAATTCATAAACAGAATGAAGAAATGGGAAAACCTGGTCTTTCGAACATAATTAAGTTAAAAGTAAACAAACTAAAGGAAAAAATAGTAAAAGATGCTTCAAACAATATAACAATAACCACCTTTTCCCAAAGCAATAAATCAACTTCCCCTACCCAGTCCGTCAACCCACTATTGACTCGCTACGAAGAAGTTAAAGATATTATCAAACATTTAAATAATAAGAAGTCCACTGGCCCGGATAAAATACCTAATTGCGCGTTGAAGCACCTGCCAAAGAAATACATCAACCTGTACACAATAATATTTAACAATGCAATTAACAACCATTACTTTCCATCTAAATGGAAAAAAGCAAATGTAATTGCTATTCAAAAAAAAGGTAAAGACCCCTCTTCTATGTCAAACCTTCGGCCGATCAGCCTATTGTCTAATGTGGGTAAGATTCTTGAGGTGATAATAAATAAAAGACTGGTCTCAGCCATCGAAGAACTTCACATTCTCCCTGAATCCCAATTTGGTTTCCGCTTTAAACACTCAACAATACACGCAATTTCTAAACTCACTTCTGATATCTTCTGGTCACTAAATAATAGAGAGGTAGTTGCAGCCTGCTTAATTGACGTTGAAAAAGCTTTCGACACAGTCTGGCGGGAAGGGCTTATTTTCAAAATGATCACAAAAGGGTTTGATGAAGGCCTCATTAGGCTTATTTGGAATTTGATCGAAGGCAGATCGTTTGTTACATGTGACAAAGACATTGAGTCTACTATCCAATGCCAAGTCACTAATGGCCTTCAGCAAGGAACCGTAACTTCTCCAGTATTATTCAATATATATATTAGCGATATTCTCACTGCTTATAACTTAAACGTGTCAAAGGGTAAATATGGGATTGCTTTCGCGGATGACCTGATTGTTTATCTTTCTGGTAAAAACTCTACTAAATTACAAAAAGATCTGGAATCTTTAGTAAATAAAATCTTTTCCTTCTATCATTCCTGGAAATTAAAAATTAATATAAATAAATGCGAAACTATTTTATTTAGGCCCCAAGTTGCTAAATGTTCTAGAAATACTAAATTAAACTGGAAAAAATTTAAAATCAAAATTGACGATCAAAGCATTCCTCATAAAAATCTAGTCAAGTATCTAGGTATTTATATAGACGAACGTCTCCTTTTTGACAAACTCGTAAAAAATCAACTAATCAAAGCCAGATCGGCTTTTATGGGATTAAAAAAGTTATTCCACTGTCCTCATCTAGATCCGAAATTAAAAATTCTATGTTACAGTTTATTTATTCGACCTATAATCACATATGGATGTAGCATATGGTTCAACCAAACGGCCTCAGTAATGTAGTTAATAAGAAAATTTGAAAGGAGATGTCTTAGGGCATGTCTGGGCATATATAGGTCCGAGGAATCAGAATTCAAAAAATATATCAAAAATGAAATAATATACAACCTTTCCAATCTAAACAGAATAGACTCTTTTATAATCAAACTAATTCGCAATTACTACAGCAGAATAATTAATATTCGTGATAATAGCTTAATATATGGGGCATTATATCCAAACGAAATGTATTTCAGACGAACCCTAAGTACAGGCTTTATTCCACCTGAGGCTTTTACCTACTTGGATGCAAACGGCTACATCCAAGACACCAATAATATTCCAATAATTTATCATATATTCAGAAAAAACACGGACAGAAGGATAACCTATGATCCCTTTCTAGATAGCAAAGACCTGTATAGATTCTGGCGTTTCAATATGTCAATCTCCAAAAGAGATAAAAGTGAGAATGTCGATAAAAAAAAGTACTGGTGGATTGAAAATTGAAAATTAAAAAATTGACTCGGTCTCATAATTTAAAAATAAGCTAAAATTGTAAACAATTAGCTATACTTATTATTTAAATATTATCATTTTTCCCTACCTCACCCCTATCCTTTACCTGTGAATCCCTCGTCCCTTTCATCCCTACCTCAGTTATGATATTTTTAGGTTTTTGTTCTTTGCCAGTTTTCCTAAAATAAATGTAAAAACTCATATTATTGTTAAAAAAAATACCACATTTCTGCCATGTATCACAGGGCTACGAACCGTTATTTTTTTCGTTTCGGTTTTCGTTCCGGTTCAATAAAAAAAAATATCAGTTCGGTTCCGGTTTTCGTTCCGGCAAAAATACCGGTTTGTTTCGGTTTTCGGTTTTCGGTTCAGTTCCGATTAATTAATTTTAAAGACCTTTTATTTGTATTAGAAATTTAGGTCGGGGTATGCCGAGTCTGCCATAAATATATAAAAATATTTCTTGCTACCACCCTAAATCATACTACATGAATTGATACAATATAATATAAATAATAATAATTAATTAAAGGTATAATTAGAAGTATATAATATAAGATGTTAATATAATTTATTAAACGGAACAAATAAGTATGAATATTTTTTTACATCCTTCTACTTTCAAACACTCAACAAACGAAACAAATTCGTATATTTAATGTTAAAGTATACAGGATTCTTGGATATATTTACTTACAATTATAACTATAATTATAAAAGATGAAAATTACCTCTAATTATTAAAATATCTTCCAATATATTTGTATTTAAACTATTTCTATTGTCTCGTAAAATAAACTTTAAACCAGAGAAAGCTCTTTCAACACTAACATGTGTTGGAGTAGCTCCTAAAACCACCATTGCAATTTTGTATAAATGAGGAATTGTATTTTTATTTTCCTCCCAAAATTCTAAAATAAGTTTTTTACTGTCTAATCTTCGTACCTGGTCAAAGTTATTCAATATTTGTTTAAATTTATTTAATAATTTTATTTACATTTATGAATCATTTTCTTTATATCAATACATAACCCTGTAACAAATGGAATAAATAATTTAAAAAATTAATACTATCATTAAATCAAAATATCAGTATTAAACAAACGATGAAAACATTAAATTCTGTATTGCGACTACGAGACGCTGCCAACACAACCGAAGGGAGAGTATGACTAGGACACTAATTTTTGAAACAAAGTTTTTAGCGACACCATGCAGTGCGAGGCATAACTAATTGAAAAAAATTCGGGGTTGTGTGTTGCCAAAACGCCCAAAAACACCACTTCTGGCAACTCTGGATTGAACACTGAACTGAAATAAACCGATATTATTTTTTTCGGTTCAGCTCCGGTTTTCGTTCCGACAAAAATACCGGTTTTTTCGGTTTTTGGTTTTCGGTTCAGTTCCGGTTCGAAGCCCTGATGTATCATCACAGAAATTAAATTGGTATCTTTCTGTTTTTAGTAAATAACTATCTTTATTGATCTCTTACAATGTAAATAAAATTTTTTTTTTTTTTTTTAGAATAAGTAAAATTAGTTAATAATTAATAAATTTTAATATGTTATAAACATGAATTTAACTTTTGTTAAATATGTTTTACACATTATGTACTATCTAATCCCGATGTGTTTAGAGATTTACATTTTGTTTCTGTTGTAAACTTTTGTATATATATATCTATTTTTCTGGCTAATAAACACACATTTAAAAAAAAAAAAGGAGGTAGAGAGACTGTTTTGACGAGTCAACTTCGCAGGATCGAAACCGGCGGAAAATAATTTTTTTTTTTTTCAATCTACTATTTTATATTTATTTATTCATTGTTCTTTTATTAAATTTAATATTTATTAATATTATTTATTATTAATTTATATATGGACAAATGACACTCATATTGAAATTTGACTCCCGCCTTTTTTTAAAAGACAATGTATTAATATTTTTTTTATATTTAAAATATTTTAAAATTTTTTATTTAATTTCGAAATAAAATTAAAAATATATATTTTAATAATATTTTATAATTATAAATTACGATATATATTTATCATTCTTCCAATAAAAAAAAATATTCATGCACTTAGAAACATATCTAATAATACATATCTTATCTTATTATGCTAGCTAAAATTGTATATATATATAGCCATTGGTTCTCAAAAACCGCTCTAACGATTTTTTTCAAATTTACACTAGATATAGTATCTATAAAGAAAAATTGAGTTTTATTGATCACATCTCTTGAAAAATACATTTTCATTATTAATTTCTTAATTAAAAATTATATATGGAAAACGTCAAAATTGGCATCCATTTTTATTTTTTAACTGAAATTGTATTAATATTTTTTTTTATTTAAAATATTTTAAAATTTATTATTTAATTTCGAAATAAAATTAAAAATATTTATTTTTAATAAAATATATATAGATATTTATTAATCTCTCTCAAAAAAAAAAAACAAAAACAAAAACAAAAAAACATCTACGTCTGCTAAGAGATTAAAAAATGTCGTTTTCATCATCTAAGTATTATTAGTCTAATGGGTAGAGCGACTGTCTGACAATTCAACTTCGCAGGATCGAAACCGGCGGAAAATAGTTTTTTTTTTTTTTTTAATCTATTATTTTTTAATAAATTACTATTTTATATTTATTTATTCATTGTTCTTTTATTTTATTTTATTAATTAAGTTTTAGATAGTTTTATAATTTTTAATATTTCTTCACTAAAATATCATTTAATATTTATTAATATTATTTATTTATTATTATTGAGTACCCGAAGTTCCATTCATTTTAATCAGATTGATGCAATGATGCAACATTTAATAATAGTAATATTGTAATAAATTTCTATCTTGAAAATTGTTACATATTATTTAGGATATTTTAAAAACAATTTCTTTCTTTAATATATATATATATATATATATATCTATTCTTAAAATTGAATTTGTTTAAATTTTAACACATATATTCAATAATATAAATATATATAAAATAATATTAAATTGTATATAATATGTGTGTGTAACGGGCGGACCATTTATTTTATTTGTAATTATATTTAAACCTGGTGAACTCATCCACTGGAATTGGCTCCCAGGAGGTGCTGCTCAGATGGAGCCCGCGCAAACTAAAAGGGATTCCCCTAAAGATCTTAGCAGCCCTTGGCTCGCTATGATAGACAGTCGTTGGAGTCGTTGTGAAACCATTGAGCTGATGAGATAGGGCATGGTACTCAATCCTTAAATTTATGTTTATATGTTCCATGTTCTGAAATATTTGGTAAATTTATCTTTATTTTTGTTTTCTTTCTTTCTATTAAACCCGTTAACAATATACAAATATTTTGTGAAAGTTTATTTTTATCAACCCTTATTATCTTGTAGCCCAAATTAAAGTTATATCCTTTATCAAATCATTATTATTTATTATTACAATTGTATATAAAAGAATATTTGAATTTGTTTAAATTTTAACACATTTATTCAATCAAGCCACCGCTTCTTATATCTTATTATTTATATTATAAATATTAAATAAAATTAAAAATATTTGTTATACCGATATCTGTTTTCATTGCATGAACACATATATCCATACATTAAACTTTTTAAAAATTGTTTAAGATTAGCTTTCCCCTAACACACTATAAATAAAAAAAAAAAAAAAAAATTATATTTAAGTTATATTAATTTTAATTAGATTGATGTAATGATCTAATATTAATATTGGTGTGAATGATTGTAATAATATTGAATAATAAATGGTATTTGATACAATTTTGTTATTTATTTATGAAAGGGTCGAGCGATAGCTCGGTGTTCGATGTATATATAATATAGGATCAATTATTTTATTTGATCAAGTAAATTTGAAAAGGTTTTTATATATTGAAATGAAAATCAATTTATTTTAATTTATTTGGAACATTTTAGGAAACAAATTTTTAATGGGTCATTTTAAGAAATCCAATTTTATCATTGTCTAAAATAAAAAAACAGAATATATTATTTTAAATTTTTTATGAATAATAAAATATTTTCAAAATGTCAATTAAAATGACTAAATTATATTATTTTTTGTTTTTGTTAAAATTATTTATTACAACTATATTTTAAGAAAAAAAATGATTTGTAGGTTATATAAAAATTAAAATATGAATTTTTAGATAAATAATAAAAAGGAGATGTTTATATTTTTTTATTTTTAATTTTTAATAAATTTTCTTTTTTGATATGAGATTTTATTAAAAAATTGTATATCAATATTTTTTAAAGGGTCGAGCAATAGCTCGGTGTCCCAGGTATTAATATTACCAGCCAAATTCAATAATAATGAATCATTTTTTTTAACTTAAGTACCGAGCCGAGGCTCGGGGTCCCGGTATTAATATTATCAGCCAAACCCAATAATAATGAATCATTATTTTTTAACTTAAGTACCGAGCCGAGGCTCGGGGTCCCGGTACTTTATGTATTATTGAGGACCCCAAGTTCCATTCATTTTAATCAGATTGATGCAATGATGCAACATTTAATAATTGTAATAAATAATTAAAGAATTGTATTTCAGCTCGGTGTCTCAAGTATTAATATTACCAGCCAAACCCAATAATAATGAATCATTTTTTTTAACTTAAGTACCGAGCCGAGGCTCGGGGTCCCGGTACTACATATTATTTATGATATTTATAAAAACAATTTCTTTCTTTAATTAATATTCATTTAAAATGATTATTAAAGAATATTTTATTTAAAATAAATTGTTGAATATGATCTAATAATATTAAATAGAAATTGCAAAGCATACTTTATAGCTGAAATGTCAATTTTATCTCTAAATTCTAAATAAATAATTTTTTAAAAAAAATAAAATAAATAAAAATAAATTTAAAAACCTGCCAAGTCCGCTTTTCTTCTTTAGTTCTTCTTGGGGCGAACAGTTTCAAAAATTAATATCGAGTGTCCGAGTCTGTTAATGATGGTATCCATATCCTTATATTAAGTCTTTTGTTTTTTATGATTTAGGAGAAATAATAAAATAATTTTTTATTTCTTATATTTAACTAGCTGCTCCGAGCGCCTTCCAGGCGCTCTTCACACCTAGACGGGGGCTCCGCCCCCTGAACCCCCGAATGATACATGGTATTTGGTTGAAAGTCTGTATGTAAAGGTTTTCATCCATTTTGTTTCAATCAGTATAAGTAGATAAGATATATATTTGTTTTCTTGGAAAATATATTTTAATTTAAGCAACAAAACAAATTTTCCTAGTATAATAAGTAAGATTTATTGACTATTTCATATTATTATTTATATATTTACTAATATATTTGTGGCTCTTTGCATTTATTTAAGTAGATTTTAATTAATTAAATAATTAATATTCTAAGTTTATGAACATTATTTTTTTTTATAAATTATATTAATTAAAATTTATTTTCTTATTTCTGTTTGTTCTTTATTTTACATATATATGTACAAAACACAAAACAATAACACAGACAGACACACAGACATTGCCTTTTATATATATAGATAGATTAAAACCTTCCCTGGGATGCCCACAACAATCCCTGAAAGTTTCACCGTAATCGGACGGGTATTTTTTGAGTATTTGACAGACACACAGACATTGCCTTTTATATATATAGATTCATCTTAATTTCTTGAGTTATCTATTGTAATTTAAATTCTTACAGTTTTATTAAATAAATCATTTTTAGTTATAATTTTATATAAGCATTTTTTAATTGAACCTATTCAATCTTGTCATTCCCTAATCAACCTACGCGGTTTCAATAACCCTTTTAATTATTCTAAATTCAATCCAGAGTGCTACCAATTAATTAAACTTATTTTTAACCCAATTTTTCTTATAAAATACCTCACCCCTAATATCTTATACACGACAATCTATATATAAGATGGTAGGTTTAATCAAATGGACTATAGACAGATTTGTTTGCAAAAAACATCTTATTACATTAGAAAAATTTTAAATAATTACAATAAATACAATAATATATTCTTACCTAAAAACAAATTGGTTTTTATAGTCAATTCTTATCTTGTTAATAACTAAATAACTTAAGAGTATAACTAATGGTTTTCAATTTATAAAATCTAATTTAACACACAACAATTCCGTCTCATTATTGTAATACAAAGTTAGAAATATTAAGATAATATAATTAATATTATTTATTTATTAATACCAATTAATAATATTAATTACTTATAAATAATTCATAATAATAATAAATTGTGATACCAACTTATAGGAATATTAAAATAATATAATTATTATTTTACATTTCTTATCTTATTATGCTAGCTAAAATTGTATATATTTATCTATATATAACCATTGGTTCTCAAAAACCGCTCTAACGATTTTTTTCAAATTCACACTAGATATAGTATTTATAAAGAAAAATTGAGTTTTATTGATCACATCTCTTGAAACTTACAGCTTCATTATTAATTTCTTAATTAAAAATTATATATGGAAAACGTCAAAATTGGCATCCTTTTTTATTTTTTAACTGAAATTGTATTAATATTTTTTTTTATTTAAAATATTTTAAAATTTATTATTTAATTTCGAAATAAAATTAAAAATATTTATTTTTAATAAAATATATATAGATATTTATTAATCTCTCTCAAAACAAAAACAAAAACAAAAACAAAAAACATATACGTCTTGCTAAGAGAGTAAAAAATGTCGCTTTCATCATCTAAGTATTATTAGTCTATTGGGTATTAAATAATATATTTAGAAAAAAACAAACAGCTTTCCCTTCTATTCTAGAAATTCCAGACAATAAAACAAATATCTTAACAAATTCAAAAATAGATACCCTTTCTATTCATAAAAATAAAAAGGGCGAATTCACAATACACGATAGAGACAATATATTGAATGTATTAGGAAGTCATTTCTCATTGATCCACAAACAAAACGAACACTTAGGCAAACCAGGGCTTTCCAACATCGTAAATAAACACGTTAATAATTTAAAAAACGAAATAGAAAAAGAAAACGGAAGTGGAATATATCAATTTTCAATTTATAATTCTTCACTTGACCCTTCAGATGACAATGAACAACTTCTTACAAATGAAAGCTTTGTAAGCACACTATTTAAAAAATTAAACAACAAAAGATCCTCAGGTAATAACCAAATTCCAAATGTAGCTCTAAAACATATACCAAAAAAAATTTCTCAATATTATACTATTATATTCAATAACTGTTTAAACAATAGATATTTTCCCCAAGCCTGGAAACAGGCAAAAGTCATTCCAATTCCAAAAAAAAACAATTCTAAATCATTATTAAATTTTCGACCTATTAGCTTATTACCTAATATTGGAAAAGTATTCGAAAGAGTAATAAATAATAAACTAATCTCTTTTTGCGAAGAAAACGAAATTTTACCAGAAGCTCAATTCGGATTTCGAGCCAAACATTCAACCGTTCACGCTATCACTAAATTAACCTCGGATATACATTGGGCCCTTAATAATAAAGAAAGTGTAGGTGCATGCCTAATTGATGTAGAAAAGGCTTTCGACACGGTTTGGCGAGATGGACTAATTTTCAAAATGCTCAAAAAAGGATTTAATAGAAATTTAATAAAAATGATCTCTGATATGATCGAGGGAAGGTCTTTTAAAGTCACCAACTTTAAAGAAGAATCTTCAATTGCATTTGATGTAAGCGACGGTTTGCAAAAGGGGACAGTAATTTCTCCAATATTATTCAATATATACATAAGCGAAATCTTAGAATGCTTCGAACTAAATACTTCTCCAAATAAAAAAGCCATTGCCTTCGCTGACGATCTCATAGTGTATGTTTCAGGGAAAAAACCTTCAAAAATACAAACAGAACTACAATCACTTTTTGAAAAAATCCATTCATTTTATGACACATGGAAACTAAAAATTAATCTACACAAATGTGAAACAATCCTATTTAGAACAACCTTAGACAAAGGGAACTCTAATTTAAAAAAAAATTGGAACAAATTTCAAATCAAATTTGAAAATGAAACCATCCCTAACAAACGATTAGTTAAATATTTAGGCGTAAACTTAGATGATTTATTATACTTGAATAAACATTTACATATCCAATTAGCTAAGGCAAAGGCTTCATTTATGTCGCTAAAGAATCTTTTCTTTAATCGGGACCTCGATCACAAAATAAAAATATTATCCTATCAGCTTCTAATCCGCCCTATCATCACATACAGCTGTAACGTTTGGTTTAATCAGAGAGCGTCTGACATGGAACTCATCCGACTATTTGAAAGGAAATGCCTGAGAGCTTGCCTTGGTAAATACAGATCAGCGCATTCTGGTTATACTCGGTATATCAGTAATGAAAAGATATATAATGAAGCAAACATAAATCGCATTGATTGCTTCATATTAAAATTAATAAGGAACCTTTATTGCCAAGTTGCACAGGTTCCAAATAGTCTCATTAGCTGGTCAATCTTCCAAAACGAGCCATATTTCAAAAACACTTTAAAAAGCGGTTTTATCCCAACAGAGGCGTTCATATTCCTTGATAAACAAGGATATATACAAGATGATAATGGAATCCCAATTATCTATCATGTATTTAGGAGATGTGGAGATAAATCCATAACTTATGATCCGTTTCTGGATGGAAGAGATCCTTACAGAATATGGAGATATAATATGCAAATTTCGAACAAAGACAAATTAGATTGGAAAAAGGTGGATAAAAAAAGATGGTGGATCACATAATCTTTTGTATATATATATATATATGTTAGCGGCGCGCTCAGCGCCTCTAGCCGTCAAGCCGATAACTGGACACCGAACCACACTGAATGCCCTCCCTCCGTTCCGATCTCCGAGTCCCCAGCTGAGCGGACAAGCTGGGCTGTGCGTTCTTGTTCGCTCCACGCTCTTGACTGTAACACACCTCCGCTCGATACCCGCTTTGACCGCTTTGACCTCCGCCATTCCGATATTCGTTTTTCCAATTTACCCGACCGTTGCTATTCCGATTACCGTCTCTCTGATTATCCGACCTAGCGTTCCTGTTTATATTATTCTCGTTAACCTACCTAGCTATTCCGATCTGTCTACTCTCGTATCTCTGACCTTGCTTTCTCGCATACCTTTCTCTCGACATTGACCAAGCCATTCCGTGAACCCGATCTCTCTCTCTCTACCGACCCTATTTGCCTGTACTTCGTTATCCGTCACCCCAATTGCCTTGTTCAACCGTTTCATCTACCCATTCTAACCCTCGTATCATTTCTCACGTTAATTCCGTTCCCGTCCTGAATATCCCTTTCGCTGTCCCTGTTCCGAGAAGGGCTATTCAGTTTCATCATCATTCGCCTTTCCCGTTGGCGAATATCTGTATCACTTGTTGTAAACAGCTTATTAATTATATTTATCTTTTTATATATAATTGCTGTCTTTCATTACTTGAGAGCCATCCTGATAATATCCCGAAGCCACACCCCATCGCAATTAGTACCTTTCCCACCCTATCAAATTACCTCTCTCCTTGTATAATTACCCCATTTCTTACATATATATATATATCTTTTAAAAAAAAAAAAATGTAAATATTTATTTGTATCCTTATAATTATATAATATATTGTACAATGTAACTTATAAGAAAAATTGTAAATAAATAATATTATCACCCCTCATCCCTCCCCTCTTCCTTCACTTGCAATCTCCAGGTTTTACTAGCCTTTCCTGGTGAGTTGACAATCACAACCCTGATTATATGTATATTAAACTTAAAATATACTTAAGCAAAAAAAAAAAGAAAAATGTAAATAAAACATAATATAATTAACTAAAATTGTAATAGAGTATCAATAAATGATCGCAAAAGAAACAATTTAATCTTGTAAATATTGTAACTTTCATCTTTTGTATGTTCTGATAATCAAAGTCAATAATTAAAGAATTGTATATCAGCTCGGTGTCTCAAGTATTAATATTACCAGCCAAACCCAATATAATAATGAATTATTTTTTTTTAACTTAATTACCTAGCCGAGGCTCGGGGTCCCGGTGTGATCTTAATATATTGTCAGAATTAGATAAATAATGTAGAGAGAAAAATTATTTAAAAATAGATATTTATTTAAATGAAATAAAATTATTTAATTTACAGAATGAAAATGTCTATAATAATGTCTAAACATTTTTTCGAGCGACAGCTCGGTATCCCAGGTATTAATATTATCAGCCAAACCCAATAATAATGAATCATTTTTTTTAACTTAAGTACCGAGCCGAGGCTCGGGGTCCCGGTACTATATGAATATAATATAAATATTTTTAATTTTATTTTAAGAATAGATATATATCTAAAAGGCGGTAACTGTGACGTCACATATATACATTTATCATCAATAAAACTAAATAACTTAAGAGTATAACTAATGGTTTTCAATTTATAAAATCTAATTTAACACACAACAATTCCGTCTCATTATTGTATTGTAATACATAGTTAGAAATATTAAGTTTAAAAAAAAATTAAAAATATTTGAATGTTTAAGTTTATATGTAGCGCCATCTGTCGATAGTTTTGTGACACTACAGACTTTTACCAAAATATTACTAATTAAATTAATTTTGGATAAATTAATTTTGGATTTAACTAGACTAAAACCTTCCCTGGGATGCCCACAACAATCCCTGAAAGTTTCACCGTAATCGGACGGGTATTTTTTGAGAATTTGACAGACACACAAACAGACACACAGACAATGCCTTTTATATATATAGATTCTGTAATAAGCAATTTTTATTTTTGTTAAAATTTTTTTAAAATAAAATAAACTTACTTATTATACACTAAGTTATACTTAATTATTTTTTTTTTCAAATAAAAAGAAGGATTATATTTTTTCTTTTCTATTTGTAATATAGTACATAATATACAGCAATTTATATTTTTTTCTCTCCTGGGGGGGGGGGGTTAACCCCTAAAACCCCCCTGGTTGAGCCACTGAAAGAAAAGTTGGAACACTAGTATCACTAGTAAACACTTTTGAACATATTGTTTTGTTATATATTGAATTTAATTTTTTACTTGTGCGAAAATTTTGACAATTTTTAAATTGATATTATTGAATTTACATTCCTAGATGAAACGAGCAATGTCATGTAATATATAATATATAATCTTTTATATTTACAGTACCAGGATTTGATCATGGGGAGGGGTTGACTAGCCGTTCCACTTTCCTTTGGCGATCCCCCCCCCCCCCCCCGGACTCACAAAAAGGCAAATTTTCATTAAAATGTTTTTTAAATATTTAAAAAAAGTTTTGTAGTGCCATCTATCGGACTGTATCGGACACCTGCAGAGTTATCGCTTGTGCGCATGCAGCGCAACCTCGCGTTGCACAGGTGTCTGGCAACAGCGTTTAACTCATTTCTATGGAGAGTACCCCTCCTTGTCTGTGGTAAATCAAATCGATATTTCGAACAATTATATTACTTATTACCTAGTATATATTTTATAATTGATAATATATTAATCAATTAAATATGGATCTTTATTCAGAAGAAGACAGAAAATATCCAATATATATAGGTAATTTTTATTTCTATGTTATTTCATCTAAAGTAATGTTAATTGTCACTGAAATTATTTTGTTTTATATTATTTATAATGTGTGATAAAATTATTGAAATTGAATTATAAAATACTTAGATATATAAAAATATAATGATTTAAAATAACGAAAACAATTCTTTTTTTAGGTCCTCTATATTCTTGTATATATTGTCAAACCAATTTCATAAGTGAGGAGTTTTTATCTAAACATGTAAAAAAATGTTTTCATAAAAAAATATTTTCAATTTTAAAAAATGATGTAAAATTCAAAAAGGATACAGAGAGATATTTAGACGAAAAATTTGAACAATATACTGATTCAAACCATGAAAAGCCTTTTGAATGTAATTATTGTAAAAAGAAATTTAATGTGAAATCAGCTTTAAATACACATTTATTAATTCATACAGGAGAAAAACCTTTTGAATGTAAATATTGTAAAAAGAAATTTAATCAGAAATCAACTTTAAATACTCATTTAAAAATTCATACTGGAGAAAAACCTTTTGAATGTAAATTTTGTAAAAAGAAATTTAATACGAAATTATATTTAAATTCTCATTTACTAATTCATACCGGAGAAAAACCTTTTGAATGTAATTATTGTAAAAAGAAATTTAATCAGAAATCAACTTTAAATACTCATTTAAAAATTCATACTGGTGAAAAACCTTTTGAATGTAATATTTGTCTAAAGAAATTTCATCTGAAACGTCTTTTAAATACACATTTATTAATTCATACAGGTGAAAAGCCTTTTGAATGTAATTATTGTAAAAAGAAATTTAATCAGAAATGTAATTTAAATACTCATTTACTAATTCATACAGGTGAAAAACCTTTTGAATGTTATTATTGTAAAAAGAGATTTAGTCAGAAATCAGCTTTAAATACACATTTATTAATTCATACAGGTGAAAAACCTTTTGAATGTAATTATTGTAAAAAGAAATTTAATCTGCAATCTCATTTAAGTTCACATTTACTACTAATTCATACAGGTGAAAAACCTTTTGAATGTAAATATTGTAAAAATAAATTTAATCAGAAATCAGCTTTAAATACACATTTACTAATTCATACAGGTGAAAAACCTTTTGAATGAAATTATTGTAAAAAGAAATTTAATCTGCAATCTTATTTAAGTTCACATTTACTACTAATTCATACAGGTGAAAAACCTTTTGAATGTAAATATTGTAAAAAGAAATTTAATCAGAAATGTAATTTAAATACTCACATACTAATTCATACAGGAGAAAATTCTTTTTGAATGTATTATGGTAAAAAGAAATTTAATCTGAAATGTAATTTAAATTCTCATTTATTAAGTCATACAGGTAGATAAAACTTTTGAATGAAATTATTGTAAAAACAAATTTAATCATTAATCTTATTTAAGTTCACATTTACTAAATCATACATGTGAAAAACCTTTTGAATGTAATTATTGTAAAAAGAAATTTAATCTGAAAGCAGCTTTAAATACACATTTACTAATTCATACTGGAGAAAAACCTTTTGAAAGTAATTATTGTAAAAAGAAATTTAATCAAACATCTCATTTAAAGAAACATTTATTAATTCATACAGGAGAAAAACCTTTTGAATGTAATTATTTTAATAAGAAATTTATTCAGAAAAATAATTAAAGTTCACATTTACTAATTCATGAAATTTAAATCATCATTTATTAATACATACTGTTGAAAAATATGCTAATAATGAAAACAAAAGATTTTTTTGAATATAGCTTATCTTATCTTATGCTAGCTAAAATTGTATATATATATAAATGTTTGTTTGTTTGTAAATGGGTTCTCAAAAACCCCGCTTTAACGATTTTTTTGAAATTCACACCAGAGATAGTATTTATAAAGAAAAATTGAGTTTTATTGATCCCATCTCTGGAAAATTCATCTTCATTAGTTTTTTTTATATAATTGTGAGTTTTATATCTATTCTTAAAATAAAATTAAAAATTTTTATATTATATTCATATTTGATTTTTTATTTCATTAATAGATACATTTAAATTATTTGAAATTGTTTCACAACGTTTAGAAGATTTATCTTTATTCGATTCGATATATAGGAGATTTAAATGACGTCATCAATTTATTATACAGCAACTCCGTAAATATAAAATATTATATATTAGCTCTTCAATCAGTATATTAGATAAAACATTTATTTGTTTTTGTGTTCTTTCTTTTAATATATTTTAATTTGTCCCTTCATACATTGTGAATCCACCCAAAATAATATCTTATACTTACTTCAACATGAAAATCCTATTATGAGATCAAAATTAAAATTATTTATTCATATAATCTTGAATGTTTTCAGTGTTTTATACATAATTTAAAAAGTTTTAAAAGTTTTTTTTAATATTTTATGAATACAAAAATATTTTCAAAACGTCAATTGAAAATGAAAATCCAATTATGAGATTAAAATTAAAATCATTTATTCATATAATCTTGAATGTTTTGAAAATATTAATATAAACATTCTTTGAATGACAACATGTAGATATCAAATTTTAAATAAGTTGACATAAATAATAAATAATTACAATTTATATGATCTTAATATATTATGAGAATTAGATAAATAATGTAGATAGCAAAAAATATTTAAAAATAGACATTTATTTCAATGAAATAAAATTATTAAATCTACAGAATGAAAATGTCTACAATAATGTCTAAACATTTTTTCTTTATAATTTTACATTATAATAATAATAATTACAGTAGTTATAATATATGGGGAATTTTCAACTTTTACCACCGATTTGACTATGTTCCCAAACGAATTTTAAAAAACCAAGACCAGTTTACATTACACATTTTTAAGCTCTAATCGAATCCAAAATCAAAATTTAAAAAATCGAAAATTTTTGGCGACAGACACACAGATATATAGATTTTATAAACGAACATTTATACAATTTATTTTAATTAATTTGAAACATTTTAGGAAACAAATTTTTAATGGGTCATTTTTAGAAATCCCATTTAACAATTATAATAAATAATTAAAAAATTGTAAAATTTTTAAAGTATATAAAAATAAATTGTATAAATTGGTTAAAGGGTCGAGTGATAGTTTGGTGTCCCAGGTATATATTTTATATCAACCCTACTTTTCTCTTTGTATGTTATTATTTGAATGGCGATTCGGTGAATAAGGTATTAATATTATCAGCCAAACCCGATAATAAAGAATCATATTTTAATTTTTATATAACCAAGAAATCATTTTTTCACTTAAAATATAATTGTAAAGCCCAAATCTCCGATCCATATAACATGATCGACTGGACCGCTACCAAAAGGAGTCTTCTCTTGCTCTGACTAGGGCACCGGTATTTGCCATTAGTCTCGAAAAAATAATATTAAATTGTATATAAATTTAAAAATTAGAATATTTGAATTTGTTTAAATTTTAATACATATAATCAATCATAATCATAAAGAATATAAAATTTTGAAAATCAACTTGATATTAAATTCAGAAACAAATAAGTTGACCTGTGGCCAGGTCCGAACCGACCGACGGTTTGAAGTAAATTAATTTTCACTATCGTCGGTCGATAAAAATATATTTAATGATTCTTTCGTTTTATTAATCTATAAAAGAGAAACTATCAAACTACTTAATTTTTAGAGGAGAAAAGCATTTTAAATTTAATTTAATTATATTTAAATTGTAATTTACTACTTCATACAGGTAAACAGATTTAGGAATTAAATTATGTCTGTGTTTTAAAAAATAATGATTCTTATTTACAAAACATCAACCGGGGTGCATTGCCCACTTTCTAGACACATTTCAAATTAGTACTAACAATAATTGCATTTTTTTAAAAAAAAGCTATCCGATGGTATACGAGCTGTAGAATTTATTTATAATTTGTTTGAATTTCATTTAAGGTATTTAAATATGTTAAAAAATTAAATAGTGGGTAGAAAACGTCATCTGTCAACTTGGGGTAAATTTGCCCACAAATCTGTTTCCTACTAAAACGGCTTCTTATTTTTAAACTTGGCCACAGTTCATTCATAATTCTCCAAAAAACGCTTATGAACTATTTTTTAAAACTGGGCAAAGTCACTCCGGTTGATTATATATGTAAAAATAATGATTGGTTTTTTATTTATCATATATTATATTAATCGATTATATTAAAAAATATATCCCTAAACAAACTCTACACAGGTTTCGTGAAATTTTCGAAATATCACTGAATAAAATTATTGATTTTGTAAAAGAAAAAGAATGTATTTGATTTTTTCTAATAAAGATTAGTAAATATCTGTAACACGTTATAAATATGGCGCCCGAACTTAAAAAAAATTCTGAATGTGGAGCTAAAGGATGTGTAGACCTGTTAAAGAGGTTTTGGATTTTGTCCAATGTGAAAAATGCAAAATTTGGTTCCATTACGAATGTGTTGATTACAACGGTGAAGAGATTTACATTTAGGACAAATGTATGCAAATGAAGGATGGACCAATATTAGAAGAGATATTGAATGGGATGATGACAGCAGTTAAAGACAATTCAGATGTAATAAAATAAATGGCGAATTATCAAGGTGAGTCCAATGAAGGAAGGGAGAAGGAAAATTATATTTATGAAAACCCTGTTTCAACCTTCTGATCTAAGTGTCCCCCACCCCCTGATAATACTCCAAAAGTTTTATTTTGGATCTGAATCGTTGCTATCTTAAAGTGGAATAGATTTGGTCGTTAGTTATCTCAGAGAGGGGACTAATAATGGAAAAAGAGAAAGTGGAAAAACTACTAAATATGAAAGCACCGACTAATTTGAAAGAGTTGAGACAGTTTTGAGGAGTTTGCCAGTTTGTGAAGGATTTTTCTAGAATTGTTCAACCATTCAATAATTTGACAAGGATGAGAGAAAAATGGAATTGGGGAAAAGAAGAAGACAAATCTTTTAAACTAATAAAAGAGAAATTAACAGAACTCCAATATTAGTATGAATAAATCCGGAATGTAAACTTTTATACAGGGTCCGGGTTAAATTTTGAAATCAAATTTTAGCACATCGCACCATCTCTTGTCAATGACAAAATACTAATTTTATAAAAAACGATATAAAACAATACCTCCCTTACTATCGTCGGTCGGTAAAAAGCGGGTTTGTGTGTGTCTGTTTTTTTTTCTTATTTTTATTAGAAGGAATATTGTGAATGTTGGGAATTAAAAAATTGTAGAAAATTTTCTGTTAAATGAAAAATTATCTATTTGAAGATAAATATTGGTTTAATATCCAAATAAATAGTCTGCCCCTGATATCATGTTATTTCGAATAATTTATTAACAACAAATCTCTCTCATTTGCTATTATAAAAACATAAAATTCTATTTAATATTTTAATGATGAATGAATAATTATAATTATGGTTTTGATGAGAATAGTTAGATATTAAATAATAAAAGTTTCTTTTATTTAAATAAAACCTAATTATCCCTCCAATTGAGGTTTGTGAAATCTACTTGATGTGACGTACTATCTGTTTTCGATGAATAAACGAAGCACAGCGGCAAAGGAGAAGGTGCCCTCTTGTGCCCTCTACTGCCGAAATATATAATCATGGTCTGTGAATAAAACATTCAAAAATGTGTCAATTTGATGTAAATCTAATGTCAATATTCAAATAATAATAATTTTTATCTCGAAAAATTCGAAAAATATCCTATATTGCCTAAGGAAAAAGTTTATTTAAATTAATCAAGGAATCTACTGGTAAAGTTTCATCCATATCCATGAAGCTTTTGAATAATTGAAAATGGATCTTTATTCAGAAGAAGACAGAAAATATCCAATACATATAGGTAATTTTTATTATGTTATTTCATCTAAAGTAATGTTAATTGTCACTAAAATTATTTATAATGATAATATTCCTTAAATTGAATTATAAAATAGTTAGATATATAAAAATATAATGATTTAAAATAACGAAAACAATTCTTTTTTTAGGTCCTCTATATTCTTGTATATATTGTCAAACCAATTTTATAAGTGAGGAGTTTTTATCTAAACATCTAAAAAAATGTTTACATAAAAAAATATTTTCAATTTTAAAAAATGATGTAAAATTCAAAAAGGATACAGAGAAATATTTAGACGAAAAATTTGAACAAGATACTGATTCAAACTTTAAAGAAGACAGGCATTTTCAATGTAGTAATTTTAAAAAGAAGATTAATCATATATCTCATTTAACTCCGCATTTATTAAATTTTAAAGGTGAAAAGCATTTAGAATGTAATTATTGTAAAAAGAAATTTACTCGAAAATCACATTTAGATACACATTTATTAATTCACACAGGTGAAAAACCTTTTGAATGTAATTATTGCAAAAAGAAATTTAACCAGAAAGCAACTTTAAAAACACATTTATTAATTCATAAAGGAGAAAAACCTTTTGAATGTAATTATTGTAAAAAGAAATTTAATCAGAAGTCAATTTTAGATAAACATTTATTAATTCATACAGATGAAAAACCTTTTGAATGTAATTATTGTAAAAAGAAATTTATTTCGAAATCAATTTTAGATAAACATTTATTAATCCATACAGGAGAAAAACCTTTTGAATGTAATTATTGTGAAATGAAATTTAATAAGAAATCAAATTTAAATACTCATTTAAAAATTCATACTGGTGAAAAACCTTTTGAATGTAAATATTGTGAAAAGAAATTTAATCGGAAATCTTCTTTAAATAGTCATTTACTAAATCATACAGGTGAAAAGACTTTTCAATGTAATTATTGTAAAAAGAAATTTACTCGAAAATCACATTTAGATACACATTTATTAATTCACACAGGTGAAAAACCTTTTGAGTGTAATTATTGCAAAAAGAAATTTAACCAGAAAGCAACTTTAAAAACACATTTATTAATTCATAAAGGAGAAAAACCTTTTGAATGTAATTATTGTAAAAAGAAATTTAATCAGAAGTCAATTTTAGATAAACATTTATTAATTCATACAGATGAAAAACCTTTTGAATGTAATTATTGTAAAAAGAAATTTATTTCGAAATCAATTTTAGATAAACATTTATTAATCCATACAGGAGAAAAACCTTTTGAATGTAATTATTGTGAAATGAAATTTAATCAGAAATCAAATTTAAATACTCATTTAAAAATTCATACTGGTGAAAAACCTTTTGAATGTAAATATTGTGAAAAGAAATTTAATCGGAAATCTTCTTTAAATAGTCATTTACTAAATCATACAGGTGAAAAGACTTTTCAATGTAATTATTGTGAAAAAAAATTTAGTCAGAAATCACATTTAAATACACATTTATTAATTCATACAGGAGAAAAACCTTTTGAATGTAATTATTGTAAAAAGAAATTTAATCAGAAATCAATTTTAGATAAACATTTATTTGTTCATACAGGAGAAAAACCTTTTGAATGTAATTATTGTGAAAAAAGATTTAATATCAAATCAACTTTAAAAACACATATATTAATTCATACAGGTGAAAAGCCTTTTGAATGTAATTATTGTGAAATGAAATTTAATCAGAAATCAAATTTAAATACTCATATATTAATTCATACAGATAAATAGCCTTTTGAATGTAATTATTGTATAAAGAAAATATCCTTTAAGTAAACATTTATTAATTCATAATGTTTGAATAAAAATGCTTAATAATTCTGACTAAAATTTATTTTTGTTTCTTTCTTTGATTAATGTTATTTACTTTATATGTTAAATTCAATAAAAATCTTATTTTTTAACTGAATATTAATAATAATTATTGTATTTCGACCATTGATTAAACCTTATTATCTTAATCCCTTTATATTTCTCCCTCCTGTGATAAACAAATAATAATAAATTAAAAAAATTTATAATAATAATAAATAAATAAATTGTATATATGTATGCGTCTGTGTATGTGTAAAATATAAACCCACCAGTGGTGGACCTCTTCCGGATTGTTTAACAATGAAACAGAGACCAGTTGCTGCATTTATATTATAATGATTTTTTTTGTAATTGGGAGTTTTGGCAGGGTGAAAAGGGATGAAAAAGAAATAATGGTCTAATATGGTAGACTTTGAATCGGCGTGAACTGACCTGGAGATTTGGACTACAAAAAAAGAAAAAGATTAAATTTATCATTAAAAAAAATAAACAGATTTATTTATTATATTTGATATTTAAATATAAATTTTTAAAACCTTTAGATTTAGATTTTAAGATTTTAAATTACATAATTACATACAGTATTTTTTTGATATTTTAAATTAAAAAAATATAGACAGATCATTTATAAAAATTGTAAAAAACCAATATTTGTTGGAAAACAATATTTTTTTATTAAAACTATAGCCGGTCCTTTCTCTCTTCCAAAATCTCCTCCTGAAAAGTCCGTCTTCACTCGACGAACGAATGTCCTTGTCTGACTTTTTCACAACTAGTCCCTTCAGGGGAAACCTCTTAGAATAATCCCTTTCTTTGAAAAGACATTTATATTTAAAAAATAAATTTTATTTTTAAAGGATTAATGATATTTTTAGAATATCATTACATCCCCTGTTTCCGATTTAAAAAAATTATTTTGGGGGATGAAAGGACCCAAAGAATTTTTTATTTTGTTGATAAACCGGGTAGTTACCACACATTCACGTGCACTCTACTTTGTGGATTGTATTTACAAAAATATTTACACTTATATATTTACAAAAAGGTTTACAGTTTTTTATTTTTAAATATTTACACTTACAAACTAATTATAAAAATACTTTTAAAAGTGTTGTTATTATTATATATTATTATATTATATTATTATTTATTTATTGAAGTCTAAGATACTTCAAAAAAATTTCTTTAAATTTTTACTAACAATAAGAATAAATCTTATACAAATTCTAATTTTAGTTATGATCTTCTAAATTTTACACGAGAATGTCATTTGAATAGAGTTATTGTAATTAATTGATTGTATATAATGAAAAATTATTTGATTTATATTTTCAATTCTTTAAACTTACTAAGAACAATGTTATTTATAATATCTATCTATCTTCTATCTTCTTCTTCTATATATATAAAAATGAAATGTATATATCTATCTGGCGTTGTACACAGCTGTTGATTGGTCGAGGGATCCAAGAGGCGGAGGTAAAGTTTCTAAGGAAACTAATAAACTATCAACAAAGCTCAGGGCCAGTCACTCAAGTGCTGCGGAATTCATTTGCAATTCCCATGTTTTTCTCACCGCCAATTATATGTTGCATGTTCGCGAGTAGTTTAAAACAACATTTGTTTATTTACGCTCCAAGTGGAAAAACTGAGAACGATTAGTAAGCATACGTATGACTCAATAGATTCGGATAAACTTTTTCAAATTTTTTTTGATCTTCAAATTTGTCTTCAAGGTAGTAAAAAAAGAGTAAGATGCGGAAATCAATTGTCAGAAACTTTCTAAATTCTGAATGGGATACACTATAACCAATTTTATTTAATTTAGCATTTGAGTATGAGATTAGAAAATTGGGAAAAAATCAAACCTAATGCAATTAAACAAAAAAATTCAAGAATTAGGTTAAGCAGACGTCTTAAATATTATAGGAGATTCAGCAATTGAGGCAGGTTCGATACCCACACAGTTTAAGTTTAAAAAAGTATGTTTATTAGCCAAATATACAAATATATGTTGTTTTTTTTGGTTGAAACTTTACCTGTGGATTCCTCTTATAATTCTAAACAACTTTTTCAAATAAAATTTTTCTCGGTCGCTTATAGTTTAAAATTTATTATAAAACTTTATTAAAAATTGATTCTATTATTTCTTAAAATGTTTTATATTTTTGAAATTATGAAATTAAATATTATTTAAAATTTATGATTTTTTTTTAAATATTACATTGTTATTGTAGAATACTTAATTTTATTAATAAAATATTTAAATTATTTTATATTTTATATTATATTGTGGCGGACATGTGTATAGGTAAGGTGGAAGTCGGATGTTAGGAAAAGGCTAGAAATAAAAGCCGTTGAGTGGGAGTCATAACTGGTCATAACTCATTTTATTGACTGCACCGTTTACAATATATGCATATGTCCCCACCATGTTGTTGCCGTCCTGGGCTGGCGCACGTTGGCGCGGCGCCATCTACTTGTGGAGTGCGGCACCACAATATTATATATACATTGTATGTTATGTGAAAGCAGGGCCGGCCCTAGAGCCGAGCCAGTAAGGCCATGGCTCGGGGCGCTTGGCTGGCAGGGGCGCCATTATGAAAAAAAATTAATCCTTCGCAAGATATCAGGGCTGATAAGACTTAATAGTAAATAAAAAATTATGGTACGCAATAAAAAAATTGCGTTTATTTAAAATAAGTAGTAAATTATTACATTTTTAAAAATATAATGTTGATATCATACCAAGATATCTCCTTTTTAGGAAGATCAATCAATATGTGGATCCAACTAAAATAAAATATATTTTCAAATATAAAAATATTTTTTTAATAACAAACAAAAATTTTTTAGTTGATTCTTTTTTTTTTGCTTGTTAAAACATATGGGGCGAACTTTAGACCCTTGGCCTAGGGCGCCATAAGAGCTCGGGCCGTGCCTGTGTGAAAGGAAGAAACCTACCCCCTCATAAAGTCCAATATAAAGATTTTCTTGTGGCCTCATTACATGTATGGATCAAGAGGTATGCACATCAAATGGACCGGCGAAATATGAGCACCAGATGGCGTTACAGGAAAAGAGTTGACTCTTCAGGCGCCCAATAGATGGCACCGCAAAAAAAAATGACCAAAGATCACCCCCTCCCACAGGCCTTCCGAATTCCCTTTAATTATTTGAATATCAAACTCGACATAACATCCGTGCACAGAGTATCCGTACACATAATATTCGAAACAAACCCAGCAATTCTTGACTAATTTTTATTTTTCACTTAACACTATTTAACTTATGAAGTTATATTATTTATTATTTGATAAATATAAATATAAATTTTATTTAACATTTAACACAAATAAAATTGAAAAATTTATTATAAATTGTTTGATAAATAATTTAAATTGATGATGATTAGCCATTTAGTCGAAGTCGACTTTCGGCCACTTTATGGATCTGTCTTCTCCATGCGTTCCTGTCTTCGACGATTATTTTAAGTTCTGAGATCGTCATTCTGGTGGCCGATGTGATAGTATCAAGCCAACGTATTCTTTGCCGTCCTTTTCTTCTTGTCCCACTCACCTTACCTAACATCATTGAAGTTTCCAGCGAATTTGCGCGCACAACATGGCCGAAAAAGGAGAGTTGTTGTTTGACGATTTTGCCCTCAAGCGATATTTTTGGCTTGATACGGTCCTAGGACCGTCTTATTTGTTGTCCGCGATGTCCAGGGGATACGCAGTAGTCTTCTCCAACACCAAAGTTCAAAAGCGTCGATCTTTCTTCTTTCTGCTTTCTTGATTGTCCAACTTTCACATCCATAAGTTGCTATTGGAAAGACAATGACAAAGTCTCATTTTCGTTGCAATGCTCACATCCTTGCTCTTCCAGATTTTATCTATTCCTTGCATTGCAGCCCGGCCGAGTGCACTCCGCCTTTTGATCTCTGGTCCAGATTCGCCGTTTCGATCAATTTTGGCTCCCAGGAAAATGAAATCTTGTACTGGCTCGATCTGTTCATTGTTGATCTTGATGTTTACTGCATCATTGCACGCCGTTGTCATTACTTTCGTTTTTTTGATGTTGAGGTACAGTCCCATGCGTTCACTCTCCTCTTGAACTCGTTGGATCAAGTATTCTAGGTCTTTCTCACTTTCTGCGAGTATAGTTGTGTCATCCGCATAACGCAGGTTGTTGATAGTCCTACCTCCAAGATGGACTCCGATTGTGGTCTCGTCCAGATTGCATCGTCGCATGATGGTTTCGGCATACAGGTTAAACAGAGCTGGGGATAAAATGCATCCCTGCCTGACGCCTTTACCGATTTTGAACCAGTCGGTGTTACCACACGATGTTCTGACAGTTGATTCCTGATTGGAGTACAGTGTTTGTATCAGTTAATTTAAATTACATTGTAACAAATCAAATATCAAAGTTAAATTATTTAATATTTGATAAATAAATACAAATTTCACAGCAATATAGAAATTCACAATAAGCACTATTAAATCAAATATATTCACGTACTCCTCTCAGTATATCTTTTATAGTTTTTCACATGTTTAAAAATTGCATAAAACTGCTATATATAGAATTTCAGCTTGGTTGAATCGCTAAAAGTACCGGAATTAATTTTTTAGCACGTTGACTAACAATCACGCGCCAGCATGTGACCAGATGCCCTCAACAAAGAGCCAAACTCGCGCTGGTTTAATAAATGCTATTTATTATTTTTAATATATAATTTAATTTAAATATAATATATATGTGTTAATTTATCCAATTGGAATTTGCATGATAGCCGACCGGAGACATCCCACATTTTTTTCATTTATAAATTTACCCAAATGTACGTAAATCAGTTGTTTGATAAACTTAGATGATTAAAAATGCGTTGGAATAATTATTCTTAGTTAATCAATGATGAACTTAGCTGATTTTACAATTATGCCCAACGATAATAATAAATTGAACGAATTTCGATGTGCTCATGGGGTAATCCCCAGATCAATTTATTGCGGTCGAAGTGGCAGACAAATTATATTATACATAGAGAAATTTAGAATTTCACTGCACGAACAATATAATATTTAAAAAATAAATCATAAATTTTAAATAATATGTAATTTTATAATTTCAAAAATATGAAACATTTTAAGAAATAATAGAATAAATTTTTAATAATTTTTTATTTAATTTAGATATCTACAAGAAACGAAGAATGTTTTATGTAATATGTAGTAAGCAATACCAAACCATCAACTTCAATTCTTCAAAGGAAACAAAACAGCTATTTTAAATAATACGGCAAAATATTGAGCATCTGCAGCGCCATCTGGAGGTGCCGTTTTGCAAAAGTGTGTTAAAAGAGTTTATATCCATGTCAATGACCTGGGCCTGCTGTTGTAAATACAAATCGAAATTACAAACATTTATATTACTTATTATCTTATATTTTATAATTGATAATACATTAATCAATTAAAGATGGATCTGTATTCACAAGAAGACAGAAAATATCCAATATATATAGGTAATTTTTATTTCTATGTTATTTCATCTATAGCAATATTAATTATTTTGTTTTATATTATTTTTAATGATAATATACCTTAATTTTAAAATAGATATATAAAAATAATTCAATTCTAAATAAAACAATTCTTTTTGTAGGTCCTCTATATTCTTGTATATATTGTCGAACCAGTTTTATAAGTGAGAAATTTTTATCTAAACATTTAAAAAAATGTTTTCATAAAAAAATATTTTCAATTTTAAAAAATGATGTAAAATACATAAAGAATACAAAGAAATATTTAGACGAAAAATTAGAAGACGATACTGATCCTAACCATGAAAATACTTTTGAATGTAAATATTGTAAAAAGAAATTTAATCTGAAATGTAATTTAAATACTCATTTACTAATTCATACAGGAGAAAAACCTTTTGAATGTAATTATTGTAAAAAGAAATTTAGTCGGAAATCTCATTTAAGTGCACATTTAAAAATTCATACAGGTGAAAAGCCTTTTGAATGTATTTAGTGTAAAAAAAAATTTCATCGGAACTCAACTTTAAATACTCATTTACTAATTCATACAGGTGAAAAGCCTTTTGAATGTAATTATTGTAAAAAGAAATTTAATAGGAAATCATATTTCAATTCTCATTTATTAATTCATACAGATGAAAAACCTTTTGAATGTAATTATTGTAAAAAGAAATTTATTTTGAAATCAATTTTAGAAAATCATTTATTAATTCATACTGGTGAAAAACCTTTTGAATGTAATTATTGTAAAAAGAAATTTAATCTGAAATGTAATTTAAATAATCATTTACTAATTCATACAGGTGAAAAACCTTTTGAATGTAATTATTGTAAAAAGAAATTTAATCATAAATCACATTTAAATACACATTTACTAATTCATACTGGTGAAAAACCTTTTGAATGTAAATATTGTCAAAAGAAATTTAATGTGAAATCTGCTTTAAATGCACATTTATTAATTCATACAGGAGAAAAACCTTTTCAATGTAAATATTGTCAAAATAAATTTAATAATAAATCAATTTTAAATGCACATTTATTAATTCATACAGGTGAGAAACCTTTTGAATGTAAATATTGTCAAAAGAAATTTAATAGGAAAACAAATTTAAATACTCATTTAAAAATTCATGCTGGTGAAAAACCTTTTGAATGTAATTATTGTCAAAAGAAATTTCTTCTGAAATCACATTTAAATTCTCATTTATTAATTCATTCAGGTGAAAAACCTTTTGAATGTAAATATTGTAAAAAGAAATATAATCATAAATCAACTTTAAATAGACATTTACTAATTCATACTGGTGAAAAACCTTTTGAATGTAAATATTGTAAAAAGAAATTTAATCGGAAATCAACTTTAAATACACATATATTAATTCATACAGATAAATAGCCTTTTGAATGTAATTATTGTATAAAGAAAATCTCCTTTAAGTAAACACCAGCTGGTCAGAGCGCCTTCGGCGCTCTTCACAGCTGGACGGGGGCTCCGCCCCCTGTACCCCCGAGTGGTACATCGTATTTGGTTAAAAGTAGTAAAAGGTTTTCATCCATTTTGTTTCAATCCGTATATTACATAAAACATTTCTTTCTTTTTGTGTTCTTATTTAAAATATATTTTAATTTAATCAGTAAATTAATTATATATATTATTATTGTATATGTTATATCTATCTATCTATGTGGCTCAAAGATAGTCGAAAGTTCTTGGCCACATTTCTCCAAATGTCCCTATCCTGAGCCCTTGTCCTATCTCTCTTACGTCCCTTCCTATGCGTCCATGGTCTTGATTCCCTTTGATAATAATTTTGATGAGATAAGCCTCTTTACTGCATGATAACAGGCGTTTCCCGTTTGATACCTCGATTTAAATTGTATATTAAGATTTTGTATGTTAATACTGTTCCTCTTTGTCACTAAATATTTTTTCTTATCACTATTAATTTCAAACCTCCATTAATTTTTCCTCGCTATCTGTAATTGCAACTGCCGAATCTCTTATAATATTTAAGACGTCTGCTTAGCCTAACTTTTCAATTATTTTGTTTAACTGCATTTCGAGTGATTTTTTCCCAATTTGTGTAATCACATACTCACAACATGCAACATATAATTGGTCAAAGAATATGTATATAATATTTATAATTTTTATGTTTTATTTATATTTATAATTTAATTTTGTTTTTGTTTTCTTTTAATAAATAATTCTAATATTAAAAATGCGTAGAGGACGTCTAAAAAATCATATGTTAATTTTTATATAACCAAGAAATCATTTTTCACTCATTTTCAATTGGCGTTTTGATATACAAAATTAAAGATTATATAAATAAGTAATTTTAATTTTGATCTCATAATTGGATTTCCTTTTTCATGTAAGTATATAATTAAGAGTGGAATTAAAATATATTCAATAGCTAATATATAATATTAAAAATATATTTACGGATTCGTTCTATAATAAATTGATGATGACATTTAATTCTCCTACTATGTATCGAATCGAATATAAAAATAAATCTTCTTTTAAACGTTGTGTGAAACAATTTCAAATAATTTAAATGTAAAACTATTAATGAAATTAAAAAATCAAATATATGAATATAATATAAATATTTTTAATTTTATTTTAAGAATAGATATATATATCTCACAGGCGGTGGTTGTGACGTCATCCATATATTATAAATTTAAATTAAGAAGAACTAATAAAGATGTAGTTTTCCAGAGATGTGGTCAATAAAACTCAATTTTTCTTTATAAATACTATCTCTGTTGTGAATTTCAAAAAAATCGTTAGAGCGGTTTTTGAGAACAATGAAACAGAGAAACAATTTTTACTCTCATAAGAAGATAAGATTTATTAATTCATAATGTTTGAATAAAAATGCTTAATAATTCTGACTAAAATTTATTTTTGTTTCTTTCTTTGATTAATGTTATTTACTTTATATGTTAAATTCAATAAAAATCTTATTTTTTAACTGAATATTAATAATAATTATTGTATTTCGACCATTGATTAAACCTTATTATCTTAATCCCTTTATATTTCTCACTCCTGTGATAAACAAATAATAATAAATTAAAAAAATTTATAATAATAATAAATAAATAAATTGTATATATGTATGCGTCTTGTATGTGTAAAATACATGTATATATTGTCGAACGAGTTTTATAAGTGAGAAATTTTTATCTAAACATTTAAAAAAATGTTTTCATAAAAAAATATTTTCAATTTTAAAAAATGATGTAAAATACAAAAAGAATACAAAGAAATATTTAGACGAAAAATTAGAAGACGATACTGATTCAAACCATGAAAAGCCTTTTGAATGTAAATATTGTAAAAAGAAATTTAATCATAAATCAGCTTTAAATACACATTTACTAATTCATACAGGTGAAAAACCTTTTGAATGTAATTATTGTCAAAAAAATTTAATCGGAACTCAACTTTAAATACTCATTTACTAATTCATACTGGTGAAAGACCTTTTGAATGTAAATATTGTCAAAAGAAATTTAATCAGAAATCATTTTTAAATACACATTTACTAATTCATACAGGTGAAAAACCTTTTGAATGTAAATATTGTAAAAAGAAATTTAATCAGAACTCATCTTTAAATACTCATTTACTAATTCATACTGGTGAAAAACTTTTTGAATGTAATTATTGTAATAAGAAATTTTATCTGAAATCACATTTAAATTCTCATTTATTAATTCATACAGCTGAAAAACCTTTTGAATGTAATTATTGTAAAAAGAAATTTAATCAAACATCATCTTTAAATACACATTTATTAATTCATACAGGAGAAAAACCTTTTGAATGTAATTATTGTAATAAGAAATTTATTCAGAAAAATAATTTAAGTTCACATTTACTAATTCATACAGGTGAAAAACCTTTTGAATGTAAATATTGTAAAAATAAATTTAATCAGAAATCTTATTTAAGTTCACATTTACTAAATCATACAGACTCAGGATAAGGACACTTGGAGAAATGTGGTTGTAGCTGCCCAGAACTTTCGAGTAGATAGATATAACATATTCAATAAAAATATATATAATTAATTTACTGATTAAATTAAAATATATTTTAAATAATCACACAATAAGAAATGAATGTTTTATGTTATACATTGATTGAACAAAATGGATGAAAACCTTTTACTACTTTCAACCAAATACTATGTACCACTCGGGGGTACAGGGGGCGGAGCCCCCGTCTAGATGTGAAGAGCGACGAAGGAGCTCTGAGCAGCTAGTAATATATAAATTTAACTATTTAATATATATATATATATATATCTAAATCTATTTAAACTAATTAAAAATATTTATTTAAAATTATAAGAATTTTTGATATTACTTAAGTCATTTCGAAACAAATAAAAGTTAAATACATAATAAAGTCATTTCAACACTTTTCCGAGAATATTTATATATTAATATTAATAATAGTGATAAGCCATAACTTGAATTGAAACATATTCAATATAAAATTAACTTTTAATGATCTGGAATTTTGAATAAAAATTTTAAAATAAACTTATTATGTACTTTTTGGTATTGACAATTACTCGTTATACTTTAGTATGCATTTAACTTTTTATAAAAGAAAATTAACGGAATGCAAAACCGAAGAATTGGAGAAATATTAATATAAAATTAAAATAACTTAGTAAAAAAATAATATTTAGATAATGTTATTTTTTTTATTTATTCATTCAATTATTAAAAAGCAAGGGGTCTTTTATGTTATAATTAAATGAATAAATTAAAAATAAAATAAAAGAAAATATACCAATTAAATAAAATAAAAATAATTTATGCCAAAAATATTTATTTTAAAATCTATATAAATATTTTAATTTTAAAATCTATATAAATATTTTTGGCATATATTATTTTTATTTTATTTAATTGGTATATTTTCTTTTAATTTATTTTTTAATATATATATATATATATAATATTATTATAAAAAAAAATTATGTTCCTATTGAAGCTGGCCACTTAACGTGCTCTTTAATGATTCACGTGCTGATTAACAAATATTCATCTATAATTTTATTGAAACTATACTAAATAATAATAAAAATGTATTAAATAAATAAATTTATAAAAATATAATGAATTAAAATAACGAAAACAATTATTTTTTTAGGTCCTCTATATTCTTGTATATATTGTCGAACCAGTTTTATAAGTGAGAAATTTTTATCTAAACATCTAAAAAAATGTTTTCATAAAAAAATATTTTCAATTTTAAAAAATGATGTAAAATACAAAAAGCTTAAAAAGAAATATTTAGACGAAAAATTAGAAGATGATACTGATTCAAACCATGAAAAGCCTGTTGAATGTAAATATTGTAAAAAGAAATTTAATCAGAAATCAAATTTAAATACTCATTTAAAAATTCATACAGGAGAAAAACCTTTTGAATGTAATTATTGTAAAAAGAAATTTCATCTGAAACGTTGTTTAAATACACATTTATTAAATCATACAGGTGAAGAGCCTTTTGAATGTAATTAATGTAAAAAGAAATTTAATCAGAATTTAACTTTAAATACTCATTTATTAATACATACAGGTGAAAAACCTTTTGAATGTAAGTATTGTAAAAAGAAATTTAATCAAAATTATTCTTTAAATAAACATTTATTAATTCATACTTCAAAAAAACCTTTTAAATGTATTTTTTGAAAAAAGAAATTGAATCAAATATCAATTTAAATAAACATTTACTAATTAGTAAATATTAATTAATACAGGGTAAAAGACTTTTCAATGTAATTATTCTAAAATGAAATTTAAATGATCATTTATTAATACATACTGTTTGAAAAATATTCTAATAATGAAAAGAAAAGATTTTCTTTGAATATAGCTTTTATACTTTATAGCTCATATTATACTTTAAATCATTAAATATTTGATTTATTTAACTTAAAATTTGTATTGTCTATTTTATTTGGTCCATTATTCCAAATTAACTAATATATTTAAAAATCTTATCATTTAATTATTGATATTAGTTTATTGATTATTTATTTATACAAGTCTAAAATATATTTACTTATTGTTTTGTTTTATTAATCTATAATTGTAAATAAAAGAGAAACTATAAAAATACTTAATTCTTAGAGAAGAAAAGCATTTTAAATTTAATTTAATTATATTTAAATTGTAATTTACTACTTCATACAGGTAAAAAGATTTAGGAATTAAATTATGTCAGTGTTTGAAAAAATAATGATTCTTATTTACAAAACATCAACCGGGGTGCATTGTCCACTTTCTAGACAAATTTCAAGTTAGGACTAACAATAATTGCATTTTTTTTTAAAAAAAAGCCGTCCGTTGGTAGACGAGCTGTAGAAATTTTTTATAATTTGTTTGAATTTCATTCAAGGTATGTAAATATGTTAAAAAATTAAATAGCGGGTAGAAAACGTCATCTGTCAACTTGGGGTAAATTTGTCCACAAATCTGTTTCCTACTTAAACAGCTTCTAAGTATTTTAGTACCATTTTTAGCTTCGGAAATTATTTTTACACTTGGCCACAGTACGCTCAAACTTCTCCAAATAACGCTTATGAACTATTTTTTTAAAACTGGGCAAAGTCACCCCTGTTGATTATATATGTAAAAATAATGATTGGTTTTTTATTTATCATATATCATATTAATCGATTATATTTAAAAATATATCCCTACACAAACTCTACAGAGATTTCGTGAAATTTTCGAAATATCACTGTTTAAAATTATTGATTTTGTAAAAGAAAAAGATTGTATTTGATTTTTTCTAATAAAGATTAGTAAATATCTGTAACACGTTATAAATATGGCGCCCGAACTTAAAAAAAATTCTGAATGTGGAGCTAAATGATGTGTTAGACCGGTCAATGAGGTTTTGGATTTTGTCCAATGTGAAAAATGCAAAATTTGGTTCCATTACGAATGTGTTGATTACAAAGGTGAAGAGATCTACATGTAGGACAAATGTATGAAAATGAAGGATAGACCAACATTAGAAGAGATATTGAATGGGTTGATGAGAGCAGTTAAAGACAATTCAGATGTAATAAAATAAATGGCGAATTATCAAGGTGAGTCCAATGAAGGAAGGGAGAAGGAAAATTATATTTATGAAAACCCTGTTTCAACCTTCTGATCTAAGTGTCCCCCACCCCCTGATAATACTCCAAAAGTTTTATTTTGGATCTGAATCGTTGCTATCTTAAAGTGGAATAGATTTGGTCGTTAGTTATCTCAGAGAGGGGACTAATAATGGAAAAAGAGAAAGTGGAAAAACTACTAAATATGAAAGCACCGACTAATTTGAAAGAGTTGAGACAGTTTTGAGGAGTTTGCCAGTTTGTGAAGGATTTTTCTAGAATTGTTCAACCATTCAATAATTTGACAAGGATGAGAGAAAAATGGAATTGGGGAAAAGAAGAAGACAAATCTTTTAAACTAATAAAAGAGAAATTAACAGAACTCCAATATTAGTATGAATAAATCCGGAATGTAAACTTTTATACAGGGTCCGGGTTAAATTTTGAAATCAAATTTTAGCACATCGCACCATCTCTTGTCAATGACAAAATACTAATTTTATAAAAAACGATATAAAACAATACCTCCCTTACTATCGTCGGTCGGTAAAAAGCGGGTTTGTGTGTGTCTGTTTTTTTTTCTTATTTTTATTAGAAGGAATATTGTGAATGTTGGGAATTAAAAAATTGTAGAAAATTTTCTGTTAAATGAAAAATTATCTATTTGAAGATAAATATTGGTTTAATATCCAAATAAATAGTCTGCCCCTGATATCATGTTATTTCGAATAATTTATTAACAACAAATCTCTCTCATTTGCTATTATAAAAACATAAAATTCTATTTAATATTTTAATGATGAATGAATAATTATAATTATGGTTTTGATGAGAATAGTTAGATATTAAATAATAAAAGTTTCTTTTATTTAAATAAAACTTAATTATCCCTCCAATTGAGGTTTGTGAAATCTACTTGATGTGACGTACTATCTGTTTTCAATGAATAAACAAGCACAGCGGCAAAGGAGAAGGTGCCCTCTACTGCCGAAATAAATAGTCATGGTCTGTGAATAAAACATTAAAAAATGTGTCAATTTGATGTAAATCTAATGTCAATATTCAAATAATAATCATTTTTATCTTGAAAAATTCGAAAAATATCCTATATTGCCTAAGGAAAAAGTTTATTTAAATTAATCAAGGAATCTACTGGTAAAGTTTCATCCATATCCATGAAGCTTTTGAATAATTGAAAATGGATCTTTATTCAGAAGTAGACAGAAAATATCCAATACATATAGGTAATTTTTATTATGTTATTTCATCTAAAGTAATGTTAATTGTCACTAAAATTATTTATAATGATAATATTCCTTAAATTGAATTATAAAATAGATAGATATATAAAAATATAATGATTTGAAATAACGAAAACAATTCTTTTTTTAGGTCCTCTATATTCTTGTATATATTGTCTAACCAATTTTATAAGTGAGGAGTTTTTATCTAAACATCTAAAAAAATGTTTTCATAAAAAAATATTTTCAATTTTAAAAAATGATGTAAAATTCAAAAAGGATACAGAGAAATATTTAGACGAAAAATTTGAACAAGATACTGATTCAAACTTTAAAGAAGACAGGCATTTTCAATGTAGTAATTTTAAAAAGAAGATTAATCATATATCTCATTTAACTCCGCATTTATTAAATTTTAAAGGTGAAAAGCATTTAGAATGTAATTATTGTAAAAAGAAATTTACTCGAAAATCACATTTAGATACACATTTATTAATTCACACAGGTGAAAAACCTTTTGAATGTAATTATTGCAAAAAGAAATTTAACCAGAAAGCAACTTTAAAAACACATTTATTAATTCATAAAGGAGAAAAACCTTTTGAATGTAATTATTGTAAAAAGAAATTTAATCAGAAGTCAATTTTAGATAAACATTTATTAATTCATACAGATGAAAAACCTTTTGAATGTAATTATTGTAAAAAGAAATTTATTTCGAAATCAATTTTAGATAAACATTTATTAATCCATACAGGAGAAAAACCTTTTGAATGTAATTATTGTGAAATGAAATTTAATCAGAAATCAAATTTAAATACTCATTTAAAAATTCATACTGGTGAAAAACCTTTTGAATGTAATTATTGTCAAAAGAAATTTCATCTGAAACTTTGTTTAAATTTACATTTATTAAATCATACAGGTGAAAAGCCTTTTGAATGTAATTATTGTAAAAAGAAATTTAATCTGAAATGTAATTTAAATTCTCATTTACTAATTCATACAGGAGAAAAACCTTTTGAATGTAATTATTGTAAAAAGAAATTTAAACAGAAAGCAACTTTAAATAAACATTTATTAATTCATACCGGAGAAAAACCTTTTGAATGTAAATATTGTAAAAAGAAATTTAATCAGAAATATACTTTAAATAGACATTTACTAATACATACAGGTGAAAAACCTTTTGAATGTAAATATTGTGAAAAGAAATTTAATCAGAAAAAAGTTTTAAATGATCATTTATTAAGACATACAGGTGGAAAAAACTTTTGAATGAAATTATTGTAAAAAGAAATTTAATCAGAAATCTTATTTAAGTTCACATTCAATAAATCATACAGGTGAATAACCTTTTGAATGTATTTTTTGTAAAAAGAAATTGAACAAATTATCAATTTAAATAAACATTTACTAATTCATACAGGTGAAAAGCCTTTTGAATGTAATTATTGTAATAAGAAATTTAATCATAAATCAAATTTAAATACTCATATATTAATTCATACAGATAAATAGCCTTTTGAATGTAATTATTGTATAAAGAAAATCTCCTTTAAGTAAACATTTATTAATTCATAATGTTTGAATAAAAATGCTTAATAATTCTGACTAAAATTTATTTTTGTTTCTTTCTTTGATTAATGTTATTTACTTTATATGTTAAATTCAATAAAAATCTTATTTTTTAACTGAATATTAATAATAATTATTGTATTTCGACCATTGATTAAACCTTATTATCTTAATCCCTTTATATTTCTCACTCCTGTGATAAACAAATAATAATAAATTAAAATAATTTATTATAATAATAAATAAATAAATAAATTGTATATATGTATGCGTCTGTGTATGTGTAAAATACATGTATTGTCGAACCAGTTTTATAAGTGAGTGTTAACGCCAAAATGGCCAAATGGCATTGGGCGATTGGGCGCTCCTAGCGGACAGCGAGGATAACACATCGCTCCGCCCCGGTCCCCAGTATGAACGATGCCTGGCATCGCCGCGCATACTAGAGACTCGTTATCAAGCGCTCGCCACGTGAACACCTTTGGGGTGCACACGAATCCTCGTTATTCAGTCGCTGCATGAACACCTTCTGGGTGTACACGACTTCTCGTTATTCCTTCGTGAAGTGGACACCTTCACCTTTTCGTTAGATCATCGTTACGTGCGTTCCAGTCAACTCAGCTGAACCACCTCCCACTCCATTGTGTAACTATTTAGTAATAAGTAATAAGTAATAATAAGTAATTGTACTAAATTTAGTGGATATATTGTTATGTTATCTCATTTCGATTAAATTCAAATTAAATTATCCATCTATATGTTATTCCTTTTGTTATTATCCCTCGAATTGGGCGATTGGGCGCTCCTAGCGGACAGCGAGGATAACACATCGCTCCGCCCCGGTCCCCAGTATGAACGATGCCTGGCATCGCCGCGCATACTAGACTCGTTATCAAGCGCTCGCCTCGTGAACACCTTTGGGGTGCACACGAATCCTCGTTATTCAGTCGCTGCATGAACACCTTCTGGGTGTACACGACTTCTCGTTATTCCTTCGTGAAGTGGACACATCTTGAGTGGACACCTTCACCTTTTCGTTAGATCATCGTTACGTGCGTTCCAGTCAACTCAGCTGAACCACCTCCCACTCCATTGTGTAACTATTTAGTAATTAGTAATAAGTAATAATAAGTAATTGTACTAAATTTAGTGGATATATTGTTATGTTATCTCATTTCGATTAAATTCAAATTAAATTATCCATCTATATGTTATTCCTTTTGTTATTATCCCTCGAATTCCTAATAAGGTGGGTTTGATCGAGAACAAGTAATTCCCGATCAAATCAACATTGTATATGGTGGGCCAAATGCTGAATCGGTTTTGGCCTAAACATATACAATAAAATTTGGTGACCCCCCGACGTGATCTTAATGTTATTTTTCTTTGTTAATCACGTATATCTTGTAATAGTTATAATTACGATTGTTAATCATATAGATATAATTAATGATAAAATTTTGTTTTCATGTTATTATGTAAAAATAGAAAATCTCTTCTAAGGGAGATTATATTTTATATAAATTTAAATTAAAATAGAGAATAAATTATATTTGAGTATTGGTTCAAATGTAATTTTATATATCTATAATTACATTTGAAATATATTTAGGTATTGGTTTAAATATAATTTTTATGTGATTCTAATTACATTTAAAGTATAAGGTTTCACAAGATTTAAAATTGAATTGAAAATAGATATCAAATATAATTTTATATCTATAATTACATTTGAAATATATTTAGGTATCGGTTTACATATAATTTTATGTGTTTTTAATTACATTTAAATTATATAAAGGATTAGTTAGTTTTTGTCAATAATAATATAAAAAGGATTAAAATAATTTAATTCAAGATCTAATTTTTTGATAAGCTTATGTCAAATAAATTATTATGTTTTTTTGTTTTTGAGTTTAATTGTAAACATATATATATATATATATATATATATATATATATATATATATATTTTGACGGGTAAAAGGCTACACAATATTCTTTTAAAATTAATTTCTTGACTTATTCATAAATGTTTTCATCGGCTGATGATATGAACAATTCTGACAATATGACAGAGAACAAGGATATCGATAGAAAATACAGACTATTTCGTCGTAATTATGCCAAATTTTTAAAGCGATGCGATGTCTGTACCTTGAGAGATGTTCCGACCGTTGAGATAGGTATAAAGGAGGTGAAATTATTACTCGACAACATAGATCAAATTGAAGGTGCCCTTTTCGAACGGGATTTGGACCTATCCTCAGATTACATGAGTTGTCTCCAAGCACTCTCGGACGATTATGGATTTCTTGTTACTAAACAGTTTGAGTTCTGTCAATTGATTTCGAAACTTAACTCAGCTACTTCAGAAACCACATTTATTCCGACTCAGCCGACTGAGCCTCTTCCTCGTATTCAGTTACCGACATTTAACGGCGATTATTCACAATGGCGATCGTTCATTAACATGTTCGACTCCTTAATTGGTTCGAGACAATCCTTGACCCCTTGTCAGAAACTTTCGTATCTAAAGTCTTCGCTACAGGGCGATGCTCTAACAACGATTTCGTCATACCATGTGACGGATGCAAATTATGTTATATGCTTGAAGGTTCTAAACGACAGATTTAATAAAAATTTGTCGGTCTCGTCACAAGTCATTGAAAGGGATCCCCCCACTTCGTTACCACTCCCAGAAATCTCATATGCCAATACTTGTGTTAGCCTGAATAAACCAACCCTCAATCCTCAAAATGGTGATAACTCTCCATATAAACGAAATGATTTCATATCCCAGTCCCTCCCGACTAATACTGTTAACTCTTCATGCTCGGTGACTAAGGTTAGAAATATAATTAACAGTCATAGTTGTTCCTATTTGGTTAACCATATTAATATTAAAAAGGTTATGTATAGGGTATTTCCTATTAATCAACATAACCAATTACAGTCTCCAATTAACTCAGAAACTAACAGTCGTCGTTATCTTCCTTGTCCCAATGATCCAACATGCCTTAAGGATTGTTCGCCTTCCCTATTAGCGACAGTAAAAGATTGGTATTTCAGATTTAAGTTTAAGGTTATAATCCACAGGGGATGGTATTTTCGCCGCAAAATTAAAGTTTCCTTTGTTAAGGTTGATATTATGGCTATTGGGAATTGAAACACGGATATGAAGGAAATGGCAATTTTTATTTTTATTTTTTTTTTTTTTTTTTTTTTTTTTTTTTTTTTTTTTTCCATACGTCCAGAAGCTAGTAATTATTTAAGTGTTAATTGTGTGATAATTATTATTTTATAATTAATGAAATTAGATTTACTTTGATAGGTTGATAATTATTTTCAAATTTTTTTTGAATTTTATAAATAACTAATCATCCTAAAATGACCCTACAAGTATTATATGAATTGAATTAGGAAAATAAAGATGGTTATGTAAATTAAGGAAGTAACTTTAATTTTTAATTCTAAATTGCTCATCAATATGTTAGTGGTGAACAATACATATTGTTCAACCTTTTGTATTTTTCCTACATATATACTTGTATTTGTTTTTTTTTTGTTAAATTTTGTTTCAACTTGATCACTATGAATATTGACTTTATGGATTTTAGATTTATCTTTCCTAAAAATATGAACCAATTTGAGGTTTGTTTAAATTAACTAATTAAATTCCAAATTAAATTTTGAGAAAGACGATCTTAATGACACTTAATATTTTTATAAAAGAATTAAAATGTTAATTTATATTTAAGGTGAATGTTCTGAGTGATTCGAGTTTACTTATAAGCTTTCATGTTTCTGCCTTTTAAAAAAAATATAATAAATTGGTTATAACCAATTTACTAAAATTATAAATTTGTTAAATATTTTCTAGGCATATTATATGTATGTGTATGTATATATATATTTGCACCAATGTATTATATATATGTGTTCTTATGAATAAATAAATATTTGTGTTGTGTAAATTATATTATTATATAGCATTGTTGTATTGAAAAAAAATTGATTAATGCCTGGTATAAATAAGTGCAATACTTTATTATGAAAAATATATGTATATTCATATTATAAATCATTAATAATTATGAATGTTGTAATTTTATTGAACATTAATGTTCTAAATAAAGCCTAAAACCAGGGTGATCTATAATTAAAATCAAATTTGTAAAAAAGGGGAAAAATGTTTAATTGTCAAAATTGAAATTAACCAAATTTTTTATTTTGGAAAAATTTATACAATTTTTAAATAATTATAAAAAAATGTTATATTTTACATGTTAAAGAATTCTACTGTTTAACTTGTAAACACCTAATTATATAAAAGATATGTTAATAATGGAAAAATGTTAGTCTTTAAGACATTCCTACCTTAGGTATGGGACACAATAGTGAAGTGAAGTGAAGTGGCCCCAAATCACTCCCTCCCATTGTGGTCTTAAATTTGACCGTTAGCCGGGTGACACTCCTTTTGGATAGGTCACCTTCAAGGCATGAGCGACCTTGACGGTTTGGCTAGCTTCCGGTTGATCATTGGCCCGGTGATCTAGGAACCGGTCGAAGGGTCCCCGCACAGGGTTACGTGTATCGGGACAGGACCGGAAAGTTGGAGCACTCGGTTCCAAATTTTACGCCCTCCCCACCATGTTATTATTCGTATCGGGACAGGACCGGAAGTTTGGAGCACTCGGTTCCAAATTTTTCGCCCTCCCGACCATGTTATTATTCGTATCGGGACAGGACCGGAAGTTTGGAGCACTCGGTTCCAAATTTTTCGCCCTCCTGACCATGTTATTATTCGTATAGGGTCAGGACCGGATGTTTGGAGCACTCGGTTCCAAATTTTTCGCCCTCCCGACCATGTTATTATTCGTATGGGGACAGGATTGGAAGTTTGGAGCACTCGGTTCCAAATTTTTCACCCTCCCCACTATGTTATTCTCGTTATTGACACCTACACCCTTCGGTTGGATACGGAGGACCAGGTTCGTCAGCCACTATGTTATTCTTCGTTATCGACACCTGCATCCTTCGGTTGGATACGGAGGACCAAGTTCGTCATCTACCATGTTATTGCGAAATACAGGATATTTCACCCGGCGGTGTATGTTAACGCCAAAATGGCCAAATGGCATTGGGCGATTGGGCGCTCCTAGCGGACAGCGAGGATAACACATCGCTCCGCCCCGGTCCCCAGTATGAACGATGCCTGGCATCGCCGCGCATACTAGAGACTCGTTATCAAGCGCTCGCCACGTGAACACCTTTGGGGTGCACACGAATCCTCGTTATTCAGTCGCTGCATGAACACCTTCTGGGTGTACACGACTTCTCGTTATTCCTTCGTGAAGTGGACACATCTTGAGTGGACACCTTCACCTTTTCGTTAGATCATCGTTACGTGCGTTCCAGTCAACTCAGCTGAACCACCTCCCACTCCATTGTGTAACTATTTAGTAATTAGTAATAAGTAATAATAAGTAATTGTACTAAATTTAGTGGATATATTGTTATGTTATCTCATTTCGATTAAATTCAAATTAAATTATCCATCTATATGTTATTCCTTTTGTTATTATCCCTCGAATTCCTAATAAGGTGGGTTTGATCGAGAACAAGTAATTCCCGATCAAATCAACATTGTATATGACTGGTGGGCCAAATGCTGAATCGGTTTTGGCCTAAACAGTGAGAAATTTTTATCTAAACATTTAAAAAAATGTTTTCATAAAAAAATATTTTCAATTTTAAAAAATGATGTAAAATACAAAAAGAATACAAAGAAATATTTAGACGAAAAATTAGAAGACGATACTGATTCAAACCATGAAAAGCCTTTTGAATGTAAATATTGTAAAAAGAAATTTTATCAGAAATCATCTTTAAATAAACATTTATTAATTCATACTGGAGAAAAATCTTTTGAATGTAAATATTGTAAAAAGAAATTTAATCATAAATCAGCTTTAAATACACATTTACTAATTCATACAGGTCAAAAACCTTTTGAATGTAAATATTGTCAAAAGAAATTTAATCAGAACTCAACTTTAAATACTCATTTACTAATTCATAGCGGTGAAAAACTTTTTGAATGTAATTATTTTAATAAGAAATTTTATCTGAAATCACATTTAAATTCTCATTTCAGAAAAGTGTAAAGGGGCGCAAGAATTTTTTTTAGAGAAAGGGGGCACCGGTACAGAAAGGTTGGAAACCACTGCACTAAGTTATACTTTTTTTCAATTAAAAAGAAGGATTATATTTTTTCTTTTCTATCTTATCTTATTATGCTAGCTAAAATTGTATATATAGCCATTGGTTCTCAAAAACCGCTCTAACTATTTTTTTCAAATTTACACTAGATATAGTATCTATAAAGAAAAATTGAGTTTTATTGATCACATCTCTTGAAAAATACATTTTCATTATTAATTTCTTAATTAAAAATTATATATGGAAAACGTCAAAATTGGCATCCATTTTTATTTTTTAACTGAAATTGTATTAATATTTTTTTTTATTTAAAATATTTTAAAATTTATTATTTAATTTCGAAATAAAATTAAAAATATTTATTTTTAATAAAATATATATAGATATTTATTAATCTCTCTCAAAAAAAAAACAAAAACAAAAACAAAAAAACATACGTCTTGCTAAGAGAGTAAAAAATGTCGCTTTCATCATCTAAGTATTATTAGTCTATTGGGTAGAGCGACTGTCTGACAATTCAACTTCGCAGGATCGAAACCGGCGGAAAATAATTTTTTTTTTTTTTTAATCTATTATTTTTTAATAAATTACTATTTTATATTTATTTATTCATTGTTCTTTTATTTTATTTTATTAATTAAGTTTTAGATAGTTTTATAATTTTTAATATTTCTTCACTAAAATATCATTTAATATTTATTAATATTATTTATTTATTATTATTGAGTACCCGAAGTTCCATTAATCAGATTGATGCAATGATGCAACATTTAATAATAGTAATATTGTAATAAATTTCTATCTTGAAAATTGTTACATATTATTTAGGATATTTTAAAAACAATTTCTTTCTTTAATATATATATATATTCTTAAAATTGAATTTGTTTAAATTTTAACACATATATTCAATAATATAAATATATATAAAATAATATTAAATTGTGTATAATATGTGTGTGTAACGGGCGGACCATTTATTTTATTTGTAATTATATTTAAACCTGGTGAACTCATCCACTGGAATTGGCTCCCAGGAGGTGCTGCTCAGATGGAGCCCGCCCAAACTAAAAGGGATTCCCCTAAAGATCTTAGCAGCCCTTGGCTCGCTATGATAGACAGTCGTTGGAGTCGATGTGAAACCATTGAGCTGATGAGATAGGGCATGGTACTCAATCCTTAAATTTATGTTTATATGTTCCATGTTCTGAAATATTTGGTAAATTTATCTTTATTTTTGTTTTCTTTCTTTCTATTAAACCCGTTAACAATATACAAATATTTTGTGAAAGTTTATTTTTATCAACCCTTATTATCTTGGCGCCCAAATTAAAGTTATATCCTTTATCAAATCATTATTATTTATTATTACAATTGTATATAAAAGAATATTTGAATTTGTTTAAATTTTAACACATTTATTCAATCAAGCCACCGCTTCTTATATCTTATTATTTATATTATAATTATTAAATAAAATTAAAAATATTTGTTATACCGATATCTGTTTTCATTGCATGAACACATATATCCATACATTAAACTTTTTGTTTATATTTTTTTATTTTTAATTTTTAATAAATTTTCTTTTTTGATATGAGATTTTATTAAAAAATTGTATATCAATATTTTTTAAAGGGTCGAGCAATAGCTCGGTGTCTCAGGTATTAATATTACCAGCCAAATTCAATAATAATGAATCATTTTTTTTAACTTAAGTACCGAGCCGAGGCTCGGGGTCCCGGTACTTTGTAATAGAGTACATAATATATAGAAATTTGAATATTTTTCTCTTCTAAACCCTAAACCCCCCCTGGTTGAGCCACTGAAGTTTTAGCTCCAAATAGATAATTTTTCATTTATCTGAAAATTTTCTGCAATTATTTAATTCCTAATATTTCTTAAAAAAAAAATGCACAAGCCCACTTTTTTATAACGTTTTTTTACATTAGTTTAATGCATGGGGCGTGAGATGGCACTATGTGCTAAAAGCATGATTACAAATAAAAACATTCAGTGTCCTAGTCTGATATCGATCGTCTGTGATGTTATTATTTTGATTGTAAAGTCTGTGGTAAATACAAATCGAAATTACAAACATTTATATTACTTATTACCTAATATATATTTAATAATTGATAATAGTCAATCAAGTTAATCAATTAAATATGGATCTTTATTCAGAAGACAGAAAATATCCAATATATATAGGTAATTTTTATTTCTATGTTATTTCATCTATAGTAATATTAATTGTCACTAGAATTATTTTGTTTTATATTATTTTTAATGAGATAATATACCTTAATTTTAAAGTAGGGTAATTATCCAGTTTAACCCGTGGGGTAAGGGAAGATAATTACTTTACCAAACTTGTTCCATTCAATAGCCCTAATCATCCTTTCTTAGAAATTGGTAGGGGCATCTTATATTTTTCTATATCTTTTTAGATAAAAAGGATTGAATTTGCTAATATATTCCATTTAACATTAGACAGCTATCTTAAGATTATAGATTGGTTCATGCATTTGGCTTCTAGAGGGCATCACCTACACGAATTATATAAATTTAACTATTTAAATTATATATATATATAATATTTAGATAATGTTATTTTTTTTTATTTATTCATTCCTTTATTAAAAAGCAAGGGGTCTTTTATGTTATAATTAAATGAATAAATTAAAAATAAAATAAAAGAAAATATACCAATTAAATAAAATAAAAATAATATATGCCAAAAATATTTATTTTAAAATCTATATATGTATATATATATATATAAATATATATATTTATATATATAATATTATTATAAAACAAAATTATTGTCCTTTTGAAGTTACAATTCAGCTGGCCACTTAACGTGCTCTTTAATGATTCACGAGCTGATTAACAAATATTCATCTATAATTTTATTGAAACTATACTAAATAATAATAAAAATGTATTAAATAAATAAATTTATAAAAATATCAATTAAAATAACGAAAACAATTATTTTTTAGGTCCTCTATTATCTTGTATATATTGTCAAACCAACTTTATAAGTGAAGAGTTTTTATCTAAACATCTAAAAAAATGTTTTCATAAAAAAATATTTTCAATTTTAAAAAATGATATAAAATTCGAAAAGGATACAGAGAAATATTTAGACGATAAATTTGAACAAGATACTGATTCAAACCATGAAAAGCCTTTTGAATGTAAATATTGTAAAAGGAAATTTAATCAAAAATGTAATTTAAATACTCATTTACTAATTCATACAGGAGAAAAACCTTTTGAATGTAATTATTGTAAAAAGAAATTTAGTCGGAAATCTCATTTAAGTGCACATTTAAAAATTCATACAGTTGAAAAGCCTTTTGAATGTAATTATTGTAAAAAAAAATTTAATCTGAAATCACATTTAAAAACACATATATTAATTCATACAGGTGAAACGCCTTTTGAATGTAAATATTGTAAAAAGAAATTTATTCAGAAATCACATTTAAATAGTCATTTAGTAATTCATACTGGAGAAAAACCTTTTGAATGTAATTATTGTAAAAAGAAATTTAATCATAAATCAACTTTAAATAAACATGTATTAATTCATACCGGAGAAAAACCTTTTGAATGTAAATATTGTAAAAAGAAATTTAATCTGAAACAACCTTTAAATTCTCATATACTAATTCATACCGGAGAAAAACCTTTTGAATGTAAATATTGTAAAAAGAAATTTAATCAGAAAACAACTTTAAATACTCATTTATTAATTCACACAGGTGAAAAGCCTTTTGAATGTAATTATTGTGAAAAGAAATTTAATCTGAAATCAACTTTAACTATTCATTTAAAAATTCATACAGGAGAAAAACCTTTTGAATGTAATTATTGTAAAAAGAAATTTAATCATAAATCCACTTTAAATAAACATTTATTAATTCATACCGGAGAAAAACCATTTGAATGTAAATATTGTAAAAAAAAATTTAATCAGAAATCAACTTTAAATACTCATTTATTAATTCATACCGGAGAAAAATCTTTTGAATGTAAATATTGTAAAAAAAAATTTAATCAGAAACAAGCTTTAAATTCTCATTTACTAATTCATACCGGAGAAAAATCTTTTGAATGTAATATTTGTCAAAAGAAATTTCATCTGAAACGTCTTTTAAATACACATTTATTAAATCATACAGGTGAAAAGCCTTTTGAATGAAATTATTGTAAAATGATATTTAATCTGCAATCTCATTTAAGTTCACATTTACTACTAATTCATACAGGTGAAAAACCTTTTGAATGTAAATATTGTAAAAAGAAATTTAATCAGAAATGTAATTTAAATACTCACATACTAATTCATACAGGAGAAAAACATTTTAAATGTAATTATGGTAAAAAGAAATTTAATCTGAAATGTAATTTAAATTCTCATTTATTAAGTCATACAGCTAGATAAACCTTTTGAATGAAATTATTGTAAAAATAAATTTATTTTGAAATCAATTTTAGATAATCATTTATTATTTCATACTGGAGAAAAACCTATTGAATGAAATCATTGTAAAAAGAAATTTAATCAGAAATCTTATTTAAGTTCACATTTACTAAATCATACAGGTGTAAAACCTTTTGAATGTATTTTTTGTAAAAAGAAATTGATTCAAATATCAATTTAAATAAACTTTTACTAATTAATACAGGGTAAAAGACTTTTCAATGTAATTATTCTAAAATGAAATTTAAATGATCATTTATTAATACATACTGTTTGAAAAATATGCTAATAATGAAAACAAAAGATTTTCTTTGAATATAGCTTTTATACTTTATAGCTCATATTATACTTTAAATCATTAAATATCTGATTTATTTAACTTAATATTTGTATTGACTATTTTATTTGGTCCATTATTCCTAAGTATCCAATACATTTAAGAATCTTATCATTTTATTATTCATGTTAGTTTATAGATTACCAGTTGGTCAGAGCGCCTTCGGCGCTCTTCACACCTGGACGGGTGCTCCGCCCCCTGTACCCCCGAGTGTTACATAGTATTTGGTTAAAAGTAGTAAATGGTTTTCATCCATTTTGTTTCAATCAGTATATTACATAAAACATTCATTTCTTTTTGTGTTCTTATTTAAAATATATTTTAATTTAATCAGTAAATTAATTATATATATATATTATTATTGTATATGTTATATCTATCTATTTATATGGCTCAAAGATACTCGAAAGTTCTTGGCCACATTTCTCCAAATGTCCCTATCCTGAGCCCTAGTCCCATCTCTCAAAATTCACCTTAACCATATTAAAAGGTGTGAAGATGAAAATTTAAATCTGGGCCTATTTCGTTTTAGAGGGAGGCCTAAGATTAGAGAGGGATGAATTGGTACCACTAGTCCAGTGACGTCAAGGAGTGGGGAGACGAGAAAGAGGTGCGAGTGTGAATGTATGAATGGAGAGAGTATTAATCAGTATTAATAAAGTAACCAGTGACCTAAACACTTGTCTTATTATTTCATATAATTCCCATACCTTCCCGAAACATAACTTTATATATATATTATTGTATGTTATATCTATCTATTTATATGGCTCAAAGATACTCGAAAGTTCTTGGCCACATTTCTCCAAATGTCCCTATCCTGAGTCCTTGTCCCATCTCTCTTACGTCCCTTCCTATGCGTCCATGGTCTTGATTCCATTTGATAATAATTTTGATGCATGATAACAGGCGTTTCCCGATTGATACCTCGATTTAAATTCTTCTCAAATATTATTATCCTTCGTGATTACATTCAATTTTTCTACATATTCAAATTTTACATTTTGTATTATAAGATTTTTTATGTTAATACTGTTCCTCTTTAACACTAAATATTTTTTCTTATCACTATTAATTTCAAACCTCCATTAATTTTCCTCGCTATCTGTAATTGCAATTGCCGAATCTCTTATATATCTCTTCCTCGCTATCTGTAATTGCAATTGCCGAATCTCTTATAATATTTAAGACGTCTGCTTAGCCTAACTTTTCAATTTTTTTGTTTAATTGCATTTCGAGTGATTTTTTCCCAATTTGTGTAATCTCATACTCACAACATGCAACATATAATTGGCCTTGGGAAAAACATCTCACAATATATTAAGATCATATAAATTGGAATTATTTATTAATTATTATTAATTATTTATCTCAACTTATTTAAAATTTGATATGTACATTCATTTCATTCAAAGAATATGTATATAATATTTAAAATTTTTATGTTTTATTTATATTTATAATTTAATTTTGTTTTTGTTTTCTTTTAATAAATAATTCTAATATTAAAAATGCGTAGATGACGTCTAAAAAATCATAATTATGTCTGCGTCTGAAAATATAATGATTCTTATTTACAAGACATCAACCGGGGTGCATTGCCCACTTTCTAGACACATTTCAAATTAGTACTAACAATAATTGCATTTTTTTAAAAAAAAGCTATCCGATGGTATACGAGCTGTAGAATTTATTTATAATTTGTTTGAATTTCATTCAAGGTATGTAAATATGTTAAAAAATTAAATAGCGGGTAGAAAACGTCATCTGTCAACTTGGGGTAAATTTGTCCACAAATCTGTTTCCTACTTAAACGGCTTCTTATTTTTAAACTTGGCCACAGTTCATTCATAATTCTCCAAAAAACGCTTATGAACTATTTTTTAAAACTGGGCAAAGTCACCCCGGTTGATTATATATGTAAAAATAATGATTGGTTTTTTATTTATCATATATTATATTAATCGATTATATTAAAAAATATATCCCTAAACAAACTCTACACAGGTTTCGTGAAATTTTCGAAATATCACTGAATAAAATTATTGATTTTGTAAAAGAAAAAGATTGTATTTGATTTTTTCTAATAAAGATTAGTAAATATCTGTAACACGTTATAAATATGGCGCCCGAACTTAAAAAAAATTCTGAATGTGGAGCTAAAGGATGTGTAGACCTGTCAAAGAGGTTTTGGATTTTGTCCAATGTGAAAAATGCAAAATTTGGTTCCATTACGAATGTGTTGATTACAACGGTAAAGAGATTTACATTTAGGACAAATGTATGCAAATGAAGGATGGACCAACATTAGAAGAGATATTGAATGGGATGATGACAGCAGTTAAAGACAATTCAGATGTAATAAAATAAATGGCGAATTATCAAGGTGAGTCCAATGAAGGAAGGGAGAAAGAAAATTATTTTTTTGTAAAACTGGGAAAAACCCTGTTTCATTCAGTAAGGACACCTATAATTTATTTGTAATATTTTTTTAAAATAATGAAAATAAATAGCCTATATTTTTCATGAGAATAGTTTAATATTAAATAATATATATATATATATATAGTTTCTCTAATTTAAATAAAAATTGATTATCCCTCTTATAGTCTGTGAATTGAGCTTTGCGACAACTACTTTATATCACAGAAGCACAGCGGCGAAGGTGAAGGTGCCCTCTACTGCCGAAATCAATAGTGAAGGTCTATGAATAAAACATTAAAAAATGTCTGTCAATTTGATCCAATTTGATCTATATGTAATGTCAATGTTCAAAAAATAATCATTTTTATCTCGAAAACTAGAAATTTGCCCCTATATTGCCTAAGGAAAAAGTTTCTTCGAATTAATCAAGGAATTCACGGGTAAAGTTTCATCCACCCCCATGAAGCTTCCCGTTTTGAATAATTAAAAATGGATCTTTATTCAGAAGACAGAAAATATCCAATATATATAGGTAATTTTTATTTCTATGTTTTTTCATCTAAAGTAATGTTAAATGTCACTAAAATTATTTTGTTTAATATTATTTATAATGATAAAATAGATAGATATATAAAAATATAATGATTTGAAATAACGAAAACAATTCTTTTTTTAGGTCCTCTATATTCTTGTATATATTGTCAAACCAATTTTATAAGTGAGGAGTTTTTATCTAAACATGTAAAAAAATGTTTTCATAAAAAAATATTTTCAATTTTAAAAAATGATGTAAAATTCAAAAAGGATACAGTGAAATATTTAGACGAAAAATTTGAACAAGATACTGATTCAAACTTTAAAGAAGTCAGGCATTTTCAATGTAGTAATTTTAAAAAGAAGATTAATCATATATCTCATTTAACTCCGCATTTATTAAATTTTACAGGTGAAAAGCATTTAGAATGTAATTATTGTAAAAAGAAATTTACTCGAAAATCATTTTTAGATAAACATTTATTAATTCATACAGGAGAAAAACCTTTTGAATGTAATTATTGTAAAAAGAAATTTAATCAGAAATCAACTTTAAATACTCATTTAAAAATTCATACAGGAGAAAAACCTTTTGAATGTAATTATTGTAAAAAGAAATTTAGTCGGAAATCTCATTTAAGTGCACATTTAAAAATTCATACAGGTGAAAAGCCTTTTGAATGTATTTATTGTAAAAAAAAATTTAATCTAAAATCACATTTAAATAGTCATTTACTAATTCATACAGGTGAAAAGCCTTTTGAATGTAATTATTGTAAAAAGAAATTTAATCAAAATTCTTCTTTAAAAACACACATATTAATTCATACAGGTGAAACGCCTTTTGAATGTAATTATTGTGAAAAGAAATTTAAACAAAAATCACATTTAAATGATCATTTACTAAATCATACAGGTGAAAAACCTTTTGAATGTAATTATTGTAAAAAGAAATTTAATCTGAAATCACATTTAAATTCTCATTTATTAATTCATACAGGTGAAAAGCCTTTTGAATGTAATTATTGTAAAAAGAAATTTAAACAAAAATCACATTTAAATAAACATTTACTAATTCATACAGGTGAAAAACCTTTTGAATGTAATTATTGTAAAAAGAAATTCAATCAAATATCACATTTAAATAAACATTTATTAATTCATACTGTTGAAAATCCATTTGAATGTAATTATTGTAAAAAGAAATTTAAACAAAAATCACATTTCAATGATCATTTATTAATACATACTGTTTGAGAAATATGCTAATAATGAAAACAAAAGATTTTCTTTCAATATAGATTATATACTTTATAGCTAATAAAAATAAAACCTCTGACTTTGTACGTCCTACGCAAGTCGGTTTTATCAATTTGGTGTCCTATGATCAGTAGAACAGTAGAACGGCTTCTATCAACCTTTACCTTGATTTTCTTGATCGGAGGCGCTAATTATCAAGTAGCTTTCCCAATTTTGGTTCCGGAGGCTGAGTTGACTCCTTCCTATAGACCCCAGCTAGAGAAATTCTCTTGCCTGGCCCGGGACTTTGAACACGGGACCACGAGAATGTGAGGCAGGTTTGCTAAACTCACACCCTGTGACGCATTACTTTATGTCTCATATCATATTATCCATTTTATTTGGTCCATTAATAAATACATTATTACTAATTATTTATCACATTTAATTAAAAGACGCCTTTCGGTGAGAGGCTAGCCTCGCTGCTTCACATTTACATGGTCCCGGGTCTGGCAAGGGAATATCTCTAGCTGGGGTCTATGGGACGGAGTCAACCCAGCCTCCGGGATCAACATTGGGGAATAGCTACTTGATAAAAAGTAGCGCCTCCGATCAAGAAAATCAAGGTAAAGGTTGATAGAAGCCGTTCTACTGTTCTACTGATCATAGGACACCAAATTGATAAAACCGACTTGATAGGCGATGTCCTTGCGTAGGACGTACAAAAGTCAGTTTTTTTTTTCTATTACATTTAAGAATCTTATAATTTATTATTAATGTTAGTTTGTTGATTATTTATTTATACAAGTCTAAAATATGTTTAATGATTCTTTCGTTTTACTAATCTATAATTGTAAATAAATTAGAAACTATAAAAATCCTTGTTTTAATTTTTAAGAAATTTTCTAAAAATTCTTATTTAAATTCCTACAGAGGAGAAAAGCATTTTGAATTTAATTTAATCACATTTAGATTGTCATTTACTAATTCAAACAGGTAAAAAGCTTTAGAAATGAAATTATTTTAAAAAGAAAATTATTAAACATTTATAATGTTTGAAAAAAGGGGGGATTCATTTTTTGGCATTACTATCTGTGTGAATTCCTTTCAAACGGTGCTATAGATATATGGAGCGTATAGAGAAATTTTTTAATCTGGTGAATAATATCTATATATTTGAGATTCTATTGATTAGCCTGGAACAACTGCACAAATTCCCAGCTCAAATTGATAAAATTCATAAGTTTATATTTAAATAAATTTATTCACTTTCTTTAAATAATTTTTAATATAAACAAGAATTATTATTAGAATAAAAAAGAAATGTACATATATTTATAATACCATATTTTATTGAATATAATGAAATTATTTTTTTGTAAAATATATTTTTTTTAAATATACATAGTAACTATTAATTTATCCATTCAGTACCGACCGACGATAGTAAGAGAGGTATTGTTTTCACACCAAATTTCACATGAGGAGATTTTTACATATCTCCACGAATCATGCATTTTCTTAATAGAAAAAAGTATTTTTAGCATGATGTTTGTTCGTCCGTCCGTCCGTCCGTATAGCTGTGTACAGCTTGATCGGCTCAACGGGTTTTGATAAAATTTGGTATATTTACTTAATGCATCTGTACACCCCAGTATCACTCTTATGGGACAGGCGTAACTCGAACACCAGATGGCGTTACATGAAAAAAGTCGACTCTTCAGGCGTCCAATAGATGGCACCGCAAAAAAAAAATGGCCGAAGATCACCCCCTCCCACAGGCCTTCCGAATTCCCTGCAATTATTTGATTATCAAACTCGACATACCTTCCGTACACAGAGTATCCGTGCACATAATATTCGAAACAAATCCAGCATAAATATAAATATAAATTTTATTTAACATTTAACACAAATACAATTGAAAAATTTATTATAAATTGTTTGATAAATAATTTAAATTACATTGTAACAAATCAAATAACAAAGTTAAATTATTTAATATTTGATAAATAAATACAAATTTCACAGCAATATAGAAATTCACAATAAGCACTATTAAATCAAATATATTCACGTACTCCTCTCAGTATATCTTTTATAGTTTTTCACATGTTTAAAAATTGCATAAAACTGCTATATATAGAATTTCAGCTTGGTTGAATCGCTAAAAGTACCGGAATTAATTTTTTAGCACGTTGACTAACAATCACGCGCCAGCATGTGACCAGATGCCCTCAACAAAGAGCCAAACTCGCTCTGGTTTAATAAATACTATTTATTAATTTTAATTTATAATTTCATTTAAATATAATATATATGTGTTAATTTATCCAATTGGAATTTGCATGATAGCCGACCGGAGACATCTCACATTTTTTTCATTTATAAATTTACCCAAATGTTCGTAAATGAGTTGTTTGATAAACTTAGATGATTAAAAATGCGTTGGATTAATTATTCTTAGTTAATCAATGATTTATGGATTTCTTGTGATCTTTTTAAATAGTATCTTTTTGGAAATAGAAATGATTATTTATTTATAAATTTCCTTCTCACTAAGAACAATTCGTATGTGTTTCTCTCGTTTCAAATATTGGCATTGAAAATTTTTAATCCATACATATAAAATATTAACAAGAACATTATTCGTTTATTTTATTTATGTAAATTACATAAAAGTGGTGAAGTTTTCTGTTAATTTAAATTATTTATTTGGATATTTGAAAAAAGCATATTTGATTTCTGTAATGCTAATTTTATATCCCAGGGTCATAGACCTTGCGTCCCACCCATATAATACAACAGGCAAAATAATTGGTTTATATATTTTAATTTTGATTCCTTTTGATAATAATTTTGATGAGATAAGCCTCTTTACTGCATTTAAATTTAAAATAAAAGGAGATAAATAGTTTTAAATTATATTCGAATGGTCTATCTATATATATAAAGGAGAGTGTTTGTATGTATGTATGTATGTATGTAATTTGTTTACTTTTTTGCTGTCATAGTGTAATATGTTAAAATGTAAATAACTTACATTTTAACATAAAATAGAAAATATATTATTTAAGGATTAAAGAATAAAAATAGAAAGTAAATTAGTGAATATTTTAAAAATAAGACAATTTGTGGAAATTGAAATAACTAAGAAATGAGAGGTGGAGGGGATGAGGAGAGAGGTGGGAGTGTGTGTGAGCGGGAGAGAGAGATTGCTGACGAGGACGAGGAGATGATTATTAGCCTTTGAGCAGTGAATCTATATATATAAAGGAGAGTGTTTGTATGTATGTATGTATGTATGTAATTTGTTTACTTTTTTGCTGTCATAGAAACAAACAAAAAAGAAATTTCCTACTTAACCGACACTTTACCGGTAATTTAGAATTATGAACATCAAAAAATAAGAAACGATTTCTATGAAATTACATCACAATATTCTTATATACCTATAGATTTTATTATTTAATAGCTATAGATTTTATTAATATCTAATCAATAACCGCAGAATTTAATTTTTTAAAGTTTATATATAGTTCTCCGTGTTGTTCAATCAAGAGCCAGGCGTGACCCACTTACTGGCGGACTCATTTTACACAATGTATATAACTCTAGCGATTCCCAATCAAAGAATTATTATAATATTTAACTTTTTATTTTAAATTCTAATATTCAAATATCATTTCAATTAAATAATTTATTCTAAAAGTTCTCATTTTAATTAATATAATAAAATATTTAAATCATATTTAACTTAAATTATTTTGTATTTATTCTTTCCATATTTGAATAGGTACTTCTTTTATTTTAAGGGAGGGAATTAACTATGATCTAAAAAAATTAATAAATGAACTTAATAATAAAAAATCAAATAAATCCATTAATTTAAATTAATACTATTAATGAATGTATATATTGTTAATTTATCTTTAGTTTTAATCAATACTTTTATACCGTTAATTTTTATAAATTGTCTCAAGTCTCTTTAATTATAATAAAATTTGAGAAAATGCAAAGTTAAGAGACTTGAGACAATTTATAAAATATATTCAATAAAAATCAAGCAATGAAATTAAAATATCGAAATGAAATGATCAAGAAATATACTCTATTATAACATATACAATACTTATAAACTATAGGCGGAGGAAATATTAGACGATATCATTGCGGGTTCAGGCCAAATCGATCAAAATTAATTAAGATATTTTCATTATGACAGATATTAAAAAAACCGCGAATTCAATAATTCTGTTCAGTAATTATTTGTAGACTTTAGTAAAACCTACGCAAGACTCAATAGATCCGGATAAACTTTTTCAAATTTTGATCTTAAAATTTATCTTGAAGGTAGTAAAGAAAGAGTAAGATGCGGAAATCAATTGTAAAATATTAGGTTACCCAGACGACTTAAATATAATAGGAGATTCGGTAATTGCAATTACAGATAGCGAGGAAAAATTAATCGAGGTAGGAGAAGAGATGAGGTTTGAAATTAATAATGATAAATAAATATATTTAGAAACAAACAGGAGCAGTATTAACATACAAAATGTAGAATTTGAATATGTAGAAAAATTGAATGTAATCACGAAGGATAATAATATTTGAGAAGAATTTAAATCGAAGTTACAATCGGGAAACGCCTGTTATCATGCAGTAAAGAGGCTTATTTCATCAAAATTATTATAAAAGGGAATGAAAATTAAAATATATAAAACAATTATTTTGTCTGTTGTATTATATGAGTGTGAGACATGGTCTATGATCTTATAGGAGATGAGAGTGGATTCAGAGTATTTGAGAATAGGATTCTCCCCAGCATTTATGGGCCAAAGAAAGATGAGGGAATGACGTACGAGAGATGGAACAGAGGTTCAGGATAAGGACACTTGGAGAAATGTGGTTGTAGCTGCCAAGAACTTTCGAGTACCGTTGAGCCACGCATGGTCTATGACCCTGGGAGATGAGAGTAGATTCAGATTATTCTTTCCAGCATTTATTGGCCAAAGAAAGATGAGGTCACCGGGGACACTTGGAGAAATGTGGTTGTAGCTGCCAAGAACTTTCGAGTAGATAGATATAACATATTCAATAATAATATATATAATTAATTTACTAAATAAATTAAAATATATTTTAAATAATCACACAATAAGAAATGAATGTTTTATGTTATACATTGTTTGAAACAAAATGGATGAAAACCTTTTACTACTTTCAACCAAATACTATGTACCACTCGGGGGTACAGGGGGCGGAGCCCCCGTCTAGATGTGAAGAGCGACGAAGGAGCTCTGAGCAGCTAGTTATATTCTATATATCAGTATTTTTTTCTGAATTTAATACCAACTTGATTTTCAAAATGTTCCATTCGTTATCCATATGATTGATTACATGTGTTAAAATTTAAAAAAATTCAAATATTCTAATTTTTAAATTTAAATACAATTGAATATTATTTTTTATTAATATCATATCAAAAAAGAGAATTTATTAAAAATTAAAAATAAAAAAAGAAGCCTATTAATAAAAAAATATAATAGAATACAATAATTTTGATATAAAACAAATTTAAATTTTAAAAAAAAATACTCAATATAAATAAGACATAAATTTAAAACATCTCGTAATATCATTTGTCTAAAAAACATATTTTAATTATCCAAGAAATCATTTTTGCACTTAAAATATATTGTAATTAATATTTGAAACAAAAACAAAAATAATAAAATTTTGTCATTTTAATTGAAGTTTTGAAAATATTTTTGTATTGATAAAAGTTTAAAAATAATATATTCAGTTTTTTTAAGCTTTCACTTTCAAATAGAAAAGAAGAAATATTCAATTATATAGAAAGAATAAATAAAAATTAAGTTAAATATGATCTAAATATGTTATTAAATAAATTTAAATGAGAACTTTTAGAATAAATTATTTAATTTAATTGATATTTAAATATTAGAATTTAAAATAAAAAGTGAAATATTATAATAATTTTTAAATTCTGAGCAATATGCAGACAAAAACCTTTTTTTTATATATAGATAGTCGAGCTGGGGATGGCAATATGGGTTTTTCCAAAAAGAGAAAGTTACCTCCCCCCCCCCCCGAGGCCCTAATAGGGATTAATTTAATTATTTATTATATTTCAAAGGAATATTTTAATATCATTTTAAATGAATGAATGAAAATTCAAATTTTATATAGTTTACATAATTATTAATTTAATAAAATAAAATTTAATATTATAATTTAATAAAATAAAATTTAATTTAATAAAATAAAATTTAATAATAAAATTTAATTTAATAAAATATTAAAATAATAAAAATTAATAAATTTTAAAAAAAAATCTATATATATAAAAGGCAATGTTTGTGTGTCTGTCTGTGTGTCTGTCTGTCTCTTATAGACTCAAAAACTACCCGTCCGATTACGGTGAAACTTTCAGGAATTGTTGTGGGCATACCAAGGAAGGTTTTAGTGTAGTTAAATCCAAAATTAATTTATCCAAAATTAATTTAATTAGTAATATATTGCTAAAATTCTGTAGTGTCACAAAACTATCGACAGATGGCGCTACATATAATTTTCAAAATTCAAATATTTTAAATTTTTTTTAAACTTAATATTTCTAACTTTGTATTACAATACAATAATGAGACGGAATTGTTGTGTGTTAAATTAGATTTTATAAATTGAAAACCATTAGTTATACCCTTAAGTTATTTAGTTTTATTGATCACATATCTGGAAAAAATCATCTTCATTAGTTGTTTTAAATTTAAATGTATATATGTGACGTCACAGTTACCTCCTTTTAGATATATATCTATTCTTAAAATAAAATTAAAAATATTTATATTATATATTCATATATATGTAAATTAATAATTATATTATTTTAATATTCCTATAAGTTGGTATCACAATTTATTATTATTATGAATTATTTATAAGTAATTACTATTATTAATTGGTATTAATAAATAAATAATATTAATTATATTAACTTAATATTTCTAACTTTGTATTACAATAATGAGACGGAATTGTTGTGTGTTAAAGAATTGTTGACTATAAAAACCAATTTGTTTTTAGGTAAGAATATATTATTCTATTTATTGTAATTATTTAAAATTTTTTTTTAGCAAACAAGTCCATTTGATTAAACCTACCATCTTATATATAGATTGTCGTGTATAAGATATTAGGGATGATGTATTTTATAAGAAAAATTGGGTTAAAAATAAGTTTAATTAATTGGTAGCACTCTGGATTGAATTTAGAATAATTAAAAGGGTTATTGAAACCGCGTAGGTTGATTAGGGAATGACAAGATTGAATAGGTTCAATTAAAAAATGCTTATATAAAATTATAACTAAAAATGATTTATTTAATAAAACTGTAAGAATTTAAATTAAAATAGATAACTCAAGAAATTAAGATGAAATAGAATAATTGAAAGGTACCGTAAAAATATAAATATAAATTAAAAGAACTTTAATTTATATTTTAGCAAATGCAATTTATAATTAATTATTAATTACCAATTGTCGACCACAGTTGGTATATTGTGTAGTTAAGGAATTGAGAATTCAAAATATGTCGAAGCCAATCATCCCCTCCTCTGCCACTTGGCAAAATTGTCCACCCCTCTCTCTCTATTGGGGTAACGAAGAGGTATATCTCTGGGTTTTCCCCTGGGTTTTTTTTTTTAAAACAATTATTTTTAGAAAGTCTTTGCCATGTGCTCAGTATCATAATACATCCAATATATAAGCATAAAAAACAAGCATTTTTATATTTATACTAGGAAAATTTGTTGTTGATTAAATTAAAATATATTTTCCAAGAAAACAAATATATGTCTTATCTACTTATACTGATTGAAACAAAATGGATGAAAACCTTTTACATACAGACTTTCAACCAAATACTATGTATCACTCGGGGGTACAGGGGGCGGAGCCCCCGTCTAGGTGTGAAGAGCGCCTGGAAGGCGCTCTGATCAGCTAGTATATAATAATTAAAGAAAAAAATGTGCCTTTGCAAGTTTCGAACTCAGGGTGCAAAGTCATAAGAAGACGCGCTAGCTCGCTCGGCCAGGAACCGCTTTTGTTTGCAAGGTTCCTATTAGAATTTATATACATGTCAAATTATCGCCACCAGCGCCTCTATGAGCTAGTATGGTAACTAAACTATTTTTAATTAATTAGCATTTCCTGGACACACCTTACCAATTAGCGGTTTTCTAAAGGAAGTCTAACATGCCCTGAGACCTACTGAATATACATAAAAAATTTCATAAGAATCGGTCAAGCCGTTTCGGAGGAGTATGATTTCAAAGTTTTGTGACACGAGAATTTTATATATAAGATAATATAATTGGAAATTAATTTGTTTGTCGGTTCTATGACTGGCCATAGCTCATTTTTTTTGTTGTGTTTAGAATCTTTTAAATAGATACTGGGAGATTTTGAGGGATAGTACAACTCCGATGATCCAATCACACACATGAAAGTTAAATAATTAATTTGAGTGTTGATAAGTACTCCAAATAAATTTATTATAACAAAAATTCTAAAAGATATATTTGGTAAAATAATGATTTATTTACAATAAAATATTATTATTATTTATAACCAATGCTAAAATATATTTCTAAACAAACACCAAAAAAGTGTTTCCCAACCAAGGTTTTTGGAAATTTTCCAATTATCACTAACTAAAAAAAATTGTGTACACCTTCATCACTGTGATTGCTTTTTCCAACCAGTAGATGGCGAAAACCTGAATTAAAGGTATAATCAATTTTAATTTAAATAAATAAACTGTATTATATATACATATATTTAATATTACACAATTTTTTTTAGTTAGTGATAATTGCAGGGCCGTCTTAAGGAATTCGGCGCCCATGGGGTACTAAAAATAATGCTCCCTTCTTCCTAAGAAAATACAAAGAATGGCAAATGGGAGTCGGAAAAGTTATACAAAACAAAAGTGTCAGAACTAGAAAAAAACTATTTGTTACTTATATAATAAACTGTTATCTTTATTGTAACTTTTCTTTAAAGCCACTTATTTAAAAGATGGGTATAAATGTTTACCCAGATTTGAGGGGATTATCTCAATAATGACATTTCCGATCAGTTCTAATCCTTAACTTGATCGGAACTATTATATGATTGGTGGTCTTATATTAACTCCAGTGCGACTGAAACAAAAGTACGATCGGTTGGGTGTTACTCCTATTTCGCGTTGCCCTTCTCTATCTATCGTTTTTCAGCACATTTGAAAGAAATAAAAATCAGTTTAATATTTTAAGAAGTGTTCTAATTTAAAAATAACTAAAAACTTATTAAAAACTAAAAATAAATTTTTACTATATCGCAAATAAAAAATTGCCGCCTCAAAAGGCTTGCGCCCTGGGGCTATAGCCCATTTAGCCCTGTGGTTAGGGCGGCACTGGATAATTGGAAAATTTGAAGCATGACTAAAAAACTAAACAAGGATCCAGCTGGGTGGGTTAATTGACTGTGAGATGGGCTTGCCGAATGTTAATGTGTAATCAAACAAGAAATCACAGACTAAATGGAGCAAACGTTTTTCGTTGTATATGAACCAATTCATCCATGAACTTTGTCAGGCTTATAGAAAAATAATTTTATTCTATTTAGTCTATGAGAAAAACGTTATTATATATTATATAAAATATTTTTTATATTTATATTATTTAAAAAAAATTACAGACCTTAGGTGCCTAGGTTGCTATTAGGCCTTAGTCTGCCCCTGATATCATGTTATTTCGAATAATTTATTAACAACAAATCTCTCATTTGCTATTATAAAAACATAAAATTCTTAACTATTTGAAATTTTTTATTTAATATTTTAATGATGAATGAATAATTATCCTATGGTTTTGATGAGAATAGTTAGATATTAAATAATAAAAGTTTCTTTTATTTAAATAAAACTTGATTATCCCACCAATTGAGGTTTGTGAAATCTACTTGATGAGACGGACTGAGACCATGAGACGGACTGTTTTCGATGAATAAACGAAGCACAGCGGCAAAGGTAAAGGTGCCCTCTACTGCCGAAATAAATAGTCATGATCTGTGAATAAAACATTAAAAAATGTCTGTCAATTTGATGTAAATCTAATGTCAATATTCAAATAATAATCATTTTTATCTCGAAAAATTCGAAAAATATCCTATATTGCCTAAGGAAAAAGTTTCTTTAAATTAATCAAGGAATCTACTGGTAAAGTTTCATCCATATCCATGAAGCTTTTGAATAATTGAAAATGGATCTTTATTCAGAAGTAGACAGAAAATATCCAATACATATAGGTAATTTTTATTATGTTATTTCATCTAAAGTAATGTTAATTGTCACTAAAATTATTTATAATGATAATATTCCTTAAATTGAATTATAAAATAGATAGATATATAAAAATATAATGATTTGAAATAACGAAAACAATTCTTTTTTTAGGTCCTCTATATTCTTGTATATATTGTCTAACCAATTTTATAAGTGAGGAGTTTTTATCTAAACATATAAAAAAATGTTTTCATAAAAAAATATTTTCAATTTTAAAAAATGATGTAAAATTCAAAAAGGATACAGAGAAATATTTAGACGAAAAATTTGAACAAGATACTGATTCAAACTTTAAAGAAGACAGGCATTTTCAATGTAGTAATTTTAAAAAGAAGATTAATCATATATCTCATTTAACTCCGCATTTATTAAATTTTAAAGGTGAAAAGCATTTAGAATGTAATTATTGTAAAAAGAAATTTACTCGAAAATCACATTTAGATACACATTTATTAATTCACACAGGTGAAAAACCTTTTGAATGTAATTATTGCAAAAAGAAATTTAACCAGAAAGCAACTTTAAAAACACATTTATTAATTCATAAAGGAGAAAAACCTTTTGAATGTAATTATTGTAAAAAGAAATTTAATCAGAAGTCAATTTTAGATAAACATTTATTAATTCATACAGATGAAAAACCTTTTGAATGTAATTATTGTAAAAAGAAATTTATTTCGAAATCAATTTTAGATAAACATTTATTAATCCATACAGGAGAAAAACCTTTTGAACATTTATTAATTCACACAGGTGAAAAACCTTTTGAATGTAATTATTGCAAAAAGAAATTTAGCCAGAAATCAACTTTAAAAACACATTTATTAATTCATACAGGAGAAAAACCTTTTGAATGTAATTATTGTAAAAAGAAATTTAATCAGAAGTCAATTTTAGATAAACATTTATTAATTCATACAGGAGAAAAACCTTTTGAATGTAATTATTGTAAAAATAAATTTAATCGAAAGTCAATTTTAGATAAACATTTATTAATCCATACAGGAGAAAAAGCTTTTGAATGTAATTATTGTGAAATGAAATTTAATCGGAAATCTACTTTAAATAGTCATTTACTAAATCATACAGGTGAAAAGACTTTTCAATGTAATTATTGTGAAAAAAAATTTACTCGTAAATCACATTTAAATAGACATTTATTAATTCATACAGGAGAAAAACCTTTTGAATGTAATTATTGTGAAAAAAAATTTACTAGTAAATCACATTTAAATACACATTTATTAATTCATACAGGAGAAAAACCTTTTGAATGTAATTATTGTAAAAAGAAATTTAATCAGAAATCAACTTTAAAAACACATATATTAATTCATACAGGTGAAAAGACTTTTCAATGTAATTATTGTGAAAAAAAATTTACTCGTAAATCACATTTAAATACACATTTAATAAATCATACAGGTGAAAAGCCTTTTGAATGTAATTATTGTGAAAAGAAATTTAATCTGAAATCTCATTTAAATTCTCATTTATTAATTCATACAGGTGAAAAGCCTTTTGAATGTAATTATTGTAAAAAGAAATTTAATCAAACATCACATTTAAAGAAACATTTATTAATTCATACAGGAGAAAAACCTTTTGAATGTAATTATTGTGAAAAGAAATTTAATCGGAAATCAACTTTAAATACACATATATTAATTCATACAGATAAATAGCCTTTTGAATGTAATTATTGTATAAAGAAAATCTACTTTAAGTAAACATTTATTAATTCATAATTTTTGAAAAAAAGGCTTAATAGTACTGACTAAAAATTATTTTTGTTTCTTTCTTTGATTAATGTTATTTACTTTATATGTTAAATTCAATAAAAATCTTATTTTTTAACTGAATATTAATAATAATTATTGTATTTCGACCATTGATTAAACCTTATTATCTTAATCCCTTTATATTTCTCACTCCTGTGATAAACAAATAATAATAAATTAAAAAAATTTATAATAATAATAAATAAATAAATTGTATATATGTATACGTCTGTGTATGTGTAAAATATAAGGTAAACCTACCAGTGGTGGACCACCCGGCCAGTAATGGATCATTTGATTGATTTTTGATAAACTACAATAATTTCAAATTAAACTCGAGATATTGATAAATATCAAGAACAACCTCTTCCGGATTGTTTAACAATGAAACAGAGACCAGTTGCTGCATTTATATTATAATGTTTTTTTTTGTAATTGGGAGTTTTGGCAGGGTGAAAAGGGATGAAAAAGAAATAATGGTCTAATATGGTAGACTTTGAATCGGCGTGCACTGACCTGGAGATTTGGATCTGGAAAAAAAGAAAAAGATTAAATTTATCATTAAAAAAAAATAAACAGATTTATTATATTTGATATTTAAATATAAATTTTAAAACCTTTAGAGATTTAGATTTTAAGATTTTAAATTACATAAATACATACAGTATTTTTTTGATATTTTAAATTAAAAAAATATAGACAGATCATTTATAAAAATTATAAAAAACTAATATTTGTTGGAAAACTATTTTTTTTATTAAAACTATAGCCGGTCCTTTCTCTCTTCCAAAATCTCCTCCTGAAAAGTCCGTCTTCACTCGACGCTAACCCAGGAACGAATGTCCTTGTCTGACTTTTTTTCACAACTAGTCCCTTCAGGGGAAACCTCTTAGAATAATCCTTTCCTTTGAAAAGACATTTATATTTAAAAAATAAATTTTATTTTTAAAGGATTAATGATATTTTTAGAATATCATTACATCCCCTGTTTACGATTTAAAAAAATTATTTTGGGGGATGAAAGGACTGTCTGTCTGTTCGCTCTTTTGACAAATTGAAATCGATTTTTCATCATCTTAAGATTGAGATAGACTTTTGAAAATTTTTATAGATATTTCAATCGATCTCTAGAAGGTATAGAAGAAATATAATTGAATTATAATTAATTAGCGATTAATTACTTTTAGTAACTAACTCCTTTTGTATTGCTCCGATTAATTTTTTCTCAACGGATTCTGAAGCATAAATATTGATTTCAGGATAGATTTTCATTTTGAAAGTAATTGAGAATACTTTATAGTATTGAAATTAATGATGAATTCTTATTAATCAGTTGTGTCGCCAATAAGGCGGGATTTCTTCCCCTCAGATGGTATAGAGAAAATATCTTTTTTTTTATACATTGTATATGTCCCCGATAGAAAGGAAACAAAACAATAGAATAACCTTTTTTTTATGAAGACAATATATATATATATATATATATATATATATATATATACTAGCTGATCAGAGCGCCTTCGGCGCTCTTCACACCTTGACAGGAGCTTCGCCTCCTATACCCCCGAAGTAATACATAGTATTTCGTTGGAAAAGGTAAAAGGTTTTCATCCATTTTGTTTTAATCAGTATATTACATTATATTATCATTAAGACATTTTAATTTAATCAGTATATACATTTATACATTTAAATTAAGACAAAACTAATGAAGATGTATTTTTCCAGAGATGTAATCAATAAAACTCAATTTTTCTTTATAAATACTATCTCTGGTTTGAATTTCAAAAAAATCGTTAGAGCGGTTTTTGAGAACCCATGGTACAAACAATTTTTACTCATATAAGAAGATAAGATAAAGGAGAGTGTTTGTTTGTATGTATGTAATTTGTTTACTTTTTTCTGTCATAGAAACAAATATATATATAATTAGAACCTCTCTGTCTCCCACTATTTAAAATTTTGAAAAATGGAGTGTTCTAGCCAAATTAAGAAATTTAAATGCCTTATGCAACATTGATAGGTAAATGAATTGGACTGGAAGAGGAGACATGTGATTAGAGAAATTGGGTAAAAATCAACCGAAATGTAATTAAACAAAAAAAAATTCAAGAATTATGCTACGGATACGTCTTACATACAATTAACATACAAAATGTAGAATTTGAAAAAGTATAAATATTTAAATACTTAAGATCTCTAATCACGAAGGATAATAATATTCGAGAAGAATTTAAATCGACGTTGTAATTGAGTAACGCCTGTTATTATGCATTAAAGGGGCTTATCCCATCAAAGAGGATCAAAATTAATATATATAAAACAATTATTTTTCATGTTGATAGATGACTAGGGTGACCATATTTCGAAAACACCAAACCGGTACAAACGGTATACCTCTTTTTTAGAACTAAATTGAAAAAATTTTGAAAAAAAATTACGAAATGTAATAAATATTGAAAAAACAGGACAATAGGCTGTCCCGAAGACATTTTTGAGACAGCACCTAACGACGGGACGTTTGGTCACCCTATCGATGACTCTGGGAGACGAGAGTAGATTTAGAGTATTTGTGAGATTAATATTGTTCGCAGCATTTATACGCCAAAGGAAGATGAGGTCACAGGGGGATGGCGGAGATGGCATAACGAGAAATAATGTCCAGATATAGTTAAGGTTATAAAATCGAGAAGGCTGGGATGGGAAGGGGACGTGGTTGGAATTGGAGAAACTAGAAATTGGGAGACATCCGGTGGAAGGCCAAGGACCAAGGTGGGTGGACAATGAAGGAAGGGACATGGGAGAGATTGGACAGGGTAGGATTTGGTTGTAGCTCAGGATAGGGACACTTAGAGAAATGTGGATGCTGCGGCTAAGAACTTTCGAAAACTGTAGAGACACAGAGTTAGATAAATATAACATATACAATAATAATATATAATTAATTTACTGATTAAATTAAAATATATTTTACAAGAAAACAAATAAATGTCTTATCTACTTATACAGATTGAAAGAAAATGGATGAAAACCTTTTACATACAGACTTTCAACCAAATACTATGTATCACATGGTACAGGGGGCGGAATCCTCGTCTAGGTGTGAAGAGCGCCGAAGGCTCTCGGAGCAGCTATTATATTTATAAAATATACATTTATATATATATATATTTATAAAATATACATTTATATATATATATATAAATAATGTATATATTTATATATATATACATTTATAAAATCTCATATTAATTAAAATTATTTATTTATAAATATAATATAATAATTATTATTCAATAATAACATTTACTTAACATAAATTCATAAAATCAATTTAGAAGATTAATATATTTTTTTGTTTTATTAAATTTGTAAATTTTCGTATAACTTCATCTTTTATATTTTTTAAAAATGCACATAAGTCAACTTTTTTGGAATAGCCTATCTCCTGCTCATGTTTTATCATTAAGTTTTGGGACAGCATGTATATACAAGATCTGTTCAAAAGAAAAAGTGGATTTGAATTATTTTGAAAAGTATGTATTTATTCATCAATATCAATGGATTGGGTAGCAATACCAAAGCATCAACTTCAATTCAACAATGGAAACAAAACAGCTATTTTAAATAATACGGTAAAATGTTGAGCATCTGCAGCGCTGTCTAGAGGTGCCGTTTTGCAAAAGTGTGTTAAAAGAGTTTATCTCGATCACTCCATGCAACTCCATGTCCTGGGCCTGCAGTGCTGTTGTGGTAAATACAAATCGAAATTACAAACATTTATATTACTTATTACCTTATATTTTATAATTGATAATACATTAATCAATTAAAGATGGATCTTTATTCACAAGAAGACAGAAAATATCCAATATATATAGGTAATTTTTATTACTATGTTATTTCATCTATAGCAATATTAATTGTCACTAGAATTATTTTGTTTTATATTATTTTTAATGATAATATACCTTAATTTTAAAATAGTTAGATATATAAAAATAATTCAATTCTAAATAAAACAATTCTTTTTGTAGGTCCTCTATATTCTTGTATATATTGTCGAACCAGTTTTATAAGTGAGAAATTTTTATCTAAACATTTAAAAAAATGTTTTCATAAAAAAATATTTTCAATTTTAAAAAATGATGTAAAATACAAAAAGAATACAAAGAAATATTTAGACGAAAAATTAGAAGACGATACTGATCCTAACCATGAAAAGCCTTTAAAATGTAAATATTGTAAAAAGAAATTTAGTCGGAAATCTCATTTAAGTGCACATTTAAAAATTCATACAGGTGAAAAGCCTTTTGAATGTATTTATTGTAAAAAGAAATTTAATCAGAAATCAACTTTAAATACTCATTTAAAAATTCATACAGGAGAAAAACCTTTTGAATGTAATTATTGTAAAAAGAAATTTAGTCGGAAATCTCATTTAAGTGCACATTTAAAAATTCATACAGGTGAAAAGCCTTTTGAATGTATTTATTGTAAAAAGAAATTTAATCAGAAATCAACTTTAAATACTCATTTAAAAATTCATACAGGAGAAAAACCTTTTGAATGTAATTATTGTAAAAAGAAATTTAGTCGGAAATCTCATTTAAGTGCACATTTAAAAATTCATACAGGTGAAAAGCCTTTTGAATGTATTTATTGTAAAAAGAAATTTAATAGGAAATCATATTTCAATTCTCATTTATTAATTCATACAGATGAAAAACCTTTTGAATGTAGTTATTGTAAAAAGAAATTTATTTTGAAATCAATTTTAGAAAATCATTTATTAATTCATACTGGTGAAAAACCTTTTGAATGTAATTATTGTAAAAAGAAATTTAATCTGAAAGGTAATTTAAATAATCATTTACTAATTCATACAGGTGAAAAACCTTTTGAATGTAATTATTGTAAAAAGAAATTTAATTATAAATCACATTTAAATACACATTTACTAATTCATACTGGTGAAAAACCTTTTGAATGTAAATATTGTCAAAAGAAATTTAATGTGAAATCTGCTTTAAATGCACACAGTGGCGCAACCAGGGGGGGGTTTTGGGGGTTAAAACCCCCCCCAGGAGAGAAAAAAATATACATTGCTGTATATTGTGTACTATATTACAAATTGAAAAGAAAAAATATAATCCTTCTTTTTATTTGAAAAAAAAATAATTCTTAAAATATAACTTAGTGTAAGTACAATAAGTAATTTTATTTTTTTTTAAAAAAATTTTAACAAAAATAAAAATTGCTTATTTTTTCGTACAGAATTTAATATAAGAAATAAAAAAAATATTTTATTATTTCTCCTAAATCATATAAAACAAAAGACTCAATATAAGATTACTAGATGTTTGTGAAATTTTCCAATTTGACTATTATTTAAATATAAAAAAATAAATAAAAATATTACTCAAATTCTAAAAATTCCATAAAAATTATGAAGTGAAGACTAATTTTTTCAAAATGTAAACGGGTAAAAATCCCTAAAGGAAAAAATCCATAAAAGTCAAAAATCCCTAAAACCAAATATCCCTAAAAAGAAAAATCCTTAAAACCGAAAATCCCTAAATAAAAATATCCATGACTGAAAAAATCTATAAAAGAAAAAATCACTAAAAACAAAATTTTTCATTTTTGTATTAATGTTAGTTGTGATTAAGAAAATTTAATTACAAGGTGAGCATGACACCCAGTTGCCTGAGACACGACCTCCCAAGGAGGTAATTGAGCCTGGACCGAAAGTAGGGGAAAATAGGTCGAAAAATACATACATATGGCCCAGACACGTGATTTTTCCAAAAAAATAGGGGTGTCAAATTCGTATGTAAAATAAAGGGAATTTACTCAAATTTCGTTTATTAGCATACGTTTTAATAGCTTAATGATTCCAAATACAAAATACACCATTTGCGCCGTATATTTCATCAAGGAAAATATAACGCAATTTGTGAAATTTACAATCATCAGAGGTTGACTTTTTCATTTTGCTCAATGCATTTATAGAAACATCAAATCAATGCCAGAAGTTTTGAAGCTCTATAATGATATAGATAATCCTGACAACTCCACTCATTTACGAACTCTTGCAGCTTTGGCTTTGGTACCACCATCAAAAGTCATTGTAGCCCACCAAGCATTAGCTGGACGACCAACAGGGTAAAACTTCGTGATCTTTTTTCTTACTTCGAGCGAACTTGACTAGGTGAAAAATTTTTGGCTGGCTTTTATGACCCCGACATTGGAACATTGGAACATCTACGATGCCACTTTAATGGGTTTACCACGAACAAACAATGCATTGGAAGGTTACAACAATGCTCTTCGTTCACGCTTAGGAAGTTACAAGTTATCAGTATGGGACCTGATTAAGCAAATCTATATTGAGCATAACCTTATCTCTTTGGAAATCTGTCGTGATGTTCGTGGTAAGAAGCCTGATCCACCAAGGAAACGATTCCGCGACTCGCAAGATGAGCTTCTGACCATAATGAAGGCAAACCATGAATAATGTGACTCTAAAAAACCAGATGGAACAGACGTGATGACACCAAGCATGATGTATAACTACCTCATTCAAGTCTCTTCGGCTATTCATTATTAAATAAGTAAAAAAAAAAATAGGGAAATTTTTTATTTATTGATTTATTCTTTTAGGGATATTTGCATTTAGGGATTTTTTCTTAGGGATTTTTACATTATTTCTTTCAAAATATCCTGCCACTACGGGCGGACGAAAAGCTTTCGAAATTTTAAAGTACTTGGGGTGTCCCATAAGTTTCTTCGCTTTTCTTGATAATAAATGAATACACTATATTTGTTGTTTAAAGTTGATTTATTATGTTATGTATGAACCATTCTGATCTATAACCTTCTTCCATCTCCCAGGAAGCCTCATTATGCCCTGTTTCCAAAATAGTTGAGGCTTACTTTCAAAATATTCATTTAGGAGCGTTTTTATTTCGATTATGGATTTGAAAGATTTACCATGGAGAGAGTTTTTTAAGGAGAGGAACAAGAAATAATCGGATGGAGGAAGGTATGGGGAGTATGGAGGATGAGGTAGAACGTCCCAATCAAACTGTTATAATTTTTGCCTTACGATCAACGCAATAAGCGGCCTTGCGTTGCCGTGATGGAATACTACACCTCGTCGGTTCGCCAATTCTTGCCGTTTTTCTGCTATGGCGGTTTTTAGTTAATTCAGTTGATTGCAATATTTGTCAGCATTGATCATATCACCTTCAGGAAGGAGCTCGTAGTACAGTACACCCTTCCAGTCCCATCAAATGCACAAAAGAACCTTCTTCGGATGAAGCCCAGACTTCGCAACAGTTTAAGGTCTATTTTCTTTAGACCAAATCCGTTTTCGATCCACATTTTGATACAAAACCCAAGTCTCGTCTCCAGTGACAAGACTCTTTAAGAAATGATTTCTTTTGTGTCGCTGTAGAAGCAAATCACACGTAGGGACGCGCTTTATAAGGCCGGTCTCCGTCAATTGTTGTGGAACCCAAGCTTCATATCGATTCGCATATCCCATTTTGATTAAATGCTTATGTGCCGTTGTTTTGGGAATGTTAGTTTCACCCGCTATCTCGCGCACACTGTATTTACAGCATGCACAGTCTTGATAATATCCGTCGTTGCTGGGTGGCCAGCTCTAAATTTCTTAAACAAATTGCGGACGGTCCTAATAGTCGAAGCACCACTCCCGTAAACGGTGCAAATCTCTTTTGCCGCAAATGCTTCTTTTGGCTCTCCATAGTAGAAAAATTTTTAAAGAGACTTTGTCACCAACGAAACGTACTCTGAAAAAGCTCTGGGATGATTAAATAAGATGCCATAAACGGCTAAGAGATAAGCCTGCATGTTTATATAAACATAGGCAGTTAGATTCATTCATAGCGTGACGCGGAAAAAACTTATGGGACAACCTATAGGTTTTTTATAAATAACTCCTTTATTATTAAGTTTAGGTAAAAATGAATATAATGAAACTTTTAGTAAATTCGATTCCCTATAAATTTAATACGATAGTATGATAATTCTCATAAAAATCGGTATTTATTGAGAAAATCAATAAAATATTCTTTGACACATCTTTAAACTACCCTTACTTATGGTCCGATCTTGTCCAAAAACAATCCAATCCCCGCCCATCATTCCCAAAAAAAACATCTAAATATCAAATTTCAAGACAATATCTCATTTTGTTTAGACGTAATCTCGGTAACGAGCCGGTTCAAAAACATTTTTTTTGCAGTTTTGGATTCAGAACGGTCTGAAAAGTGAAAATCTCGAAGAATCTCGGAGCAAAATTTTCAAAATTTTCCGATCATCGTATAAGCTATCCTTATTTCATGAGGAAAGCTAAAATAATTTACTTATAGCTGGAAAAAAATATTTTCTTTCTAAAACAGTGAATACGAGTAAATAAAATATAAAATTAAATTTTTTTGCCAGATTTTGTAAAATCAGTGTTTCATTTACAAAACTTAAATATTTAAAAATATTTAATATAAAAAACAAATCTTAATGAAAATTCGTCTTTGAGAGAGTCCGGGGGGGGGGGGGGGGGCATAGAAAGGTGGAGCGGCTAGTCAAAACCCCCCCAGGATCAAATCCTGGTTGCGCCACTGAATGCACATTTATTAATTCATACTGGAGAAAAACCTTTTGAATGTAAATATTGTCAAAAGAAATTTAATAATAAATCAATTTTAAATAAACATTTATTAATTCATACAGGTGAGAAACCTTTTGAATGTAAATATTGTCAAAAGAAATTTAATAGGAAAACAAATTTAAATACTCATTTAAAAATTCATGCTGGTGAAAAACCTTTTGAATGTAATTATTGTCAAAAGAAATTTCTTCTGAAATCACATTTAAATTCTCATTTATTAATTCATTCAGGTGAAAAACCTTTTCAATGTAAATATTGTAAAAATAAATATAATCATAAATCAACTTTAAATACACATTTACTAATTCATACTGGTGAAAAACCTTTTGAATGTAAATATTATAAAAAGAAATTTTATCGGAAATCACATTTAAATTCTCATTTATTAATTCATACAGCTGAAAAGCCTTTTGAATGTAATTATTGTGAAAAGAAATTTAATCGGAAATCAACTTTAAATACACATATATTAATTCATACAGATAAATAGCCTTTTGAATGTAATTATTGTATAAAGAAAATCTCCTTTAAGTAAACATTTATTAATTCATAATTTTTGAAAAAAAGGCTTAATAGTACTGACTAAAAATTATTTTTGTTTCTTTCTTTGATTAATGTTATTTACTTTATATGTTAAATTCAATAAAAATCTTATTTTTTAACTTAATATTAATAATAATTATTGTATTTCGACCATTGATTAAAGTGCTGTTATTATTATATATTATTATATTATATTATTATTTGTTATCTATTTATTTATTCATGTCTAAGATACTTCAAAAAATTCTTTAAATTTTTACTAACATTAAGAATAAATTTTATACAAATTCTAATTTTAATTATGATCTTCTAAATTTTACACGAGAATGTAATTTGAATAGAGTTATTGTAATTAATTGATTGTATATAATGAAAAATTTGATTTATATTTTCAATTCTGTAAACTTACTAGGAACAATGTTATTTATAATATCTATCTATCTATCTATATTCTTCTTCTATATATATAAAAATGAAATGTATGTTTGTATGTGGCGTTGTACACAGCTGGATCCAAGAGGCGGAGGTAAAGTTTCTAAGGAAACTAACAAACTATCAACAAAGCTCAGGGCCAGTCACTCAAGTGCTGCGGAATTCATTTGCAATTCCCATGTTTTTCTCACGGCCAATTATATGTTGCATGTTCGCGAGTAGGTACAAAACATTTGTTTATTTACGCTCCATGTGGAAAAACTGAGAACGATTAGTAAAGCATAGCGATAAAACAAAATATTTAGTAAGAGAGAAAAACATTGTTAACACACAAGGTCAACATACAAAATGTAGAATTTGAAAATGTAGAAAAATTTAAATGCTTAGATTCTGTAATTACAAAGGATAATAATATTGCATAAGAATTTAAATCGATGTCGCAATCGTGTAACATACAGTAAAGAGGCTTATCACATCAAAACTTTTATCAAAATTGATGAAAATTGAAATATTACCCTGGAAAAAGATATTGGTCGGAAGATCGATTGGAAAACGTGCGTTTGGAAGACCAAGGACCGCTGTGGGTGGACAATGTAGGAAGAGACGTGAGAGAGATGGGACAGGGTAGGAGTTAGATGGTTATAGCTCATGATAGGGATACTTGGAGAAATGTGGTTGTTGGGGCCAAAAACTTTCGAGTATCGTAGAGCCAGAGCTCAGAGGTAGATAGATAGATATAACATTTACAAGAACACAAAAAAATGATTGTTTTATGTAATATACTGATTGAAACAAAAAGGAAGAAAATCTTTTACATACAGATTTTCAACCAAATATTATGTTTCACTCGGGGGTACAGGGGACGAATCTAGATGTGAAGAGGGCAGCTAGATATAAGGTTATAAAATAGAAAAGGTTGGGTTGGGAAGGGGTCATGGCTAGAATGGTAGATTACAGATCGGCGAAAAATATTGGAAAAACCGATTGGGAAACGTCCGGTGGGATTGGGAAGCCCAAGGTCGCGGTGAGTGGACAATGTAGGAAGGGACGTGGGACAGATGGGACAGGGTAGGAATTTTATGGTTATAGCTCAGGATTGGGGTTGGTTTCAAAATCCGTAGGGGCACAGAGATAGATAGATAGATATAACAAATACAATAGTAATATATAATTAATTTACTGATTAAATTGAAATATATTTTAAATAAGAAGACAAAAAGAAATGATAATATAATGTAATATACTGATTGAAACAAAATGGATGAAAACCTTTTACATACAGACTTTCAACGAAATACTATGTATTACTTCCGGGGAGCCCTCGTCAAGGTGAGAATCAGCTAGTACCCACCAAGCACCCCCCCCCCCCCCATACGCTTTTCTATCAAGAAGTTACTAGAAGGGTTAATAGATGGAGCCAAATTTTAAATAAAAATAAAATATAACTATATAAAATTTAATATTAAAATTTAATAAAATAAAATTTAATTTAATAAAATATTAAGATAATAAAAATTAATAAATTTGTAAAAAAATATATAATACTTAAAAAAAAAATTGTGCCTTTGCGAGTTTAGAACTGAGGGTGCAAAGTCATAAGATGACGCGCTAGCTCGTTTAGCCAGGAACCACTCTTGTTTGCAAGTCTCCTATAAGGGTATACCAGCTGGTCAGAGCGCCTTCGGCGCTCTTCACACCTGGACGGGTGCTCCGCCCCCTGTACCCCCGAGTGGTACATAGTATTTGGTTAAAAGTAGTAAAAGGTTTTCATCCATTTTGTTTCAATCAGTATATTACATAAAACATTCATTTCTTTTTGTGTTCTTATTTAAAATATATTTTAATTTAATCAGTAAATTAATTATAGTTGGCACCACTAGTCCAGTGACGTCAAGGAGTGGGGAGACGAGATAGAGGTGCAAGTGGGGATGTATGAATGGAGAGAGTATTAATAAAGTAACCAGTGACCTAAACACTTGTCTTATTATTTCATATAATTCCCATACCTTCCCGAAACATAACTGGTGTCAGAAAATATGGATTCAGAACTCAAGCTGAGAATAAAGAAAATGAAATCAGTGATTTCAAAACTACATAACATAGTTGAAACCGAAGAAAATTCTTTAAGTGAAACGGTTGAGAAAAGAATCACTGATATTAAAAAGGAATTTCATGAAATCAACATGAAATTAATGGATATAGATGATGAGGAAGAAATTGACTTAAGTGAATATACGGAAAAACTATTGAAAATGATAAACAAATGCCGGAAGAGAGACATCCCGAAAGCGATTGAACAATTGTTGAAGCCAAAAATCTTCGAGGGGAATCTCTTAGACTTCGAGAACTGGACGTCATCTACCTTATTAATGATTGAAGAGGCCAATATAACTGATAACTTGAAGTTGGCAGCCCTTAAAAATGCGGTTAGTAACAAACCATTTAATTTAATTAAACACCTGAACTCTTTTGAAACGGCCAAGCATCGCCTTTCTGAATATTATGGAGATCCAATTCTGATAACGGATCAATGCTTTATCAATATTAAAAATATTGAAATTGATTTTAACAATTTTCAACGATGGTTAGAAGCCATTGGCTGTCTTGAAAATATTATAGAGGTATTCTCTAAAGCCAAACCTGACGAAACAAAAATCAAATCATTTAAAAGAGTTTTGATAAAAAAAATACCTGCCAATATAGCAGAGGAATATATTAGCAAATATGAGATGGGTTCCACTTTGAAAGAATTGTTGGAATTCATAAAGCTAAAGGGGAATATGATTAAACAAAAAATCGAATTGGGAATCATAACTAAAACGATGCAAAAAGCTGAATCACCTAAGACCAATCGTCTGGACTCATGTTTATTTTGCAAAGAAAAGCATAAAACAATATTTTGTACGACAGGCTCAACAAAGTCAAGATTTGATAAGGCAAAAAAATTAAAAATTTGTAAAGAAAAAGGTCAATGACGAGCATTTAAATCAAAATGACATAATACCGCCTAGCGATTTCGATAAAGAAGAAGAATTTTTCTGTCATCAATCGTTAGAACACATTATTAAAAAATATTCAAATGTTTTTCTAGGCATTGGACGAAATAATAAAATAAAACATAAGATCGAATTAATATCGAATAAACCAATAAAAATTTATAGACGTATAAACTATAATATACGGAAAAAAGTTGAAGAACATATCCAAGATTTATTAGATAAAAAAATTATAGAAGAATCTGTAAGTGAGTATTGTTCACCGATTTTACCAATAAAGAAAAACGATGGCTCTATACGCTTGACGGTAGATTTTAGGCAGTTAAACTCCATATCGAAAAAGGACGTTTACCCAATGCCTAGACTGGATGAATTAAGAAGGCGTTGAAGAATATGGCCATATGGGACTTTTTAAAGGATCCGAACTGATCCGAAATCGTTTCTTTTGGAAAGGCTGGAAGAAAGATTTGAAGAGACACATCAAGAAATGTGTCAAATGCCAAACAAAAGGTGATGATAACGAATCTAGAGAACAAATGACGTTAAGAAACGCACATTTGCTCAAACCCTGGCAAAAACTGTCTGTTGATATATGCGGCCCATTTACAAAATCAACTAAAAATAACAAATATATTATTCTGGGTCAAGATTTGTTCTCTAAATTTGTAGTGGGAATTGCTGTTAAAGAAGTGAAAGCAATTCAAATATGTAGATGGTTGGTGAAAGTCGCAAAGGAATTTGGATTCCCACAAGAAATCATTGTGGACTAGGGGTCGCAATTCAATTCAGTGGAATTCAAGAAATTTTGTCAAGAAAATAAAGTGAACATACACTATATTTCAGCATACCACCATCAATCAAATGGGCAGATTGAACGATTCAATAGATCTTTGGAGAGGATGATAAGAACCTCAATCGAAAATCAAAAAGAATGGTGTTCGATCCTGGACAAGATGCTCTTTGCTTACAACACGACCACTCAATGCAGTACGCGAGTGTCTCCAGTGGCCAACAATAAAAGAAGAAAAGTCACCTGAAGAAATTGCTCAACTAGCCCGAGAAAACATTTCGAAAGCAGAAAAAATATCAAAATTTTACTACGACAGAGCCACAAAGCCATCTATCTGCAAGGTACAAGATAAGGTTTGGTGGCATTGTCCGGAGCAAGGAATAGAAAAATCGAAAAAACTGAACATAAAATGGCAAGGTCCATTTAGGGTGGTAAAAGTAAATTACCCAATAGCAACTTTGGAAGATAAGATTAAAAATCAAAAGAAAATTCACCTTAACCATATTAAAAGGTGTGAAGATGAAAATTTAAATCTGGGCCTATTTCGTTTTAGAGGGAGGCCGAAGATTAGAGAGGGAGGAGTTGGCACCACTAGTCCAGTGACGTCAAGGAGTGGGGAGACGAGATAGAGGTGCAAGTGTTGATGTATGAATGGAGAGAGTATTAATAAAGTAACCAGTGACCTAAACACTTGTCTTATTATTTCATATAATTCCCATACCTTCCCGAAACATAACTTTATATATATTATTATTGTATATGTTATATCTATCTATTTATATGGCTCAAAGATACTCGAAAGTTCTTGGCCACATTTCTCCAAATGTCCCTATCCTGAGCCCTTGTCCCATCTCTCTTACGTCCCTTCCTATGCGTCCATGGTCTTGATTCCATTTGATAATAATTTTGATGCATGATAACAGGCGTTTCCCGATTGATACCTCGATTTAAATTCTTCTCAAATATTATTATCCTTCGTGATTACATTCAATTTTTCTACATATTCAAATTTTACATTTTGTATATTAAGATTTTTTAGTTTATACTGTTCATCTTTAACACTAAATATTTTTTCTTATCACTATTAATTTCAAACCTCCATTAATTTTTCCTCGCTATCTGTAATTGCAATTGCCGAATCTCTTATAATATTTAAGACGTCTGCTTAGCCTAACTTTTCAATTTTTTTGTTTAATTGCATTTCGAGTCATTTTTTCCCAATTTGTGTAATCACATACTCACAACATGCAACATATAATTGGCCGTGGGAAAAACAGGGATTGCAAATGAATTCCGCAGCACTTGAGTGTATGGCCCTGAGCTTGGAACATGGTCAAATCGGCGGTCAAAGTTGAAAATTCCCCATATATTATATAACTACTGTAATTAGTATTATTATAATGTAAAATTATAAAGAAAAAATGTTTAGATATTATTGTAGACATTTTCATTCTGTAAATTAAATAATTTTATTTCATTTAAATAAATATCTATTTTTATTTTCAGTCAAAGAATATGTATATTTGTTTATGTTAGGAAAACATATCAAAAAAGAGAATTTACAGATTAATTAAAATATATTAAAAATAAGAACACAAAATTCAAGATTATATGAATAAATAATTTTAAATAATTGATCTCATAATTGGATTTTCATTTTCAAGTATGTATAAGATATTATTGGGTGGATTGAAAATGTATGAAGGGATACACATAATAATAATAATATATAATTAATTTACTGATTAAATTAAAAAATATTTAAAATAAGAACACAATAACACAAATAAATGTTTTATCTAATATACTGATTGAATATTTAGTATATAATATTACAATTACAATTTTTTTACTCTCTACTGACTGTTCATTTCATAACTGAAAATAGTGTCGAATAGAAATAGACGATATTACTTGGATTAATCTTATAATGCTAGCTAAAATTGTTTGTTTGATTATTGAGGACCCCAGATCCATTCATTTTAATCAGATTGATGCAATGATGCAACATTTAATAATTGTAATAAATAATTAAAGAAATGTATATCAATATTTTTTAATTCAAACTCAATAATAATCAATTATTTTTATTTAACTTATATACCGAGCCGAGCCTCGGGATCCCGGTACTAAAATATTATTATGGGTGGAATTACAATATATGAAGGGACACATAACATTTACAATATAAATATATATTTAATTTACTGATTAAATTAAAATGTATTAAAAGTAAAAACACAAAAACAAATAAATGTTTTATCTAATATACTGAACAGCTTATTAGTATAGTATAATATATAATATTTTTTATATTTACGCAGTATAATAAATTAATGATGTCATTTAATTCTCCTACTATATATCGAATCGAATATAAAGATAAATCTTCTTTTAAACGTTGTGTGAAACAATTTCAAATAATTTAAATGTATATCTATTAATGAAATAAAAAAAAATCAAATATATGAATATAATATAAATATTTTTAATTTTATTTTAAGAATAGATATGTATATATATCACAGGCGGTGGTTGTGACGTCACATATATACATTTAAATTTAAAAGAAAAAAACTAATAAAGATGTAGTTTTCCTGAGATGTGATCAATAAAACTCAATTTTTCTTTATAAATACTATCTCTGGTGTGAATTTCAAAAAAATCGTTAGAGCGGTTTTTGAGAACAAAGAAACAAACAAACAATTTTTACTCGTATAAGAAGATAAGATAAGATATAGAACTCAAATTATCGCCACCAGCGCCTCTATGATCTAGCACGGTAACTAAACTATTTTTATTTAAAAACCACCCCCTGTACACATCTTAGCAATTAGCGGTTTAATAAAAGAAGAATGACATGCCCTGAGACCTACTGAATATGCATAAACATTTCATAAGAATCGGTCTAGCCGTTTTGGAGGAGTATCATTTCAAAGTTTTGTGACACGAGAATTTTATATATAAGATTAATAATGTATATATTTATATATATATACATTTATAAAATCTCATATTAATAAAAATTATTTATTTATAAATATAATATAATAATTATTATTCAAAATAATAACATTTACATAACATAAATGCATAATATCAATTTAGAAGATTAATATATTTTTTTGTTTTATTCAATTTGTAAATTTTCGTATAACTTCATCTTTTATATTTCTCTTGTTATATTAAATAAATTTATCATATTAAAATTGCACTAAAAAGAATAAAATAATATAAATATAAAATTTTTTTATAAAATAACGTTTTTCCAATGGACTAAAAAGAATAAAATAATTTTTCTATAAGCCTGACAAAGTTTGTGGATGAATTGCTTCATATTCAACGAAAAACGTTGGGCGCATTTGGTTCTATGCAATTAACTTCCTTTATAGAGCTATAATTCATATATATATATACTAAAACACTTAATTAACAATTAACACTTATTTCTTCAAATATAATCAACCATTTTGGATTTGATTGATAATATGTAAATTTCATAAAAATTCTTTTAAATTTTGATACATACTTCGATATAAGTATATTACAGTGGAAAATAATAAAAGATTAATTTCTTAGCTCATAAACTATCAATTTTATTGCATGATAAAAAAATTTGTCAGTTTATGTGTTTAATAAAATTTAAACGAATCATTCACTTTGCATTGGTTTTATACTCGAGAAAAATCATCTTTATTAGCATTTTCTTAATTAAATTATATGACGTCATCCAGCGATTCATGACGTCAAAGCCTGGTCTTACATATATATTATAAATAAAATAAAATTAAAAATATTTATGTTATATCCATATCTGTTTTTTATTACATTAATAGATATATTAAAATTATTTGAAATTGTTTCTGTAGCTGGAAATTAATTTATTTCAAACCGTCGGTCGGTTCGGACCTGGCCACAGGTCAACTTATTTCTGTTAAGAAAATGCATGATTCGTGGCGATATGTAAAAATCTCCACATGTGAAATTTGGTGTGAAAACAATCGTCGGTCGGTAAAAATAAACAAAATATAAAAGAGTATAGAAATCTATCTCTGAATAACAAACAATACATTGTGCTTTTCATTTGAGTTTTATTAATACATTAATAATAATAATAATATATTTTATAAATTATGATGACGGATTTAGTTTTGTTGTGCGGTATTAGCATTGTGTCTACTTTACATCCTCCATAAATAAGATCCATGTTAGGATAATCTTGAGCTGTTTTCCGAGACGGCATTGGGATATTAAATTATTACATGCATTTTTATTAAATGTATGATTTCATTTAATTTAAATAATATCTAATAATCAAGGATTCATTTTATTTCTCCTATTTTATTGTGTTCCTCTCACACATATCAAATGATTTTAATTTTAATTTATCAATTTAAATATTATTAAAAATTGAATAGAAAAGGGATCTTATTTTAAATATATATTTTAATTGAACAAAAAAATACTTCAATAAATTAAATTAGATTTGTTGTTACAAATTATGATTTGAAACTAATAATACATAGGTAGGTTCTTTTCCATAAATATCAAACAAATATTTTAAAAATAATCAATAAGTTTAATACCATTTTGGAATTCATCAATTATTTTATATAATTTTCCATTATAGCTCATTACATATTTTTTAGTAAGATATCAACAGTTAGAAAATTAAAATTCTTTAAAACATGAATCCAGAAAAATTTTCATTTTTCAAACAGAATGATATTTCTGATTATTTTTTCATTTGAGTTTGATAACAAACTAATTCAAGATTTTGAAACAAAAATTAGAATGTTAAAATATCATATTTTCTAGAGATTCTATAGTTATAGTAAGATAGCAATTTTCACGATTTTTTTAAAAATGCATATAAGTCAACTAAAAGACTATTTAATTTTTTATTTTTTTTGGAATAGCCTATCTCCTGCTCACGTTTTATCATCAAGTTTTGGGACAGCATGTATATACAAGATCTGTTCAAAAGAAAAGGTGAATTTAAATTATTTAGAAAAGTATTTATTTATTCATCAATATCAATGGATTGGGTAGCAATACCAAACCATCAACTTCAATTCATCAATGGAAACAAAACAGCTATTTTAAATAATACGGCAAAATGTTGAGCATCTGCAGCGCCGTCTAGAGGTGCCGTTTTGCAAAAGTGTGTTAAAAGAGTTTATATCAGTTTACACAGAGTATCCGTATCAGTTTATCTCCATGTCCTGGGCCTGCTGTGGTAAATACAAATCGAAATTACAAACATTTATATTACTTATTACCTTATATTTTATAATTGATAATACATTAATCAATTAAAGATGGATCTTTATTCACAAGAAGACAGAAAATATCCAATATATATAGGTAATTTTTATTTCTGTTATTTCATCTATAGCAATATTAATTGTCAGTAGAATTATTTTGTTTTATATTATTTTTAATGATAATATACCTTAATTTTAAAATAGTTAGATATTTAAAAATAATTCAATTCTAAATAAAACAATTCTTTTTGTAGGTCCTCTATATTCTTGTATATATTGTCGAACCAGTTTTATAAGTGAGAAATTTTTATCTAAACATTTAAAAAAATGTTTTCATAAAAAAATATTTTCAATTTTAAAAAATGATGTAAAAAACAAAAAGAATACAAAGAAATATTTAGACGAAAAATTAGAAGACGATACTGATTCAAACCATGAAAAGCCTTTTGAATGTAATTATTGTAAAAAGAAATTTAATCTGAAATGTAATTTAAATAATCATTTACTAATTCATACAGGTGAAAAGCCTTTTGAATGTAAATCTTGTAAAAAGAAATTTAATCATAAATCACATTTAAATACACATTTACTAATTCATACTGGTGAAAAACCTTTTGAATGTAAATATTGTAAAAAGAAATTTAATCAGAACTCACATTTAAATACACATTTACTAATTCATACACTTGAAAAACCTTTTGAATGTAATTATTGTAAAAAGAAATTTAATCTGAAATGTAATTTAAATACTCATTTAAAAATTCATACAGGTGAAAAACCTTTTGAATGTAATTATTGTAAAAAGAAATTTAATCAAAAATCAACTTTAAATACTCATTTACTAATTCATACTGGTGAAAAAGTTTTTGATTGTAATTATTGTAAAAAGAAATTTAATCTGAAATGTAATTTAAATACTCATTTAAAAATTCATACAGGTGAAAAACCTTTTGAATGTAATTATTGTAAAAAGAAATTTAGTCTGAAATCTCATTTAAGTGCACATTTAAAAATTCATACAGGTGAAAAACCTTTTGAATGTAATTATTGTAAAAAAAAATTTACTCGTAAATCACATTTAAATACACATTTATTAATTCATACTGGTGAAAGACCTTTTGAATGTAAATCTTGTAAAAAGAAATTTAATCATAAATCACATTTAAATACACATTTACTAATTCATACTGGTGAAAAACCTTTTGAATGTAAATATTGTCAAAAGAAATTTAATCGGAACTCAACTTTAAATACTCATTTACTAATTCATACTGGTGAAAGACCTTTTTGAATGTAATTATTGTAAAAAGAAATTTAATCAAACATCACATTTAAAGAAACATTTATTAATTCATACAGGAGAAAAACCTTTTGAATGTAATTATTGTGAAAAGAAATTTAATCGGAAATCACATTTAAATTCTCATTTATTAAATCATACAGCTGAAAAGCCTTTTGAATGTAATTATTGTGAAAAGAAATTTAATCGGAAATCAACTTTAAATACACATATATTAATTCATACAGATAAATAGCCTTTTGAATGTAATTATTGTATAAAGAAAATCTCCTTTAAGTAAACATTTATTAATTCATAATTTTTGAAAAAAAGGCTTAATAATACTGACTAAAAATTATTTTTGTTTCTTTCTTTGATTAATGTTATTTACTTAATATGTTAAATTCAATAATAATCTTATTTTTTAACTGAATATTAATAATAATTATTGTATTTCGACCATTGATTAAACCTTATTATGTTAATCCCTTAAAAATCAGTTTAATATTTTAAGAAGTGTTCTAATTTAAAAATAACTAAAAACTTATTAAAAACTAAAAATAAATTTTTACTATATCGCAAATAAAAAATTGCCGCCTCAAAAGGCTTGCGCCCTGGGGCTATAGCCCATTTAGCCCTGTGGTTAGGGCGGCACTGGATAATTGGAAAATTTGAAGCATGACTAAAAAACTAAACAAGGATCCAGCTGGGTGGGTTAATTGACTGTGAGATGGGCTTGCCGAATGTTAATGTGTAATCAAACAAGAAATCACAGACTAAATGGAGCAAACGTTTTTCGTTGTATATGAACCAATTCATCCATGAACTTTGTCAGGCTTATAGAAAAATAATTTTATTCTATTTAGTCTATGAGAAAAACGTTATTATATATTATATAAAATATTTTTTATATTTATATTATTTAAAAAAAATTACAGACCTTAGGTGCCTAGGTTGCTATTAGGCCTTAGTCTGCCCCTGATATCATGTTATTTCGAATAATTTATTAACAACAAATCTCTCATTTGCTATTATAAAAACATAAAATTCTTAACTATTTGAAATTTTTTATTTAATATTTTAATGATGAATGAATAATTATCCTATGGTTTTGATGAGAATAGTTAGATATTAAATAATAAAAGTTTCTTTTATTTAAATAAAACTTGATTATCCCACCAATTGAGGTTTGTGAAATCTACTTGATGAGACGGACTGAGACCATGAGACGGACTGTTTTCGATGAATAAACGAAGCACAGCGGCAAAGGTAAAGGTGCCCTCTACTGCCGAAATAAATAGTCATGATCTGTGAATAAAACATTAAAAAATGTCTGTCAATTTGATGTAAATCTAATGTCAATATTCAAATAATAATCATTTTTATCTCGAAAAATTCGAAAAATATCCTATATTGCCTAAGGAAAAAGTTTCTTTAAATTAATCAAGGAATCTACTGGTAAAGTTTCATCCATATCCATGAAGCTTTTGAATAATTGAAAATGGATCTTTATTCAGAAGTAGACAGAAAATATCCAATACATATAGGTAATTTTTATTATGTTATTTCATCTAAAGTAATGTTAATTGTCACTAAAATTATTTATAATGATAATATTCCTTAAATTGAATTATAAAATAGATAGATATATAAAAATATAATGATTTGAAATAACGAAAACAATTCTTTTTTTAGGTCCTCTATATTCTTGTATATATTGTCTAACCAATTTTATAAGTGAGGAGTTTTTATCTAAACATATAAAAAAATGTTTTCATAAAAAAATATTTTCAATTTTAAAAAATGATGTAAAATTCAAAAAGGATACAGAGAAATATTTAGACGAAAAATTTGAACAAGATACTGATTCAAACTTTAAAGAAGACAGGCATTTTCAATGTAGTAATTTTAAAAAGAAGATTAATCATATATCTCATTTAACTCCGCATTTATTAAATTTTAAAGGTGAAAAGCATTTAGAATGTAATTATTGTAAAAAGAAATTTACTCGAAAATCACATTTAGATACACATTTATTAATTCACACAGGTGAAAAACCTTTTGAATGTAATTATTGCAAAAAGAAATTTAACCAGAAAGCAACTTTAAAAACACATTTATTAATTCATAAAGGAGAAAAACCTTTTGAATGTAATTATTGTAAAAAGAAATTTAATCAGAAGTCAATTTTAGATAAACATTTATTAATTCATACAGATGAAAAACCTTTTGAATGTAATTATTGTAAAAAGAAATTTATTTCGAAATCAATTTTAGATAAACATTTATTAATCCATACAGGAGAAAAACCTTTTGAACATTTATTAATTCACACAGGTGAAAAACCTTTTGAATGTAATTATTGCAAAAAGAAATTTAGCCAGAAATCAACTTTAAAAACACATTTATTAATTCATACAGGAGAAAAACCTTTTGAATGTAATTATTGTAAAAAGAAATTTAATCAGAAGTCAATTTTAGATAAACATTTATTAATTCATACAGGAGAAAAACCTTTTGAATGTAATTATTGTAAAAATAAATTTAATCGAAAGTCAATTTTAGATAAACATTTATTAATCCATACAGGAGAAAAAGCTTTTGAATGTAATTATTGTGAAATGAAATTTAATCGGAAATCTACTTTAAATAGTCATTTACTAAATCATACAGGTGAAAAGACTTTTCAATGTAATTATTGTGAAAAAAAATTTACTCGTAAATCACATTTAAATAGACATTTATTAATTCATACAGGAGAAAAACCTTTTGAATGTAATTATTGTGAAAAAAAATTTACTCGTAAATCACATTTAAATACACATTTATTAATTCATACAGGAGAAAAACCTTTTGAATGTAATTATTGTAAAAAGAAATTTAATCAGAAATCAACTTTAAAAACACATATATTAATTCATACAGGTGAAAAGACTTTTCAATGTAATTATTGTGAAAAAAAATTTACTCGTAAATCACATTTAAATACACATTTAATAAATCATACAGGTGAAAAGCCTTTTGAATGTAATTATTGTGAAAAGAAATTTAATCTGAAATCTCATTTAAATTCTCATTTATTAATTCATACAGGTGTAAAAGTTTTTGAATGTAATTATTGTAAAAAGAAATTTAATCTGAAATGTAATTTAAATACTCATTTAAAAATTCATACAGGTGAAAAACCTTTTGAATGTAATTATTGTAAAAAGAAATTTAATTGGAACTCACATTTAAATACACATTTACTATTTCATACTGGTGAAAAACCTTTTGAATGTAAATATTGTCAAAAGAAATTTAATCGGAACTCAACTTTAAATACTCATTTACTAATTCATACTGGTGAAAGACCTTTTGAATGTAATTATTGTAAAAACAAATTTAATCAAACATCACATTTAAAGAAACATTTATTAATTCATACAGGAGAAAAACCTTTTGAATGTAATTATTGTGAAAAGAAATTTAATCGGAAATCACATTTAAATTCTCATTTATTAATTCATACAGCTGAAAAGCCTTTTGAATGTAATTATTGTGAAAAGAAATTTAATCAAACATCACATTTAAAGAAACATTTATTAATTCATACAGGAGAAAAACCTTTTGAATGTAATTATTGTGAAAAGAAATTTAATCGGAAATCAACTTTAAATACACATATATTAATTCATACAGATAAATAGCCTTTTGAATGTAATTATTGTATAAAGAAAATCTCCTTTAAGTAAACATTTATTAATTCATAATTTTTGAAAAAAAGGCTTAATAGTACTGACTAAAAATTATTTTTGTTTCTTTCTTTGATTAATGTTATTTACTTTATATGTTAAATTCAATAAAAATCTTATTTTTTAACTGAATATTAATAATAATTATTGTATTTCGACCATTGATTAAACCTTATTATCTTAATCCCTTTATATTTCTCACTCCTGTGATAAACAAATAATAATAAATTAAAAAAATTTATAATAATAATAAATAAATAAATTGTATATATGTATACGTCTGTGTATGTGTAAAATATAAGGTAAACCTACCAGTGGTGGACCACCCGGCCAGTAATGGATCATTTGATTGATTTTTGATAAACTACAATAATTTCAAATTAAACTCGAGATATTGATAAATATCAAGAACAACCTCTTCCGGATTGTTTAACAATGAAACAGAGACCAGTTGCTGCATTTATATTATAATGATTTTTTTTTGTAATTGGGAGTTTTGGCAGGGTGAAAAGGGATGAAAAAGAAATAATGGTCTAATATGGTAGACTTTGAATCGGCGTGAACTGACCTGGAGATTTGGATCTGGAAAAAAAGAAAAAGATTAAATTTATCATTAAAAAAAAATAAACAGATTTATTATATTTGATATTTAAATATAAATTTTTAAAACCTTTAGAGATTTAGATTTTAAGATTTTAAATTACATAATTACATACAGTATTTTTTTGATATTTTAAATTAAAAAAATATAGACAGATCATTTATAAAAATTATAAAAAACTAATATTTGTTGGAAAACTATTTTTTTTATTAAAACTATAGCCGGTCCTTTCTCTCTTCCAAAATCTCCTCCTGAAAAGTCCGTCTTCACTCGACGCTAACCCACGAACGAATGTCCTTGTCTGACTTTTTCACAACTAGTCCCTTCAGGGGAAACCTCTTAGAATAATCCTTTCCTTTGAAAAGACATTTATATTTAAAAAATAAATTTTATTTTTAAAGGATTAATGATATTTTTAGAATATCATTACATCCCCTGTTTACGATTTAAAAAAATTATTTTGGGGGATGAAAGGACCCAAAGAATTTTTTATTTTGTTGATAAACTGGGTAGTTACCACACATTCACGTGCACTCTAGTTAGTGGATTGTATATACAAAAATATTTACACTTATGTATTTACAAAAAGGTTTACAGTTTTTTATTTTAAAATATTTACACTTACAAACTAATTATAAAAATACTTTTTAAAAGTGTTGTTATTATTATATATTATTATATTATATTATTATTTGTTATCACAGGTCAACCTATTTAATTATAAAACCTTTTTTACTATGTTACGTATTACATAGTTAATATTTATTTTTAATTTATGATTTTTAAACGTCCCAATCACAGTAGTAGAATCAGAGCTAATTAAAAAATAACTTCCTCTTCTAAAATCAATAAATTGTATTGCCTTCAAAACTGATATTGATTCTGCTGTAAAAATCGAGGCATATTTGTTAATTTCAAATTTAAATTTATACTTAATGTAAAATATATTTGTATAAAAAAACAATTTATAGAATTATCATTTTTAAATATATTAAAAAATTAAATAATGGGTGGACAAAGTCATTCCTCAACTTAGGGTCATTTTGCCCACGTATTTTTATAACGTTTTTCTTAACTTCACTGGCGTCCGTCTCTCTGTCTGTTCGCTCTTTTGACAAATTGAAATCGATTTTTCATCATCTTAAGATTGAGATAGACTTTTGAAAATTTTTATAGATATTTCAATCGATCTCTAGAAGGTATAGAAGAAATATAATTGAATTATAATTAATTAGCGATTAATTACTTTTAGTAACTAACTCCTTTTGTATTGCTCCGATTAATTTTTTTTCAACGGATTCTGAAGCATAAATATTGATTTCAGGATAGATTTTCATTTTGAAAGTAATTGAGAATACTTTATAGTATTGAAATTAATGATGAATTCTTATTAATCAGTTGTGTCGCCAATAAGGCGGGATTTCTTCCCCTCAGATGGTATAGAGAAAATATCTTTTTTTTTATACATTGTATATGTCCCCGATAGAAAGGAAACAAAACAATAGAATAACCTTTTTTTTATGAAGACTATATATATATATATATATACTAGCTGATCAGAGCGCCTTCGGCGCTCTTCACACCTTGACGGGAGCTTCGCCCCCTATACCCCCGAAGTAATACATAGTATTTCGTTGGAAAAGGTAAAAGGTTTTCATCCATTTTGTTTTAATCAGTATATTACATTATATTATCATTAAGACATTTTAATTTAATCAGTATATACATTTATACATTTAAATTAAGACAAAACTAATGAAGATGTATTTTTCCAGAGATGTAATCAATAAAACTCAATTTTTCTTTATAAATACTATCTCTGGTTTGAATTTCAAAAAAATCGTTAGAGCGGTTTTTGAGAACCCATGGTACAAACAAACAATTTTTACTCATATAAGAAGATAAGATAAAGGAGAGTGTTTGTTTGTATGTATGTAATTTGTTTACTTTTTTCTGTCATAGAAACAAATATATATATAATTAGAACCTCTCTGTCTCCCACTATTTAAAATTTTGAAAAATGGAGTGTTCTAGCCAAATTAAGAAATTTAAATGCCTTATGCAACATTGATAGGTAAATGAATTGGACTGGAAGAGGAGACATGTGATTAGAGGAATTGGGGAAAATACTTTATATAAAAAAAAAACTTTTTTAAAAAACCACGTTTTTAACGCACTAAAAAGAAGAAAATAATTTTTCTGAAACCCCATAGGTACTGACATTACAAACAAGAGATATGATTTGAAGAAAATTTTCTATAACGTAAAACGTGGGGCGCAAATAATAATAAATTTTTTAAATGCAATATAATTTCTTTGATTAATTTATTTCAATATCCATGGATTTATATTTTAAGTTTTATATTTTTTACCAGACTTTTTGTAAAAGGGAATATTATTAGTAATCCAACAGAATACTTTTATTAATGTAAATTTTTTTTGGAAAATTAATTCCTTAATATTAAATAAACATCTTCAATTTACACTTTAGAAATTTTATTAACATAAATATTAAATATTTGCTAGAAGTTTTGCAGTAGCAAAATTTAGTTTTAGATTTCTTCAAGTTAAATTTCTTATATTATTTACCAGAATATTGTTAGGATGTCATTTTTTATCAGAATTTTTTAAAAGTAAATATTATTAGTAATCTAAAGGTAATCTTTTCATAAATTAAATTTACCTCTTTTAAAAATTTCGATAAGTTATAAGCTTTACTTTTTGAAGCTAATTAAAATATGAATTCATTTATCCTATTAATTTGTACCTAATAACATTTATTTATAAATTTTTATACGATACAGAATATTTTAGCCATAGTTGCGCCCCACGTTTTACGTTATAGAAAATTTTCTTCAAATCATATCTCTTGTTTGTAATGTCAGTACCTATGGGGTTTCAGAAAAATTATTTTCTTCTTTTTAGTGCGTTAAAAACGTGGTTTTTTAAAAAAGTTTTTTTTTTATATAAAGTATTATTTTCTACTTTTTAGTCTTCATATATTGCAATCGATTTCACTTGACCTATACTACTTTTAAGTTTTTTGATTGACTTTAATAGTCATGAAATACTATTATCCTGAAAGTAATAAATTTAAATTGAATTATAAAGAGAAATTTTTAAATTTGTCATATTTTAATTCTTTATTGCCTAAAACTCATCATAAATTTAAATTTTGTTTTCTAAATTACAGTACAAAACATTAATATACCTTCTTTCAAATTTATTTACATTTTAAATATTATACATATTATATTATTCTTTTAACGGGTTTTTAACGGTTTTTTTCAAATTTATATATTTACACTTTTTGTTTTGATTTTCCCATACAAAATTATATTCATTAATTATGCTCTAATTAAACACTTGCAAGCTACGAATGTGTTATTTTATTGTATTGTCATCCAGAATACATTACTCTGAAAAGTTTCAGAGCGATTGGATGACTGGAAGTGGTCGAAATTTCGATTGCAAGATTTGACCCGAACAGATAAATAAACAAACAAACAAACAAGAAAGCAAGCTAAGAAAAACGTGGTAAAATACACTCAGTTAGCAAGAGTGCTAATGATGACTTGGTGAGATGCAGAGAGCAAATGATAGCTGAAGGAAATTGAGGGTGGCGTTTAAGTCGAAAAAAGGTGTGTCGAAACAGGCAACCAATCAGAAGACCCGTTAAGTAAAAATAAGAAGAGGGGAGTTTGAACCTTTTTTCTACCTCCCTATTATATTTTTTCAATATTTTGATTTTATTAATTTTTTATCTCTCTTTGTAAAGACGAAATTATAACTTTAAAATGATTTTAAATGTAATCAATCAAAAGTCAGAAATTATAATTTAAAAAAATCAAAATTCTTCATAAAAAAAAATGGCTTTTTATTTTTTCTAATACATTTACCGTGTATATAATATATAGAGATTCTTTATTTCATTAGATTGAATATTATTTATTAGTAATTCATTTAATAAATATCTAATCGTTATTTGAAATTTATTTAATTATTATTTTAGAATTTATGATGCTTAATCCAAATTTAATTCGCAGCATGGAACATACGATCAGGACTGTCATTTAGTTGGAGGGGAGCGACCTGAACATTTTTTCAAACTTCTTATTTAAACGGATTTTAATATTTTGATTATTATTATTAATTAATGTATTATATTTGCATCCCGCCTCGTTTTTGTATTAGATATTGTATCAATATTTTTTATATTTAAAATATTTTAAAATTTTTTAATTAATTTCGAAAGAAAATTAAAAATATATTTATACAATTTTTGCTAGTATAATAAAATAAGATCTAATGAAATATATTTATTTTTATCGTCAATTCACAATGTGTCATTTATTATATTATTAATTTGTGAAATGATTAAAAATTTTATGTAAAATCCATTCTCTATTCGTTTAGATCAAAAATAATATATTTAATATTTAATATATTGAATATATTTAATACATACTAGAATCAACTCTTGAATATTTTTTTAAACAAGCGGACTATGGACATCTGTATTATTTATTTTTAATGTTTTGACAAAGTCCCTTTTGTTGTTTTCTTCTTTTGTATTATGTATTGAGAAAGGTAAGTTTTGGAAAGGGCCTTTTGTTGTATTATTATTGTTTCTCCTTTTTAAGTTAACAAAATACAAATATTCATTAATTATGCTCTAATTAAACACTTGCAAGCTACGAATGTGTTATTTTATTGTATTGTCATCCAGAATACATAACTCTGAAAAGTTTCAGAGCGATTGGATGACTGGAAGTGGTCGAAATTTCGATTGCAAGATTTGACGCGAACAGATAAACAAACAAGAAAGCAAGCTAAGAAAAACGTGGTAAAAATCAACCGAAATGTAATTAAACAAAAAAAAATTCAAGAATTATGCTACGGATACGTCTTACATACAATTAACATACAAAATGTAGAATTTGAAAAAGTATAAATATTTAAATACTTAAGATCTCTAATCACGAAGGATAATAATATTCGAGAAGAATTTAAATCGACGTTGTAATTGAGTAACGCCTGTTATTATGCATTAAAGGGGCTTATCCCATCAAAGAGGATCAAAATTAATATATATAAAACAATTATTTTTCATGTTGATAGATGACTAGGGTGACCATATTTCGAAAACACCAAACCGGTACAAACGGTATACCTCTTTTTTAGAACTAAATTGAAAAAATTTTGAAAAAAAATTACGAAATGTAATAAATATTGAAAAAACAGGACAATAGGCTGTCCCGAAGACATTTTTGAGACAGCACCTAACGACGGGACGTTTGGTCACCCTATCGATGACTCTGGGAGACGAGAGTAGATTTAGAGTATTTGTGAGATTAATATTGTTCGCAGCATTTATACGCCAAAGGAAGATGAGGTCACAGGGGGATGGCGGAGATGGCATAACGAGAAATAATGTCAAGATATAGTTAAGGTTATAAAATCGAGAAGGCTGGGATGGGAAGGGGACGTGGTTGGAATTGGAGAAACTAGAAATTGGGAGACATCCGGTGGAAGGCCAAGGACCAAGGTGGGTGGACAATGAAGGAAGGGACATGGGAGAGATTGGACAGGGTAGGATTTGGTTGTAGCTCAGGATAGGGACACTTAGAGAAATGTGGATGCTGCGGCTAAGAACTTTCGAAAACTGTAGAGACACAGAGTTAGATAAATATAACATATACAATAATAATATATAATTAATTTACTGATTAAATTAAAATATATTTTACAAGAAAACAAATAAATGTCTTATCTACTTATACAGATTGAAAGAAAATGGATGAAAACCTTTTACATACAGACTTTCAACCAAATACTATGTATCACATGGTACAGGGGGCGGAATCCTCGTCTAGGTGTGAAGAGCGCCGAAGGCTCTCGGAGCAGCTATTATATTTATAAAATATACATTTATATATATATATATAAATAATGTATATATTTATATATATATACATTTATAAAATCTCATATTAATTAAAATTATTTATTTATAAATATAATATAATAATTATTATTCAATAATAACATTTACTTAACATAAATTCATAAAATCAATTTAGAAGATTAATATATTTTTTTGTTTTATTAAATTTGTAAATTTTCGTATAACTTCATCTTTTATATTTTTTAAAAATGCACATAAGTCAACTTTTTTGGAATAGCCTATCTCCTGCTCATGTTTTATCATTAAGTTTTGGGACAGCATGTATATACAAGATCTGTTCAAAAGAAAAAGTGGATTTGAATTATTTTGAAAAGTATGTATTTATTCATCAATATCAATGGATTGGGTAGCAATACCAAAGCATCAACTTCAATTCAACAATGGAAACAAAACAGCTATTTTAAATAATACGGTAAAATGTTGAGCATCTGCAGCGCTGTCTAGAGGTGCCGTTTTGCAAAAGTGTGTTAAAAGAGTTTATCTCGATCACTCCATGCAACTCCATGTCCTGGGCCTGCAGTGCTGTTGTGGTAAATACAAATCGAAATTACAAACATTTATATTACTTATTACCTTATATTTTATAATTGATAATACATTAATCAATTAAAGATGGATCTTTATTCACAAGAAGACAGAAAATATCCAATATATATAGGTAATTTTTATTTCTATGTTATTCATCTATAGCAATATTAATTGTCACTAGAATTATTTTGTTTTATATTATTTTTAATGATAATATACCTTAATTTTAAAATAGTTAGATATATAAAAATAATTCAATTCTAAATAAAACAATTCTTTTTGTAGGTCCTCTATATTCTTGTATATATTGTCGAACCAGTTTTATAAGTGAGAAATTTTTATCTAAACATTTAAAAAAATGTTTTCATAAAAAAATATTTTCAATTTTAAAAAATGATGTAAAATACAAAAAGAATACAAAGAAATATTTAGACGAAAAATTAGAAGACGATACTGATCCTAACCATGAAAAGCCTTTAAAATGTAAATATTGTAAAAAGAAATTTAGTCGGAAATCTCATTTAAGTGCACATTTAAAAATTCATACAGGTGAAAAGCCTTTTGAATGTATTTATTGTAAAAAGAAATTTAATCAGAAATCAACTTTAAATACTCATTTAAAAATTCATACAGGAGAAAAACCTTTTGAATGTAATTATTGTAAAAAGAAATTTAGTCGGAAATCTCATTTAAGTGCACATTTAAAAATTCATACAGGTGAAAAGCCTTTTGAATGTATTTATTGTAAAAAAAAATTTAATCTAAAATCACATTTAAATAGTCATTTACTAATTCATACAGGTGAAAAGCCTTTTGAATGTAATTATTGTAAAAAGAAATTTAATCAAAATTCTTCTTTAAAAACACACATATTAATTCATACAGGTGAAACGCCTTTTGAATGTAATTATTGTGAAAAGAAATTTAATCTGAAAGGTAATTTAAATAATCATTTACTAATTCATACAGGTGAAAAACCTTTTGAATGTAATTATTGTAAAAAGAAATTTAATTATAAATCACATTTAAATACACATTTACTAATTCATACTGGTGATAAACCTTTTGAATGTAAATATTGTCAAAAGAAATTTAATGTGAAATCTGCTTTAAATGCACATTTATTAATTCATACTGGAGAAAAACCTTTTCAATGTAAATATTGTCAAAAGAAATTTAATAATAAATCAATTTTAAATAAACATTTATTAATTCATACAGGTGAGAAACCTTTTGAATGTAAATATTGTCAAAAGAAATTTAATAGGAAAACAAATTTAAATACTCATTTAAAAATTCATGCTGGTGAAAAACCTTTTGAATGTAATTATTGTCAAAAGAAATTTCTTCTGAAATCACATTTAAATTCTCATTTATTAATTCATTCAGGTGAAAAACCTTTTCAATGTAAATATTGTAAAAATAAATATAATCATAAATCAACTTTAAATACACATTTACTAATTCATACTGGTGAAAAACCTTTTGAATGTAAATATTATAAAAAGAAATTTTATCGGAAATCACATTTAAATTCTCATTTATTAATTCATACAGCTGAAAAGCCTTTTGAATGTAATTATTGTGAAAAGAAATTTAATCGGAAATCAACTTTAAATACACATATATTAATTCATACAGATAAATAGCCTTTTGAATGTAATTATTGTATAAAGAAAATCTCCTTTAAGTAAACATTTATTAATTCATAATTTTTGAAAAAAAGGCTTAATAGTACTGACTAAAAATTATTTTTGTTTCTTTCTTTGATTAATGTTATTTACTTTATATGTTAAATTCAATAAAAATCTTATTTTTTAACTTAATATTAATAATAATTATTGTATTTCGACCATTGATTAAAGTGTTGTTATTATTATATATTATTATATTATATTATTATTTGTTATCTATTTATTTATTCATGTCTAAGATACTTCAAAAAATTCTTTAAATTTTTACTAACATTAAGAATAAATTTTATACAAATTCTAATTTTAATTATGATCTTCTAAATTTTACACGAGAATGTAATTTGAATAGAGTTATTGTAATTAATTGATTGTATATAATGAAAAATTTGATTTATATTTTCAATTCTGTAAACTTACTAGGAACAATGTTATTTATAATATCTATCTATCTATCTATATTCTTCTTCTATATATATAAAAATGAAATGTATGTTTGTATGTGGCGTTGTACACAGCTGGATCCAAGAGGCGGAGGTAAAGTTTCTAAGGAAACTAACAAACTATCAACAAAGCTCAGGGCCAGTCACTCAAGTGCTGCGGAATTCATTTGCAATTCCCATGTTTTTCTCACGGCCAATTATATGTTGCATGTTCGCGAGTAGGTACAAAACATTTGTTTATTTACGCTCCATGTGGAAAAACTGAGAACGATTAGTAAAGCATAGCGATAAAACAAAATATTTAGTAAGAGAGAAAAACATTGTTAACACACAAGGTCAACATACAAAATGTAGAATTTGAAAATGTAGAAAAATTTAAATGCTTAGATTCTGTAATTACAAAGGATAATAATATTGCATAAGAATTTAAATCGATGTCGCAATCGTGTAACATACAGTAAAGAGGCTTATCACATCAAAACTTTTATCAAAATTGATGAAAATTGAAATATTACCCTGGAAAAAGATATTGGTCGGAAGATCGATTGGAAAACGTGCGTTTGGAAGACCAAGGACCGCTGTGGGTGGACAATGTAGGAAGAGACGTGAGAGAGATGGGACAGGGTAGGAGTTAGATGGTTATAGCTCATGATAGGGATACTTGGAGAAATGTGGTTGTTGGGGCCAAAAACTTTCGAGTATCGTAGAGCCAGAGCTCAGAGGTAGATAGATAGATATAACATTTACAAGAACACAAAAAAATGATTGTTTTATGTAATATACTGATTGAAACAAAAAGGAAGAAAATCTTTTACATACAGATTTTCAACCAAATATTATGTTTCACTCGGGGGTACAGGGGACGAATCTAGATGTGAAGAGGGCAGCTAGATATAAGGTTATAAAATAGAAAAGGTTGGGTTGGGAAGGGGTCATGGCTAGAATGGTAGATTACAGATCGGCGAAAAATATTGGAAAAACCGATTGGGAAACGTCCGGTGGGATTGGGAAGCCCAAGGTCGCGGTGAGTGGACAATGTAGGAAGGGACGTGGGACAGATGGGACAGGGTAGGAATTTTATGGTTATAGCTCAGGATTGGGGTTGGTTTCAAAATCCGTAGGGGCACAGAGATAGATAGATAGATATAACAAATACAATAGTAATATATAATTAATTTACTGATTAAATTGAAATATATTTTAAATAAGAAGACAAAAAGAAATGATAATATAATGTAATATACTGATTGAAACAAAATGGATGAAAACCTTTTACATACAGACTTTCAACGAAATACTATGTATTACTTCCGGGGAGCCCTCGTCAAGGTGAGAATCAGCTAGTACCCACCAAGCACCCCCCCCCCCCCCATACGCTTTTCTATCAAGAAGTTACTAGAAGGGTTAATAGATGGAGCCAAATTTTAAATAAAAATAAAATATAACTATATAAAATTTAATATTAAAATTTAATAAAATAAAATTTAATTTAATAAAATATTAAGATAATAAAAATTAATAAATTTGTAAAAAAATATATAATACTTAAAAAAAAAATTGTGCCTTTGCGAGTTTAGAACTGAGGGTGCAAAGTCATAAGATGACGCGCTAGCTCGTTTAGCCAGGAACCACTCTTGTTTGCAAGTCTCCTATAAGGGTATACCAGCTGGTCAGAGCGCCTTCGGCGCTCTTCACACCTGGACGGGTGCTCCGCCCCCTGTACCCCCGAGTGGTACATAGTATTTGGTTAAAAGTAGTAAAAGGTTTTCATCCATTTTGTTTCAATCAGTATATTACATAAAACATTCATTTCTTTTTGTGTTCTTATTTAAAATATATTTTAATTTAATCAGTAAATTAATTATAGTTGGCACCACTAGTCCAGTGACGTCAAGGAGTGGGGAGACGAGATAGAGGTGCAAGTGGGGATGTATGAATGGAGAGAGTATTAATAAAGTAACCAGTGACCTAAACACTTGTCTTATTATTTCATATAATTCCCATACCTTCCCGAAACATAACTGGTGTCAGAAAATATGGATTCAGAACTCAAGCTGAGAATAAAGAAAATGAAATCAGTGATTTCAAAACTACATAACATAGTTGAAACCGAAGAAAATTCTTTAAGTGAAACGGTTGAGAAAAGAATCACTGATATTAAAAAGGAATTTCATGAAATCAACATGAAATTAATGGATATAGATGATGAGGAAGAAATTGACTTAAGTGAATATACGGAAAAACTATTGAAAATGATAAACAAATGCCGGAAGAGAGACATCCCGAAAGCGATTGAACAATTGTTGAAGCCAAAAATCTTCGAGGGGAATCTCTTAGACTTCGAGAACTGGACGTCATCTACCTTATTAATGATTGAAGAGGCCAATATAACTGATAACTTGAAGTTGGCAGCCCTTAAAAATGCGGTTAGTAACAAACCATTTAATTTAATTAAACACCTGAACTCTTTTGAAACGGCCAAGCATCGCCTTTCTGAATATTATGGAGATCCAATTCTGATAACGGATCAATGCTTTATCAATATTAAAAATATTGAAATTGATTTTAACAATTTTCAACGATGGTTAGAAGCCATTGGCTGTCTTGAAAATATTATAGAGGTATTCTCTAAAGCCAAACCTGACGAAACAAAAATCAAATCATTTAAAAGAGTTTTGATAAAAAAAATACCTGCCAATATAGCAGAGGAATATATTAGCAAATATGAGATGGGTTCCACTTTGAAAGAATTGTTGGAATTCATAAAGCTAAAGGGGAATATGATTAAACAAAAAATCGAATTGGGAATCATAACTAAAACGATGCAAAAAGCTGAATCACCTAAGACCAATCGTCTGGACTCATGTTTATTTTGCAAAGAAAAGCATAAAACAATATTTTGTACGACAGGCTCAACAAAGTCAAGATTTGATAAGGCAAAAAAATTAAAAATTTGTAAAGAAAAAGGTCAATGACGAGCATTTAAATCAAAATGACATAATACCGCCTAGCGATTTCGATAAAGAAGAAGAATTTTTCTGTCATCAATCGTTAGAACACATTATTAAAAAATATTCAAATGTTTTTCTAGGCATTGGACGAAATAATAAAATAAAACATAAGATCGAATTAATATCGAATAAACCAATAAAAATTTATAGACGTATAAACTATAATATACGGAAAAAAGTTGAAGAACATATCCAAGATTTATTAGATAAAAAAATTATAGAAGAATCTGTAAGTGAGTATTGTTCACCGATTTTACCAATAAAGAAAAACGATGGCTCTATACGCTTGACGGTAGATTTTAGGCAGTTAAACTCCATATCGAAAAAGGACGTTTACCCAATGCCTAGACTGGATGAATTAAGAAGGCGTTGAAGAATATGGCCATATGGGACTTTTTAAAGGATCCGAACTGATCCGAAATCGTTTCTTTTGGAAAGGCTGGAAGAAAGATTTGAAGAGACACATCAAGAAATGTGTCAAATGCCAAACAAAAGGTGATGATAACGAATCTAGAGAACAAATGACGTTAAGAAACGCACATTTGCTCAAACCCTGGCAAAAACTGTCTGTTGATATATGCGGCCCATTTACAAAATCAACTAAAAATAACAAATATATTATTCTGGGTCAAGATTTGTTCTCTAAATTTGTAGTGGGAATTGCTGTTAAAGAAGTGAAAGCAATTCAAATATGTAGATGGTTGGTGAAAGTCGCAAAGGAATTTGGATTCCCACAAGAAATCATTGTGGACTAGGGGTCGCAATTCAATTCAGTGGAATTCAAGAAATTTTGTCAAGAAAATAAAGTGAACATACACTATATTTCAGCATACCACCATCAATCAAATGGGCAGATTGAACGATTCAATAGATCTTTGGAGAGGATGATAAGAACCTCAATCGAAAATCAAAAAGAATGGTGTTCGATCCTGGACAAGATGCTCTTTGCTTACAACACGACCACTCAATGCAGTACGCGAGTGTCTCCAGTGGCCAACAATAAAAGAAGAAAAGTCACCTGAAGAAATTGCTCAACTAGCCCGAGAAAACATTTCGAAAGCAGAAAAAATATCAAAATTTTACTACGACAGAGCCACAAAGCCATCTATCTGCAAGGTACAAGATAAGGTTTGGTGGCATTGTCCGGAGCAAGGAATAGAAAAATCGAAAAAACTGAACATAAAATGGCAAGGTCCATTTAGGGTGGTAAAAGTAAATTACCCAATAGCAACTTTGGAAGATAAGATTAAAAATCAAAAGAAAATTCACCTTAACCATATTAAAAGGTGTGAAGATGAAAATTTAAATCTGGGCCTATTTCGTTTTAGAGGGAGGCCGAAGATTAGAGAGGGAGGAGTTGGCACCACTAGTCCAGTGACGTCAAGGAGTGGGGAGACGAGATAGAGGTGCAAGTGTTGATGTATGAATGGAGAGAGTATTAATAAAGTAACCAGTGACCTAAACACTTGTCTTATTATTTCATATAATTCCCATACCTTCCCGAAACATAACTTTATATATATTATTATTGTATATGTTATATCTATCTATTTATATGGCTCAAAGATACTCGAAAGTTCTTGGCCACATTTCTCCAAATGTCCCTATCCTGAGCCCTTGTCCCATCTCTCTTACGTCCCTTCCTATGCGTCCATGGTCTTGATTCCATTTGATAATAATTTTGATGCATGATAACAGGCGTTTCCCGATTGATACCTCGATTTAAATTCTTCTCAAATATTATTATCCTTCGTGATTACATTCAATTTTTCTACATATTCAAATTTTACATTTTGTATATTAAGATTTTTTAGTTTATACTGTTCATCTTTAACACTAAATATTTTTTCTTATCACTATTAATTTCAAACCTCCATTAATTTTTCCTCGCTATCTGTAATTGCAATTGCCGAATCTCTTATAATATTTAAGACGTCTGCTTAGCCTAACTTTTCAATTTTTTTGTTTAATTGCATTTCGAGTCATTTTTTCCCAATTTGTGTAATCACATACTCACAACATGCAACATATAATTGGCCGTGGGAAAAACAGGGATTGCAAATGAATTCCGCAGCACTTGAGTGTATGGCCCTGAGCTTGGAACATGGTCAAATCGGCGGTCAAAGTTGAAAATTCCCCATATATTATATAACTACTGTAATTAGTATTATTATAATGTAAAATTATAAAGAAAAAATGTTTAGATATTATTGTAGACATTTTCATTCTGTAAATTAAATAATTTTATTTCATTTAAATAAATATCTATTTTTATTTTCAGTCAAAGAATATGTATATTTGTTTATGTTAGGAAAACATATCAAAAAAGAGAATTTACAGATTAATTAAAATATATTAAAAATAAGAACACAAAATTCAAGATTATATGAATAAATAATTTTAAATAATTGATCTCATAATTGGATTTTCATTTTCAAGTATGTATAAGATATTATTGGGTGGATTGAAAATGTATGAAGGGATACACATAATAATAATAATATATAATTAATTTACTGATTAAATTAAAAAATATTTAAAATAAGAACACAATAACACAAATAAATGTTTTATCTAATATACTGATTGAATATTTAGTATATAATATTACAATTACAATTTTTTTACTCTCTACTGACTGTTCATTTCATAACTGAAAATAGTGTCGAATAGAAATAGACGATATTACTTGGATTAATCTTATAATGCTAGCTAAAATTGTTTGTTTGATTATTGAGGACCCCAGATCCATTCATTTTAATCAGATTGATGCAATGATGCAACATTTAATAATTGTAATAAATAATTAAAGAAATGTATATCAATATTTTTTAATTCAAACTCAATAATAATCAATTATTTTTATTTAACTTATATACCGAGCCGAGCCTCGGGATCCCGGTACTAAAATATTATTATGGGTGGAATTACAATATATGAAGGGACACATAACATTTACAATATAAATATATATTTAATTTACTGATTAAATTAAAATGTATTAAAAGTAAAAACACAAAAACAAATAAATGTTTTATCTAATATACTGAACAGCTTATTAGTATAGTATAATATATAATATTTTTTATATTTACGCAGTATAATAAATTAATGATGTCATTTAATTCTCCTACTATATATCGAATCGAATATAAAGATAAATCTTCTTTTAAACGTTGTGTGAAACAATTTCAAATAATTTAAATGTATATCTATTAATGAAATAAAAAAAAATCAAATATATGAATATAATATAAATATTTTTAATTTTATTTTAAGAATAGATATGTATATATATCACAGGCGGTGGTTGTGACGTCACATATATACATTTAAATTTAAAAGAAAAAAACTAATAAAGATGTAGTTTTCCTGAGATGTGATCAATAAAACTCAATTTTTCTTTATAAATACTATCTCTGGTGTGAATTTCAAAAAAATCGTTAGAGCGGTTTTTGAGAACAAAGAAACAAACAAACAATTTTTACTCGTATAAGAAGATAAGATAAGATATAGAACTCAAATTATCGCCACCAGCGCCTCTATGATCTAGCACGGTAACTAAACTATTTTTATTTAAAAACCACCCCCTGTACACATCTTAGCAATTAGCGGTTTAATAAAAGAAGAATGACATGCCCTGAGACCTACTGAATATGCATAAACATTTCATAAGAATCGGTCTAGCCGTTTTGGAGGAGTATCATTTCAAAGTTTTGTGACACGAGAATTTTATATATAAGATTAATAATGTATATATTTATATATATATACATTTATAAAATCTCATATTAATAAAAATTATTTATTTATAAATATAATATAATAATTATTATTCAAAATAATAACATTTACATAACATAAATGCATAATATCAATTTAGAAGATTAATATATTTTTTTGTTTTATTCAATTTGTAAATTTTCGTATAACTTCATCTTTTATATTTCTCTTGTTATATTAAATAAATTTATCATATTAAAATTGCACTAAAAAGAATAAAATAATATAAATATAAAATTTTTTTATAAAATAACGTTTTTCCAATGGACTAAAAAGAATAAAATAATTTTTCTATAAGCCTGACAAAGTTTGTGGATGAATTGCTTCATATTCAACGAAAAACGTTGGGCGCATTTGGTTCTATGCAATTAACTTCCTTTATAGAGCTATAATTCATATATATATATACTAAAACACTTAATTAACAATTAACACTTATTTCTTCAAATATAATCAACCATTTTGGATTTGATTGATAATATGTAAATTTCATAAAAATTCTTTTAAATTTTGATACATACTTCGATATAAGTATATTACAGTGGAAAATAATAAAAGATTAATTTCTTAGCTCATAAACTATCAATTTTATTGCATGATAAAAAAATTTGTCAGTTTATGTGTTTAATAAAATTTAAACGAATCATTCACTTTGCATTGGTTTTATACTCGAGAAAAATCATCTTTATTAGCATTTTCTTAATTAAATTATATGACGTCATCCAGCGATTCATGACGTCAAAGCCTGGTCTTACATATATATTATAAATAAAATAAAATTAAAAATATTTATGTTATATCCATATCTGTTTTTTATTACATTAATAGATATATTAAAATTATTTGAAATTGTTTCTGTAGCTGGAAATTAATTTATTTCAAACCGTCGGTCGGTTCGGACCTGGCCACAGGTCAACTTATTTCTGTTAAGAAAATGCATGATTCGTGGCGATATGTAAAAATCTCCACATGTGAAATTTGGTGTGAAAACAATCGTCGGTCGGTAAAAATAAACAAAATATAAAAGAGTATAGAAATCTATCTCTGAATAACAAACAATACATTGTGCTTTTCATTTGAGTTTTATTAATACATTAATAATAATAATAATATATTTTATAAATTATGATGACGGATTTAGTTTTGTTGTGCGGTATTAGCATTGTGTCTACTTTACATCCTCCATAAATAAGATCCATGTTAGGATAATCTTGAGCTGTGTTCCGAGACGGTATTGGGATATTAAATTATTACATGCATTTTTATTAAATGTATGATTTCATTTAATTTAAATAATATCTAATAATCAAGGATTCATTTTATTTCTCCTATTTTATTGTGTTCCTCTCACACATATCAAATGATTTTAATTTTAATTTATCAATTTAAATATTATTAAAAATTGAATAGAAAAGGGATCTTATTTTAAATATATATTTTAATTGAACAAAAAAATACTTCAATAAATTAAATTAGATTTGTTGTTACAAATTATGATTTGAAACTAATAATACATAGGTAGGTTCTTTTCCATAAATATCAAACAAATATTTTAAAAATAATCAATAAGTTTAATACCATTTTGGAATTCATCAATTATTTTATATAATTTTCCATTATAGCTCATTACATATTTTTTAGTAAGATATCAACAGTTAGAAAATTAAAATTCTTTAAAACATGAATCCAGAAAAATTTTCATTTTTCAAACAGAATGATATTTCTGATTATTTTTTCATTTGAGTTTGATAACAAACTAATTCAAGATTTTGAAACAAAAATTAGAATGTTAAAATATCATATTTTCTAGAGATTCTATAGTTATAGTAAGATAGCAATTTTCACGATTTTTTTAAAAATGCATATAAGTCAACTAAAAGACTATTTAATTTTTTATTTTTTTTGGAATAGCCTATCTCCTGCTCACGTTTTATCATCAAGTTTTGGGACAGCATGTATATACAAGATCTGTTCAAAAGAAAAGGTGAATTTAAATTATTTAGAAAAGTATTTATTTATTCATCAATATCAATGGATTGGGTAGCAATACCAAACCATCAACTTCAATTCATCAATGGAAACAAAACAGCTATTTTAAATAATACGGCAAAATGTTGAGCATCTGCAGCGCCGTCTAGAGGTGCCGTTTTGCAAAAGTGTGTTAAAAGAGTTTATATCAGTTTACACAGAGTATCCGTATCAGTTTATCTCCATGTCCTGGGCCTGCTGTGGTAAATACAAATCGAAATTACAAACATTTATATTACTTATTACCTTATATTTTATAATTGATAATACATTAATCAATTAAAGATGGATCTTTATTCACAAGAAGACAGAAAATATCCAATATATATAGGTAATTTTTATTTCTGTTATTTCATCTATAGCAATATTAATTGTCAGTAGAATTATTTTGTTTTATATTATTTTTAATGATAATATACCTTAATTTTAAAATAGTTAGATATTTAAAAATAATTCAATTCTAAATAAAACAATTCTTTTTGTAGGTCCTCTATATTCTTGTATATATTGTCGAACCAGTTTTATAAGTGAGAAATTTTTATCTAAACATTTAAAAAAATGTTTTCATAAAAAAATATTTTCAATTTTAAAAAATGATGTAAAAAACAAAAAGAATACAAAGAAATATTTAGACGAAAAATTAGAAGACGATACTGATTCAAACCATGAAAAGCCTTTTGAATGTAATTATTGTAAAAAGAAATTTAATCTGAAATGTAATTTAAATAATCATTTACTAATTCATACAGGTGAAAAGCCTTTTGAATGTAAATCTTGTAAAAAGAAATTTAATCATAAATCACATTTAAATACACATTTACTAATTCATACTGGTGAAAAACCTTTTGAATGTAAATATTGTAAAAAGAAATTTAATCAGAACTCACATTTAAATACACATTTACTAATTCATACACTTGAAAAACCTTTTGAATGTAATTATTGTAAAAAGAAATTTAATCTGAAATGTAATTTAAATACTCATTTAAAAATTCATACAGGTGAAAAACCTTTTGAATGTAATTATTGTAAAAAGAAATTTAATCAAAAATCAACTTTAAATACTCATTTACTAATTCATACTGGTGAAAAAGTTTTTGATTGTAATTATTGTAAAAAGAAATTTAATCTGAAATGTAATTTAAATACTCATTTAAAAATTCATACAGGTGAAAAACCTTTTGAATGTAATTATTGTAAAAAGAAATTTAGTCTGAAATCTCATTTAAGTGCACATTTAAAAATTCATACAGGTGAAAAACCTTTTGAATGTAATTATTGTAAAAAAAAATTTACTCGTAAATCACATTTAAATACACATTTATTAATTCATACTGGTGAAAGACCTTTTGAATGTAAATCTTGTAAAAAGAAATTTAATCATAAATCACATTTAAATACACATTTACTAATTCATACTGGTGAAAAACCTTTTGAATGTAAATATTGTCAAAAGAAATTTAATCGGAACTCAACTTTAAATACTCATTTACTAATTCATACTGGTGAAAGACCTTTTTGAATGTAATTATTGTAAAAAGAAATTTAATCAAACATCACATTTAAAGAAACATTTATTAATTCATACAGGAGAAAAACCTTTTGAATGTAATTATTGTGAAAAGAAATTTAATCGGAAATCACATTTAAATTCTCATTTATTAAATCATACAGCTGAAAAGCCTTTTGAATGTAATTATTGTGAAAAGAAATTTAATCGGAAATCAACTTTAAATACACATATATTAATTCATACAGATAAATAGCCTTTTGAATGTAATTATTGTATAAAGAAAATCTCCTTTAAGTAAACATTTATTAATTCATAATTTTTGAAAAAAAGGCTTAATAATACTGACTAAAAATTATTTTTGTTTCTTTCTTTGATTAATGTTATTTACTTAATATGTTAAATTCAATAATAATCTTATTTTTTAACTGAATATTAATAATAATTATTGTATTTCGACCATTGATTAAACCTTATTATGTTAATCCCTTAAAAATCAGTTTAATATTTTAAGAAGTGTTCTAATTTAAAAATAACTAAAAACTTATTAAAAACTAAAAATAAATTTTTACTATATCGCAAATAAAAAATTGCCGCCTCAAAAGGCTTGCGCCCTGGGGCTATAGCCCATTTAGCCCTGTGGTTAGGGCGGCACTGGATAATTGGAAAATTTGAAGCATGACTAAAAAACTAAACAAGGATCCAGCTGGGTGGGTTAATTGACTGTGAGATGGGCTTGCCGAATGTTAATGTGTAATCAAACAAGAAATCACAGACTAAATGGAGCAAACGTTTTTCGTTGTATATGAACCAATTCATCCATGAACTTTGTCAGGCTTATAGAAAAATAATTTTATTCTATTTAGTCTATGAGAAAAACGTTATTATATATTATATAAAATATTTTTTATATTTATATTATTTAAAAAAAATTACAGACCTTAGGTGCCTAGGTTGCTATTAGGCCTTAGTCTGCCCCTGATATCATGTTATTTCGAATAATTTATTAACAACAAATCTCTCATTTGCTATTATAAAAACATAAAATTCTTAACTATTTGAAATTTTTTATTTAATATTTTAATGATGAATGAATAATTATCCTATGGTTTTGATGAGAATAGTTAGATATTAAATAATAAAAGTTTCTTTTATTTAAATAAAACTTGATTATCCCACCAATTGAGGTTTGTGAAATCTACTTGATGAGACGGACTGAGACCATGAGACGGACTGTTTTCGATGAATAAACGAAGCACAGCGGCAAAGGTAAAGGTGCCCTCTACTGCCGAAATAAATAGTCATGATCTGTGAATAAAACATTAAAAAATGTCTGTCAATTTGATGTAAATCTAATGTCAATATTCAAATAATAATCATTTTTATCTCGAAAAATTCGAAAAATATCCTATATTGCCTAAGGAAAAAGTTTCTTTAAATTAATCAAGGAATCTACTGGTAAAGTTTCATCCATATCCATGAAGCTTTTGAATAATTGAAAATGGATCTTTATTCAGAAGTAGACAGAAAATATCCAATACATATAGGTAATTTTTATTATGTTATTTCATCTAAAGTAATGTTAATTGTCACTAAAATTATTTATAATGATAATATTCCTTAAATTGAATTATAAAATAGATAGATATATAAAAATATAATGATTTGAAATAACGAAAACAATTCTTTTTTTAGGTCCTCTATATTCTTGTATATATTGTCTAACCAATTTTATAAGTGAGGAGTTTTTATCTAAACATATAAAAAAATGTTTTCATAAAAAAATATTTTCAATTTTAAAAAATGATGTAAAATTCAAAAAGGATACAGAGAAATATTTAGACGAAAAATTTGAACAAGATACTGATTCAAACTTTAAAGAAGACAGGCATTTTCAATGTAGTAATTTTAAAAAGAAGATTAATCATATATCTCATTTAACTCCGCATTTATTAAATTTTAAAGGTGAAAAGCATTTAGAATGTAATTATTGTAAAAAGAAATTTACTCGAAAATCACATTTAGATACACATTTATTAATTCACACAGGTGAAAAACCTTTTGAATGTAATTATTGCAAAAAGAAATTTAACCAGAAAGCAACTTTAAAAACACATTTATTAATTCATAAAGGAGAAAAACCTTTTGAATGTAATTATTGTAAAAAGAAATTTAATCAGAAGTCAATTTTAGATAAACATTTATTAATTCATACAGATGAAAAACCTTTTGAATGTAATTATTGTAAAAAGAAATTTATTTCGAAATCAATTTTAGATAAACATTTATTAATCCATACAGGAGAAAAACCTTTTGAACATTTATTAATTCACACAGGTGAAAAACCTTTTGAATGTAATTATTGCAAAAAGAAATTTAGCCAGAAATCAACTTTAAAAACACATTTATTAATTCATACAGGAGAAAAACCTTTTGAATGTAATTATTGTAAAAAGAAATTTAATCAGAAGTCAATTTTAGATAAACATTTATTAATTCATACAGGAGAAAAACCTTTTGAATGTAATTATTGTAAAAATAAATTTAATCGAAAGTCAATTTTAGATAAACATTTATTAATCCATACAGGAGAAAAAGCTTTTGAATGTAATTATTGTGAAATGAAATTTAATCGGAAATCTACTTTAAATAGTCATTTACTAAATCATACAGGTGAAAAGACTTTTCAATGTAATTATTGTGAAAAAAAATTTACTCGTAAATCACATTTAAATAGACATTTATTAATTCATACAGGAGAAAAACCTTTTGAATGTAATTATTGTGAAAAAAAATTTACTCGTAAATCACATTTAAATACACATTTATTAATTCATACAGGAGAAAAACCTTTTGAATGTAATTATTGTAAAAAGAAATTTAATCAGAAATCAACTTTAAAAACACATATATTAATTCATACAGGTGAAAAGACTTTTCAATGTAATTATTGTGAAAAAAAATTTACTCGTAAATCACATTTAAATACACATTTAATAAATCATACAGGTGAAAAGCCTTTTGAATGTAATTATTGTGAAAAGAAATTTAATCTGAAATCTCATTTAAATTCTCATTTATTAATTCATACAGGTGTAAAAGTTTTTGAATGTAATTATTGTAAAAAGAAATTTAATCTGAAATGTAATTTAAATACTCATTTAAAAATTCATACAGGTGAAAAACCTTTTGAATGTAATTATTGTAAAAAGAAATTTAATTGGAACTCACATTTAAATACACATTTACTATTTCATACTGGTGAAAAACCTTTTGAATGTAAATATTGTCAAAAGAAATTTAATCGGAACTCAACTTTAAATACTCATTTACTAATTCATACTGGTGAAAGACCTTTTGAATGTAATTATTGTAAAAACAAATTTAATCAAACATCACATTTAAAGAAACATTTATTAATTCATACAGGAGAAAAACCTTTTGAATGTAATTATTGTGAAAAGAAATTTAATCGGAAATCACATTTAAATTCTCATTTATTAATTCATACAGCTGAAAAGCCTTTTGAATGTAATTATTGTGAAAAGAAATTTAATCAAACATCACATTTAAAGAAACATTTATTAATTCATACAGGAGAAAAACCTTTTGAATGTAATTATTGTGAAAAGAAATTTAATCGGAAATCAACTTTAAATACACATATATTAATTCATACAGATAAATAGCCTTTTGAATGTAATTATTGTATAAAGAAAATCTCCTTTAAGTAAACATTTATTAATTCATAATTTTTGAAAAAAAGGCTTAATAGTACTGACTAAAAATTATTTTTGTTTCTTTCTTTGATTAATGTTATTTACTTTATATGTTAAATTCAATAAAAATCTTATTTTTTAACTGAATATTAATAATAATTATTGTATTTCGACCATTGATTAAACCTTATTATCTTAATCCCTTTATATTTCTCACTCCTGTGATAAACAAATAATAATAAATTAAAAAAATTTATAATAATAATAAATAAATAAATTGTATATATGTATACGTCTGTGTATGTGTAAAATATAAGGTAAACCTACCAGTGGTGGACCACCCGGCCAGTAATGGATCATTTGATTGATTTTTGATAAACTACAATAATTTCAAATTAAACTCGAGATATTGATAAATATCAAGAACAACCTCTTCCGGATTGTTTAACAATGAAACAGAGACCAGTTGCTGCATTTATATTATAATGATTTTTTTTTGTAATTGGGAGTTTTGGCAGGGTGAAAAGGGATGAAAAAGAAATAATGGTCTAATATGGTAGACTTTGAATCGGCGTGAACTGACCTGGAGATTTGGATCTGGAAAAAAAGAAAAAGATTAAATTTATCATTAAAAAAAAATAAACAGATTTATTATATTTGATATTTAAATATAAATTTTTAAAACCTTTAGAGATTTAGATTTTAAGATTTTAAATTACATAATTACATACAGTATTTTTTTGATATTTTAAATTAAAAAAATATAGACAGATCATTTATAAAAATTATAAAAAACTAATATTTGTTGGAAAACTATTTTTTTTATTAAAACTATAGCCGGTCCTTTCTCTCTTCCAAAATCTCCTCCTGAAAAGTCCGTCTTCACTCGACGCTAACCCACGAACGAATGTCCTTGTCTGACTTTTTCACAACTAGTCCCTTCAGGGGAAACCTCTTAGAATAATCCTTTCCTTTGAAAAGACATTTATATTTAAAAAATAAATTTTATTTTTAAAGGATTAATGATATTTTTAGAATATCATTACATCCCCTGTTTACGATTTAAAAAAATTATTTTGGGGGATGAAAGGACCCAAAGAATTTTTTATTTTGTTGATAAACTGGGTAGTTACCACACATTCACGTGCACTCTAGTTAGTGGATTGTATATACAAAAATATTTACACTTATGTATTTACAAAAAGGTTTACAGTTTTTTATTTTAAAATATTTACACTTACAAACTAATTATAAAAATACTTTTTAAAAGTGTTGTTATTATTATATATTATTATATTATATTATTATTTGTTATCACAGGTCAACCTATTTAATTATAAAACCTTTTTTACTATGTTACGTATTACATAGTTAATATTTATTTTTAATTTATGATTTTTAAACGTCCCAATCACAGTAGTAGAATCAGAGCTAATTAAAAAATAACTTCCTCTTCTAAAATCAATAAATTGTATTGCCTTCAAAACTGATATTGATTCTGCTGTAAAAATCGAGGCATATTTGTTAATTTCAAATTTAAATTTATACTTAATGTAAAATATATTTGTATAAAAAAACAATTTATAGAATTATCATTTTTAAATATATTAAAAAATTAAATAATGGGTGGACAAAGTCATTCCTCAACTTAGGGTCATTTTGCCCACGTATTTTTATAACGTTTTTCTTAACTTCACTGGCGTCCGTCTCTCTGTCTGTTCGCTCTTTTGACAAATTGAAATCGATTTTTCATCATCTTAAGATTGAGATAGACTTTTGAAAATTTTTATAGATATTTCAATCGATCTCTAGAAGGTATAGAAGAAATATAATTGAATTATAATTAATTAGCGATTAATTACTTTTAGTAACTAACTCCTTTTGTATTGCTCCGATTAATTTTTTTTCAACGGATTCTGAAGCATAAATATTGATTTCAGGATAGATTTTCATTTTGAAAGTAATTGAGAATACTTTATAGTATTGAAATTAATGATGAATTCTTATTAATCAGTTGTGTCGCCAATAAGGCGGGATTTCTTCCCCTCAGATGGTATAGAGAAAATATCTTTTTTTTTATACATTGTATATGTCCCCGATAGAAAGGAAACAAAACAATAGAATAACCTTTTTTTTATGAAGACTATATATATATATATATATACTAGCTGATCAGAGCGCCTTCGGCGCTCTTCACACCTTGACGGGAGCTTCGCCCCCTATACCCCCGAAGTAATACATAGTATTTCGTTGGAAAAGGTAAAAGGTTTTCATCCATTTTGTTTTAATCAGTATATTACATTATATTATCATTAAGACATTTTAATTTAATCAGTATATACATTTATACATTTAAATTAAGACAAAACTAATGAAGATGTATTTTTCCAGAGATGTAATCAATAAAACTCAATTTTTCTTTATAAATACTATCTCTGGTTTGAATTTCAAAAAAATCGTTAGAGCGGTTTTTGAGAACCCATGGTACAAACAAACAATTTTTACTCATATAAGAAGATAAGATAAAGGAGAGTGTTTGTTTGTATGTATGTAATTTGTTTACTTTTTTCTGTCATAGAAACAAATATATATATAATTAGAACCTCTCTGTCTCCCACTATTTAAAATTTTGAAAAATGGAGTGTTCTAGCCAAATTAAGAAATTTAAATGCCTTATGCAACATTGATAGGTAAATGAATTGGACTGGAAGAGGAGACATGTGATTAGAGGAATTGGGGAAAATACTTTATATAAAAAAAAAACTTTTTTAAAAAACCACGTTTTTAACGCACTAAAAAGAAGAAAATAATTTTTCTGAAACCCCATAGGTACTGACATTACAAACAAGAGATATGATTTGAAGAAAATTTTCTATAACGTAAAACGTGGGGCGCAAATAATAATAAATTTTTTAAATGCAATATAATTTCTTTGATTAATTTATTTCAATATCCATGGATTTATATTTTAAGTTTTATATTTTTTACCAGACTTTTTGTAAAAGGGAATATTATTAGTAATCCAACAGAATACTTTTATTAATGTAAATTTTTTTTGGAAAATTAATTCCTTAATATTAAATAAACATCTTCAATTTACACTTTAGAAATTTTATTAACATAAATATTAAATATTTGCTAGAAGTTTTGCAGTAGCAAAATTTAGTTTTAGATTTCTTCAAGTTAAATTTCTTATATTATTTACCAGAATATTGTTAGGATGTCATTTTTTATCAGAATTTTTTAAAAGTGAATATTATTAGTAATCTAAAGGTAATCTTTTCATAAATTAAATTTACCTCTTTTAAAAATTTCGATAAGTTATAAGCTTTACTTTTTGAAGCTAATTAAAATATGAATTCATTTATCCTATTAATTTGTACCTAATAACATTTATTTATAAATTTTTATACGATACAGAATATTTTAGCCATAGTTGCGCCCCACGTTTTACGTTATAGAAAATTTTCTTCAAATCATATCTCTTGTTTGTAATGTCAGTACCTATGGGGTTTCAGAAAAATTATTTTCTTCTTTTTAGTGCGTTAAAAACGTGGTTTTTTAAAAAAGTTTTTTTTTTATATAAAGTATTATTTTCTACTTTTTAGTCTTCATATATTGCAATCGATTTCACTTGACCTATACTACTTTTAAGTTTTTTGATTGACTTTAATAGTCATGAAATACTATTATCCTGAAAGTAATAAATTTAAATTGAATTATAAAGAGAAATTTTTAAATTTGTCATATTTTAATTCTTTATTGCCTAAAACTCATCATAAATTTAAATTTTGTTTTCTAAATTACAGTACAAAACATTAATATACCTTCTTTCAAATTTATTTACATTTTAAATATTATACATATTATATTATTCTTTTAACGGGTTTTTAACGGTTTTTTTCAAATTTATATATTTACACTTTTTGTTTTGATTTTCCCATACAAAATTATATTCATTAATTATGCTCTAATTAAACACTTGCAAGCTACGAATGTGTTATTTTATTGTATTGTCATCCAGAATACATTACTCTGAAAAGTTTCAGAGCGATTGGATGACTGGAAGTGGTCGAAATTTCGATTGCAAGATTTGACCCGAACAGATAAATAAACAAACAAACAAACAAGAAAGCAAGCTAAGAAAAACGTGGTAAAATACACTCAGTTAGCAAGAGTGCTAATGATGACTTGGTGAGATGCAGAGAGCAAATGATAGCTGAAGGAAATTGAGGGTGGCGTTTAAGTCGAAAAAAGGTGTGTCGAAACAGGCAACCAATCAGAAGACCCGTTAAGTAAAAATAAGAAGAGGGGAGTTTGAACCTTTTTTCTACCTCCCTATTATATTTTTTCAATATTTTGATTTTATTAATTTTTTATCTCTCTTTGTAAAGACGAAATTATAACTTTAAAATGATTTTAAATGTAATCAATCAAAAGTCAGAAATTATAATTTAAAAAAATCAAAATTCTTCATAAAAAAAAATGGCTTTTTATTTTTTCTAATACATTTACCGTGTATATAATATATAGAGATTCTTTATTTCATTAGATTGAATATTATTTATTAGTAATTCATTTAATAAATATCTAATCGTTATTTGAAATTTATTTAATTATTATTTTAGAATTTATGATGCTTAATCCAAATTTAATTCGCAGCATGGAACATACGATCAGGACTGTCATTTAGTTGGAGGGGAGCGACCTGAACATTTTTTCAAACTTCTTATTTAAACGGATTTTAATATTTTGATTATTATTATTAATTAATGTATTATATTTGCATCCCGCCTCGTTTTTGTATTAGATATTGTATCAATATTTTTTATATTTAAAATATTTTAAAATTTTTTAATTAATTTCGAAAGAAAATTAAAAATATATTTATACAATTTTTGCTAGTATAATAAAATAAGATCTAATGAAATATATTTATTTTTATCGTCAATTCACAATGTGTCATTTATTATATTATTAATTTGTGAAATGATTAAAAATTTTATGTAAAATCCATTCTCTATTCGTTTAGATCAAAAATAATATATTTAATATTTAATATATTGAATATATTTAATACATACTAGAATCAACTCTTGAATATTTTTTTAAACAAGCGGACTATGGACATCTGTATTATTTATTTTTAATGTTTTGACAAAGTCCCTTTTGTTGTTTTCTTCTTTTGTATTATGTATTGAGAAAGGTAAGTTTTGGAAAGGGCCTTTTGTTGTATTATTATTGTTTCTCCTTTTTAAGTTAACAAAATACAAATATTCATTAATTATGCTCTAATTAAACACTTGCAAGCTACGAATGTGTTATTTTATTGTATTGTCATCCAGAATACATAACTCTGAAAAGTTTCAGAGCGATTGGATGACTGGAAGTGGTCGAAATTTCGATTGCAAGATTTGACGCGAACAGATAAACAAACAAGAAAGCAAGCTAAGAAAAACGTGGTAAAAATCAACCGAAATGTAATTAAACAAAAAAAAATTCAAGAATTATGCTACGGATACGTCTTACATACAATTAACATACAAAATGTAGAATTTGAAAAAGTATAAATATTTAAATACTTAAGATCTCTAATCACGAAGGATAATAATATTCGAGAAGAATTTAAATCGACGTTGTAATTGAGTAACGCCTGTTATTATGCATTAAAGGGGCTTATCCCATCAAAGAGGATCAAAATTAATATATATAAAACAATTATTTTTCATGTTGATAGATGACTAGGGTGACCATATTTCGAAAACACCAAACCGGTACAAACGGTATACCTCTTTTTTAGAACTAAATTGAAAAAATTTTGAAAAAAAATTACGAAATGTAATAAATATTGAAAAAACAGGACAATAGGCTGTCCCGAAGACATTTTTGAGACAGCACCTAACGACGGGACGTTTGGTCACCCTATCGATGACTCTGGGAGACGAGAGTAGATTTAGAGTATTTGTGAGATTAATATTGTTCGCAGCATTTATACGCCAAAGGAAGATGAGGTCACAGGGGGATGGCGGAGATGGCATAACGAGAAATAATGTCAAGATATAGTTAAGGTTATAAAATCGAGAAGGCTGGGATGGGAAGGGGACGTGGTTGGAATTGGAGAAACTAGAAATTGGGAGACATCCGGTGGAAGGCCAAGGACCAAGGTGGGTGGACAATGAAGGAAGGGACATGGGAGAGATTGGACAGGGTAGGATTTGGTTGTAGCTCAGGATAGGGACACTTAGAGAAATGTGGATGCTGCGGCTAAGAACTTTCGAAAACTGTAGAGACACAGAGTTAGATAAATATAACATATACAATAATAATATATAATTAATTTACTGATTAAATTAAAATATATTTTACAAGAAAACAAATAAATGTCTTATCTACTTATACAGATTGAAAGAAAATGGATGAAAACCTTTTACATACAGACTTTCAACCAAATACTATGTATCACATGGTACAGGGGGCGGAATCCTCGTCTAGGTGTGAAGAGCGCCGAAGGCTCTCGGAGCAGCTATTATATTTATAAAATATACATTTATATATATATATATAAATAATGTATATATTTATATATATATACATTTATAAAATCTCATATTAATTAAAATTATTTATTTATAAATATAATATAATAATTATTATTCAATAATAACATTTACTTAACATAAATTCATAAAATCAATTTAGAAGATTAATATATTTTTTTGTTTTATTAAATTTGTAAATTTTCGTATAACTTCATCTTTTATATTTTTTAAAAATGCACATAAGTCAACTTTTTTGGAATAGCCTATCTCCTGCTCATGTTTTATCATTAAGTTTTGGGACAGCATGTATATACAAGATCTGTTCAAAAGAAAAAGTGGATTTGAATTATTTTGAAAAGTATGTATTTATTCATCAATATCAATGGATTGGGTAGCAATACCAAAGCATCAACTTCAATTCAACAATGGAAACAAAACAGCTATTTTAAATAATACGGTAAAATGTTGAGCATCTGCAGCGCTGTCTAGAGGTGCCGTTTTGCAAAAGTGTGTTAAAAGAGTTTATCTCGATCACTCCATGCAACTCCATGTCCTGGGCCTGCAGTGCTGTTGTGGTAAATACAAATCGAAATTACAAACATTTATATTACTTATTACCTTATATTTTATAATTGATAATACATTAATCAATTAAAGATGGATCTTTATTCACAAGAAGACAGAAAATATCCAATATATATAGGTAATTTTTATTTCTATGTTATTCATCTATAGCAATATTAATTGTCACTAGAATTATTTTGTTTTATATTATTTTTAATGATAATATACCTTAATTTTAAAATAGTTAGATATATAAAAATAATTCAATTCTAAATAAAACAATTCTTTTTGTAGGTCCTCTATATTCTTGTATATATTGTCGAACCAGTTTTATAAGTGAGAAATTTTTATCTAAACATTTAAAAAAATGTTTTCATAAAAAAATATTTTCAATTTTAAAAAATGATGTAAAATACAAAAAGAATACAAAGAAATATTTAGACGAAAAATTAGAAGACGATACTGATCCTAACCATGAAAAGCCTTTAAAATGTAAATATTGTAAAAAGAAATTTAGTCGGAAATCTCATTTAAGTGCACATTTAAAAATTCATACAGGTGAAAAGCCTTTTGAATGTATTTATTGTAAAAAGAAATTTAATCAGAAATCAACTTTAAATACTCATTTAAAAATTCATACAGGAGAAAAACCTTTTGAATGTAATTATTGTAAAAAGAAATTTAGTCGGAAATCTCATTTAAGTGCACATTTAAAAATTCATACAGGTGAAAAGCCTTTTGAATGTATTTATTGTAAAAAAAAATTTAATCTAAAATCACATTTAAATAGTCATTTACTAATTCATACAGGTGAAAAGCCTTTTGAATGTAATTATTGTAAAAAGAAATTTAATCAAAATTCTTCTTTAAAAACACACATATTAATTCATACAGGTGAAACGCCTTTTGAATGTAATTATTGTGAAAAGAAATTTAATCTGAAAGGTAATTTAAATAATCATTTACTAATTCATACAGGTGAAAAACCTTTTGAATGTAATTATTGTAAAAAGAAATTTAATTATAAATCACATTTAAATACACATTTACTAATTCATACTGGTGATAAACCTTTTGAATGTAAATATTGTCAAAAGAAATTTAATGTGAAATCTGCTTTAAATGCACATTTATTAATTCATACTGGAGAAAAACCTTTTCAATGTAAATATTGTCAAAAGAAATTTAATAATAAATCAATTTTAAATAAACATTTATTAATTCATACAGGTGAGAAACCTTTTGAATGTAAATATTGTCAAAAGAAATTTAATAGGAAAACAAATTTAAATACTCATTTAAAAATTCATGCTGGTGAAAAACCTTTTGAATGTAATTATTGTCAAAAGAAATTTCTTCTGAAATCACATTTAAATTCTCATTTATTAATTCATTCAGGTGAAAAACCTTTTCAATGTAAATATTGTAAAAATAAATATAATCATAAATCAACTTTAAATACACATTTACTAATTCATACTGGTGAAAAACCTTTTGAATGTAAATATTATAAAAAGAAATTTTATCGGAAATCACATTTAAATTCTCATTTATTAATTCATACAGCTGAAAAGCCTTTTGAATGTAATTATTGTGAAAAGAAATTTAATCGGAAATCAACTTTAAATACACATATATTAATTCATACAGATAAATAGCCTTTTGAATGTAATTATTGTATAAAGAAAATCTCCTTTAAGTAAACATTTATTAATTCATAATTTTTGAAAAAAAGGCTTAATAGTACTGACTAAAAATTATTTTTGTTTCTTTCTTTGATTAATGTTATTTACTTTATATGTTAAATTCAATAAAAATCTTATTTTTTAACTTAATATTAATAATAATTATTGTATTTCGACCATTGATTAAAGTGTTGTTATTATTATATATTATTATATTATATTATTATTTGTTATCTATTTATTTATTCATGTCTAAGATACTTCAAAAAATTCTTTAAATTTTTACTAACATTAAGAATAAATTTTATACAAATTCTAATTTTAATTATGATCTTCTAAATTTTACACGAGAATGTAATTTGAATAGAGTTATTGTAATTAATTGATTGTATATAATGAAAAATTTGATTTATATTTTCAATTCTGTAAACTTACTAGGAACAATGTTATTTATAATATCTATCTATCTATCTATATTCTTCTTCTATATATATAAAAATGAAATGTATGTTTGTATGTGGCGTTGTACACAGCTGGATCCAAGAGGCGGAGGTAAAGTTTCTAAGGAAACTAACAAACTATCAACAAAGCTCAGGGCCAGTCACTCAAGTGCTGCGGAATTCATTTGCAATTCCCATGTTTTTCTCACGGCCAATTATATGTTGCATGTTCGCGAGTAGGTACAAAACATTTGTTTATTTACGCTCCATGTGGAAAAACTGAGAACGATTAGTAAAGCATAGCGATAAAACAAAATATTTAGTAAGAGAGAAAAACATTGTTAACACACAAGGTCAACATACAAAATGTAGAATTTGAAAATGTAGAAAAATTTAAATGCTTAGATTCTGTAATTACAAAGGATAATAATATTGCATAAGAATTTAAATCGATGTCGCAATCGTGTAACATACAGTAAAGAGGCTTATCACATCAAAACTTTTATCAAAATTGATGAAAATTGAAATATTACCCTGGAAAAAGATATTGGTCGGAAGATCGATTGGAAAACGTGCGTTTGGAAGACCAAGGACCGCTGTGGGTGGACAATGTAGGAAGAGACGTGAGAGAGATGGGACAGGGTAGGAGTTAGATGGTTATAGCTCATGATAGGGATACTTGGAGAAATGTGGTTGTTGGGGCCAAAAACTTTCGAGTATCGTAGAGCCAGAGCTCAGAGGTAGATAGATAGATATAACATTTACAAGAACACAAAAAAATGATTGTTTTATGTAATATACTGATTGAAACAAAAAGGAAGAAAATCTTTTACATACAGATTTTCAACCAAATATTATGTTTCACTCGGGGGTACAGGGGACGAATCTAGATGTGAAGAGGGCAGCTAGATATAAGGTTATAAAATAGAAAAGGTTGGGTTGGGAAGGGGTCATGGCTAGAATGGTAGATTACAGATCGGCGAAAAATATTGGAAAAACCGATTGGGAAACGTCCGGTGGGATTGGGAAGCCCAAGGTCGCGGTGAGTGGACAATGTAGGAAGGGACGTGGGACAGATGGGACAGGGTAGGAATTTTATGGTTATAGCTCAGGATTGGGGTTGGTTTCAAAATCCGTAGGGGCACAGAGATAGATAGATAGATATAACAAATACAATAGTAATATATAATTAATTTACTGATTAAATTGAAATATATTTTAAATAAGAAGACAAAAAGAAATGATAATATAATGTAATATACTGATTGAAACAAAATGGATGAAAACCTTTTACATACAGACTTTCAACGAAATACTATGTATTACTTCCGGGGAGCCCTCGTCAAGGTGAGAATCAGCTAGTACCCACCAAGCACCCCCCCCCCCCCCATACGCTTTTCTATCAAGAAGTTACTAGAAGGGTTAATAGATGGAGCCAAATTTTAAATAAAAATAAAATATAACTATATAAAATTTAATATTAAAATTTAATAAAATAAAATTTAATTTAATAAAATATTAAGATAATAAAAATTAATAAATTTGTAAAAAAATATATAATACTTAAAAAAAAAATTGTGCCTTTGCGAGTTTAGAACTGAGGGTGCAAAGTCATAAGATGACGCGCTAGCTCGTTTAGCCAGGAACCACTCTTGTTTGCAAGTCTCCTATAAGGGTATACCAGCTGGTCAGAGCGCCTTCGGCGCTCTTCACACCTGGACGGGTGCTCCGCCCCCTGTACCCCCGAGTGGTACATAGTATTTGGTTAAAAGTAGTAAAAGGTTTTCATCCATTTTGTTTCAATCAGTATATTACATAAAACATTCATTTCTTTTTGTGTTCTTATTTAAAATATATTTTAATTTAATCAGTAAATTAATTATAGTTGGCACCACTAGTCCAGTGACGTCAAGGAGTGGGGAGACGAGATAGAGGTGCAAGTGGGGATGTATGAATGGAGAGAGTATTAATAAAGTAACCAGTGACCTAAACACTTGTCTTATTATTTCATATAATTCCCATACCTTCCCGAAACATAACTGGTGTCAGAAAATATGGATTCAGAACTCAAGCTGAGAATAAAGAAAATGAAATCAGTGATTTCAAAACTACATAACATAGTTGAAACCGAAGAAAATTCTTTAAGTGAAACGGTTGAGAAAAGAATCACTGATATTAAAAAGGAATTTCATGAAATCAACATGAAATTAATGGATATAGATGATGAGGAAGAAATTGACTTAAGTGAATATACGGAAAAACTATTGAAAATGATAAACAAATGCCGGAAGAGAGACATCCCGAAAGCGATTGAACAATTGTTGAAGCCAAAAATCTTCGAGGGGAATCTCTTAGACTTCGAGAACTGGACGTCATCTACCTTATTAATGATTGAAGAGGCCAATATAACTGATAACTTGAAGTTGGCAGCCCTTAAAAATGCGGTTAGTAACAAACCATTTAATTTAATTAAACACCTGAACTCTTTTGAAACGGCCAAGCATCGCCTTTCTGAATATTATGGAGATCCAATTCTGATAACGGATCAATGCTTTATCAATATTAAAAATATTGAAATTGATTTTAACAATTTTCAACGATGGTTAGAAGCCATTGGCTGTCTTGAAAATATTATAGAGGTATTCTCTAAAGCCAAACCTGACGAAACAAAAATCAAATCATTTAAAAGAGTTTTGATAAAAAAAATACCTGCCAATATAGCAGAGGAATATATTAGCAAATATGAGATGGGTTCCACTTTGAAAGAATTGTTGGAATTCATAAAGCTAAAGGGGAATATGATTAAACAAAAAATCGAATTGGGAATCATAACTAAAACGATGCAAAAAGCTGAATCACCTAAGACCAATCGTCTGGACTCATGTTTATTTTGCAAAGAAAAGCATAAAACAATATTTTGTACGACAGGCTCAACAAAGTCAAGATTTGATAAGGCAAAAAAATTAAAAATTTGTAAAGAAAAAGGTCAATGACGAGCATTTAAATCAAAATGACATAATACCGCCTAGCGATTTCGATAAAGAAGAAGAATTTTTCTGTCATCAATCGTTAGAACACATTATTAAAAAATATTCAAATGTTTTTCTAGGCATTGGACGAAATAATAAAATAAAACATAAGATCGAATTAATATCGAATAAACCAATAAAAATTTATAGACGTATAAACTATAATATACGGAAAAAAGTTGAAGAACATATCCAAGATTTATTAGATAAAAAAATTATAGAAGAATCTGTAAGTGAGTATTGTTCACCGATTTTACCAATAAAGAAAAACGATGGCTCTATACGCTTGACGGTAGATTTTAGGCAGTTAAACTCCATATCGAAAAAGGACGTTTACCCAATGCCTAGACTGGATGAATTAAGAAGGCGTTGAAGAATATGGCCATATGGGACTTTTTAAAGGATCCGAACTGATCCGAAATCGTTTCTTTTGGAAAGGCTGGAAGAAAGATTTGAAGAGACACATCAAGAAATGTGTCAAATGCCAAACAAAAGGTGATGATAACGAATCTAGAGAACAAATGACGTTAAGAAACGCACATTTGCTCAAACCCTGGCAAAAACTGTCTGTTGATATATGCGGCCCATTTACAAAATCAACTAAAAATAACAAATATATTATTCTGGGTCAAGATTTGTTCTCTAAATTTGTAGTGGGAATTGCTGTTAAAGAAGTGAAAGCAATTCAAATATGTAGATGGTTGGTGAAAGTCGCAAAGGAATTTGGATTCCCACAAGAAATCATTGTGGACTAGGGGTCGCAATTCAATTCAGTGGAATTCAAGAAATTTTGTCAAGAAAATAAAGTGAACATACACTATATTTCAGCATACCACCATCAATCAAATGGGCAGATTGAACGATTCAATAGATCTTTGGAGAGGATGATAAGAACCTCAATCGAAAATCAAAAAGAATGGTGTTCGATCCTGGACAAGATGCTCTTTGCTTACAACACGACCACTCAATGCAGTACGCGAGTGTCTCCAGTGGCCAACAATAAAAGAAGAAAAGTCACCTGAAGAAATTGCTCAACTAGCCCGAGAAAACATTTCGAAAGCAGAAAAAATATCAAAATTTTACTACGACAGAGCCACAAAGCCATCTATCTGCAAGGTACAAGATAAGGTTTGGTGGCATTGTCCGGAGCAAGGAATAGAAAAATCGAAAAAACTGAACATAAAATGGCAAGGTCCATTTAGGGTGGTAAAAGTAAATTACCCAATAGCAACTTTGGAAGATAAGATTAAAAATCAAAAGAAAATTCACCTTAACCATATTAAAAGGTGTGAAGATGAAAATTTAAATCTGGGCCTATTTCGTTTTAGAGGGAGGCCGAAGATTAGAGAGGGAGGAGTTGGCACCACTAGTCCAGTGACGTCAAGGAGTGGGGAGACGAGATAGAGGTGCAAGTGTTGATGTATGAATGGAGAGAGTATTAATAAAGTAACCAGTGACCTAAACACTTGTCTTATTATTTCATATAATTCCCATACCTTCCCGAAACATAACTTTATATATATTATTATTGTATATGTTATATCTATCTATTTATATGGCTCAAAGATACTCGAAAGTTCTTGGCCACATTTCTCCAAATGTCCCTATCCTGAGCCCTTGTCCCATCTCTCTTACGTCCCTTCCTATGCGTCCATGGTCTTGATTCCATTTGATAATAATTTTGATGCATGATAACAGGCGTTTCCCGATTGATACCTCGATTTAAATTCTTCTCAAATATTATTATCCTTCGTGATTACATTCAATTTTTCTACATATTCAAATTTTACATTTTGTATATTAAGATTTTTTAGTTTATACTGTTCATCTTTAACACTAAATATTTTTTCTTATCACTATTAATTTCAAACCTCCATTAATTTTTCCTCGCTATCTGTAATTGCAATTGCCGAATCTCTTATAATATTTAAGACGTCTGCTTAGCCTAACTTTTCAATTTTTTTGTTTAATTGCATTTCGAGTCATTTTTTCCCAATTTGTGTAATCACATACTCACAACATGCAACATATAATTGGCCGTGGGAAAAACAGGGATTGCAAATGAATTCCGCAGCACTTGAGTGTATGGCCCTGAGCTTGGAACATGGTCAAATCGGCGGTCAAAGTTGAAAATTCCCCATATATTATATAACTACTGTAATTAGTATTATTATAATGTAAAATTATAAAGAAAAAATGTTTAGATATTATTGTAGACATTTTCATTCTGTAAATTAAATAATTTTATTTCATTTAAATAAATATCTATTTTTATTTTCAGTCAAAGAATATGTATATTTGTTTATGTTAGGAAAACATATCAAAAAAGAGAATTTACAGATTAATTAAAATATATTAAAAATAAGAACACAAAATTCAAGATTATATGAATAAATAATTTTAAATAATTGATCTCATAATTGGATTTTCATTTTCAAGTATGTATAAGATATTATTGGGTGGATTGAAAATGTATGAAGGGATACACATAATAATAATAATATATAATTAATTTACTGATTAAATTAAAAAATATTTAAAATAAGAACACAATAACACAAATAAATGTTTTATCTAATATACTGATTGAATATTTAGTATATAATATTACAATTACAATTTTTTTACTCTCTACTGACTGTTCATTTCATAACTGAAAATAGTGTCGAATAGAAATAGACGATATTACTTGGATTAATCTTATAATGCTAGCTAAAATTGTTTGTTTGATTATTGAGGACCCCAGATCCATTCATTTTAATCAGATTGATGCAATGATGCAACATTTAATAATTGTAATAAATAATTAAAGAAATGTATATCAATATTTTTTAATTCAAACTCAATAATAATCAATTATTTTTATTTAACTTATATACCGAGCCGAGCCTCGGGATCCCGGTACTAAAATATTATTATGGGTGGAATTACAATATATGAAGGGACACATAACATTTACAATATAAATATATATTTAATTTACTGATTAAATTAAAATGTATTAAAAGTAAAAACACAAAAACAAATAAATGTTTTATCTAATATACTGAACAGCTTATTAGTATAGTATAATATATAATATTTTTTATATTTACGCAGTATAATAAATTAATGATGTCATTTAATTCTCCTACTATATATCGAATCGAATATAAAGATAAATCTTCTTTTAAACGTTGTGTGAAACAATTTCAAATAATTTAAATGTATATCTATTAATGAAATAAAAAAAAATCAAATATATGAATATAATATAAATATTTTTAATTTTATTTTAAGAATAGATATGTATATATATCACAGGCGGTGGTTGTGACGTCACATTTATTTATTTATTTATTGCCTTTATTTGGTTACATAATACATATATATATACAAAAATTTAATTGATTTATTTGTTATGACAGAACCAGGCCCTTGCGGGCATAGGCCTCTCCCAAAATTCTCCAAACGGTTCTTCGTCTTGCGATCCTCTGCCAATCCGTTCCCGCTGTTTCGTGAATTTCATCCGACCATCTTTTTACTTGTCTGCCTCTTTTCCTTTTTTCTTCCAGTATATGCCATTCCAAAATTCTCTTAGACCATCGTTCGTCATGTGTTCTTACTGTATGTCCGGCCCACTTCCACTTTATTTTTCTTATATAAATGTTGATGTTGTCCATATTTGTTATTTTATATATTTCTTTTATTCTTTTCCTATCTCTTCTTGTAAAACCAAGAATACTCCTTATCATGGATCGTTGAGCTGTTTCCAATTTATTCATGTTTTTCTTTGTTAATGTCCATGTTTGTGCACCATAAGTCATCACTGGTATAATACATTTTTTAAAAACTTTGATTTTTGAGTCTAGGTTTATTTCTTTATTTTTTAGTATAAAGGCCGTAGACCGTGACGTCACATATATACATTTAAATTTAAAAGAAAAAAACTAATAAAGATGTAGTTTTCCTGAGATGTGATCAATAAAACTCAATTTTTCTTTATAAATACTATCTCTGGTGTGAATTTCAAAAAAATCGTTAGAGCGGTTTTTGAGAACAAAGAAACAAACAAACAATTTTTACTCGTATAAGAAGATAAGATAAGATATAGAACTCAAATTATCGCCACCAGCGCCTCTATGATCTAGCACGGTAACTAAACTATTTTTATTTAAAAACCACCCCCTGTACACATCTTAGCAATTAGCGGTTTAATAAAAGAAGAATGACATGCCCTGAGACCTACTGAATATGCATAAACATTTCATAAGAATCGGTCTAGCCGTTTTGGAGGAGTATCATTTCAAAGTTTTGTGACACGAGAATTTTATATATAAGATTAATAATGTATATATTTATATATATATACATTTATAAAATCTCATATTAATAAAAATTATTTATTTATAAATATAATATAATAATTATTATTCAAAATAATAACATTTACATAACATAAATGCATAATATCAATTTAGAAGATTAATATATTTTTTTGTTTTATTCAATTTGTAAATTTTCGTATAACTTCATCTTTTATATTTCTCTTGTTATATTAAATAAATTTATCATATTAAAATTGCACTAAAAAGAATAAAATAATATAAATATAAAATTTTTTTATAAAATAACGTTTTTCCAATGGACTAAAAAGAATAAAATAATTTTTCTATAAGCCTGACAAAGTTTGTGGATGAATTGCTTCATATTCAACGAAAAACGTTGGGCGCATTTGGTTCTATGCAATTAACTTCCTTTATAGAGCTATAATTCATATATATATATATATATAATATGATTTATCTATTTGAATGATTTTTATGTGAAATAAAAGACTCAATTGCGTTTTCTGAAAGCCAAAAGATTTTTTTATTATTATAAATAAGGTTACAAGAAAAATATATAAAGTTTATTATAATATTACCTGAAAGCCAAAAGAAACAACATTTAAAGCCTTTTATTATATTTTGTTTATTTAAATATTGATTCTTTAAGATTCTTTTAGGAATATTATATCACAAATTAAACTATTTATATACTCAAATACAAAATGTCAAAATATAAAAATTTTAATTCCTCTTTTTCTATATACTTAGAGCGCCACCATCGGTGCGCGGGGAATATTAAAATAATAGAGTAATATTACATCTCCCCTCCTAATGGAAGAACGTAGTTCGAATTAAGAATCAAGTGTATTTAACACTGGGGTCAGTTTCGTGATATGAAAAAAATTCGATTCTGTCGTTTTTCGTCCAGTATTTATTTCATAAATTGAATCGGAAATCTTTTTCTGTATTTTAAATGGACCGATTCTTATTTCATCCAATTTTTTTCTATTTAATCGGTTTCCGTTTTCAATATAAACAAGGTCTCCTACATTTAATACATATTCCTTCCTGAGTTCATCAAATCGTTTTTTATTATAATTGTGTGATTTTTTTGTATTTTCCAGTGCTATTTGTCTATCTTTTTCTAGATTTGTTTTTGTGTGGTATTTTTTTAACTCTGGAGGTAAAATATTTATATCTTCACCTTTTAATAAGTACTCCGGGGAAAATTTTGTAACTGTGTGCTCTGTTTTATTATACATTTCTGTGCATTTTTGTGCTATAGTTGACCAAGCTGTTCTTATTTTGTCTTGATTTATTTCGCATCTTATCTTATTGACCAATGTCTGATTTAGTCTTTCGTTGAGACCATTTGAAAAAGGTGAGTCGACCGCTGTGAAAATTAATCTCGTATTGTTTTTATTTAAGAATTCTTTAAATTCTTTGGAATTTATTCCCGGGTATTGATCGGCTAAAACTATGTTTATGTTATGATTTTGGGCTACCATTTTTATCAATTTCATGAAATCTTCCGAGGTTTGAGTTCTTGATGTTTTAATGAAAGCATATCTCGTGAAGTGGTCCACAAGTAGATGTAAATACTTCTTTGTTGAACGAGAGCCTCCGAATCCTCCGATTGTATCAATTGAAACGATTTCAAATGGGTATTTTGCTGGACCTAGGTGTGACAACAAGCCGATTCTGTTTTTTTTTCTTGATTTGTTTTTGTTACATATTTCACATTGATCACAAATGGTTTTAATATTATTATATGTTTTTTGCTGTGTAGAATGGTGTTATCTTATTTTGCATCTGTGTTCTTCCTATATGACAATAGGTATTATGTACATTTTTAATTAATTTTTTACTAAAACTTTCTGATAACACAATTTTGTCTTTTTCGATCTTTCTTTGATAATAGACACCGTCTTTTAGCTTTAATTTATCTCTTTTTTTTTGTAGAATTTCATTCATACTTTGGTCGTTTTTTATCTCTTCCAAACTTATTACATTTACAGTTTTTAATGTTTCTTCAACATTATCATTTGATTCTAAAACTGGATTCCTACTTAAACAATCCGCTTCTTGGTTGGTTATTCCTGGGTTGTATCTTATTTCCATATCATACTGAGACAAGTAATATACCAAGTTTCCCAATTCCTCATCAGTCCTAGATTTTGTTCTTAAGTTTTCCAGAGGTTTGTGATCGGTATATATTATGAATTTTTTACCAATGAGCCAGTATTGCCAGAATCTTACCGCTTCTTTTATTGCAAAACCTTCTAAATATATTGGTTTTTTTTTTCTTTGAGCTTCATTCAATTTCTTTGAGAAATATGCTACCGGTCTCTCATCTCCATTTTTTTCTTGCTGTTTTAATACGGCTCCTATTCCTCGGATGCTTGCATCTGTGTATATTTTAATTGGCAAATCTGGATCAAAAATTCTTAAAATTGGTTGTGAACATAATAATGATTTTATTGTATTGAATGATTTTTCACAATCATTTGTCCAGATAAATTTTACATTTTTCCTTAATAGGTTATGCAAAACCTTCTAAATATATTGGTATATATATCTAAAATGATTGCAATATTTGGTATATACTTATTGTAATAATTTATTTTACCTAAGAACTGGCGAACATTTTTTTGTTTCTCTGGAACTGGAAAATTTCTTATAGAAATTAGGTTATCATTTAGTGGTTTAATGGAGTTATTCTCAATTATATGACCTAAATATTTCACCGAGTTTGACGCAAAAATGCATTTTGAGAATTTTAATCTAAAACCTTCAGTTAAAATTGCTTCCAATAGTTGCGATAAATGCGTTAAATGTTCTTCAAAAGTTCTTGAGAAAACTAGGATATCATCTATATAGTTAACCGAAAATTCTGAAAGTTTGTGTTTTCTTATTATGTTACTCAGAATTCTCTGAAAAATCGCTGGCGAGGTTTTTAGACCAAAAGGTAAACATGTCCATTGATAATGGCCTTCTTGAGTAACAAAAGCTGTTTTATCTCTATCTTGTATCCTTAAAGGGATCGACCAAAAAGCCGAATTTATATCTAAGGTTGAATAAAATGTGCAGTTTCTTGTTTTTATCAATAAATCCTCAATAAGTGGAAATGGTTGTGATTGTGGTACCACAATTTTATTTAAATCTCGAAAATCTATGCATAATCTTGATTTTCTTCTTTCTTCTTTTTTATATGCTAGAGTCACTGGAGCAGCAAACGGACTATATGACTCTTCTATTAAGTTTTTTTTTAATAGTCTTCCTATTTGTTCTTCTATTTCTCTTTTATCTTCGATTGTGCATCTGTATGGACGTTTAGAACAATATTCGTCTACCATTAGATCGATATGTGCCTCGTAATCTTTTACAGTTCCAATATCGTATTTGTCTTTAGCAAAGATTGATTTATATGTATCAATTAAATTTTTTATTTCTGATTGTTGACTAATATCTAGGTGATCTAACTTAATTTCAAAATTACTTGTATTTAGATGTTCATTAAAATTTATTTGTTTAATATTGTCTATTAGGATACTTTCTTCTTTCTTCTGTGTGACTCTTGAATCTTCAGAAATGTCTATATGTTTATTATTTTTAAAATTTATATTTTGTGTGATTTTTAAATTTTCATCTTGATTTAATTTGAACTCCTTTATACAGTCTAGTCCAATCAGAAAATCGTAACTAAAATTTCTATCTTCTACGATGAACACATTCATGTATTTCTCAATATCATAAATCTTTATTTTTAATTTTACCATTCCATCTGTTTTCCTCTCACCATTAATTGTCCTCAAGTTAACTAATTTTAAATCACAGATATCTTTATTTTTTATTTTCAATAATTTCGAATTTATTAATGACACATTTGCTCCTGAGTCATAAATTGCTGTAACTTCTGTTGAGTTATTTAATAGTAACTTGATTTTAATTAATGGTGGCACTATAAGTTTTTTGGATTATCTTCATTTAATTCGACTTCTAACTCTGAGTGGTTGGCAGTGTGTAGTTGATCTCTATTGAGATTCCCACTATTTGTACTTTTAAACCAGCAAATTGATTCAGGATGATAGCGTAAACTTTTTCCTCTTCTTTCACATATTTTACATGGTGATCTGTCTTCTTTAGTTTCTTTTTTATTTTCAAAATTTGTTTTATTAAAAATTTTCTTACCAAAAGGTTTTACTTTTACTAGGTGTTCTAAACCTCTTATTTCGTTAAAAAGATCTTCAGTACTTTTCAGTTTATCCCTGTCAATTCTATCTGTAATATAACTCGGTAGACCTACAGCAATCAAATCCTTCATAATTAGTGAATCAAGTGAATTGTTCATTTCTAATAAAAGTTTTTCTTTTTTTATTGCGTAATCTAGCAGGGAACCATTTATATATTTGTACTCTATTGCTTGTTTCACTGGGACCCAGCCTTTATTAGCATAGGTATCGCAAAAGATCGTTTTCCATGTTTCCCACTCAGAGTTTAATGTCCATTTAATAAGCATTGAACTGTACCAATCTGTGCACGTTTTATCTAAAAATAGTCTAAATATTTCAATTTTATCGGTGTCTTGACTAATGCCTAGTCGAGTACACTCATTTTCAAAAATTTGTATCCATTGTAAAACGTTTTCATTTCTCCCTGTGAATTTTTGTATAACAAATTTTTCTGAAATATTTTTCAGATTAATAGTCGTAGGTCTTTGTATTTCAGAGAATTTATTTAAAATTTGTTGCAATGTTTCTGCTGAGATTGTACTTGTTGCTGTTTGGGTTTTTTGCTCCTCTAGAAAATAATTCTCAAATCTCATATTCCCATCTTTATCTCTATATTGTTTCAATAATTCTTCATCTAGAGCGATCCAAATCTTTCTTTTCTCACCTCTATTAACGAGTGTAGTTTTTATTTTTTTAAAAGCTTCTGTATCTTTTAATTTTCCATGCAGCCCCACATGTTGGAATTGTTCTGGAACAAAGAAGCTCTCGTGTGTCCTGGTTTCAATTGAGGTTATAGCATATATGCTTGTTTTTGGATCATTTGGCGATGCTTTTTTTTCGAATTCAAATCTTAGTTTTTCCATATTTATATTAATCTTAGCAAAAATGTTGTTTTATTATATGAGTTATCTATTTGAATGATTTTTATGTGAAATAAAAGACTCAATTGCGTTTTCTGAAAGCCAAAAGATTTTTTTATTATTATAAATAAGGTTACAAGAAAAATATATAAAGTTTATTATAATATTACCTGAAAGCCAAAAGAAACAACATTTAAAGCCTTTTATTATATTTTGTTTATTTAAATATTGATTCTTTAAGATTCTTTTAGGAATATTATATCACAAATTAAACTATTTATATACTCAAATACAAAATGTCAAAATATAAAAATTTTAATTCCTCTTTTTCTATATACTTAGAGCGCCACCATCGGTGCGCGGGGAATATTAAAATAATAGAGTAATATTACATATATACTAAAACACTTAATTAACAATTAACACTTATTTCTTCAAATATAATCAACCATTTTGGATTTGATTGATAATATGTAAATTTAATAAAAATTCTTTTAAATTTTGATACATACTTCGATATAAGTATATTACAGTGGAAAATAATAAAAGATTAATTTCTTAGCTCATAAACTATCAATTTTATTGCATGATAAAAAAATTTGTCAGTTTATGTGTTTAATAAAATTTAAACGAATCATTCACTTTGCATTGGTTTTATACTCGAGAAAAATCATCTTTATTAGCATTTTCTTAATTAAATTATATGACGTCATCCAGCGATTAATGACGTCAAAGCCTGGTCTTACATATATATTATAAATAAAATAAAATTAAAAATATTTATGTTATATCCATATCTGTTTTTTATTACATTAATAGATATATTAAAATTATTTGAAATTGTTTCTGTAGCTGGAAATTAATTTATTTCAAACCGTCGGTCGGTTCGGACCTGGCCACAGGTCAACTTATTTCTGTTAAGAAAATGCATGATTCGTGGCGATATGTAAAAATCTCCACATGTGAAATTTGGTGTGAAAACAATCGTCGGTCGGTAAAAATAAACAAAATATAAAAGAGTATAGAAATCTATCTCTGAATAACAAACAATACATTGTGCTTTTCATTTGAGTTTTATTAATACATTAATAATAATAATAATATATTTTATAAATTATGATGACGGATTTAGTTTTGTTGTGCGGTATTAGCATTGTGTCTACTTTACATCCTCCATAAATAAGATCCATGTTAGGATAATCTTGAGCTGTGTTCCGAGACGGCATTGGGATATTAAATTATTACATGCATTTTTATTAAATGTATGATTTCATTTAATTTAAATAATATCTAATAATCAAGGATTCATTTTATTTCTCCTATTTTATTGTGTTCCTCTCACACATATCAAATGATTTTAATTTTAATTTATCAATTTAAATATTATTAAAAATTGAATAGAAAAGGGATCTTATTTTAAATATATATTTTAATTGAACAAAAAAATACTTCAATAAATTAAATTAGATTTGTTGTTACAAATTATGATTTGAAACTAATAATACATAGGTAGGTTCTTTTCCATAAATATCAAACAAATATTTTAAAAATAATCAATAAGTTTAATACCATTTTGGAATTCATCAATTATTTTATATAATTTTCCATTATAGCTCATTACATATTTTTTAGTAAGATATCAACAGTTAGAAAATTAAAATTCTTTAAAACATGAATCCAGAAAAATTTTCATTTTTCAAACAGAATGATATTTCTGATTATTTTTTCATTTGAGTTTGATAACAAACTAATTCAAGATTTTGAAACAAAAATTAGAATGTTAAAATATCATATTTTCTAGAGATTCTATAGTTATAGTAAGATAGCAATTTTAACGATTTTTTTAAAAATGCATATAAGTCAACTAAAAGACTATTTAATTTTTTATTTTTTTTGGAATAGCCTATCTCCTGCTCACGTTTTATCATTAAGTTTTGGGACAGCATGTATATACAAGATCTGTTCAAAAGAAAAGGTGAATTTAAATTATTTAGAAAAGTATTTATTTATTCATCAATATCAATGGATTGGGTAGCAATACCAAACCATCAACTTCAATTCATCAATGGAAACAAAACAGCTATTTTAAATAATACGGCAAAATGTTGAGCATCTGCAGCGCCGTCTAGAGGTGCCGTTTTGCAAAAGTGTGTTAAAAGAGTTTATATCAGTTTACACAGAGTATCCGTATCAGTTTATCTCCATGTCCTGGGCCTGCTGTGGTAAATACAAATCGAAATTACAAACATTTATATTACTTATTACCTTATATTTTATAATTGATAATACATTAATCAATTAAAGATGGATCTTTATTCACAAGAAGACAGAAAATATCCAATATATATAGGTAATTTTTATTTCTGTTATTTCATCTATAGCAATATTAATTGTCAGTAGAATTATTTTGTTTTATATTATTTTTAATGATAATATACCTTAATTTTAAAATAGTTAGATATATAAAAATAATTCAATTCTAAATAAAACAATTCTTTTTGTAGGTCCTCTATATTCTTGTATATATTGTCGAACCAGTTTTATAAGTGAGAAATTTTTATCTAAACATTTAAAAAAATGTTTTCATAAAAAAATATTTTCAATTTTAAAAAATGATGTAAAAAACAAAAAGAATACAAAGAAATATTTAGACGAAAAATTAGAAGACGATACTGATTCAAACCATGAAAAGCCTTTTGAATGTAATTATTGTAAAAAGAAATTTAATCGGAACTCAACTTTAAATACTCATTTACTAATTCATACTGGTGAAAGACCTTTTGAATGTAAATATTGTCAAAAGAAATTTCATCTTAAAAGACTCTTAAATACACATTTATTAAATCATACAGGTGAAAAGCCTTTTGAATGTAATTATTGTAAAAAGAAATTTAATCTGAAATGTAATTTAAATAATCATTTACTAATTCATACAGGTGAAAAGCCTTTTGAATGTAAATCTTGTAAAAAGAAATTTAATCATAAATCACATTTAAATACACATTTACTAATTCATACACTTGATAAACCTTTTGAATGTAATTATTGTAAAAAGAAATTTAATCTGAAATGTAATTTAAATACTCATTTAAAAATTCATACAGGTGAAAAACCTTTTGAATGTAATTATTGTAAAAAGAAATTTATTCGAAAATCACATTTAGATACACATTTATTAATTCACACAGGTGAAAAACCTTTTGAATGTAATTATTGCAAAAAGAAATTTAGCCAGAAAGCAACTTTAAAAACACATTTATTAATTCATACAGGAGAAAAACCTTTTGAATGTAATTATTGTAAAAAGAAATTTAATCAGAAGTCAATTTTAGATAAACATTTATTAATTCATACAGGAGAAAAACCTTTTGAATGTAATTATTGTAAAAATAAATTTAATCGAAAGTCAATTTTAGATAAACATTTATTAATCCATACAGGAGAAAAACCTTTTGAATGTAATTATTGTGAAAAGAAATTTAATCGGAAATCACATTTAAATTCTCATTTATTAATTCATACAGCTGAAAAGCCTTTTGAATGTAATTATTGTGAAAAGAAATTTAATCGGAAATCAACTTTAAATACACATATATTAATTCATACAGATAAATAGCCTTTTGAATGTAATTATTGTATAAAGAAATTTAATCTGAAATCTCATTTAAATTCTCATTTATTAATTCATACAGGTGAAAAGCCTTTTGAATGTAATTATTGTAAAAAGAAATTTAATCAAACATCACATTTAAAGAAACATTTATTAATTCATACAGGAGAAAAACCTTTTGAATGTAATTATTGTGAAAAGAAATTTAATCGGAAATCAACTTTAAATACACATATATTAATTCATACAGATAAATAGCCTTTTGAATGTAATTATTGTATAAAGAAAATCTCCTTTAAGTAAACATTTATTAATTCATAATTTTTGAAAAAAAGGCTTAATAGTACTGACTAAAAATTATTTTTGTTTCTTTCTTTGATTAATGTTATTTACTTTATATGTTAAATTCAATAAAAATCTTATTTTTTAACTGAATATTAATAATAATTATTGTATTTCGACCATTGATTAAACCTTATTATCTTAATCCCTTTATATTTCTCACTCCTGTGATAAACAAATAATAATAAATTAAAAAAATTTATAATAATAATAAATAAATAAATTGTATATATGTATGCGTCTGTGTATGTGTAAAATATAAGGTAAACCTACCAGTGGTGGACCACCCGGCCAGTAATGGATCATTTGATTGATTTTTGATAAACTACAATAATTTCAAATTAAACTCGAGATATTGATAAATATCAAGAACAACCTCTTCCGGATTGTTTAACAATGAAACAGAGACCAGTTGCTGCATTTTTATTATAATGATTTTTTTTGTAATTGGGAGTTTTGGCAGGGTGAAAAGGGATGAAAAAGAAATAATGGTCTAATATGGTAGACTTTGAATCGGCGTGCACTGACCTGGAGATTTGGACTACAAAAAAAGAAAAAGATTAAATTTATCATTAAAAAAAAAATAAACAGATTTATTATATTTGATATTTAAATATAAATTTTTAAATCCTTTAGAGATTTAGATTTTAAGATTTTAAATTACATAATTACATACAGTATTTTTTTGATATTTTAAATTAAAAAAATATAGACAGATCATTTATAAAAATTATAAAAAACTAATATTTGTTGGAAAACTATTTTTTTTATTAAAACTATAGCCGGTCCTTTCTCTCTTCCAAAATCTCCTCCTGAAAAGTCCGTCTTCACTCGACGCTAACCCACGAACGAATGTCCTTGTCTGACTTTTTTTCACAACTAGTCCCTTCAGGGGAAACCTCTTAGAATAATCCTTTCCTTTGAAAAGACATTTATATTTATGATGTAAAATACAAAAAGAATACAAAGAAATATTTAGACGAAAAATTACAAGACGATACTGATTCAAACCATGAAAAGCCTTTTGAATGTAATTATTGTAAAAAGAAATTTAATCATAAATCACATTTAAATACACATTTACTAATTCATACACTTGATAAACCTTTTGAATGTAATTATTGTAAAAACAAATTTAATCAAACATCACATTTAAAGAAACATTTATTAATTCATACTGGAGAAAAATCTTTTGAATGTAATTATTGTCAAAAGAAATTTAATCGGAAATCAACTTTAAAAACACATATATTAATCCATAGAGATAAATAGCCTTTTGAATGAAATTATTGTATATGGAAAATCTCCTTTAAGTAAACATTTATTAATTCATAATTTTTGAAAAAAAGGCTTAATAGTACTGACTAAAAATTATTTTTGTTTCTTTCTTTGATTAATGTTATTTACTTAATATGTTAAATTCAATAAAAATCTTATTTTTTAACTGAATATTAATAATAATTATTGTATTTCGACCATTGATTAAACCTTATTATCTTAATCCCTTTATATTTCTCACTCCTGTGATAAACAAATAATAATAAATTAAAAAAGTCGAATTGGCAGTCGTGGGACTGGCCGACAGAAGTGAAAACTTGTGCGTAAGAAATTTGAAAGCAGACGGAATGCGCACCAGCTTCACTAGAAAAATGAAATTTATATACGTATATATATATATATAAAATTCATAATTATTTTTTTCAGCAAACTGATTATTTTTACAAAAATATTAAAAATACGATGTGTATGAATATATCTATATATATGTCTGTCTGTCTGTCTGTGTGTGTGTCTGTCAAATACTCAAAAACTACCCGTCCGATTGCGATGAAACTTTCAGGGATTATTGTGGGCGTCCCAGGGAAGGTTTTAGTGTAGTTAAATCCAAAATTAATTTATCCAAAATTAATTTAAATAGTAATGTCTGTCTGTGTGTGTGTCTGTCAAATACTCAAAAACTACCCGTCCGATTGCGATGAAACTTTCAGGGATTGTTGTGGGCGTCCCAGGGAAGGTTTTAGTGTAGTTAAATCCAAAATTAATTTAAATAGTAATATTTTGGAAAAAGTCTATTTATGCTTACCATGGTTACATTGAAAAATTTACAATAAATAAATAAAAATAATTGGAAATCTTTTCAACTTATTATTTTGATAAATTTTATTAATATTTTTAATTTTTTTTAAACTGCCAAAAATAACATACCCATAATAATAGTTGTAATAAAAATAAAAATATAAATCACAATGTAAGTAAAATATTGAATCGTTTTATTTATATTGTTTCAATTATTGTTTGAATATTTATTAAATTTATATATAGATTAATTTACATGTTTAAATGTATATTTAATAAATTTATTTATTGATTCTTAGTATTAATAATTCCAATTATTTTCTTTAAATTTTTTTTATTTAAAAGCATATTCAGCATATCTCGCAAATTTGAATTGGATTAAATAACATATATTAATTTAAATTAAATTAATTCAATTATAAATTAAAATTAATAAATAATATTTATTAAACCAGCGAAAGTTTGGCTCTTTTTTGATGGCACCACGTCACGTGTTGGCGCGTGAGATTTCCAGTGTTAATAAGCGGGAGTGTCCTCCCCTAGACTTTCCCGCATATAAATAGGTATAAAGAGTTGTGAATGAATATTTAGAATGTAATAAAGTGCTACTTCCGGTTAACTGATATTTTAAATGTAAAAAAAACAGATATGGATATAATATAAATATTTTTAATTTTATTTTATTTATAATATATAAGGGCTGGATGTGACGTCATGAAGTGCTGGGTACGTCATATAATTTTAAATTAAGAAATAACTAATGAAGATGATTTTTCTCGAGGATAAAACCAATACAAAGTGCATAACACGTGGAGATATGCCTTCACGTGAAATTTGATATGAAAATAACCCTTCACTTCCTCTCCTCAATCGGCAATACTAGCACTTCCGGTTTACGGATTTGCACCAAAAGTTGATCCATTCATCATACTGATGAATTAAGTAAATATACCAAATTTCATCAAAATCCGTTGAGCCGTTCAAGCTGTACACATCTCTACGGACACACAGCGGACGGACGGACAGACATCATGCTAAAAATACTTTTTTCTGTTAAGAAAATGCATGATTCGTGGAGATATGTACCTAAAAATATCCACAGGTGAAATTTGGTGTGAAAACAATACCTCCCTTACTATCGTCGGTCGGTAAAAAGGAAACGCTACTTGTATAGGTAAAATGTCACTTCCGGTAGTCAGATCATGATGAAAATTGGTATCTGAATTTTTTTCATATTTGTAAATCTATATACAAAATATGAAGCAAATATCTCGAAGCAAACTGGTACTTTACTTGAAAGGTAAACGCAACCATTGTAGGTAAAGTACCACTTCCGGTTAACCGATTTTGACGAAATTTTGATAGAAATCTACAAACTGTGAATAATATCGGTGTACCAAGTTTCGAAGTCCTAGCTTGATTAGTTTTTGAGTAAATTTGCTTACAGACATTACATACATACATACATACATACATACATACATACATACATACACACACACAGACATAATTCGAAAAATGGTATTTTCCGACTCAGGGAGGTCTAAAACGTCAAGATCTATCAAAATCTCGAAGTCGAAATTTTTGACGATTCCAATACTTCCCTTATACGAAGTATGCGGGAAAGTAAAAAATTAATTCTGGTACTTTCAGCAATTCAATTTTCGATGTTGAGATTTTGATGTTTTTGATGTTATAAATAATATTTATCAAATTATAATTTAATTAATATAATTTAATTTAAATTAATAAATATTATTTAATCAAATTCAAATTTGCGAGATAGTCGAGTGGATAGTGGAGTGTTTGGCTCTTTGTTGATGGCACCACGTCACGTGTTGGCGCGTGAGATTTCCAGTGTTAAAAAATTAATTCTGGTACTTTCAGCGATTGTATCAAGCTGAAATTCTATATATAGCAGTTTTATACAATTATTAATCATGTGAAAAATTATCAAACATATATCTTTATTTTTACGGTCACACACACACATATTTAAAAATTAATTTATTAAAATATATATTATATAATATATTATATATAGTATATAATTTAATATATATATATATATATATATATATATATATATTCTGAAATTAATTTTAAATTATATAAATATATTAGAAATTAATTTAATATAATTTAACACATAATAATATATTAAAATATTTTATTTTATATATACATAATTTAGTAATACTGATTATTAATGTAAATATAAATAATAATATTTAATATGGCAAATATGTAAAATTTTGTAAAGAATGTATCAGAAGTTTAGTGTCTAACATTCTGGCGTATTGCGCATGCGTATATCGGTCGGTCGGTCGGTCGGTCGTTTTGGAATCCCACGCGAAATCTATATTTTTTCCCCATCCCGCAAAAGTGCTCAACGCCGCTAAAGAAGTTTTCACTTCAAAAATTTATAATAATAATAAATAAATAAATTGTATATATGTATGCGTCTGTGTATGTGTAAAATATAAGGTAAACCTACTAGTAGTGGACTACTGGGCCAGTAATGGATCATTTGATAGATATTTGACAAAAATAAGCATTTCACTACCTGACACTATCCTTAAGAGAACAATAGGCATGTCTCTCCATGACCTTACCTCTGTGGGCTCATTAGAATTTATTTTGACTGGGTCATCAATAGGCATTTTTTTCCTTTTTGTTTCTATTTTACTTTCAAAATTTGCAAATTGAATATTGCTAATAGACATTGCCTCCGGGGCCTAGTCAATTCTTTCTTTTAAATTCTCTATTTCTGGTCCCACCCCTATTGTTTCGATTTCTCTAACTTTAAGCCCTTTATTTATTTTTGAAATTTCGTTCAGATTAAAAATGCATTTTTATGCTTATATATTACTATATATATAAATAAATATCGTTGAAACATATTAATTTATTTTCATTTAATTGCTTTTTTTTTAATTTCCTCTTTTAATTATACAATAAAGGACCCATTAATGCGTAAATAATTAAATTTAATGTTAATTATTTATAAAGAAACACCAAAAGAATGCTGAATGTTATTTACAATTTTTTAAAAGACATCCTTAACCCATTAAATACCAACTTATTTTTTTTTTTTAAATTAAATTTTTTTTATTAAAATGTATTTATTAGAGCTTAAATGTTCAGATAATTTTTTTTTCCAAATTATAATTACTGAGAAATTAAGTGATATCATATGAGATCACTGTGACAATATGATTTAAAAATCTTTCTTATTCTCATCTCATCTCCCCATTATATTTCTAAAAATCCTTCAGGATATTATTATTAATATAAGGTTATATAATTTATCCGCTTGATACATCGACTATAGAGGCTTGTAAGACCTAAAAAATAATAGAAAGCTATTGTTCCTGAAAATTGAAAGTGGGAGGAAATGGAAGGGGATGAATCCTTAATATATATTAATTTTGCTCGAAGGCTAAAAAGAGGAATTAATATAATATTGCGATAGTTACCTCTTCACTTCTATCGCACCTTGAAAATTAAGTGGACTGTATTAGAGGTCTATGTTTAATATATTAAGAATTTGGAATTGAAAAAAGCTCGCTAAATAAACACTGTAATTAACTTTTATAATCTTTAATTAAATTAAAATTAGGTTCAATGTAAATGGATAATTATATTTAGGGTCACCTAAATATTTTTCATATATCAACTTAAATCTAAATTTTAAGTCTAAAATTAATATAGTTCTAAGTGTTCATAAGTGCACTTATCTGACCACCGGGAATTGAAATAAATGGGGGTTTACGCGGCCGTTCGCTGCCTGGATGTCTTCTCTGCTAGTTTCGCAATTGATCCAACGATCAATTGGCTTTGGACCCTCCTCGAGTTTCCAACGGGATGAATGGACCACCACGGAACCAAAAGTAGAGATGATCCCCTTCAGGAATCACTGGGTTTGCCCCCTCGGAACAAACGCTGGAGCACAGGACCGGCGGCTGCAATCTGTAGTCGCGTCGACGATCCCAAAAGCACCGCGTTCGAGTCGTAAATTCGAACGGGTCGAATAAGGCGTCGGTGGGTCAAGGAGCCCCAGTAAGCAGTGGACAAGCAGATAAAAACAACAGGCAGCAGCGACAAACAAAGGCAATAGCACTTGTGCGACAGGACAACAGCAGGGCTTCAGAGAGCTCGGCCTGTCTTTTTATATGTAGATAGTAAGGGAGGGGGGTGGTCAACCTCATGAATTTATGACAATAACAATTAAATATTTAAAACTATAAATGAAATTAACTTAAAAATATTAAACTACATTATATAATTAATTAACACTAATATTTATAAATATTAACTTAATTACTATTTAAACATAGTCAGAGGGCGGGAATTCAAATTTATTTGAATTCAGGTTCCATGCGGAAACACAGTACAAAGGTTTTGTAATGTTTATTTATATAAGTTTAAATAATTAATACTATATAATATATGAGTTGTTTATTATCAAGAATGCAAGCGGGATACAACTTTATATATAACTAACTTGTTGCTTAATAGAACCTTCTAGAACATCTAACATGTGTCAAGGTATGCCCCCATTAATAAATCAATTTACAATTTTAGTTAATTAGGTAAGTATCACTTTAATGTTTTTTATATTCATAGTCTTTAAGTTTAATAGGGGTCTTCACTCGTCTCTCTGATCTTCTTTTTTGAGTGCAGTTTGTTGGTACTTGGTCGGCTTCCTTCGTGATTTCAGAAAAGATTGTGGGTTCCTGCTCCATTTCAGGATTTTGATCTGATGGTTTTATCAGTTGCTCTACTGGTTGTTTTAGCATAGATTCAGGTTCTTCTTGATCCTGTAATATTCTACGTGGTCTTAGAAAGCTTCTGTTTCTTCCGTATTCTTTGCCAGTTTCAGTTTTTACCCAATATGAGTTTGGCGTATCATCTTCTTTTGTAATTTGTGCCGGTATCCAGTCTCGTTTTCCTCTTTGCATCATTATTTCATGCCCTATTTCCAATGGTGTCAGAGAGATGGCTGTTCGATCATAATATTTCTTCTGTCTTCTTTGGTTTTCTTGCAGCTTCTCTTTAATTGTGCTTAAGTCGTATTTGGGCTTGAGTATTTCTTCTATAACAGTGAGATTGGTTCTCAACATTCTTCCCATAAGTATTTCAGATGGAGCTGGTAAGTTGTTTTTAGGCGTTGTTTTGTATAGAAGAGCAGCTAGGAAAGGATCCTCAGGTGCTTTCTTAAGAATATTTTTAATTGTCTGTATATGTCTTTCTACCAGTCCATTAGATTGTGGATAGTGTGGACTGGACGTAACATGTTTTATGTCCCAGGATTTTATAAATTTTGCGAATTCAATTGAATCAAATGGAGGTCCATTATTTGAATGGAATATAAGTGGAATTCCATGTGAGCTCAACTTACTTTTCAAAATTGGTATAATAGTTTGAGCCAGTGGCGCAACCAGGGGGGGGGGGGTTTGGGGGTTAACCCCCCCCCCCCCCAGGATTGAAAAAAATATAAATTGCTGTATATTATGTACTATATTACAAATAGAAAAGAAAAAAAAATAATTCTTAAAGTATAACTTAGTGTATAATAAGTAAGTTTATTTTATTTTAAACAAATTTCAACACAAAAAATTGCTTATTTTTTCGTACAGAATTAAATATAAGAAATACAATTTTTTTTATTATTTCTCCTAAATCATAAAAAACAAAAGACTTAATATAAGATTACTAGATGATTGTGAAATTTTCCAATTTGACTATTATTTAAATATAAAATAAATAAAAATATTACTCAAATTCTAAATATTTTTTTATTAATAATGCATTAATTGCTAATTTCATAAAAATTATGAAGCGAAGACAAATATTTTCAAAATGGAAACGGGTAAAAATCCCTGAAGGAAGAAATCCATAAAAGTCAAAAATCCCCAAAAGCGAAAACCCCTAAATAAAAATATCGCTGACTGAAAAAATCCCTAAAAACAATTTTTTTCATTTTTGTATTAATTTTAATTGTGACTCAGAAAATTAAATCACAAGGTGATCATGACACCCAGTTGCCTGAGACACGACCTCCCAAGGAGGTAATCGGGCCTGGACCGAAAGTAGGGAAAAATAGGTAAAAAAATACATACATAGGGCCCACACACGTGATTTTTCCAAAAAAATTCGTATGTAAAATAAAGGTAATTTACTCAAATTCCGTTTATTATCATACGTTTTAATAGCTTAATGATTCCAAATACAAAATACACCATTTGCACCGTATATTTCACCAGGGAATATATAACGCAATTTGTGAAATTTATTATCATCAGAGGTTGTATTTTTCATTTTGCTCAATGCATTTATAGAAACATCAAATCAATGCCAGAAGTTTTGAAGCTCTATAATGATATAGATAATCCTGACAACTCCACTCATTTACGAACTCTTGCAGCTTTGGTTTTGGTACCACCATCAAAAGTCATTGTAGCCTACCAAGCATTATCTGGACGACCAACAGGGTAAAACTTCGTGATCTTTTATCTTACTTCGAGCGCACTTGGCTAGGTGAACAATTTTTGGCTGGCTTTTATGGCCCCGAATTCGATATTGGAACATTGGAACATCTACGATGCCACTTTGATGGGTTTGCCTCGAACAAACAATGCATTGGAAGGTTACAACAATGCTCTTCGTTCACGCTTAGGAGGTTACAAGACATCAGTATGGAACCTGATTAAGCAAATCCATATTGAGCATAACCTTATCTCTTTGGAAATCTGTCGTGAAGTTCGTGGTAAGAAGCCTGGTTCACCAAGGAAACGATTCAGCGACTCGCATGATAAGCTTCTGACTATAATGAAGGCAAACCATGAAAAATGGGACGCTAAAAAACCAGATGGAACAGATGGGATGACACCAACTACCTCATTTAAGTCTCATCGGCTATTCATTATTAAATAAGTAAAAAAAATTAGGGAAATTTTTTATTTAGGGATTTTTTCTTAGGGATTTTTAAATGATTTCTTTCAAAATATCCTGCCACTACGGGCGGACGAAAAGCTTTCGAAATCTCTAAGTAGTTTTTTATAAATAACTCCTTTATTATTAAGTTTAGGTAAAAATGAATATAATGAAACTTTTAGTAAATTCAATTCCCTATAAATTTAATACGATAGTATGATAATTCTCATAAAAATCGGTATTTATTGAGAAAATCAATAAAATGTGCTTTGACACCTCTTTAAACTACCCTTACTTATGGTCCGATCTTGTCCAAAAACAATCCAATCCCCGTCCATCATTCCCAAAAAAAAAAAAACATCTAAATATCAAATTTCAAGACAATATCTCATTTTGTTTAGACGTAATCTCGGTAACGAGCCGGTTCAAAAAATTTTTTTTGCAGTTTTGGATTCAGAACCGTTTGAAAAGTGGAATTCTCGAAGAATCTCGGAGCAAAAATTTTCAAAATTTTCCGATCATCGTATAAGCTATCCTTATTTCATGAGGAAAGCTAAAATGATTTACTTATAGCTGGAAAAAAATATTTTCTTTCTAAAATTGTGAATACGAGTAAATAAAATACAAAAATAAATTTTATTGCCAGATTTTGTAAAATCAGTGTTTCATTTACAAAACTTTTTTAAATATTTAATATAAAAAAAAATCTTAAAATTTGTCTTTGAGAGAGCCCGGGGGGGGGGGGGGCGCCATAGGAAGGTGGAGCGGCTAGTCAAAACCCCCCCCCCCAGGATCAAATCCTGGTTGCGCCACTGGTTTGAGCTGTTTTAGATTTAATCGGAGCTATTTCTATAAATTTTGAAAAGTAATCAGTGATTACCATAAATTCTTGCTTTTCTACCTTTAGGAAGTCTGCAGCAACTTCTTACCAAGGTAGATTAGGTATCTTATATGGTCTCATTGGCTCCTTTATGTTAGAGATCTTGCGTATTCTTGGCATTTTAGACAAGATATTATATGTTCAGTGATCTGTTTTGTTATGCAGGGCCAGAATAGTGCAAGTTTTGCCTTCCGAAGAGCTGATCCAATGCCTTGGTGAACTTTGTGTATTTCTTTAATCATATTTCTTCTTTCTTCTGTTGGGACTATCACTTGTTTTCCTTTGTAGCATATGCCATCTTGTGTATGTATTTCTGATCTGAATTCATAATATGGTTTTATATTCGCAGGCACACTAGCTTTATGTTCGGGCCATCCATCTTTAATATATTCTTTAATTTTCTTTAGTTTAGATTTTTCTTTTAAGTCAGATAATCTTGCTTCTGTTGCAATCAGTATGGTATGTATTTTTAAATTATCTAGGTATTTTATAGGAAGTATTTTCTTTTCAGGATTTCTTGAGAGAATGTCGGCCATCCAATTTAATTTTCCTGGTATGTATTCTAATTGCACCCGATAACGTAATAGATGTAATATGAGTTTTCTATCCGGGGGGACAAATTATCTAAGGGTTTGTTCATTATACCTATTAGTGGTTTATGATCTGTTAAAACTTTTGAACACTTCTGTTGCACTAGAGATTCCATATGGCAATCTTTTAAATCTATATCTACCAAATGGTGTGTGTGGTGATTGTGCATAGTTTAGAACTTTCTTTTGTTAATGGTATTTGTTGGAATGCACTTGAAGCATCCATCACTGTAAAATATTTAGCGTCATCAATTAATGACAGTGCCTCTTCTACCGTTGGAAGTTCATAGAATTCTCTTTTTATAAATTTGTTTAATGGACAGGGATCCATACAGATCCTTATACCTCCATTGGGTTTTTCTACCACCACTATTGGGTGTACCCAGTCAGTTGGTTCTGATATCTTCTTTATTATATTTAGTTTTTCCATTTTATCTAATTCTTGTTTTACATTGTCTTTTAAAGCAAGCGGGATTTTTCTACTGGAAGATACTGTAGGTTCTGTGTTCATTTTTAGTTTTATATCATATTGTTTCTTTACGCAGCCTGTGCCTGTAAATACGTCTTGATATTTTATAATTATTTTGTCTGCATCTTGTTTATATTCTATTTTATCCAATCTTTTGATTAATTTTAATTTTACAGATGTGTTTCTACCAATTATTGGCTGAAAATCTTATTTTATTATGTAAAATTTTATACATTCTTTTAAATTTTTAGTTTCACAATTTAAATTGCATGTTCCTAATATATTTACTTTATCATTGGTATATGAAATTAATTTAATTTTTGTTTTATTTAAAATGGGTTTATTTTTCAATTTATTAAACATTTTTAGTGATAAAACATTAACATCATTGCCGGTGTCAATTTTAAATTTAATATTAAGATTATTTATTTTAATATTTTGTATCCACTCTTCATTATTTCCAATATTTTTTATGTGATTTATTTTTATACATTTTATTTGAAAAAATTATTCTTACTTTCTTCATCCATTTCCATTTGTTGCACTTTTCTGGTTTTCACACTTTAGCAAAATGGTTATATTTATAACATTTTGTGCATTTCTTTTTCCATGCAGGACATTTTCTAAATGGGTGACTAGTATCACATCTTTTACATTTTTTCTTTTGTTCAGTTGAGTCCATTGGCTCATTGAATTTATTATTTTGTTTATTTTTATTTGCATCTATTTTAATTTTGATTTTTGTTATGCTTTTGGAGTGTTCTTTTGATGTTTCATCGCTCCTACATATGTCTATGGCTTGAATTAGTGTTAATTTGTGTTCTCAAAGCAGCCTTTGTCTCAGTAGCTCATCACTTATTCCACAGATGAGTCTATCTTTTATAATACTCTCTTCGAGATTTTCAAATTCGCAATCCTTTGCTTTTAGTTTTAATTCAGAGACGAAATCATCTATACTTTGATTTTCCATTTGTAAAGCAGTAAAAAATTTATATCTTAAATACGTTGTATTTTTATACGGCATATAGTAATTTGAGATGGCTTCCAAGATGTCTGCAGATGTTACATCTGATAATTCTTTGTTATATTTATTTAAATTATGTATTTGTTGGCCTACCTCGACTACTGCATATAGAAGAATGGCTTTCTTTTGTAATTCAGGTTTCTTGTCTACTTCAGCTGCTAGACAATATATTTGAAAATTTTCTTTCCATTTCTTCCAAGCTTCTGCCGGATTATCTCCTGGCGTGAATTCCTTGGGCGGTTTGAACGACATTTTTTGTTTATTCCACTTTCCCAACGATTTTAATATATACAATATAACAATATATACAATATATAATATACACAATATGATTTCGCTGCCACCATGTAATGTTTATTTATAAAAGTTTAAATAATTAATACATTATAATATATAGTTGTTTATTATCAAGAATGAAAACGGGATACAGGTTTTTTATTTAATTAATATTTATTTTAATTTTAAAAAATTCAAAAAAACTTAGCTATAATATTTGTCATATGATAGGCTTAATTACAATTTTTTAAAAGACATCCTTAATAAATAGAAAAATAATAATTATTAAATAATATAAATAATATTTAATTATAATCTAATCTAAGAAAATAAAAGTTTGAATCTATTTGGTAGTTGATCTATTGCGCTATCTACTTGGGCAAAGCAAACACAATGAAGAAGGCCGCGCCATCTCTTGACCTATAGCCAAGCTTGGTTGTTGGACTCGCCCTCTTGGGGACAATCATTTCTATCTCGGAACCACGGATATACATAATTACCTTATTTGAAAATAAATTAAAATTACAAAATACTATTTACAAATTATGTTATGAGTAAACACTAGTAAACACATCTTTTTCACAAATATGTTTGTTACACATTGTGTTTAATTTTTTACTTTGCTTTGTAAATTTTTTGATGAGAAGGCAATAAATAAATATTTGGATATGAAAACAACAAATGACTCATGGGAAGTGTGAGGATTAGTGGAGACGGAAAAAACAAAACGAATGGAATGGGTGGCAATACCAAACCATCAACTTCAATTCTTCAAAGGAAACAAAACAGCTATTTTAAATAATACGGCAATACTGCAGCGCCGTCTGGAGGTGCCGTTTTGCAAAAGTGTGTTAAAAGAGTTTATCTTCATGTCCTGGGCCTTCTGTGGTAAACAACCCAGTATCACCTCAATGGGACCGGTGTAACTCGAACACCAGATAGCGTTACAGGAAAAAGGTTGACTCTTCAGGCGCCCAATAGACGGCACCGAAAAAAAATGACCGAAGATCACCCCCTCCCACAGGCCTTCCGAATTACCTGCAATTAATTGAATATCAAACTCGACATAACATCCGTGCACAGAGTATCCGTACACATAATATTCGAAACAAACCCAGCAGTTCTTGACTAATTTTTATTTTTCACTTAACCCTATTTAACTTGTGAAGTTATATTATTTATTATTTGATAAATATAAATATAAATTTTATTTAACATTTAAAACAAATAAAATTGAAAAATTTATTATAAATTGTTTGATAAATAATTTAAATTACATTGTAACAAATCAAATATCAAAGTTAAATTATTTAATATTTGATAAATAAATACAAATTTCACAGCAATATAGAAATTCACAATAAGCACTATTAAATCAAATATATTCACGTACTCCTCTCAGTATATCTTTTATAGTTTTTCACATGTTTAAAAATTGCATAAAACTGCTATATATAGAATTTCAGCTTGGTTGAATCGCTAAAAGTACCGGAATTAATTTTTTAGCACGTTGACTAACAATCACGCGCCAGCATGTGAGCAGATGCCCTCAACAAAGAGCCAAACTCGCGCTGGTTTAATAAATACTATTTATTATTTTTAATATATAATTTAATTTAAATATAATATATATGTGTTAATTTATCCAATTGAAATTTGCATGATAGCCGACCGGAGACATCCCACATTTTTTTCATTTATAAATTTACCCAAATGTTCGTAAATCAGTTGTTTGATAAACTTAGATGATTAAAAATGCGTTGGATTAATTATTCTTAGTTAATCAATGATTTATGGATTTCTTGTGATCTTTTTAAATAGTATCTTTTTGGAAATTGAAATGATTATTTATTTATTTATTTATAAATTTCCTTCTCACTAAGAACAATTCGTATGTATTTCTCTCGTTTCAAATATTGGCATTGAAGAAAATTTTTAATACATACATATATATTAACAAGAACATTATTCGTTTTTTTATTTATGTAAATTACATAAAAGTAGGTGGAGTTTTCTGTTAATTTAAATTATTTATTTGGATATTTGAAAAAAGCATATTTGATTTCTGTAATGCTAATTTTATATCTCAATAAATAATTTAAAAAATTCCCAATATTCATACAAAAAAAATTTAAAAATGCCTCCCTCGTCGGTCGGTAAAAACGCTCACACATGTCCAACCTGTTTGCCATCGTTGCCATCACTAGTGGTGAATAAAAATAGCATTGAATGATTGAGTGATTTACTCTGTGTATGCTCTGTGCAGCTCTGTGGTAAATACAAATCGAAATTACAAACATTTATATTACTTATTACCTTATATTTTATAATTGATAATACATTAATCAATTAAAGATGGATCTTTATTCACAAGAAGACAGAAAATATCCAATATATATAGGTAATTTTTATTTCCATGTTATTTCATCTATAGCAATATTAATTGTCACTAGAATTATTTTGTTTTATATTATTTTTAATGATAATATACCTTAATTTTAAAATAGTTAGATATATAAAAATAATTCAATTCTAAATAAAACAATTCTTTTTGTAGGTCCTCTATATTCTTGTATATATTGTCGAACCAGTTTTATAAGTGAGAAATTTTTATCTAAACATTTAAAAAAATGTTTTCATAAAAAAATATTTTCAATTTTAAAAAATGATGTAAAATACAAAAAGAATACAAAGAAATATTTAGACGAAAAATTAGAAGACGATACTGATTCAAACCATGAAAAGCATTTTGAATGTAAATATTGTAAAAAGAAATTTTATCAGAAATCATCTTTAAATAAACATTTACTAATTCATTCAGGTGAAAAACCTTTTGAATGTAAATATTGTAAAAAGAAATTTAATCTGAAATGTAATTTAAATAATCATTTACTAATTCATACAGGTGAAAAGCCTTTTGAATGTAATTATTGTAAAAAGAAATTTAATTATAAATCACATTTAAATACACATTTACTAATTCATACTGGTGAAAAACCTTTTGAATGTAAATATTGTAAAAAGAAATTTAATCAGACCTCACATTTAAATACACATTTACTAATTCATACACTTGAAAAACCTTTTGAATGTAATTATTGTAAAAAGAAATTTAATCGGAACTCAACTTTAAATACTCATTTACTAATTCATACTGGTGAAAAAGTTTTTGAATGTAATTATTGTAAAAAGAAATTTAATCTGAAATGTAATTTAAATACTCATTTAAAAATTCATACAGCTGAAAAACCTTTTGAATGTAATTATTGTAAAAAGAAATTTAATCGGAACTCAACTTTAAATACTCATTTACTAATTCATACTGGTGAAAAAGTTTTTGAATGTAATTATTGTAAAAAGAAATTTAATCTGAAATGTAATTTAAATACTCATTTAAAAATTCATACAGGTGAAAAACCTTTTGAATGTAATTATTGTAAAAAGAAATTTAATTGGAACTCAACTTTAAATACTCATTTACTAATTCATACTGGTGAAAAACCTTTTGAATGTAAATATTGTAAAAAGAAATTTAATATGAAAAGTAATTTATATACTCATTTACTAATTCATACAGGTGAAAAACCTTTTGAATGTAATTATTGTAAAAAGAAATTTAGTCTGAAATTTAATTTAAGTGCACATTTAAAAATTCATACAGGTGAAAAACCTTTTGAATGTAATTATTGTAAAAAGAAATTTAATAGGAAATCATATTTCAATTCTCATTTATTAATTCATACAGATAAAAAACCTTTTGAATGTAATTATTGTGAAAAGAAATTTAATCTGAAATCAACTTTAAATACTCATTTAATAAATCATACAGGTGAAAAGCCTTTTGAATGTAATTATTGTGAAAAGAAATTTAATCTGAAATCTCATTTAAATTCTCATTTATTAATTCATACAGGTGAAAAGCCTTTTGAATGTAATTATTGTAAAAAGAAATTCAATCAGAAATGTAATTTAAATACTCATTTACTAATTCATACTGGTGAAAAACCTTTTGAATGTGATTATTGTAAAAAGAGATTTAGTCAGAAATCAGCTTTAAATACACATTTACTAATTCATACAGGTGAAAAACCTTTTGAATGAAATTATTGTAAAAATAAATTTATTTTGAAATCAATTTTAGATAATCATTTATTAATTCAGTACCGGGACCCCGAGCCTCGGCTCGGTACTTAAGTTAAAAAAAATGATTCATTATTATTGGGTTTGGCTGGTAATATTAATACCTGGGATACCGAGCTGTCGCTCGAAAAAATGTTTAGACATTATTATAGACATTTTCATTCTGTAAATTAAATAATTTTATTTCATTTAAATAAATATCTATTTTTAAATAATTTTTCTCTACATTATTTATCTAATTCTGACAATATATTAAGATCACACCGGGACCCCGAGCCTCGGCTAGCTAATTAAGTTAAAAAAAAATAATTCATTATTATATTGGGTTTGGCTGGTAATATTAATACTTGGGACACCGAGCTGATATACAATTCTTTAATTATTTATTACAATTATTAAATGTTGCATCATTGCATGGAACTTGGGGTCCTCAATAATACATAAATATGTATTATTAGATATGTTTCTAAGTGCATGAATATTTTTTTTTTATTGGAAGAATGATAAATATATATCGTAATTTATAATTATAAAATATTATTAAAATATATATTTTTAATTTTATTTCGAAATTAAATAAAAAATTTTAAAATATTTTAAATATAAAAAAAATATCTTTTAAAAAAAGGCGGGAGTCAAATTTCAATTATAAATTAAAAGATAAGATAAGTTAATTAAAATATATATATAAACAAAAGCAAAATTAAATAATAAAAATTTATAAAATTTTGAATTAATATTAAATTATTAGTTAATGACTAATAAGTAATTAATAAAATAAAAAAAATAAAATTTATTACAATATTACAATTATTAAATGTTGCATCATTTTAATTAATAAAATAAAATAAAAGAAATTAAATTTAATCAAAGAACAATGAATAAATAAATATAAAATAATAGATAAAAAAAAAAAAAAAATTTTTTTCCGCCGGTTTCGATCCTGCTAAGTTGACTATTCAAAACAGTGCCTTTACCCATTAGACTGATATATATTTAGTTAATTAACATGACACTTTTACTCTCTTTGCAAGAATTATATGTTTTTTTGTTTTTGTTTTTGTTTTTTTTGAGAGTGATTAATAAATATATATATATATTTTATTAAAAATAAATATTTTTAATTTTATTTCGAAATTAAATAATGAATTTTAAAATATTTTAAATATATAAAAAAATGTTAATACAATTCATTTAAAAAAAAGCGGGAATCAACTAACCGTATTTTATTTTGTTAATAATTAATTAATTAAGATTAATAAATATATATATATATATTATTAAAAATAAATATTTTTAATTTTATTTCGAAATGTATTTTATTTTAAAATATTTTTAATATAAAAAAAATATTAATTGAAGTAAAATTGATGACGTCACACCCATATATAACTTTCAATTAAGAAATTAATAATGAAGCTGTAAGTTTCAAGAGATGTGATCAATAAAACTCAATTTTTCTTTATAAATACTATATCTAGTGTGAATTTGAAAAAAATCGTTAGAGCGGTTTTTGAGAACCAATGGTTATAGATATATAGATATATAGATATATAGATACAATTTTAGCTAGCATAATAAGATAAGATACAGGTGAAAAACCTTTTGAATGTAAATATTGTCAAAAGAAATTTAATCATAAATCAACTTTAAATAAACATTTATTAATTCATACTGGAGAAAAACCTTTTGAATATATTTTTTGTAAAAACAAATTGAATCAACTATCAATTTAAATAAACATTTACTAATTAATACAGGGTAAAAGACTTTTCAATGTAATTATTCTAAAATGAAATTTAAATGATCATTTATTAATACATACTGTTTGAAAAATATGCTAATAATGAAAACAAAAGATTTTCTTTGAATATAGCTTTTATACTTTATAGCTCATATTATACTTTAAATCATTAAATATCTGATTTATTTAACTTAATATTTGTATTGACTATTTTATTTGGTCCATTATTCCTAAGTATCTAATACATTTAAGAATCTTATCATTTTATTATTCATGTTAGTTTATAGATTACCAGTTGGTCAGAGCGCCTTCGGCGCTCTTCACACCTGGACGGGTGCTCCGCCCCCTGTACCCCCGAGTGGTACATAGTATTTGGTTAAAAGTAGTAAATGGTTTTCATCCATTTTGTTTCAATCAGTATATTACATAAAACATTCATTTCTTTTTGTGTTCTTATTTAAAATATATTTTAATTTAATCAATAAATTAATTATATATATATATTATTATTGTATATGTTATATCTATCTATTTATATGGCTCAAAGATACTCGAAAGTTCTTGGCCACATTTCTCCAAATGTCCTTATCCTGAGCCCTTGTCCCATCTCTCTTACGTCCCTTCCTATTCGTCCATGGTCTTGATTCCCTTTGATAATAATTTTGATGAGATAAGCCTCTTTACTGCAAAATAACAGGCGTTTCCCGATTGATACTTCGATTTAAATTCTTCTCAAATATTATTATCCTTCGAGATTACATTCAATTTTTCTACATATTCAAATTTTGCATTTTCTATATTAAGATTTTGTATGTTAATACTGTTCCTCTTTGTCACTAAATATTTTTTCTTATCACTATTAATTTCAAACCTCCATTAATTTTTCCTCGCTATCTGTAATTGCAATTGCCGAATCTATTATAATATTTAAGACGTCTGCTTATCCTAACTTTTCAATTTTTTTGTTTAATTGCATTTCGAGTGATTTTTTCCCAATTTGTGTAATCTCATACTCACAACATGCAACATATAATTGGCCTTGGGAAAAACATCTCACAATATATTAAGATCATATAAATTGGAATTATTTATTAATTATTATTAATTATTTATGTCAACTTATTTAAAATTTGATATGTACATTCATTTCATTCAAAGAATATGTATATAATATTTATAATTTTTATGTTTTATTTATATTTATAATTTAATTTTGTTTTTGTTTTCTTTTAATAAATAATTCTAATATTAAAAATGCGTAGAGGACGTCTAAAAAATCATATTTTAATTTTTATATAACCAAGAAATCATTTTTTCACTCATTTTCTATTGGCGTTTTGAAAATAATTTTGTATTCATAAAACATCATATCAAAAAAGAGAATTTACAGATTAAATTAAAATATATTAAAAGTAAGAATACAAAATTAAAGATTATATGAATAAATAATTTTAATTTTGATCTCATAATTGGATTTCCTTTTTCAAGTAAGTATATAAGATATTATATTATGGGTGGAATTACAATATAATCAATAGCTAATATATAATATTAAAAATATATTTACGGATTCGTTCAATAATAAATTGATGATGTCATTTAATTCTCCTACTATATATCGAATCGAATATAATGATAAATCTTCTTTTAAACGTTGCGTGAAACAATTAAAATAATTTAAATGTATATCTATTAATGAAATAAAAAAAAATCAAATATGATTATAATATAAATATTTTTAATTTTATTTTAAGAATAGATATATATATATCTCACAGGCGGTGGTTGTGACATCATCCATATCTTATCTTCTTATACGAGTAAAAATTGTTTCTTTGTTTGTTTCTTTGTTTCATTGTTCTCAAAAACCGCTCTAACGATTTTTTTGAAATTCACAACAGAGATAGTATTTATAAAGAAAAATTGAGTTTTATTGATCACATCTCACGAAACTTTATTAGTTCTTCTTAATTTAAATTTATAATATATGGATGACGTCACAACCACCGCCTGTGAGATATATTATATTCATATATTTGATTTTTTAATTTCATTAATAGTTTTACATTTAAATTATTTGAAATTGTTTCACACAACGTTTAAAAGAAGATTTGTTTCATCAATTTTATTTTTATCATCATAAATATTAAGTTGTTTATATTTTTTGATATAATTAATTAGATTGTTAATTGTTGATTAATGAGATGTATTAGTAAACATTATTATAAGCTAATATGTACAAAGCTTTAGCTTAAATAAAAAGTGTAAGCATAAATAAATTATCTTTGTTGTTATTAATTAAAAATTAACAAGTGGTGACCCCGAAGCTGATGAAAAAAAAATCAAAAAGGAATCATACGATTTTCAAAATGCCGGAAATTGAAACGAAAACGAATGCTACCATCGAAAAGGTAAGCGTGAAAATACCTCATTTTTGGCCTTGGCATTTTATATCAAAATTAAAATATGATTTTTTAGACAAATGATAAAAAGGAGATCTTTATATTTTTTTATTAAAATAGGCTTCTTTTTTTATTTTTAATTTTTAATAAATTCTCTTTTTATTAAAAAATAATATTAAAGTGTATATAAATTTCAATCAAGCCACCGCTTCTTATATCTTATTTATTTATATTATAAAAATTCAATAAAATTAAAAATATATTTGTTATACTGATATCTGTTTTCATTGCATAAACACATATCCAAACATTAAAAATTTTAAAAATTGTTTCAGAGCAATTAGAAGATTTTCGATAACGATCATCGCATCTTTACTGAAACCGGCTAAGAGCGTGACGTTTAGAAATTCTTCAAGAGAATTAATTAATTATTTGAATATAATTAAGAGAATGCTTTATGTAGCTTTTTCAAGAGTTAAGAATGGAAAAAATTTGAAGGTTCTATTACCACCTGAGAATGAATGTTATACTCGAAATGTTGTTTGGAAAGAGGTATTAAATTAATATATGAATATATGGAAACACCAAATGGGGTAGTGATGCGCAATATATGACACTGTATCCTGTTAGTGTGACTTAGCCTCTCCTTCTCAATTCCGACTTTCACCTCCTTGGTGGTGTTCATTGGTAACCTGAGCAACCTTGTGGAAGATCGTGGTAACCAACCCCGGTGGGAAGCAGGGTCAGGGCTGACGAAAGCGGAAGAAATGGTCCTCCGAAGAATAGGAGGTTGGGTGAGAGGCTAAATTCCTCTCACAGTAAAATAACATATTAATAGAACTTGGAAAAAATGTCTTGGAATAGAGATTGTTGAAACATAAATGAATTGAATAATAAATGGTATTTGATACAATTTTGTTATTTTTTTATGGTCGAGTGATAGCTCGTTGTTGGATGTATAGAATCAATTATTTTATTTGATCAAGTAAATTTGAAAAGGTTTTAATATATTGAAATGAAAATCAATTTATTTTAATTTATTTGAAACATTTTAGGAAACAAATTTTTAATGGGTCATTTTTATAAATCCCATTTAACAATTATAATAAATAATTAAAAAATTGTAAAATTTTTAAAGTATATAAAAATAAATTCTATAAATTGGTTAAAGGGTCGAGTCATAGTTCAGTGTCACAGGTATATATTTTATATTAACACGCCTACTTTTCTGTTTGTATGTTATTATTTGAATGGCGATTCGGTGAATGGTTAATGGTTAATTAACGATCCATATAACATCATCGACTGGGCCGCTACCATAAGGAGTGAATAGAAATAGACGATATTACTTGGATTAATCTTATTATACTAGCTAAAATTGTTTGTTTTATAACAACTTGGGGCGCTAAACAGTTTTTCAAAACATCACTCGAAATGCAATTAAACAAAAAAATTGAAAAGTTAGGCTAAGCAGACGTCTTAAATATTATAAGAGATTCGGCAATTGCAATTACAGTTAGCGAGGAAAAATTAATGGAGGTTTGAAATTAATAGTGATAAGAAAAAGTATTTAGTGACAAAGAGGAACAGTATTAACATACAAAATCTTAATATACAAAATGTAAAATTTGAATATGTAGAAAAATTGAATGTAATCACGAAGGATAATAACCAAATACGATGTACCACTCGGGGTACAGGGGGCGGAGCCCCCGTCCAGCTGTGAAGAGCGCCTTCGGCGCTCTTCACAGCTGGTATAAATTTAAATTAAGAAAAACTAATAAAGATGTACTTTTCCAGAGATATGATGAATAAAACTCAATTTTTCTTTATATCTAGTGTGAATTTCAAAAAAATCGTTAGAGCTGTTTTTGAGAACCCATGGCCAAATATATATATATACAATTTTTACTCGTATAAGAAGATAAGATTTATTTATACAAGTCTAAAAAATATATTTAATGATTCTTTCTTTTTATTAATCTATCATTGTAAATAAAAGAGAAACTATAAAAATACTTAATTCTTAGAGGAGAAAAGCATTTTAAAATTAATTTAATTATATTTAAATTGTAATTTACTACTTCTTACAGGTCAACAGATTTTGGAAAAAATTTATGTCTGCGTCTGAAAAAATAATGATTCTTATTTACAAGACATCAACCCACTTTCTAGACACATTTCAAATTAGTACTAACAATAATTGCATTTTTTTAAAAAAAAGCTATCCGATGGTATACGATCTGTAGAATTTATTTATAATTTGTTTGAATTTCATTCAAGGTATGTAAATATGTTAAAAAATTAAATAGCGGGTAGAAAACGTCATCTGTCAACTTGGGGTAAATTTGCCCACAAAAATCTGTTTCCTACTAAAACGGCTTCTTATTTTTAAACTTGGCCACAGTTCATTCATAATTCTCCAAAAAACGCTTATGAACTATTTTTTAAAACTGGGCAAAGTCACTCCGGTTGATTATATATGTAAAAATAATGATTGGTTTTTTATTTATCATATATTATATTAATCGATTATATTAAAAAATATATCCCTAAACAAACTCTACACAGGTTTCGTGAAATTTTCGAAATATCACTGAATAAAATTATTGATTTTGTAAAAGAAAAAGATTGTATTTGATTTTTTCTAATAAAGATTAGTAAATATCTGTAACACGTTATAAATATGGCGCCAGAACTTAAAAAAAATTCTGAATGTGGAGCTAAAGGATGTGTAGACCTGTCAAAGAGGTTTTGGATTTTGTCCAATGTGAAAAATGCAAAATTTGGTTCCATTACGAATGTGTTGATTACAACGGTGAAGAGATTTACATTTAGGACAAATGTATGCAAATGAAGGATGGACCAATATTAGAAGAGATATTGAATGGGATGATGACAGCAGTTAAAGACAATTCAGATGTAATAAAATAAATGGCGAATTATCAAGGTGAGTCCAATGAAGGAAGGGAGAAGGAAAATTATATTTATGAAAACCCTGTTTCAACCTTCTGATCTAAGTGTCCCCCACCCCCTGATAATACTCCAAAAGTTTTATTTTGGATCTGAATCGTTCCTAACTTAAAGTCGAATAGATTTGGTCGTTAGTTATCTCAGAGAGGGGACTAATAATGGAAAAAGAGAAAGTGGAAAAACTACTAAATATGAAAGCACCGACTAATTTGAAAGAGTTGAGACAGTTTTGAGGAGTTTGCCAGTTTGTGAAGGATTTTTCTAGAATTGTTCAACCATTCAATAATTTGACAAGGATGAGAGAAAAATGGAATTGGGGAAAAGAAGAAGACAAAGCTTTTAAACTAATAAAAGAGAAATTAACAGAACTCCAATATTAGTATGAATAAATCCGGAATGTAAACTTTTATACAGGGTCCGGGTTAAATTTTGAAATCAAATTTTAGCACATCGCACCATCTCTTGTCAATGACAAAATACTAATTTTATAAAAAACGATATAAAACAATACCTCCCTTACTATCGTCGGTCGGTAAAAAGCGGGTTTGTGTGTGTGTGTGTCTGTTTTTTTTTCTTATTTTTATTAGAAGGAATATTGTGAATGTTGGGAATTAAAAAATTGTAGAAAATTTTCTGTTAAATGAAAAATTATCTATTTGAAGATAAATATTGGTTTAATATCCAAATAAATAGTCTGCCCCTGATATCATGTTATTTCGAATAATTTATTAACAACAAATCTCTCTCATTTGCTATTATAAAAACATAAAATTCTTAACTATTTGAAATTTTTTATTTAATATTTTAATGATGAATGAATAATTATAATTATGGTTTTGATGAGAATAGTTAGATATTAAATAATAAAAGTTTCTTTTATTTAAATAAAACCTAATTATCCCTCCAATTGAGGTTTGTGAAATCTACTTGATGTGACGTACTATCTGTTTTCGATGAATAAACGAAGCACAGCCTTAAAGGAGAAGGTGCCCTCTTGTGCCCTCTACTGCCGAAATATATAGTCATGGTCTGTGAATAAAACATTAAAAAATGTGTCAATTTGATGTAAATCTAATGTCAATATTCAAATAATAATAATTTTTATCTCGAAAAATTCGAAAAATATCCTATATTGCCTAAGGAAAAAGTTTATTTAAATTAATCAAGGAATCTACTGGTAAAGTTTCATCCATATCCATGAAGCTTTTGAATAATTGAAAATGGATCTTTATTCAGAAGAAGACAGAAAATATCCAATACATATAGGTAATTTTTATTATGTTATTTCATCTAAAGTAATGTTAATTGTCACTAAAATTATTTATAATGATAATATTCCTTAAATTGAATTATAAAATAGTTAGATATATAAAAATATAATGATTTAAAATAACGAAAACAATTCTTTTTTTAGGTCCTCTATATTCTTGTATATATTGTCAAACCAATTTTATAAGTGAGGAGTTTTTATCTAAACATCTAAAAAAATGTTTACATAAAAAAATATTTTCAATTTTAAAAAATGATGTAAAATTCAAAAAGGATACAGAGAAATATTTAGACGAAAAATTTGAACAAGATACTGATTCAAACTTTAAAGAAGACAGGCATTTTTAATGTAGTAATTTTAAAAAGAAGATTAATCATATATCTCATTTAACTCCGCATTTATTAAATTTTAAAGGTGAAAAGCATTTAGAATGTAATTATTGTAAAAAGAAATTTACTCGAAAATCACATTTAGATACACATTTATTAATTCACACAGGTGAAAAACCTTTTGAATGTAATTATTGCAAAAAGAAATTTAACCAGAAAGCAACTTTAAAAACACATTTATTAATTCATAAAGGAGAAAAACCTTTTGAATGTAATTATTGTAAAAAGAAATTTAATCAGAAGTCAATTTTAGATAAACATTTATTAATTCATACAGATGAAAAACCTTTTGAATGTAATTATTGTAAAAAGAAATTTATTTCGAAATCAATTTTAGATAAACATTTATTAATCCATACAGGAGAAAAACCTTTTGAATGTAATTATTGTGAAATGAAATTTAATCAGAAATCAAATTTAAATACTCATTTAAAAATTCATACTGGTGAAAAACCTTTTGAATGTAAATATTGTGAAAAGAAATTTAATCTGAAATGTAATTTAAATTCTCATTTACTAAATCATACAGGTGAAAAGACTTTTCAATGTAATTATTGTGAAAAAAAATTTAGTCAGAAATCACATTTAAATACACATTTATTAATTCATACAGGAGAAAAACCTTTTGAATGTAATTATTGTAAAAAGAAATTTAATCAGAAATCAATTTTAGATAAACATTTATTTGTTCATACAGGAGAAAAACCTTTTGAATGTAATTATTGTGAAAAAAGATTTAATATCAAATCAACTTTATAAACACATATATTAATTCATACAGGTGAAAAGCCTTTTGAATGTAATTATTGTGAAATGAAATTTAATCAGAAATCAAATTTAAATACTCATATATTAATTCATACAGATAAATAGCCTTTTGAATGTAATTATTGTATAAAGAAAATCTCCTTTAAGTAAACATTTATTAATTCATAATGTTTGAATAAAAATGCTTAATAATTCTGACTAAAATTTATTTTTGTTTCTTTCTTTGATTAATGTTATTTACTTTATATGTTAAATTCAATAAAAATCTTATTTTTTAACTGAATATTAATAATAATTATTGTATTTCGACCATTGATTAAACCTTATTATCTTAATCCCTTTATATTTCTCACTCCTGTGATAAACAAATAATAATAAATTAAAAAAATTTATAATAATAATAAATAAATAAATTGTATATATGTATGCGTCTGTGTATGTGTAAAATATAAACCCACCAGTGGTGGACCTCTTCCGGATTGTTTAACAATGAAACAGAGACCAGTTGCTGCATTTATATTATAATGATTTTCTTTGTAATTGGGAGTTTTGGCAGGGTGAAAAGGGATGAAAAAGAAATAATGGTCTAATATGGTAGACTTTGAATCGGCGTGAACTGACCTGTAGATTTGGACTACAAAAAAAGAAAAAGATTAAATTTATCATTAAAAAAAATAAACAGATTTATTTATTATATTTGATATTTAAATATAAATTTTTAAAACCTTTAGATTTAGATTTTAAGATTTTAAATTACATAATTACATACAGTATTTTTTTGATATTTTAAATTAAAAAAATATAGACAGATCATTTATAAAAATTATAAAAAACTAATATTTGTTGGAAAACAATATTTTTTTATTAAAACTATAGCCGGTCCTTTCTCTCTTCCAAAATCTCCTCCTGAAAAGTCCGTCTTCACTCGACGAACGAATGTCCTTGTCTGACTTTTTCACTACTAGTCCCTTCAGGGGAAACCTCTTAGAATAATCCCTTTCTTTGAAAAGACATTTATATTTAAAAAATAAATTTTATTTTTAAAGGATTAATGATATTTTTAGAATATCATTACATCCCCTGTTTCCGATTTAAAAATATTATTTGGGGAGATGAAAGGACCCAAAGAATTTTTTATTTTGTTGATAAACCGGGTAGTTACCACACATTCACGTGCACTCTACTTTGTGGATTGTATTTACAAAAATATTTACACTTATATATTTACAAAAAGGTTTACAGTTTTTTATTTTTAAATATTTACACTTACAAACTAATTATAAAAATACTTTTAAAAGTGTTGTTATTATTATATATTATTATATTATATTATTATTTATTTATTGAAGTCTAAGATACTTCAAAAAAATTTCTTTAAATTTTTACTAACAATAAGAATAAATCTTATACAAATTCTAATTTTAGTTATGATCTTCTAAATTTTACACGAGAATGTCATTTGAATAGAGTTATTGTAATTAATTGATTGTATATAATGAAAAATTATTTTATTTATATTTTCAATTCTTTAAACTTACTAAGAACAATGTTATTTATAATATCTATCTATCTTCTATCTTCTTCTTCTATATATATAAAAATGAAATGTATATATCTATCTGGCGTTGTACACAGCTGTTGATTGGTCGAGGGATCCAAGAGGCGGAGGTAAAGTTTCTAAGGAAACTAATAAACTATCAACAAAGCTCAGGGCCAGTCACTCAAGTGCTGCGGAATTCATTTGCAATTCCCATGTTTTTCTCACCGCCAATTATATGTTGCATGTTCGCGAGTAGTTTAAAACAACATTTGTTTATTTACGCTCCAAGTGGAAAAACTGAGAACGATTAGTAAGCATACGTATGACTCAATAGATTCGGATAAACTTTTTCAAATTTTTTTTGATCTTCAAATTTGTCTTCAAGGTAGTAAAAAAAGAGTAAGATGCGGAAATCAATTGTCAGAAACTTTCTAAATTCTGAATGGGATACACTATAACCAATTTTATTTAATTTAGCATTTGAGTATGAGATTAGAAAATTGGGAAAAAATCAAACCTAATGCAATTAAACAAAAAAATTCAAGAATTAGGTTAAGCAGACGTCTTAAATATTATAGGAGATTCAGCAATTGAGGCAGGTTCGCTACCCACACAGTTTAAGTTTAAAAAAGTATGTTTATTAGCCAAATATACAAATATATGTGTTTTTTTTGGTTGAAACTTTACCTGTGGATTCCTCTTATAATTCTAAACAACTTTTTCAAATAAAATTTTTCTCGGTCGCTTATAGTTTAAAATTTATTATAAAACTTTATTAAAAATTGATTCTATTATTTCTTAAAATGTTTTATATTTTTGAAATTATGAAATTAAATATTATTTAAAATTTATGATTTTTTTTTAAATATTACATTGTTATTGTAGAATACTTAATTTTATTAATAAAATATTTAAATTATTTTATATTTTATATTATATTGTGGCGGACATGTGTATAGGTAAGGTGGAAGTCGGATGTTAGGAAAAGGCTAGAAATAAAAGCCGTTGAGTGGGAGTCATAACTGGTCATAACTCATTTTATTGACTGCACCGTTTACAATATATGCATATGTCCCCACCATGTTGTTGCCGTCCTGGGCTGGCGCACATTGGCGCGGCGCCATCTACTTGTGGTGTGCGGCACCACAATATTATATATACATTGTATGTTATGTGAAAGCAGGGCCGGCCCTAGAGCCGAGCCAGTAAGGCCATGGCTCGGGGCGCTTGGCTGGCAGGGGCGCCATTATGAAAAAAAATTAATCCTTCGCAAGATATCAGGGCTGATAAGACTTAATAGTAAATAAAAAATTATGGTACGCAATAAAAAAATTGCGTTTATTTAAAATAAGTAGTAAATTATTACATTTTTAAAAATATAATGTTGATATCATACCAAGATATCTCCTTTTTAGGAAGATCAATCAATATGTGGATCCAACTAAAATAAAATATATTTTCAAATATAAAAATATTTTTTTAATAACAAACAAAAATTTTTTAGTTGATTCTTTTTTTTTTGCTTGTTAAAACATATGGGGCGAACTTTAGACCCTTGGCCTAGGGCGCCATAAGAGCTCGGGCCGTGCCTGTGTGAAAGGAAGAAACCTACCCCCTCATAAAGTCCAATATAAAGATTTTCTTGTGGCCTCATTACATGTATGGATCAAGAGGTATGCACATCAAAGGGACCGGCGAAATATGAGCACCAGATGGCGTTACAGGAAAAGAGTTGACTCTTCAGGCGCCCAATAGATGGCACCGCAAAAAAAATGACCAAAGATCACCCCCTCCCACAGGCCTTCCGAATTCCTTTTAATTATTTGAATATCAAACTCGACATAACATCCGTGCACAGAGTATCCGTACACATAATATTCGAAACAAACCCAGCAATTCTTGACTAATTTTTATTTTTCACTTAACACTATTTAACTTATGAAGTTATATTATTTATTATTTGATAAATATAAATATAAATTTTATTTAACATTTAACACAAATAAAATTGAAAAATTTATTATAAATTGTTTGATAAATAATTTAAATTGATGATGATTAGCCATTTAGTCGAAGTCGACTTTCGGCCACTTTATGGATCTGTCTTCTCCATGCGTTCCTGTCTTCGACGATTATTTTAAGTTCTGAGATCGTCATTCTGGTGGCCGATGTGATAGTATCAAGCCAACGTATTCTTTGCCGTCCTTTTCTTCTTGTCCCACTCACCTTACCTAACATCATTGAAGTTTCCAGCGAATTTGCGCGCACAACATGGCCGAAAAAGGAGAGTTGTTGTTTGACGATTTTGCCCTCAAGCGATATTTTTGGCTTGATACGGTCTAGGACCGTCTTATTTGTTGTCCGCGATGTCCAGGGGATACGCAGTAGTCTTCTCCAACACCAAAGTTCAAAAGCGTCGATCTTTCTTCTTTCTGCTTTCTTGATTGTCCAACTTTCACATCCATAAGTTGCTATTGGAAAGACAATGGCGTTGACGAGTCTCATTTTCGTTGCAATGCTCACATCCTTGCTCTTCCAGATTTTATCCATTCCTTGCATTGCAGCCCGGCCGAGTGCAATCCGCCTTTTGATCTCTGGTCCAGATTCGCCGTTTCGATCAATTTTGGCTCCCAGGAAAATGAAATCTTGTACTGGCTCGATCTGTTCATTGTTGATCTTGATGTTTACTGCATCATTGCACGCCGTTGTCATTACTTTCGTTTTTTTGATGTTGAGGTACAGTCCCATGCGTTCACTCTCCTCTTGAACTCGTTGGATCAAGTTTTCTAGGTCTTTCTCACTTTCTGCGAGTATAGTTGTGTCATCCGCATAACGCAGGTTGTTGATAGTCCTACCTCCAAGATGGACTCCGATTGTGGTCTCGTCCAGATTGCATCGTCGCATGATGGTTTCGGCATACAGGTTAAACAGAGCTGGGGATAAAATGCATCCCTGCCTGACGCCTTTACCGATTTTGAACCAGTCGGTGTTACCACACGATGTTCTGACAGTTGCTTCCTGATTGGAGTACAGTGTTTGTATCAGTTAATTTAAATTACATTGTAACAAATCAAATATCAAAGTTAAATTATTTAATATTTGATAAATAAATACAAATTTCACAGCAATATAGAAATTCACAATAAGCACTATTAAATCAAATATATTCACGTACTCCTCTCAGTATATCTTTTATAGTTTTTCACATGTTTAAAAATTGCATAAAACTGCTATATATAGAATTTCAGCTTGGTTGAATCGCTAAAAGTACCGGAATTAATTTTTTAGCACGTTGACTAACAATCACGCGCCAGCATGTGACCAGATGCCCTCAACAAAGAGCCAAACTCGCGCTGGTTTAATAAATGCTATTTATTAATTTTAATTTATAATTTAATTTAAATATAATATATATGTGTTAATTTATCCAATTGGAATTTGCATGATAGTCGACCGGAGACATCCCACATTTTTTTCATTTATAAATTTACCCAAATGTACGTAAATCAGTTGTTTGATAAACTTAGATGATTAAAAATGCGTTGGAATAATTATTCTTAGTTAATCAATGATGAACTTAGCTGATTTTACAATTATGCCCAACGATAATAATAAATTGATCGAATTTCGATGTGCTCATGGGGTAAACCCCAGATCAATTTATTGCGGTCGAAGTGGCAGACAAATTATATTATACATAGAAAAATTTAGAATTTCACTGCACGAACAATATAATATTTAAAAAATAAATCATAAATTTTAAATAATATGTAATTTTATAATTTCAAAAATATGAAACATTTTAAGAAATAATAGAATAAATTTTTAATAATTTTTTATTTAATTTAGATATCTACAAGAAACGAAGAATGTTTTATGTAATATGTAGTAAGCAATACCAAACCATCAACTTCAATTCTTCAAAGGAAACAAAACAGCTATTTTAAATAATACGGCAAAATGTTGAGGATCTGCAGCGACATCTGGAGGTGCCGTTTTGCAAAAGTGTGTTAAAAGAGTTTATATCCATGTCAATGACCTGGGCCTGCTGTTGTAAATACAAATCGAAATTACAAACATTTATATTACTTATTACCTTATATTTTATAATTGATAATACATTAATCAATTAAAGATGGATCTGTATTCACAAGAAGACAGAAAATATCCAATATATATAGGTAATTTTTATTTCTATGTTATTTCATCTATAGCAATATTAATTATTTTGTTTTATATTATTTTTAATGATAATATACCTTAATTTTAAAATAGATATATAAAAACTAGCTGATCAGAGCGCCTTCCAGGCGCTCTTCACACCTAGACGGGGGCTCTGCCCCCTGTACCCCCGAGTGTAGTATTTGGTTGAAAGTCTGTATGTAAAAGGTTTTCATCCATTTTGTTTCAATCAGTATAAGTAGATAAGACATATATTTGTTTTCTTAGAAAATATATATTTTAATTTAATCAGTAAATTAATTATATATTATTATTGTATATGTTATATTTATCTAACTCTGTGTCTATACAGTTTTCGAAAGTTCTTAGCCGCAGCATCCACTTTTCTCTAAGAGTCCCTATCCTGAGCTACAACCAAATCCTACCCTGTCCCATCTCTCCCATGTCCCTTCCTTCATTGTCCACCCACCTTGATCTTTGGTCTTCCACCGGATGTTTCCCAATATTTGCATGTGTGTCTGCATACATATCTACGTATATGATAACTGAATAATAATAATAATAATGTATTAAATGAATATAATTGAAATTTTAGTTTTAATTGCACTTTTTTTTAGTTTTTATTTTTATTGGAATTATTACAAATAATAATATACCGTTTAATACGTGAAAATAATAATAATAATAATAATAATTTATTAAATTAATATAATTGAAATTTTATTTTTTATTATTACATTTTTATTTTTATTTTTTACCGACCGACGATAGTAAGGGAGGTATTGTTTTCACACCAAATTTCACATGTGGAGATTTTTACATATCTCCACGAATATTTCTTAATTTAAAATTATATGAAGTCACCCAGCCATTCATGACGTCACAGCCTGGTCTTACATATATATTACAAATAAAATAAAATTAAAAATATTTATGTTATGTCCATATCTGTTTTTTTATTACATTAATAGATATATTAAAATTATTTGAAATTGTTTCTGTAGCTGGAAATTAATTTACTTCAAACCGTCGGTCGGTTCGGACCTGGCCACAGGTCAACTTATTTTGTTAATAATTTATTTTTATTTTTTATTTTTTTTGTTAATAATTATTACATTTTTATTTGTTCGAAAATTATTTCTAATTTATTAATTGTTAATAGTTATTACATTTTAATTAACAGTTTTCGGAATAAGTATATTCTCTTATTTTATAGAGATTTTTATTGTTTGTCTCAAAAGTCTACCTACAATATTTCATTACCATTGTATGATTCAAAATAAAATTCAAAATATTTAATAGGACATGACATGATCTTAGTATTAATTTATTTTCATTATATTAGATTGATTAATAAAATTCAAAATATTTAATAGGACATGACATGATCTTAGTATTTTTCCCATCCCAGAATATTTGCTAATATTACATGTTGGAGTTCTAATTACCTGCATATTTAATGGCAATTTCAATACTGAATATACTTTTAAATAAAAAATTAAAAAAATTTGAAGTAAATGGAATTATTATACTTAATAAATCTATATATAAATTTAATATATATTCAAACAATAATTAAAACAATATAAATAAAACGATTCAATATTTTACTTACATTGTGATTTATATTTATATTTTTATTACAACTTTTCTTATGGGTATGTTATTTTTGACAGTTTAAAAAAAATTAAAAATATTTGAATTTGGAAGATAATATGTAGCGCCATCTGTCGATAGTTTTGTGACACTACAGACCAACCCCCCTACACGTAGATGGCCGACTTAGAAAATGTGTTACGCATTTAAGAGATACCAGAGGCGCTGCTGGCAATAATTCAAATCCGAAAGTTGTTCAGAAAACAACCATCAGATGGCGCGCCAGGCTCTTTTTTAAATTCATTAAATCCATTTGAATCATTTTAAATATTGTGAAAGTGTCGTAAACATGTAAACATCTGATTGTCTAACCTAAAAATTGTGTAATTTTTATTTAAGTGAGAAATTTAATATAATATGTTTAAAGAAAAATATGTATAAAAGATTTGTTTACAAATGAGATACCCAACATTATTGTTAATGATATTTTGTAATAATCTATTTTCAAATAAATATGTCACATACAACATTATTCTTTTCTTCTAGACATGCAAATTATGAAATTTTTCAGTTAAGTGAAAAATTATTTATTTGGGGATAAGACCAACATTTCAGCAATTTTCTGAAAAAAAAAAAAATTATTTCTGAAATGTCAGTTTTACCTCTAAATAAATAATTTTTCACTTAACTGAAAAATTTCATAATTTTTTCATTCCTCCCGCGCTCCTCTCATTCAAATAATTCAAAATGGATTTTAAAAATGGTGCCAGGTGCCAGGCCGGTTTTTTTATCTCAATTAGTTCATTTAAGAGACGCTTTGAAGCAGCAGCGCTAAACGCTGCTTCAAAAAAATAACATTGCGTGTCCCCCCTCTGCTACAGACTTTTACCAATATATTACTAATTAAATTAATTTTGGATAAATTAATTTTGGATTTAACTACACTAAAACCTTCCTTGGTATGCCCACAACAATCCCTGAAAGTTTCACCGTAATCGGACGGGTAGTTTTTGAGTCTATAAGAGACAGACAGACAGACAGACAGGCAGACATTGCCTTTTATATATATAGATAATTCAATTCTAAATAAAACAATTCTTTTTGTAGGTCCTCTATATTCTTGTATATATTGTCGAACCAGTTTTATAAGTGAGAAATTTTTATCTAAACATTTAAAAAAATAATTTCATAAAAAAATATTTTCAATTTTAAAAAATGATGTAAAATACATAAAGAATACAAAGAAATATTTAGACGAAAAATTAGAAGACGATACTGATCCTAACCATGAAAATACTTTTGAATGTAAATATTGTAAAAAGAAATTTAATCTGAAATGTAATTTAAATACTCATTTACTAATTCATACAGGAGAAAAACCTTTTGAATGTAATTATTGTAAAAAGAAATTTAGTCGGAAATCTCATTTAAGTGCACATTTAAAAATTCATACAGGTGAAAAGCCTTTTGAATGTATTTATTGTAAAAAAAAATTACATCGGAACTCAACTTTAAATACTCATTTACTAATTCATACAGGTGAAAAGCCTTTTGAATGTAATTATTGTAAAAAGAAATTTAATAGGAAATCATATTTCAATTCTCATTTATTAATTCATACAGATGAAAAACCTTTTGAATGTAATTATTGTAAAAAGAAATTTATTTTGAAATCAATTTTAGAAAATCATTTATTAATTCATACTGGTGAAAAACCTTTTGAATGTAATTATTGTAAAAAGAAATTTAATCTGAAATGTAATTTAAATAATCATTTACTAATTCATACAGGTGAAAAACCTTTTGAATGTAATTATTGTAAAAAGAAATTTAATCATAAATCACATTTAAATACACATTTACTAATTCATACCGGTGAAAAACCTTTTGAATGTAATTATTGTAAAAAGAAATTTAATCTGAAATGTAATTTAAATAATCATTTACTAATTCATACAGGTGAAAAACCTTTTGAATGTAATTATTGTAAAAAGAAATTTAATCATATATCACATTTAAATACACATTTACTAATTCATACTGGTGAAAAACCTTTTGAATGTAAATATTGTCAAAAGAAATTTAATGTGAAATCTGCTTTAAATGCACATTTATTAATTCATACAGGAGAAAAACCTTTTCAATGTAAATATTGTCAAAATAAATTTAATAATAAATCAATTTTAAATGAACATTTATTAATTCATACAGGGGAGAAACCTTTTGAATGTAAATATTGTCAAAAGAAATTTAATAGGAAAACAAATTTAAATACTCATTTAAAAATTCATACTGGTGAAAAACCTTTTGAATGTAATTATTGTCAAAAGAAATTTCTTCTGAAATCACATTTAAATTCTCATTTATTAATTCATTCAGGTGAAAAACCTTTTTAATGTAAATATTGTAAAAAGAAATATAATCATAAATCAACTTTAAATAGACATTTACTAATTCATACTGGTGAAAAACCTTTTGAATGTAAATATTGTAAAAAGAAATTTAATCGGAAATCAACTTTAAATACACATATATTAATTCATACAGATAAATAGCCTTTTGAATGTAATTATTGTATAAAGAAAATATCCTTTAAGTAAACATTTATTAATTCATAATGTTTGAATAAAAATGCTTAATAATTCTGACTAAAATTTATTTTTGTTTCTTTCTTTGATTAATGTTATTTACTTTATATGTTAAATTCAATAAAAATCTTATTTTTTAACTGAATATTAATAATTATTGTTATTTCGACCATTGATTAAACCTTATTATCTTAATCCCTTTATATTTCTCACTCCTGTGATAAACAAATAATAATAAATTAAAAAAATTTATAATAATAATAAATAAATAAATTGTATATATGTATGCGTCTTGTATGTGTAAAATACATGTATATATTGTCGAACCAGTTTTATAAGTGAGAAATTTTTATCTAAAGATTTAAAAAAATGTTTTCATAAAAAAATATTTTCAATTTTAAAAAATGATCTAAAATACAAAAAGAATACAAAGAAATATTTAGACGAAAAATTAGAAGACGATACTGATTCAAACCATGAAAAGCCTTTTGAATGTAAATATTGTAAAAAGAAATTTAATCATAAATCAGTTTTAAATACACATTTAATAATTCATACAGGTGAAAAACCTTTTGAATGTAATTATTGTCAAAAAAATTTAATCGGAACTCAACTTTAAATACTCATTTACTAATTCATACTGGTGAAAGACCTTTTGAATGTAAATATTGTCAAAAGAAATTTAATCAGAAATCATTTTTAAATACACATTTACTAATTCATAAAGGTGAAAAACCTTTTGAATGTAAATCTTGTCAAAAGAAATTTATTTTGAAATCAATTTTAGAAAATCATTTATTAATTCATACTGGTGAAAAACCTTTTGAATGTAATTATTGTAAAAAGAAATTTAATCAAACATCATCTTTAAATACACATTTATTAATTCATACAGGAGAAAAAACTTTTGAATGTAATTATTGTAATAAGAAATTTATTCAGAAAAATAATTTAAGTTCACATTTACTAATTCATACAGGTGAAAAACCTTTTGAATGTAAATATTGTAAAAAGAAATTTAATCAGAAATCAAATTTAAATACTCATTTAAAAATTCATACTGGTGAAAAACCTTTTGAATGTAATTATTGTCAAAAGAAATTTCATCTGAAACGTCGTTTAAATACACATTTATTAAATCATACAGGTGAAGAGCCTTTTGAATGTAATTAATGTAAAAAGAAATTTAATCAGAAATTAACTTTAAATACTCATTTATTTTTACATACAGGTGAAAAGCCTTTTGAATGTAAGTATTGTAAAAAGAAATTTAATCAAAATTCTTCTTTAAATAAACATTTATTAATTCATACTTCAAATAAGTTGACCTGTGGCCAGGTCCGAACCGACCGACGGTTTGAAGTAAATTAATTTCCAGCTACAGAAACAATTTCAAATAATTTTAATATATCTATTAATGTAATAAAAAACAGATATGGATAGAACATAAATATTTTTAATTTTATTTTATTTATAATATATAGCTGAAGTAGCCGGCGTTACCCGAGGCTGTGACGTCATGAAGGGCTGGGTGACGTCATATAATTTTAAATTAAGAAAAACATAATGAAGATGATTTTTCCCGAGGATAAAACCAATACATTCGTGGTGATATGTAAAAAAATCTCCTTATGTGAAATTTGGTGCGAAAATAACCCTTCCCTTCTTATCGTCGATCGCTAATACTACCACTTCCGGTTTCCGGATTTGCACCAAAAGTTGATCAATTCATCCCACTGATGCATTAAGTAAATATACCAAATTTCATCAAAATCGGTTGAGCCGTTCAGGCTGTACACATCTATACGGACGGACGGACGGACCACTTCCGGTTTCCGGATTTGCACCAAAAGTTGATCAATTCATCCCACTGATGCATTAAGTAAATATACCAAATTTCATCAAAATCGGTTGAGCCGTTCAGGCTGTACACATCTATACGGACGGACGGACGGACGGACGGACGGACCACTTCCGGTTTCCGGATTTGCACCAAAAGTTGATCAATTCATCCCACTGATGCATTAAGTAAATATACCAAATTTCATCAAAATCGGTTGAGCCGTTCAGGCTGTACACATCTATACGGACGGACGGACGGACGGACGGACGGACGGACAGACATCATGCTAAAAATACTTTTTTCTGATAAGAAAATGCATGATTCGTGGAGATATGTAAAAATCTCCACATGTGAAATTTGGTGTGAAAACAATACCTCCCTTACTATCGTCGGTCGGTAAAAAACCTTTTGAATGTATTTTTTGAAAAAAGAAATTGAATCAAATATCAATTTAAATAAATATTTACTAATTAGTAAATATTAATTATTAGTTATTATTCCTAATTAACTAATATATTTAAGAATCTTATCATTTAATTATTGATATTAGTTTATTGATTATTTATTTATACAAGTCTAAAATATATTTACTTATTGTTTTGTTTTATTAATTTATAATCTATATATATAAAAAAAGGTTTTTGTCTGCACATTGCTCAGAATTTAAAAATTTTTGCATATCTTCGCGTTTCATGACCTCTAGAATCCAAAAGTGACTTTAGAATTTTTCACGTCTGTCTGTCTGTCTGTCCGGAAAATTACTATTTTATAGACTCAGAATTGGCTGAACCGATTTCTTTGAAATTACATCACAATATTCTTATATACCTCTAGAGTAACATAGGCTATACATTTTATTAATATCTTATCAATAACCGCAGAAATTAATTTTTTAAAGTTTATATAATTCTCCGTGTTGTTCATTCAAGAGCAGCTCGCGGCTCACTGCCGGCCTAGCGGAATCATTTCAAACAATGAATTATCATAGCTATTCCCAATCAAAGAATTATTATAATATTTCACTTTATTTTAAATTCTAATATACAAATATCAATTCAATTAAATAATTTATTCTAAAAGTTCTCAATTTAATTAAAATATTTATTAGATCATATTTTTATCTTAAATTATTTTTTATTTAATTGAATATTTCTTCTTTTCTATAATATATACATAATAATATATAAATTTTATCATTGAATAATAAAAAAAAAATTATTTAACCTGAATTAAAATGACTGAATTATATTATCTTTACTGAATTATATTATCTTTGTTTTTTATTTTAATTTAATTACTCTATTATTAATTACTAAATATATATTTATTATATAAAAATTAAAATATGATGATATAAAGTTGTTTTAAATTTTTGACATTTTTAAATTGGGTATATTTTTTAAAGTTATTAAAATGTTTTTTTTAATTTATTATGTTTAAAAGATTCATTTTTATTATGTGATATTAATAAAAAATAACGATGCTCTGTGCAAGTCGAATCATGTTCCACATAATTAAATAACAATTGCCAAACAAAGAATATAATATTTTTTTAAATTCTTATATTTAAATATCATTTCAATTAAATAATTTATTCTAAAAGGTCTCATTTTAATGCAATTTATAATTTTCTTCTAATTCAGATTTAGGACAAATCGTACAACATTATATCAAATCTCGCTAAGAACATTCAATATTTTTGTACACAAATTATTCAGAGTATTGGCTAAGCGTATCACTCACAATCAGTTTATATTGAAATTTATATAAATTAACAAAGTAAAAATTTTTATTTGTTTAAATTTTATTATAATGAATCAAAAAAAATTAAATATATAGATCACATGATTAAGAGAAGCAAAATACTTGACAGAAAATAACTGTTGGATGGAGGTCGGACATGACAGAAACTGTAAGCGAAATCTTCATATTACGACGAATAATTTTCAAATCCCCTAGCACCACAGAATTAGATAAGTTTCTTTTAAGGGAGGAAATTAACTAAAATCTAGAAAAATTAATAAATGAACTTAATAATAAAAAAAACAAATAAATCAATTAATTTAAATTAATACTATTAATGAATGTATATATTGGTCATTTATCTATAGTTTTATACCGTTAATTTTTATAAATTGTCTCAAGTCTCTATTTTTGCATTTTCTCAAGTTTCATTATAATTAAAAATATTCAATAATAATCTAGCAATGAAAATAAAATAAAAAAATGTAATGATCAAGAAATATTATACTCTATTTCACTATTATAACATATACAATACTTAAGAACCATAGGCGGAGGAAATATTAGGAGATATCATTGCGGGTTCAGGCCAAATCGACCAACATTAATTAAGATATTTTCATTATGAAAGATATTAGGAAAAAAACCGCGAATTCAATATTCAATCTGTTCACTAATTATTTGTAGACTTTAGTAAAACATACGCATGACTCAATAGATCCAATCAATCTTCAAATTTGTCGTGAAGGTAGTAAAAAAAGAATAAGATGCGGAAATCAATTGTAAAATATTAGGTTACCCAGACGACTTAAATATAATAGGAGATTCGGCAATTGCAATTACAGATAGCGAGGAAAATTTAATGGAGGTTTGAAATTAATAGTGATAAGAAAAAATATTTAGTAACAAAGAGGAAGAGTATTAACATACAAAATCTTAAGATACAAAATGTAGAATTTGAATATGTACAAAAATAGAATGTAATCACGAAGGATAATAATATTTGAGAAGAATTTAAATCGGGGTTGCAATCGGGAAACGCCTGTTATCTGCAATAAAGAGGCTTATCTCTTCAAAATTATTATCAAAGGGAATATATAAAAATATTATTTTGCCTGTTGCATTATATGGGTGGGAGGTATGGTCTATGACCCTTGGAGATGAGAGTAGATTCAGAGTATTTGAGAATAGCATTCTTCCCTGCATTTATTGGCCAAAGAAAGATGAGGTCACCGGGAATGGGGGAGACTGCATAACAAGAAATTGCATGGCCTCTCTGCATCTTCAGAAATAGTTAGGGTTATAAAAGGGAAAAAGCTGCGATAGGCAGGGCACGTGGCTAGAATGGGAGAGGAAAAAGATATTGGTGGGAAGACCGATTGGAAAACGTCCGCTATGAAAACCAATGACGCGTAGGAAGGGACGTAAGAGAGATGGAACAAGGGCTCAGGATAGGGACACTTGGAGAAATGTGGTTGTTGCGGCTAAGAACTTTCGAGTATCTTTGAGCCACATAGGTAGATAGATATAACATATACAATAATAATATATATAATTAATATAGTGATTAAATTAAAATATATTTTTTAAATAAAAACACAAAAAGAAATGAATGTTTTATGTAATATACTGATTGAAACAAAATGGATGAAAACCTTTTACTACTTTCAACCACCAAATACTATGTACCACTCGGGGGTACAGGGGGCGGAGCCCCCGTCTAGGTGTGAAGAGCGCCGAAGGCGCTCTGAGCAGCTAGTTGTAAATAAAAGAGAAACTATAAAAATACTTAATTCTTAGAGGAGAAAAGCATTTTAAATTTAATTTAATTATATTTAAATTGTAATTTACTACTTCATACAGGTAAACAGATTTAGGAATTAAATTATGTCTGTGTTTGAAAAAATAATGATTCTTATTTACAAAACATCAACCGGGGTGCATTGTCCACTTTCTAGACATATTTCAAATTAGGACTAACAATAATTGCATTTTTTTAAAAAAAAGCCGTCCTTTGGTTGACGAGCTGTAGAATTTATTTATAATTTGTTTGAATTTCATTTAAGGTATTTAAATATGTTAAAAAATTAAATAGTGGGTAGAAAACGTCATCTGTCAACTTGGGGTAAATTTGTCCACAAATCTGTTTCCTACTTAAACGGCTTCTAAGTATTTTAGTATCATTTTTCGCTTCGGAAATTATTTTTACACTTGGTCACAGTACGCTCAAACTTCTCCAAATAACGCTTATGAACTTTTTTAAAACTGGGCAAAGTCACCCCTGTTGATTATATATGTTAAAATAATGATTGGTTTTTTATTTATCATATATTATATTAATCGATTATATTAAAAAATATATCCCTAAACAAACTCTACAGAGATTTCGTGAAATTTTCGAAATATCACTGTTTAAAATTATTGATTTTGTAAAAGAAAAAGATTGTATTTGATTTTTCCTAATAAATATTAGTAAATATCTGTAACACGTTATAAATATGGCGCCCGAACTTAAAAAAAATTCTGAATGTGGAGCTAAATGATGTGTTAGACCGGTCAAAGAGGTTTTGGATTTTGTCCAATGTGAAAAATGCAAAATTTGGTTCCATTACGAATGTGTTGATTACAAAGATAAGGAGATATTGAATGGGATGATGACAGCAATTAAAGACAATTCAGATGTAATAAAATAAATGGCGAATTATCAAGGTGAGTGTAATGAAGGAAGGGAGAAGGAAAATTATATTTATGAAAAACTGGGAAAAACCCTGTTTCAACCTTCTGATCTAAGTGTCCCACGCCCTGATAATACTCCAAAAGTTTTATTTTTTTTCTGGATCGTTGCTATTTTAAAGTCGAATAGATTTGGTTGTCAACACTTATTATCTTGTTCAGGAGGGGGAGGGAGGCCAGTCAAATGGAAGATCTGAAAATATATATAGGTTTGATATGCATCCGGCAAGGCGCTGCTGGCGGCCAATTTTAACTCTGCAGGCGCTCGAGAGATCGCACTAGAGGCGCAAGCATAATTGTAAGGGAAAGTCCTTAGCCACAGATCATCTCTATACATATCCGAATGTTCTTCATTTATTACAGTCCATCTGTGCTGTCTATGATTATTACATGAAAGATTGTAGAATTTACAGTTGAGTAATAAATGTTTTACAGTGGGACATCCAGGATTTGATCCTGGTGGGGGGTTGACACCCCGCTCCACATTCCTATGCCCCCCCCCCCCCGGGCTCTCTCAAAGTCAATTTTCATTAAGATTTTTTTTTAAATTAAATATTTAAAAAAGTTTTGTAAATTGAAACACTGATTTTACAAAATCTGGCAAAAAAATTTAATTTTGTATTTTATTTACTCGTATTCACAGTTTTAGAACGAACATATTTCTTTCAAGCTATAAATAAATCATTTTAGCTTTCCTCATGGAATAGCTTATACGATGGTCGGAAAATTTTTGCTTCTAGATTTTTTGAGATCTCTCTCTACATTTCAGACGGTTCTGAATCCAAAACTGCAAAAAAAATTTTTGAACCGGCCGGCCGATCGTTACCGAGATTACGTCTAAACAAAATGAGATATTGTCTTGAAATTTGATAATTAGATGTTTTTTGGGAATGTGGGCGGAGATTGGATTGTTTTTGGACGAGATCGGACCATAAGTTAGGGTAGTTTAAAGATGTGTCAAAGTAAATTTTAAAGTTTTTCTCAATAAATACGGATTTTTAAGAGAATTATCATACTATCGTATTAAATTTATAGGGAATCGAATTTACTAAAAGTTTCATTATATTCATTTTTACCTAAACTTAATAATAAAGGAGTTATTTATAAAAAACTACTTTAAGATTTCGAAACCTTGGAGCGCGCGAAGGCAATTAAAGTGCCCGCAAACTTTTGAGAATTTTCGATTTTATTTCAATATTTTTTCAATGTGGTTCTAAAAAAGGTAAGATGATTTTGTGGACAAACTTTTGAACATTCCGATATTTTAAAATTTTTTTCAGGTTGGTTCTAAAAAAAATAAAAAAAAGGTCATAAGGATTTTGCAAAGCTCTGAACCATGGCCCATTTCAGAAATGTGTAAGAGGGCGCAAGAATTTTTTTTAGAGAAAGAGGGTCGCCGGTACAGAAAGGTTGGAATCCACTGCACTAAATTATACTTTTTTTTCAAATAAAAAGGATTATATTTTTTCTTTTCTATTTGTAATATAGTACATAATATATAGAAATTTGAATTTTTTTTTCTTCTGGGGAGGGGGGGGGGGTTAAAACCCTAACCCCCCCCCCACCCCTGGTTGCGTAACTGTAGTTTTAGCTCCAAATAGATAATTTTTCATTTAACTGAATATTTTCTGCAATTATTTAATTCCCAATATTTCTTCTTAAAAAAAAAAGAAACACACAATCCACTTTTTTATAAAGTTTTTTTATTAGTTTAATGCTTGGGGCGTGAGATGGCACTATGTGCTAAAAGCATGATTACAAAAAAAAACATTCAGTGTCCTAGTCTGATATCGATCGTCTGTGATGTTATTATTTTGATTGTAAAGTCTGTGGTAAATACAAATCGAAATTACAAACATTTATATTACTTATTACCTAATATATATTTAATAATTGATAATAGTCAATCAAGTTAATCAATTAAATATGGATCTTTATTCAGAAGACAGAAAATATCCAATATATATAGGTAATTTTTATTTCTATGTTATTTCATCTATAGTAATATTAATTGTCACTAGAATTATTTTGTTTTATATTATTTTTAATGATAATATACCTTAATTTTAAAGTAAGGTAATTATCCAGTTTAACCTGTGGGGTAAGGGAAGTTAATTACTTTACCAAACTTGTTCCATTCAATAGCCCTAATCATCCTTTCTTAGAAATTGGTAGGGGCATCTTATATTTTTCTATATCTTTTTAGATAAAAAGGATTGAATTTGCTAATATATTCCATTTAACATTAGACAGCTATCTTAAGATTATATATTGGTTCATGCATTTGGCTTCTAGAGGGCATCACCTACACGAATTATATAAATTTAACTATTTAAATTATATATATATATATATATATATATAATATTTAGATAATGTTATTTTTTTTTTTATTTATTCATTCAATTATTAAAAAGCAAGGGGTCTTTTATGTTATAATTAAATGAATAAATTAAAAATAAAATAAAAGAAAATATACCAATTAAATAAAATAAAAATAATATATGCCAAAAATATTTATTTTAAAATCTATATATATATATATTTATATATATAATATTATTATAAAACAAAATTATTGTCCTTTTGAAGTTACAATTCAGGTGGCCACTTAACGTGCTCTTTAATGATTCACGAGCTGATTAACAAATATTCATCTATAATTTTATTGAAACTATACTAAATAATAATAAAAATGTATTAAATAAATAAATTTATAAAAATATGAATTAAAATAACGAAAACAATTATTTTTTAGGTCCTCTATTATCTTGTTTATATTGTCAAACCAACTTTATAAGTGAGGAGTTTTTATCTAAACATCTAAAAAAATGTTTTCATAAAAAAATATTTTCAATTTTAAAAAATGATATAAAATTCAAAAAGGATACAGAGAAATATTTAGACGATAAATTTGAACAAGATACTGATTCAAACCATGAAAAGCCTTTTGAATGTAATTATTGTAAAAGGAAATTTAATCAAAAATGTAATTTAAATACTCATTTACTAATTCATACAGGAGAAAAACCTTTTGAATGTAATTATTGTAAAAAGAAATTTAGTCGGAAATCTCATTTAAGTGCACATTTAAAAATTCATACAGGTGAAAAGCCTTTTGAATGTAATTATTGTGAAAAAAGATTTAATATGAAATCAACTTTAAAAACACATATATTAATTCATACAGGTGAAACGCCTTTTGAATGTAAATATTGTAAAAAGAAATTTATTCAGAAATCACATTTAAATAGTCATTTAGTAATTCATACTGGAGAAAAACCTTTTGAATGTAATTATTGTAAAAAGAAATTTAATCATTCATCAACTTTAAATAAACATGTATTAATTCATACCGGAGAAAAACCTTTTGAATGTAAATATTGTAAAAAGAAATTTAATCTGAAACAACCTTTAAATTCTCATATACTAATTCATACCGGAGAAAAACCTTTTGAATGTAAATATTGTAAAAAGAAATTTAATCAGAAAACAACTTTAAATACTCATTTATTAATTCACACAGGTGAAAAGCCTTTTGAATGTAATTATTGTGAAAAAAAATTTAATCTGAAATCAACTTTAACTATTCATTTAAAAATTCATACAGGAGAAAAACCTTTTGAATGTAATTATTGTAAAAAGAAATTTAATCATAAACCCACTTTAAATAAACATTTATTAATTCATACCGGAGAAAAACCATTTGAATGTAAATATTGTAAAAAAAAATTTAATCAGAAATCAACTTTAAATACTCATTTATTAATTCATACCGGAGAAAAATCTTTTGAATGTAAATATTGTAAAAAGAAATTTTATCAGAAACAAGCTTTAAATTCTCATTTACTAATTCATACCGGAGAAAAATCTTTTGAATGTAATATTTGTCAAAAGAAATTTCATCTGAAACGTCTTTTAAATACACATTTATTAAATCATACAGGTGAAAAGCCTTTTGAATGAAATTATTGTAAAAAGAAATTTAATCTGCAATCTCATTTAAGTTCACATTTACTACTAATTCATACAGGTGAAAAACCTTTTGAATGTAAATATTGTAAAAAGAAATTTAATCAGAAATGTAATTTAAATACTCACATACTAATTCATACAGGAGAAAAACATTTTGAATGTAATTATGGTAAAAAGAAATTTAATCTGAAATGTAATTTAAATTCTCATTTATTAAGTCATACAGGTAGATAAACCTTTTGAATGAAATTATTGTAAAAAGAAATTTATTTTGAAATCAGTTTTAGATAATCATTTATTAGTTCATACTGGAGAAAAACCTTTTGAATGAAATCATTGTAAAAAGAAATTGAATCAAATATCAATTTAAATAAACTTTTACTAATTAATACAGGGTAAAAGACTTCAATGTAATTATTCTAAAATGAAATTTAAATGATCATTTATTAATACATACAGTTTGAAAAATATGCTAATAATGAAAACAAAAGATTTTCTTTGAATATAGCTTTTATACTTTATAGCTCATATTATACTTTAAATCATTAAATATCTGATTTATTTAACTTAATATTTGTATTGACTATTTTATTTGGTCCATTATTCCTAAGTATCTAATACATTTAAGAATCTTATCATTTTATTATTCATGTTAGTTTATAGATTACCAGTTGGTCAGAGCGCCTTCGGCGCTCTTCACACCTGGACGGGTGCTCCGCCCCCTGTACCCCCGAGTGGTACATAGTATTTGGTTAAAAGTAGTAAATGGTTTTCATCCATTTTGTTTCAATCAGTATATTACATAAAACATTCATTTCTTTTTGTGTTCTTATTTAAAATATATTTTAATTTAATCAATAAATTAATTATATATATATATTATTATTGTATATGTTATATCTATCTATTTATATGGCTCAAAGATACTCGAAAGTTCTTGGCCACATTTCTCCAAATGTCCCTATCCTGAGCCCTAGTCCCATCTCTCAAAATTCACCTTAACCATATTAAAAGGTGTGAAGATGAAAATTTAAATCTGGGCCTATTTCGTTTTAGAGGGAGGCCGAAGATTAGAGAGGGAGGAGTTGGCACCACTAGTCCAGTGACGTCAAGGAGTGGGGAGACGAGATAGAGGTGCGAGTGTTGATGTATGAATGGAGAGAGTATTAATCAGTATTAATAAAGTAACCAGTGACCTAAACACTTGTCTTATTATTTCATATAATTCCCATACCTTCCCGAAACATAACTTTATATATATATTATTGTATATGTTATATCTATCTATTTATATGGCTCAAAGATACTCGAAAGTTCTTGGCCACATTTCTCCAAATGTCCCTATCCTGAGCCCTTGTTCCATCTCTCTTACGTCCCTTCCTATGCGTCCATGGTCTTGATTCCATTTGATAATAATTTTGATGCATGATAACAGGCGTTTCCCGATTGATACCTCGATTTAAATTCTTCTCAAATATTATTATCCTTCGTGATTACATTCCATTTTTCTACATATTCTAATTTTACATTTTGTATATTAAGATTTTTTATGTTAATACTGTTCCTCTTTAACACTAAATATTTTTTCTTATCACTATTAATTTCAAACCTCCATTAATTTTTCCTCGCTATCTGTAATTGCAATTGCCGAATCTCTTATAATATTTAAGACGTCTGCTTAGCCTAACTTTTCAATTTTTTTGTTTAATTGCATTTCGAGTGATTTTTTCCCAATTTGTGTAATCTCATACTCACAACATGCAACATATAATTGGCCTTGGGAAAAACATCTCACAATATATTAAGATCATATAAATTGGAATTATTTATTAATTATTATTAATTATTTATGTCAACTTATTTAAAATTTGATATGTCCATTCATTTCATTCAAAGAATATGTATATAATATTTATAATTTTTATGTTTTATTTATATTTATAATTTAATTTTGTTTTTGTTTTCTTTTAATAAATAATTCTAATATTAAAAATGCGTAGAGGACGTCTAAAAAATCATATTTTAATTTTTATATAACTAAGAAATCATTTTTTCACTCATTTTCTATTGGCGTTTTGAAAATAATTTTGTATTCATAAAACATCATATCAAAAAAGAGAATTTACAGATTAAATTAAAATATATTAAAAGTAAGAATACAAAATTAAAGATTATATGAATAAATAATTTTAATTTTGATCTCATAATTGGATTTCCTTTCTCAAGTAAGTATATAAGATTTTATATTATGGGTGGAATTACAATATAATCAATAGCTAATATATAATATTAAAAATATATTTACGGATTCGTTCTATAATAAATTGATGATGTCCTTTAATTCTCCTACTATATATAGAATCGAATATAAAGATAAATCTTCTTTTAAACGTTGTGTGAAACTAGTTCAAATAAATTAAATGTATATCTATTAATGAAATAAAAAAAAATCAAATATGATTATAATATAAATATTTTTAATTTTATTTTAAGAATAGATATATATATATCTCACAGGCGGTGGTAGTGACGTCATCCATATATAAATTTAAATTAAGAAAAACTAATAAAGATGTACTTTTCCAGAGATATGATCAATAAAACTCAATTTTTCTTTATAAATACTATATCTAGTGTGAATTTCAAAAAAATCGTTAGTGCGGTTTTTGAGAACCCATGGCCAATATATATATATATATACAATTTTTACTCGTATAAGAAGATAAGATTTATTTATACAAGTCTAAAAAATATATTTAATGATTCTTTCTTTTTATTAATCTATCATTGTAAATAAAAGAGAAACTATAAAAATACTTAATTCTTAGAGGAGAAAAGCATTTTAAATTTAATTTAATTATATTTAAATTGTAATTTACTACTTCTTACAGGTCAACAGATTTTGGAAAAAAAATATGTCAGTGTTTGAAAAAATAATGATTTTTATTGCCCACTTTCTAGACACATTTCAAGTTAGGACTAACAATAATTGCATTTATTTTTAAAAAAAAGCCGTCCGTTGGTAGACGAGCTGTAGAAATTTTTTATAATTTGTTTGAATTTCATTCAAGATATGTAAATATGTTAAAAAATTAAATAGTGGGTAGAAAACGTCATCTGTCAACTTGGGGTAAATTTGCCCACAAAAATCTGTTTCCTACTAAAACGGCTTCTTATTTTTAAACTTGGCCACAGTTCATTCATAATTCTCCAAAAAACGCTTATGAACTATTTTTTAAAACTGGGCAAAGTCACTCCGGTTGATTATATATGTAAAAATAATGATTGGTTTTTTATTTATCATATATTATATTAATCGATTATATTAAAAAATATATCCCTAAACAAACACTACACAGGTTTCGTGAAATTTTCGAAATATCACTGAATAAAATTATTGATTTTGTAAAAGAAAAAGATTGTATTTGATTTTTCCTAATAAAGATTAGTAAATATCTGTAACACGTTATAAATATGGCGCCCGAACTTAAAAAAATTCTGAATGTGGAGCTAAAGGATGTATAGACCGGTCAAAGAGGTTTTGGATTTTGTCCAATGTGAAAAAGGCAAAATTTGGTTCCATTACGAATGTGTTGATTACAAAGGTGAAGAGATTTACATTTAGGACAAATGTATGAAAATGAAGGATGGGATGATGACAGCAGTTAAAGACAATTCAGATGTAATAAAATAAATGGCGAATTATCAAGGTGAGTCCAATGAAGGAAGGGAGAAGGAAAATTATATTTATGAAAAACTGGGAAAAACCCTGTTTCATTCAGTAAGGACACTTATAATTTATTTGTAATTTTTTTAAAATAATGAAAATAAATAGCCTATATTTTTCATGAGAATAGTTTAATATTAAATAATATATATATATATATATATATATATATATATAGTTTCTCTAATTTAAATAAAAATTGATTATCCCTCTTATAGTCTGTGAATTGAGCTTTGCGACCATTTGTGTCGGATAAAAATTAGGTTCAAGGGAAACAATGGGATCTGATTAGGTGTTATGTATATTTAAATGAAGAATAGCGATTAAGATAATTAAATAAGATAATAATTAAATATTATAATAGTATATTTTGAAATGATAAAAAAAATTACACTCGAATACAAAAAAGTAGAGAAGGCTCAATGAGGTAGGTAAAATAAGATAGAACATTTTATGTCAAAAAATTATCTGACATACTCCCACCTTGAGTATTGTATGTTCAATACTCAACATCATTCATTAAATCTTGAGGGAATTTTAATCACTCTTCCAGTTCTTGTCTTCTTCACCTCTTGCTGAAAGGTTACATCTTGAACTTTCGTAAGAGATGATTCTTCTTTAGCATCTTCACAGCGCGGCGGCATCTCCAAAGGATAGACCCGCTGAATAGGTCGGCAAAGCATACCTTCAGCAGTCTTCAAATAGACAACGCGGACCTTCTGGTCAGGTCCTTTCACCAACTCCTTGACTATTGCTAATGGCCAGTTAATCCTTTTGCGGTCATCGCTTCCGACGAATATAAGATCACCGACTTTAAGATCAGCATCCTTCTCGGTACCATTAGCCGACATTATAAGTTGTCCAAGATATTCAATACGAAATCTTTGTCGAAGTTCTTGTTTTAATTGGTGTCTATATTTTATTCTCTTTTTCAAACTTTGAGAATCGATTTTGTCAAAGTCAGGAACTCCACCCTCATCAATTTCTTGAATAAACATTTGAGGAGTGATGGGAAGTGGATCATTATTGTCATCAGACATGAATGTTATGGGACGGGCATTTATGTAAGACTCACAGTCACACACTATGGTATATAATTCTTCGTCTTCTAGAGAAGCTCTTCCAAGAATTTTCTTTAAAATATTTTTCAACACACCAATTAATCTCTCCCAAAATCCGCCCCACCAAGATCCAGTAGGGGGGTTGAATCTCCATTCGATTTGTAATTGAGAACTATAGTCCGAAATTCTTGTCCAATCAATTTTTTGCAGTAAATTATAAGTTCCTCGAAAATTGGTCCCGTTGTCACTGTAAACTATAGATGGACGTCCTCTTCGAGCTATGAATCGCCTGAACGCCATAATAAATTTTTCAGTGGATAACGAGGAGACAAGATCTAAATGAACAGCGCGGTACACTGCACATGTGAAAATACAGACCCACACTTTAGTCTGATTCTTCAGAAACAAAGGACCGGCAAAATCTATACCGATTACTTCAAAAACTCGAGCGTCTCTCACTCGGTTTTCAGGTAGTGCGGGAGACTCGACTTCTAACGCTTTTTTGGCGAATCGTTGACATAGAATACATGTGCTGACTACTCGCCTTACAGTTTGTCGGCAGCGCAGGATCCAAAACTTTTCTCGGAGCAAATTCATAAGACTCTGTCCCATCATATGACCATTTTTCTGATGATAAAGTATTATAAGTCGATTTATCAATACATGTTTAGAAGGAAGGATAATAGGCGCACGGAAAGCTTCGGTGTCCTTCCTGTTCCATATTTTCGTTTTCAAACGAATCAAACCATGTTCGTCTACGAACACATTTAATTTCTTTAATTTAACGTCTTCTATTCCTTGGAACGACTCTTTTTGAACGAGCCTCAAAAGAGTCAATTCAGCTCTTCTTAATTCTTCAGGTATTAAAATTTTAGAATTAGATTGCTCAGTTCGGTGAAATTTATTTGCAATAAATCTGAGCATCCAAGCCACCATTCTAATTATTCTAGAATAGTTCGAGAAATAACGAATTAACGAATGGATTAAATCATCATCCGTTACCCTTAGATTATTAAATATAATTTTCTTTTTCTCACGAATTATTTCTTCTTCGTCAAAAAGAGCATCGCTTGTTGGCCACTGCTCTCGCGGTAATCTCAACCATGTAGGTCCCTCCCACCATTTGGACTGAACCAGAGCAAGTGGTGAACAACCACGGCTTCCTATATCCGCAGGATTTAAAAAACCAGGGACATGGAACCAACAATTCTTCTTTGAGAGTTTTCGTATTTCTTCAACTCTGTTCCAAACAAATACCCCCCACGGTTCTTCTCGTCTTATCCACGCTAAGACAGTGGTGGAATCAGTCCAATAAAAGGCTGGTATATCACCCAACTCTTTTAATATATTACGAGCTAAACGGGCTGCGATCGTAGCTCCCAACAGTTCCAATCTAGGAATGGTGTTCTTCTTCAAGGGAGCTACTCTCGATTTAGCTTCGATAAAATGAACATTGACCATATCTCCATAGTCAATTCGAAGATAACAAACAGTTGCATATGCTAATTGGCTAGCGTCGCAAAATACGTGTAATGAACACGTCGAATTTTCCTCGTCGAATTCAATATATCGAGGTAAATAGATTTGCTTAAGAAAATGAACTTCTTGAAGCCATCTTTCAAAACGTTTTCTTATTTCTTCTGCAACTTCACTATCCCAATCTTGTCCTGAGACCCAGGTCTCTTGTATAAGTAATTTTGGTATGAGTGTTGCAGGGGAAAACAGTCCCAACACGTCAAAAATTTGTTGGGTTATGGATAATAATGTTCTTCGAGTTACATTTTCTAAATTTACGTTTTCGCATGAAGGAATTTTGTTTCTTAATAAATCATTCTGCCTGTCCCAAGATAGACCAAGCAAAGGAGTATCAGTAGGAGACTGCAAAGTGGGATCAGTGTACTCCCACCCTCGCAGTTCAAATTGAGCCATCGAGAACAAGAATGTAGCTTCTTTTATAAATTTTGTCAAGTCTTCGTAATTTTTAAGACTTGCCACGCAATTGTCTACATAAAAGCTTTTCCTTAGAGTTTCAATGGTGCTTAGTGAATAAGGCTTGTCTTGGATTTTTAATGAACCTTCACATCGATCAATATGATGGCGTATAACCGCCTCTAATAGAAAAGGACTGCTAGAGACACCAAACACAACTCGTCTATGTCGAAAAATCTTCCAACTTCCATCTTTGTTGATCCATAGAAATCTTAGAAAATTTCTATCTTCTTCATGTACAAGTATTTGTAAGAAAGCCTTTTTAATATCGGCTATTACACCTATTTTCTTTTGTCTCATTCTGAGGAGAATATTGGGAATAAGCTCGATTAAATTAGTACCCTTTTCCAAACATTGATTTAATGATGGTCTACCTTTTATTGAAGCTGAAGCATCGAACACTGGTCGAATTCTGGTAGTACCTTCGTTTTTAATTACCGGTCTATGAGGAAGATAATGACCTTCATCCCATTGAGAAAAAGGGATTTCTTCGATGATTCCTTCATTTTGCCATTCGGAAAAAACATCTTCATAACTTTGAATCAGTTGTTCCGATCTAAGTTTTTTAAGAGTCCCCTCAAGTCTCGTTTTTGCTAACTCGAAATTTCTTGAGATGGGGGGATGATCTTTAGACCATGGGAGTCTTATTTGATAACGGCCATCTTGTTGAACGCTCACCGTTTCATTGAAATATTTTTCCGCTTCGTCTTGCTTTTCCTTTTTGGTTTGTGTGAGACCAGGATCCTCAATGCCCAAAGTTTCCAGGTTCCACAGCTCATTTGGATCGAAATCCATCGAAAACAATGAAATATTCATGTAATTCGTTTCATCATTCTTCGTCCTTCCCATCAGGGTCCACCCGAACAACGTTTCGAGAGCAACTAATCCACAATCCAAGACTTCTTTTCGTCCGGAAAACAGTTGTCCTGCTACATCGGAGCCGATTAGTATGTCAATAGGTGAATTTGGGACATCTGATAAAATTATTCCTTTTTTCTTCAGTTCTTCTTTCCACGGACCGTCAGCACAAGGCACTGAAGGACATAATTTTTCTACATCCAAGACTTCGATTTTACAAGATTGATAATTATTAGGATTTTCTATGTGAATGATGTATCGAGTATGAGTTTGAGGCTTTGTACAAATACCACCAAATAGCGCATGTACAATTTGTTCTTTGCCTAGAGAATCGAATTTCATAAAGGAGACAAGTCGTTTTGTTATATACGAGCGCTGAGAACCCGTGTCGATTAATAATCTTGAATCACATTTTTTGTTTCCATTTCTAAGAACAACTTTTAAAGATTGCATATATACTTGGCCTTGATTGAAGTTTGCACTGGAAATGGTCTTTTCAGGTTCGCAATTTTCATTCTTTTTCCTTTCTGGACACATAATGGGTTGATGTCTTTTGTTGCAGATTATACAACTAACCATTGTTTTACAATTGTTATGAGTGTGTCCTCTTTTTAAACAAATAAAACAACATCCGTTGTCTCTAAGTGACTTTTTAAGAACTTCTAATTCTAACGTGCGAGCCTTGAAACAGTTTTCATTTGCATGATGTCCTCCACAAAATACACATTTCAGTTTAACAGGGTTTTTTATATCTACTAAAGACGCAGCTGTAGGAATTTTCTCATTGAAATTATTTGGTTTTCGTTTAATGTCTGTTCCTTCACTCTTCTGGAATGAGGATCGAGCTAAGTTGAGGCGTTCTTCGCACTCAACTTCTTTACGAAGATGTTTTAATAAGTCATCCAGATGAGATAGACTTTCTGTTTTTTCGTCATTATCACTTCCAGACGTAATCGATGCTTTCTGTCTTTCCCATAGTCGTAAAATATTATCAGGGAGTGCAGATTCGATAAGAGGAAATAGCATACATGAGTATTTGTCAGCCGTAACCCCGAGACTCTCGAGAGCTCTAACTTGTGTCTCAATTTTATCATAAAGAGATCGTAAAGACAATTTTTTTGTATTAACGTTTTGGTCTAAAACTAATTTTAGAAGTTCACGAACATACAATTCGATTAGAAGTTCGTCTCTTCCAAAACGTTTCTTCATTTGTTTTATGACTTTTTTGTAATTATTTGCTGAGGGCGGAAAACTTTCAACTAATTCCCGGGCTGGGGATTTTTCTAATGTGGACTGAATCAAGTATTGAAACTTGTCCTCATCATCTAAAGAATTATCCTCGTGGATTTTATTAAATTGTGCCCAAAAGCAAATCCAGTTTTTTAAATTGCCGTCGAATTTATATAATTGTAATTTTGGTAATTTATAAGTCCGATTTTTTGATTTAACTGAAGAAGATCGGGTATAACTGGATTCGTCAGATGAATTATTATTAATTTTCATTCGTTCGTAAAGAGTATTTATTTCGATCCATCTGTCTTTATATTCTAAGGCCGAATCAAGTTCATTATCTATTTCATCTTGATCTTGTATTGCAAAATATAATAATTCACTTACTTGTTGTTCGTTATGAGACAAACTGGTATACCTGTCTAGGAGTTTGTTGTATTCTATTTCGATTATATCGTCTGTAGTGTCTTTACATTTTAATATGGATTTCATCTTATTGTAACAGGTTGTGAAGAGCCGTCTCAGTCGACTTCTTTCGCTTTTGAGCCGTTTAAACTTGAGTTCTATATCCTCCATTTTCGTTTCACTCTTCTCAGACGCCATCGAAAAATTATTTCCCCACAAGGGATGCCAAATGTCGGATAAAAATTAGGTTCAAGGGAAACAATGGGATCTGATTAGGTGTTATGTATATTTAAATGAAGAATAGAGATTAAGATAATTAAATAAGATAATAATTAAATATTATAATAGTATATTTTGAAATGATAAAAAAAATTACACTCGAATACAAAAAAGTAGAGAAGGCTCAATGAGGTAGGTAAAATAAGATAGAACATTTTATGTCAAAAAATTATCTGACAATTTGCGACAACTACTTGATATCACACAATATCACAGAAGCACAGCGGCGAAGGTGAAGGTGCCCTCTACTGCCGAAATCAATAGTGAAGGTCTATGAATAAAACATTAAAAAATGTCTGTCAATTTGATCCAATTTGATCTATATGTAATGTCAATGTTCAAAAAATAATCATTTTTATCTCGAAAACTAGATATTTGCCCCTATATTGCCTAAGGAAAAAGTTTCTTCGAATTAATCAAGGAATTCACGGGTAAAGTTTCATCAACACCCATGAACCTTCCCGTTTTGAATAATTAAAAATGGATCTTTATTCAGAAGACAGAAAATATCCAATATATATAGGTAATTTTTATTTCTATGTTTTTTCATCTAAAGTAATGTTAAATGTCACTAAAATTATTTTGTAATATTATTTATAATGATAAAATAGATAGATATATAAAAATATAATGATTTGAAATAACGAAAACAATTCTTTTTTTAGGTCCTCTATATTCTTGTATATATTGTCAAACCAATTTTATAAGTGAGGGGTTTTTATCTAAACATGTAAAAAAATGTTTTCATAAAAAAATATTTTCAATTTTAAAAAATGATGTAAAATTCAAAAAGGATACAGAGAAATATTTAGACGAAAAATTTGAACAAGATACTGATTCAAACTTTAAAGAAGTCAGGCATTTTCAATGTAGTAATTTTAATAAGAAGATTAATCATATATCTCATTTAACTCCCCATTTATTAAATTTTACAGGTGAAAAGCATTTAGAATGTAATTATTGTAAAAAGAAATTTACTCGAAAATCATTTTTAGATAAACATTTATTAATTCATACAGGAGAAAAACCTTTTGAATGTAATTATTGTAAAAAGAAATTTAATCAAAAATCAACTTTAAATACTCATTTAAAAATTCATACAGGAGAAAAACCTTTTGAATGTAATTATTGTAAAAAGAAATTTAGTCGGAAATCTCATTTAAGTGCACATTTAAAAATTCATACAGGTGAAAAGCCTTTTGAATGTATTTATTGTAAAAAAAAATTTAATCTAAAATCACATTTAAATAGTCATTTACTAATTCATACAGGTGAAAAGCCTTTTGAATGTAATTATTGTAAAAAGAAATTTAATCAAAATTCTTCTTTAAAAACACACATATTAATTCATACAGGTGAAACGCCTTTTGAATGTAATTATTGTGAAAAGAAATTTAAACAAAAATCACATTTAAATGATCATTTACTAAATCATACAGGTGAAAAACCTTTTGAATGTAATTATTGTAAAAAGAAATTTAATCTGAAATCACATTTAAATTCTCATTTATTAATTCATACAGGTGAAAAGCCTTTTGAATGTAATTATTGTAAAAAGAAATTTAAACAAAAATCACATTTAAATAAACATTTACTAATTCATACAGGTGAAAAACCTTTTGAATGTAATTATTGTAAAAAGAAATTCAATCAAATATCACATTTAAATAAACATTTATTAATTCATACTGTTGAAAATCCATTTGAATGTAATTATTGTAAAAAGAAATTTAAACAAAAATCACATTTCAATGATCATTTATTAATACATACTGTTTGAGAAATATGCTAATAATGAAAACAAAAGATTTTCTTTCAATATAGATTATATACTTTATAGCTAATAAAAATAAAACCTCTGACTTTGTACGTCCTACGCAAGTCGGTTTTATCAATTTGGTGTCCTATGATCAGTAGAACAGTAGAACGGCTTCTATCAACCTTTACCTTGATTTTCTTGATCGGAGGCGCTAATTATCAAGTAGCTTTCCCAATTTTGGTTCCGGAGGCTGAGTTGACTCCTTCCTATAGACCCCAGCTAGAGAAATTCTCTTGCCTGGCCCGGGACTTTGAACACGGGACCACGAGAATGTGACGCATTACTTTATGTCTCATATCATATTATCCATTTTATTTGGTCCATTAATAAATACATTATTACTAATTATTTATTACATTTAATTAAAAGACGCCTTTGGGTGAGAGGCTAGCCTCGCTGCTTCACATTTACATAGTCCCGGGTCTGGCAAGGGAATATCTCTAGCTGGGGTCTATGGGACGGAGTCAACCTAGCCTCCGGGATCAACATTGTGGAATAGCTACTTGATAAAAAGTAGCGCCTCCGATCAAGAAAATCAAGGTAAAGGTTGAGAGGACCCCTTCTAGTGATCATAGGACACCTTATTGATATAACCGACTTGATAGGCGATGTCCTTGCGTAGGACGTACAAAAGTCAGTTTTTTTTTCTATTACATTTAAGAATCTTATAATTTATTATTAATGTTAGTTTGTTGATTATTTATTTATACAAGTCTAAAATATGTTTAATGATTCTTTCGTTTTACTAATCTATAATTGTAAATAAATTAGAAACTATAAAAATCCTTGTTTTAATTTTTAAGAAATTTTCTAAAAATTCTTATTTAAATTCCTACAGAGGAGAAAAGCATTTTGAATTTAATTTAATCACATTTAAATTGTCATTTACTAATTCAAACAGGTAAAAAGCTTTAGAAATGAAATTATTTTAAAAAGAAAATTATTAAACATTTATAATGTTTGAAAAAAGGGGATTCATTTTTTGGCATTACTATCTGTGTGAATTCCTTTCAAACGGTGCTATAGATATATGGAGCGTATAGAGAAATTTTTTAATCTGGTGAATAATATCTATATATTTGAGATTCTATTGATTAGCCTGGAACAACTGCACAAATTCACAGCTCAAATTGATAAAATTCATAAGTTTATATTTAAATAAATTTATTCACTTTCTTTAAATAATTTTTAATATAAACAAGAATTATTATTAGAATAAAAAAGAAATGTACATATATTTATAATACCATATTTTATTGAATATAATGAAATGATTTTTTTGTAAAATATATTTTTTTTAAATATACATAGTAACTATTAATTTATCCATTCAGTACCGACCGACGATAGTAAGAGAGGTATTGTTTTCACACCAAATTTCACATGAGGAGATTTTTACATATCTCCGCGAATCATGCATTTTCTTAATAGAAAAAAGTATTTTTAGCATGATGTCTGTTCGTCCGTCCGTCCGTCCGTATAGCTGTGTACAGCTTGATCGGCTCAACGGGTTTTGATAAAATTTGGTATATTTACTTAATGCATCTGTATGATGATGAATTCAACTTTTGGTGGATATCCGGAAACCGGAAGTGGTAGTATTACCGACCGACGATAGGAAGGTAATGATTGTTTTCACACCAAATTTCACATGAGATTTTTTTTACTTATCTTCACGAATCATGCATTTTATTAAGAGGAAAAAATATTTTTAGCATGATGCCTGTCCGTCCGTCCGTCTATCAATAGATGGTATGTGGTGTGTCCGTATAGACGTCTATTGCTTGAACGGCTTAACGGATTTTAAAATTCATCAACTTTTGGTGTATATCAGGAAACTGGAAGTGGTAGTTTACAAAGTATTAATTTTATATTCATAGTCGGAAAATACTTCACTTAAAATATAATAGTAATTAAACTAAAAATAAAAACCAAGATGATATAATTTAGTAATTTTAATTTGAGTTTTAAAAATATTTTTTTTTATACTTTACTAGCTGATCAGAGCGCCTTCCAGGCGCTCTTCACACCTAGACGGGGGCTCCGCCCCCTGTACCCCCGAGTGATACATAGTATTTGGTTGAAAGTCTGTATGTAAAAGGTTTTCATCCATTTTGTTTCAATCAGTATAAGTAGATAAGACATATATTTGTTTTCTTGGAAAATATATTTTAATTTAATCAACAACAAATTTTCCTAGTATAAATATAAAAATGCTTGTTTTTTATGCTTATATATTGGATGTATTATAATACTGAGCACATGGCAAAGACTTTCTAAAAATAATTGTTTTAAAAAAAAAACGCTGGGAAAAACCCAGAGATATGCCTCTTCGTTTACCCAAAAGAGAGAGAGGGGTGGACAATTTTGCCAAGTGGCAGAGGAGGGGATGATTGGCTTCGACATATTTTGAATTCTCAATTCCTTAACTACACAATATACCAACTGTGGTCGACAATTGGTAATTAATAATTAATTATAAATTGCATTTGCTAAAATATAAATTAAAGTTCTTTTAATTTATATTTCTATTTTTACGGTACCTTTCAATTATTCTATTTCATCTTAATTTCTTGAGTTATCTATTTTAATTTAAATTCTTACAGTTTTATTAAATAAATCATTTTTAGTTATAATTTTATATAAGCATTTTTTAATTGAACCTATTCAATCTTGTCATTCCCTAATCAACCTACGCGGTTTCAATAACCCTTTTAATTATTCTAAATTCAATCCAGAGTGCTACCAATTAATTAAACTTATTTTTAACCCAATTTTTCTTATAAAATACCTCATCCCTAATATCTTATACACGACAATCTATATATAAGATGGTAGGTTTAATCAAATGGACTATAGACAGATTTGTTTGCTAAAAAAAATTTTTAAATAATTACAATAAATAGAATAATATATTCTTACCTAAAAACAAATTGGTTTTTATAGTCAACAATTCTTTAACACACAACAATTCCGTCTCATTATTGTAATACAAAGTTAGAAATATTAAGTTAATATAATTAATATTATTTATTTATTAATACCAATTAATAATATTAATTACTTATAAATAATTCATAATAATAATAAATTGTGATACCAACTTATAGGAATATTAAAATAATATAATTATTATTTTACATATATATGAATATAATATAAATATTTTTAATTTTATTTTAAGAATAGATATATATCTAAAAGGAGGTAACTGTGACGTCACATATATACATTTAAATTAAAAACAACTAATGAAGATGATTTTTTCCAGATATGTGATCAATAAAACTAAATAACTTAAGAGTATAACTAATGGTTTTCAATTTATAAAATCTAATTTAACACACAACAATTCCGTCTCATTATTGTATTGTAATACAAAGTTAGAAATATTAAGTTTAAAAATAATTTAAAATATTTGAATTTTGAAAATTATATGTAGCGCCATCTGTCGATAGTTTTGTGACACTACAGACTTTTAGCAATATATTACTAATTAAATTAATTTTGGATAAATTAATTTTGGATTTAACTACACTAAAACCTTCCTTGGTATGCCCACAACAATCCCTGAAAGTTTCACCGTAATCGGACGGGTAGTTTTTGAGTCTATAAGAGACAGACAAACCAACAGACAGACATTGCCTTTTATATATATAGATATATATATATATACTAGCTGCCCCGAGCGCCTTCGGCGCTCTCCGCACCTAGACGGGGGCTCTGCCCCCTGTACCCCCCCGAGTAAAAGGTTTTCATCCATTTTGTTTCAATCAGTATATTACATAAAACATTCATTTCTTTTTGTGTTCTTATTTAAAATATATTTTAATTTAATCACTAAATTAATTATATATATTATTATTGTATATGTTATATCTATCTATCTATGTGACTCTAAGGAACTCGAAAGTTCTAGGCCGCAGCAACCACATTTCTCCAAGTGTCCCTATCCTGAGCCCTTGTCCCATCTCTCTTACGTCCCTTCCTACACGTCCTTGGTCTTCTAAGCGGACGTTTTCCAATCCAAAATCTTTTTCCTCTCCCATTCTAGCCGCGTCCCCTGTCTATCGCAGCTTTTTCGCTTTTATAACCCTAACTATTTCTGAAGATGCATAGAGGTCATGCAATTCCTCGATGTGCAGTCTCCGCCATTCCCCGATGACCTCATCTTTCTTTGGCCAATAAATGCTGGATCTACTCTCATCTCCCAGGGTCATAGACCTTGCGTCCCACCCATATAATACAACAGGCAAAATAATTGGTTTATATATTTTAATTTTGATTCCTTTTGATAATAATTTTGATGAGATAAGCCTCTTTACTGCATTTAAATTTAAAATAAAAGGAGATAAATAGTTTTAAATTATATTCGAATGGTCTATTATATTCTATATATCAGTATTTTTTTCTGAATTTAATACCAACTTGATTTTCAAAATGTTCCATTCGTTATCCATATGATTGATTACATGTGTTAAAATTTAAAAAAATTCAAATATTCTAATTTTTAAATTTAAATACAATTGAATATTATTTTTTATTAATATCATATCAAAAAAGAGAATTTATTAAAAATTAAAAATAAAAAAAGAAGCCTATTAATAAAAAAATATAATAGAATACAATAATTTTGATTTAAAACAAATTTTAATTTTAAAAAAAAATACTCAATATAAAAAAGACATAAATTTAAAACATCTCGTAATATCATTTGTCTAAAAAACATATTTTAATTAACCAAGAAATCATTTTTGCACTTAAAATATATTTGTAATTAATAATTGAAACAAAAACAAAAATAATATAATTTAGTCATTTTAATTGAAGTTTTGAAAATATTTTTGTATTCATAAAAGTTTAAAAATAATATATTCAGTTTTTTTAAGCTTTCACTTTCAAATAGAAAAGAAGAAATATTCAATTATATAGAAAGAATAAATAAAAATTAAGTTAAATATGATCTAAATATTTTATTAAATAAATTTAAATGAGAACTTTTAGAATAAATTATTTAATTTAATTGATATTTAAATATTAGAATTTAAAATAAAAAGTGAAATATTATAATAATTTTTAAATTCTGAGCAATATGCAGACAAAAACCTTTTTTTTATATATAGATAGTCGAGCTGGGGATGGCAATATGGGTTTTTCCAAAGAGAGAAAGTTACCTCCCCCCCCCCCCCCCGAGGCCCTAGTAGGGATTAATTTAATTATTTATTATATTTCAAAGGAATATTTTAATATCATTTTAAATGAATGAATGAAAATTCAAATTTTATATAGTTTACATAATTATTAATTTAATAAAATAAAATTTAATATTATAATTTAATAAAATAAAATTTAATTTAATAAAATAAAATTTAATAATAAAATTTAATTTAATAAAATATTAAAATAATAAAAATTAATAAATTTTAAAAAAAAATATATAATAATTAAAGAAAAAAATGTGCCTTTGCAAGTTTCGAACTCAGGGTGCAAAGTCATAAGAAGACGCGCTAGCTCGCTCGGCCAGGAACCGCTTTTGTTTGCAAGTCTCCTATTAGAATTTAGTACCGGGACCCCGAGCCTCGGCTCGGTACTTAAGTTAAAAAAAATGATTCATTATTATTGGGTTTGGCTGGTAATATTAATACCTGGGATACGGAGCTGTCGCTCGAAAAAATATTTAGACATTATTATAGACATTTTCATTCTGTAAATTAAATAATTTTATTTCATTTAAATAAATATCTATTTTTAAATAATTTTTCTCTCTACATTATTTATCTAATTCTGACAATATATTAAGATCACACCGGGACCCCGAGCCTCGGCTAGGTAATTAAGTTAAAAAAAAATAATTCATTATTATATTGGGTTTGGCTGGTAATATTAATACTTGGGACACCGAGCTGATATACAATTCTTTAATTATTTATTACAATTATTAAATGTTGCATCATTGCATGGAACTTGGGGTCCTCAATAATACATAAATATGTATACCGGGACCCCGAGCCTCGGCTCGGTACTTAAGTTAAAAAAAATGATTCATTATTATTGGATTTGGCTGGTAATATTAATACCTGGGACACCGAGCTCGCTCTACCCTTTAAAAAATATTGATATACAATTCTTTAATTATTTATTACAATTATTAAATGTATTAAATAATATTTTATTGAAAAAATATTAAAAATTATAAAACTATCTAAAACTTAATTAATAAAAGAACAATGAATAAATAAATCACGAAAATAGATAAAAAAAAAAATGCACGCGGCGAGTTTCGATCCTTCGAACTCGGGGAGTAAAAACAATTGTTCTTACCGCTGGTCTATGATATTTTGATAATTAAAAAGATATTTTTACCATCTTTCAAAGACATTTATTTGTTTTGTTGTTTTTTTTTGAGAGAGATTAATAAATATATATTGTAGTGAAATTTTAGTGATAGCAATTCTGGAGAAGTTTATTTTTAGAAATTTTCCTGTGAAATGAAATAAAAATGGAATATTCTCTAGAATTGGCTTAAATTAATATGAAACCCCAAAAAAATCAAAATTCCAACGAAGTCCTATTAAGCCGGGGTCAAGAATCAAATCCTCCCCGACTCGGAGCCGAACTAGAACACTCGATTGGCTGAGAGCCTGGAGAACCATAAAAGTTATGTGGAGGGAGAAGAGCAGCCGGTCGAGGAGGAAAGGTTGAGCGAAGGACTTAGAAAGAGGAATGAAAAGTGTGCGGATGAGAAAAATTTGGAGAAGAAAGAGAAACAGCGTGTTCGTCCGCCATATTAAAAGAAAAACAACATCCAGCGAGAGAAACCATTCCTCCAGGGAGAAACAAATCGACAACATTGCCGACCATCAGCTGGGATTTGTTGGAACCCCGCATCTCCCGTGCAAGAATCCACCTGTTCGAGTTACGGGATCTTCGTTGGTTTCTCTAACCTCCTCAATATCTAAAGAACTTCAGCCTGAAGCTGGTTTTACTATTCCAAAGTGCTACCATTACACCCTTATTGCGACCATTTTTTACACCCTTCTTTAATCCTTCAAACCTTTTTTTTTATATATCTTAAATTTAAATAAAATGTTCAACATTTTGATTTTATAAAATTTTATTATTTTCTCTTTTACCTTACTGCCCCAAAATAACACTTCATGGAAGTCCCCACCGAGATATTGTAAAAAGGGCAGTAAGTGTAATTAATTAAAGAAGAAAAAACCGGAGTTGGCTGAAGTTTTTTTTATTGAGGAGAGGTAAAATGTTTGGTACTATTTTTAAAGTTTCAATTGATAACTGGAATTAGTGAAATTGTGTTTACTGTGTTAAGAGATTATTTTTTTATAAAAAAAAAAAAAATTATCTCAATTGTGTTAAAAAAAAAAAATAAATATATTTTTCAAGTTTTATTATTAACTAGAATAATTTAATCTTGTTTACTGTTTTATATATAGAAAGAAAATATTAATAATATTTACTAATTTTTTATTAATTTTTTGATAACTTTATAAAAAGAAAAAATATTATTATTAAATTTTGTCAAAGTTTTTTTTTTGATATTAATTTAAGTTGGTGAAAGTGTTAAAAGATAATTTTTTATTGATTGAAATAATCTCATTGATTTAAAAAAAAAAAAAAAATAATATATTTAATATCTTTTCAAATTTTTTTTAAGTAATTTAATTTGTTTTCTGTGTTGAGAATAATTTTTTTATTAATTAATTTGAATCATAAATACTTGTTGGAAAATATTTATTAATTTTTTATATTCTAATTTGGTTAGTGTACTAAAGAAAATAGTTTTTATTTTTTATTCGTCTCAATTGCTATTGTGGTGAGAAAATATTTTTTAATTTATTTATTCATGTGTTTAGTGTGATCGAGAAAGATAATTTTTTTTGAAATTTTTTTCTAATTTTTGTCATCTCATTTGTTTAGTGTACAATGTCAACTAATGAAATGAACCATTCCTTAAGCAGTGATGAGGCAGAACGAAAGGAGACTTGTCATAATGAACTTCTTATTGACGATACGGGTTTTTTTTCCAATCAACCACAGGGAACTGAAACGGATGTGCATGCGGACAGTGTTGGTACTGCAGCTCATAGATCCATGGGTGATGAGGCGCACGAGAAGGACATTTTAACAGATAACTATAAAACATTCTTTATAACTCATACTAATGATCTCTTGGAAAGGTTCGTTGCTAAAATAAATAATCGATTAACTGAAAATCAAGTTCAAATAAATGAACATGAGGTTGGATTGCAAAGCTTAAATATTAAAATTCAAAATTGTAATGAGGATCATAATTTAAAATTTAATGAAATAAATAAAAATTTGAACGATCAAGCTGTTCGGCTGGAAAATGTCAGGTCTGAAGTTCAGAATGAAATAAAGGATAAGGTGGATGATATTAATCATAAATTACAACTTTTAGAAATCAAACAGTCCCATACGTCCCCCTTTATGCCTGTCTCGTCTGTCCTCTCTCCTAACGTAAATTTAAATAATAAAACCTTTGATCCCGTCACAGAAATTAATAATAATCCGAGTCCTTGTCCGTCTAATGTCTTCATGTCAGTGTATGAAATGCAATCAGTAGCGGAAACGTTACCAAAAATTTACCGACGCTATGATCTTTCAAATAAGCATCCAAATGAATTAATTCGAAGGTTTCTTAAAGCCAGAGAATTTTATAAGTGGAGTGAAACAGCCTCTGTTCAAATTTTTTCCTTTTGCCTTAAAGATCAAGCTAAGGAGTGGTTAATTGATCGAGGAAATTTTTCTTTAGAATTAAATAGTTTATTGAGAGAATTTCAGGAATATTTCTGGTCACAGGCAATTCAATCGAAATTTTACTTAGAACATTTTCGTACACCTTTTGATGAGAGAAAACCACTTCATGTTCAGTTTATGGTGAGATTCACATGGGCAAAAGAATTAGATGAAGGTTTTACGGACGAGAGAATTTTGTCTATTTTAATTGAACTGCTTCCCATTCCCATTCAACATAATTTATTAAATCACCAATTGAATAAAGATATAATAGTTAATTTAATTAAGAAATATGAAGAGACTTTTGAATCACCTGGTGCTTGCAATCCATCTTTTACATATAATCCTACAGTTAACCCGTCCTTTTCTTCATTCCATTACAACCCTACATCACCCCATCAGCAGTATAATAATTTAATAAATAATAAAAATGATATTCGCGATAGAGAATATCATGAACATTACCCCTCCTTCCCTCGAGTATCCAACCAGTCACATTCGCATAACTTTCGTGATAACAATTTTCAAAATTCCACCCCTTTTCGATCCAATAATAATTTTCAAAATTATAATCGCTATTCACAGAAGCAGCAAGGATATCGAAGTCGACCCCCAAATCAATCCTTTCGCCCACCTAGTAATCCTTTACATTCCTTTGACAGTAGTAAATTTAACAATAATAACACTCAGCTATCTTCAACCCCTATTAACAATACTAACCCTTATCATCGCAATCCTAATAATTATACTAATTCTCCCCTCCCGCAGTCTTCCTTTTATCCAAATGGTAATCCAGGTAAAACATCCCTTCCTCCTAACCCCTCCCAAGTAAATTCCCCTCTCAATACCCAGAAGCATTCCCCTCCTACGACTTCGAATCAATATGCCAATGTTCAATCGAATATTATCACTGGATCTACTTTTTCATCCCATCCTCATTTAATACAACCCCAACAGAATCTTTCTTGTCCTAATCCCGCTTGTAGTTCACATCTTATAGAATCCACTGTCCCTCCTATTGTAAGCACTGACACCATGATAGAAAAGTCTATTCCACCCCCAAAGATCACAGATGTAGATGAATTTGTCCCAGATCCTCCTTTAAACTTCCAATCTCTATGCCCTTGGGAGACCCGGACATAGAGAAAGGGAAAGAGGTCTCAAACAGTAATAAAATTGATCAAAATAAATTCTCACCCCCTTTTAAATTTAATTTTTCTGATAACACTTTTGAGTGGTTGCTTTCGGATTTTTTTGACTTTCATGAGCATGCCCTTTTAGATACTGGATCGGAAATGTCACTTATTAAGGAACAGTTTTTTAAATCTCATAACTTTAGATTCAATAACCCTCGAAGTCCGCGTCTCAGTTCAACTTATCTAAATGGAATGGATGGAAAGAAAAGTAAAAAAATTAATAAGTCTGTCCTCTTGAACTTTAAAATAAATGAAATAAATTTTTTGTCAACCCCGTCTCTTAAACTCAGTCTTTTATTTGGTATAGATTTTTTTCGATTAAATGAAATTCATTTTGTAACGGATGTATATTTATTATATATATATATGACAAAGTCACCCCAGGCGCTGTTGCATGACTGAATGGCAACGTCTAGGGAATTCCGACGACGGTTGGTGACTTGGACTTATATAGACAGTCGGTTACCAGCGTTCTTTGTGTAAAGACGTGTTATCTTGTCTCCACGTTCTTTGCATAAAGACGTGTTTTGATGATCCTCCATGCTGGATGGATCTTTTGTGACTCCCATGGTGGAGAAATTATATTATAGTATGATCTCCACGTTCTTTGTGTAAAGACGTGTTTTGATGATCCTCCATGTTGGATGGATCCTTTGTGACTCCCATGGTGGAGAAGTAATATAATATTTCTTATAATTATACATTTTCTTTGACTCCCATGGTGGAGAAGTAATATAATATTTCTTATAATTATACATTTTCTTTTAAACAACCGTTTTTCAATTTAACTTAAACTACATCCTTATTGACCAGTCTCATTAAAATCTGCTTTACCTCTGAGTATAGCATGGCGCCCATTTAACCTTCATCTCCGCTGGACCACTGGAGGAAAGGCAGGTTGTTCTCTGCAGCTGCGGGTAATATTTTCCCCCTTTAAGAAGATATCCACCTGTTTACCTGTGGAGACCTTAAACTCCTTTTTTCCCTCTCCACATAAGATCCATTTTTCCCTCTCCCATTTCCCCTCTTCTCTCTTCTATCACATATTTCCCTCCCTTCTCTCCCCCTTCTTCCATCCTCCTTGTAAGGGGCCTGTTGGCATCCACTGTGGGCCTCCCCCCTTACAAATTGGCACCCAACGTGGCCCTCCCCTTACAAATTGGCACCCAACGTGGCCCTCCACTTACAAATTGGCACCCAACGTGGCCCTCCCCTTACAAATTGACGCCCAACGTCGAGGCCTGTTTTCCCCACCCCTGTGAAGGCAATAAGTGATATTAGTGCAAATAATTTGTGAATATTAATCAACCATATGGTGACACTCGCCCTAAGGAACAACCACACTTAAGTACATTTATATATATTTTTTTTTCTTTTGGTTTTAAAACCTATGATTTTTTTTTTATTTTTCTTTCTATTATTTATACTTTGTTTGAGAATTGAATTTTTTTTTTCTCTCTTTCTCAGTTACATTGACATTGTATTATTATTATTATTATTTTTTATTTTTACTTTCATTGTATTTATTTATTATTTAGTTATTAGGATTTATATTTAATTTAATATTCAATTTATATATTTTTATTTTTATATTATAGTTTTTTTACATACAATTAATTAATTATTATAATTAGTAGTATATTGTGGTATATAATTTATTGTTAAGAAATGGCTTTCCTCACTAGAGCACGTAAGGAGGATTTAATAGTTTTGGCTGATGAATTGGGCATTGAAATTAATAATTCAATGAAAATTATTCAAATTAAAGATGCTATATTAGCACATGATGATTTTGATGATGAGATAGCTCAGGGTATCCTCAATTCTATTGTAGAACAGAGAGTTGAAAGGCTAGAGTTAGAAAAAATTAGACTTAACTCACCTCATCACAACCCTCCACCTGTAGGAGCCCCCTTTCCCCAAATAGATTTAGCCAATCGCCTCCCAAAACTTAATAAAAATGATGATATTAATTCATACTTAATGGTCTTTGAAAGACAGATGAATTTTTTTAAAATACCTCAAGAAAATTGGGTATCTTATTTATCTACAACCCTCCCTTTAGACCTAGTAAGGTTGTTATATAGAGAATCGGATAAAAATTTAATGGATTTTAATTATATTAAAACCCTTTTGATGCAAAGATTTAAAATCACTAAAGAAAAGATGCGTCAATTATTTTACAACAGTAAAAAATGTCCCACTCACACGTGGACTGATTTCTATCATAGCTTATTGGTTCATTTTGAATCATGGATAAAGGAATTGAATATCAATAACTTCGAGGCATTAAAGGATTTAATTATTACAAATCAATTAAAAACTCACGTGTCATCACAATGTCGTGAGCACTTTTTAGATGAATGGGAAACATTAAATAAGCCTCTTGAATTAATAAAAAAACTTGAAAATTATGACAACCTCCGAAATACGGATGGCAAAATTGTAAATAAAGTAGCCCCCCGTGGTACTGATACCGTTTCTATGGAGAAACCTGTTAAAAATGTAAAAAAATGTTATGGATGTGGGAAAATAGGTACTATTAAGCCCAAATGCACTGATTGCAATCCCCAATTAAAAACTAATAAAGTAGATCCTACTTTTAATTTTAGTAATACTATCAAAATATCTTCAAATGAACAAAAAGGATTTCTCCCTCTCCTCCCCATTCAAATAGGCGATGCCACGGGTACGGCATGTGCTGACTCTGGTGCCTCTCATTCCATAGGGAGTGAAAAATTATATAATATTTTAAAAAATAAAAATGTTACATTTTATAATAAATCAGTAACTATTAGTTTAGCTGATGGCTCTAGCCAAGAGCATCAAGTAGATTTAATTGAATTACCTATAAATATTAAAAATAAAATAGTGCCCACCAGGCTGATGTTTTTTCAAAATCAAAAAATCCCGAGAACTTTATTGGGAAATGATTTTTTAAAACAGGCAAGATTAATTATTGATCTTTGCTCTAACCAGTGGTATTTTAATAATGGAATGAAATTAAAATACCCCTTTGAGAAAGAGGAACCACTTATCGCCTCTGAACCTCACAAAATTAATTATTTATCGGATATTTTAAGTAATAACAAGATTTTAAACGTCTCTCAAAGGCAAAAATTGAATTCTCTATTGAACGAATGCAATAATATCTTTACTGCAGGGGGAGAGCCTACACCTTTTGGTGAGCACATAAATGGACAGGTGATTTACAATGACAACTTCGTCCCAGAAATCACCCCTTATCTAAAGAGATTCGGAAATAATTTGAAATTTATAAATGAAAGAATCGAATCTAAGCAATTAAAAAATAAGAATTGCAATGATAAAAATCTTCAACAATTGTCATTTCCTATACAAACTTGCTCTTGGTATAGGAGATATATTCCTAAAAAGAGAGGTCGACCTCGAAAGGGTGACTCTAATTAATTATTAAAAACTATTGTATATTTTTCTTTGATTTTTGTGAATTTTTTATATTATTAATTGTTTAATTAAGTATTAAGATTATTATGTGTTTTTCTTAAATTTTTGTGAACTTATGTATTATCCATTTTTTTTTAGTTAAGTATTATATTAAGAATTATTATATCTTTGTCTTTAATCTTTATGAATTTTTTTTTTGTTGTATTATAAATATTGTTTTTCGCTTTTCTCTTTTTCTGACTCCTTCGTTGGGACTTCTTCAGGAGTCAGAGGGGGAGGATGTAACGGATGTATATTTATTATATATATATATGACAAAGTCACCCCAGGCGCTGTTGCATGACTGAATGGCAACGTCTAGGGAATTCCGACGACGGTTGGTGACTTGGACTTATATAGACAGTCGGTTACCAGCGTTCTTTGTGTAAAGACGTGTTATCTTGTCTCCACGTTCTTTGCATAAAGACGTGTTTTGATGATCCTCCATGCTGGATGGATCTTTTGTGACTCCCATGGTGGAGAAATTATATTATAGTATGATCTCCACGTTCTTTGTGTAAAGACGTGTTTTGATGATCCTCCATGTTGGATGGATCCTTTGTGACTCCCATGGTGGAGAAGTAATATAATATTTCTTATAATTATACATTTTCTTTGACTCCCATGGTGGAGAAGTAATATAATATTTCTTATAATTATACATTTTCTTTTAAACAACCGTTTTTCAATTTAACTTAAACTACATCCTTATTGACCAGTCTCATTAAAATCTGCTTTACCTCTGAGTATAGCATGGCGCCCATTTAACCTTCATCTCCGCTGGACCACTGGAGGAAAGGCAGGTTGTTCTCTGCAGCTGCGGGTAATATTTTCCCCCTTTAAGAAGATATCCACCTGTTTACCTGTGGAGACCTTAAACTCCTTTTTTCCCTCTCCACATAAGATCCATTTTTCCCTCTCCCATTTCCCCTCTTCTCTCTTCTATCACATATTTCCCTCCCTTCTCTCCCCCTTCTTCCATCCTCCTTGTAAGGGGCCTGTTGGCATCCACTGTGGGCCTCCCCCCTTACAATTTTAAATTTTCAAATCAAATTACTAAAATTCCTTGTCAAAATCAAACAGTCTCAGTTCCATCTCAAGTCTTGTCTAATGTCCAGTATGTCTCCTTTGCCATCCTTAAATTTTCTTATAGTAAGCCATTTGATAAGTTAAATCAGTCCATTCTAACTTGTGAATATAATGATGAATTGAATTTATTATTATCTGAATTTAATGATATTTTTTCAAATCGACCTGGACTCACAAAGGGTTATGTTCGTGAGATTAAATTAAGGGATAATACTCCTCACCAACTTTATCAGAATCCCATTGACCTTTGTAATAGGGAAGCATTAAATACTCTTACTAATAAATATCTTGAATGGGGAGTAATTGAGAGATCTCAGTCTCAGGATGTGAATCCGATTCGTGTAGTGGCAAAGCAGAACGGTCCAATTAGAATATGTTTAGAGGCGGAAAAAATAAAGAAAAAATCCCTATCCGATTATGAAATTACACCTCCACCAGACGAATTATTATTTATGAAGGAACAACCATATGTCTTATCCACTTTAGACCTAACCAAATCCTATTGGCAAATTAGTTTATTATTCTCTTCAAAGTTTAGTCTTGTACTTAATATTTTTATGTGGTTATTTTTAAATTTGTTATTGTTTAATAATGTACTGTGCATGAGAGATGGAATCACTGAATTACCCCGTTTTGTCATTCCTCCATCAGTTCAAAATTTTATTGTTAATTGCTTTCACTTTAATTATGATCATTATGGCATAGTTAAAACAAAATGGATAATCGGTAAAGAATTCTTTTGGAAAAATTTAATTAAAACTGTTAAATCTGTATCAAGTCTGTCTACTGTTAGTTTTAAAAAAGGTGTTATGTCACAATGTTTAAAGGCAACCGTCAAAGAAAAAAATATAGATAAGTATGTCCCGTCTCATATAGGAAATTGTGAATTAAATAAAAGTCTGTCTTATAAAAAATTTTTCTTGTTTAATAATGTCCTGTTCATGAGATATAAAATAACTAAATCATACCGTCTTGTCGTTTCAGCCCATATCAAAATTTAATAGACAATTTCTTTCCTTTTAGTTATGTTCACTATGTAAAAAAGTAAAAAAGTAAAACAAAATGATGAAAATTATATTATAAAAATTTAATAAAAGCTGATAAGTCTGGCTTAAGTAACTGTTTTGTCTGTCCACGAAATAAGAATCCACAGAAGTATAAATATCAGGGTCTTTTCCATGTGTCAAAGGAATTTTTAAACCAAATTTCCCACCACTAACAGAATATTAGGGAAATTTAACCGTAGACTTTTAAAATTGATTCACGAATAGATTTTATGTTTTTTTCTCTCTAAATAAAAAAAAATGAAACATTGAAGTATGAAGATAGAAGGGTGTGCGAAAATGTTTAGTGAAGAGTAATTAATGATTATTGATTCTTTATGTGTTAGGGATATTGTTAGGGAAAATAGGAAATAATTGTAAGAAGAATAAATATGAAAAAATGGTAAAGAAATGGAATTATAAGTAAATTGTTAAGAGAGATTAGTAAATTTTTAGATATATTTTATTTTTTATTTTTTTATATATAAAGAAAAAATGTTAAAAAATTATAATTGAACTGAATAAAAGTCAAATGTCCTTTAATCGTAATATTTCTCAGTGGATCATGAGTTGCGGGTGTTGATGTTGTTGGCATGAATATCTATAGAGAGAAAAGATTTGAGTTTGTTTTAAAAATTGATTTTTTGAATTTTAAATGAAATTGGAGTCTCTAGCTGTTTTGGTCATTGTCTGTGGGAGAATGGTGAAGTTCATTGGAGAAGGGCCTGTCCGTTTAGAAAAAGGGTAAAAGAAAGAAATAATTGTTGAGTTTAAAAAAAAAAAATTTTAAAATAATTATTATAATAATCATTTTTATAAAAATGTAAAAAATGATGTAAGAGTAATGTTATTGAGATGAATCTTTTTAAATCTGAATTTTGTTTTCTTGTTTTCAATTCATATTATAATACGAAGGAATATTTTGTTAACTTTTAAAAGAAAAGTCTTACTAAGTAGGGTTCATTAATAAATCAAATAATTTATTATAAAATTTAATATGGGAATGTCAATTGTTTAAAATCACTAATAGAAATTTATATTATTATAATAAGATTAAATAAATTGTTTTATTGTTAATTTCTGGATAATTCAAAAAAACGAATTATAAAATTGTAAAATTTCTGTTTTTTTAAATAACATTCAAATAAGTGTTATCTATAAATATTGTAAATAAAAAAAATTGTAAATATTTAGTTTTAAGTATAAATCCAAAAATTAGAATAAGAATAGTGTTTAAGGGTTATGTTGAACATTTTAAAACTTTAGACTAATAAATTTAAAAAAAAAAAACCCTAGTGA